>CM019177.2:2304649-2918370 GCA_009739505.2 Apolygus lucorum
TCGAGTCAGATCCCTGTATCGCCAATTCAAACTTCTGGTCATTAAACCTAAGTATTCGTTTAACCTTGCATTTCTCCTTTAAACGACCCGCATCCCAGGTTCTGAGTATTCTGAGTCAAACTGTATCGATTAGGAACTTGCTTGAAATAAGGAACATCCGTAACGTAACTTCATTTATTTAACAAATACATCGATACAAGAAAACACCCTTCAGGTGACAAAACCCTTCAGGTATAACAGTATTCAATATAACAAAGTGTATCGCCTGGAACGCTACGCCTCATCTCCAAGCCGCTCGGGAGACAGCTACCTACCAGTCGACCAGTTAAGTACCAATTTCATTCATTAGCCTAAGATTCCGATATTTTGCTTGTTACAGTGTCGACCCCCATATATCTCAAACCCCCTTTTGTAGAAAAGAACTTGTTATTGGGTCACTACCCCCAAAGCTTACAAATTGTTGGCCCGCGGTGGGATTATTGCGAATCGTAATTCCGAAGCGCCGTATCGCACTCGATAACTTGTGTGTCGGGTCGGTATATCGCCCGGACTTGCGTGTGGTGCGCCCCGCACGAACCCAGTTCCGTTTGTAGCTCAGTGCCTAATAACGGGTTCTTTTCAGTAGAGTCATATCGGAATCGAATAATCAGAACCAGGGTGTCGTGGTGTATCGCATAGGAATTGTATATAGTAAGAAAAAGTGAACTTTTACACATTATTTGCACACCTGTACCACACAAACAAACACCTGTGTCGTCACACAGAACCACCCGTTACAGACCGAAACTTGACTGAACCGTTCCGAGCCGACCCTGTGACAAGTGATTGTGATTGTGTTTCCTGGTATTGCTTGAATAGACAGTGACAATGTCGTTGGGAGAACCAGAGGACTTTGAGGATCCCGACCCGTTCCAACAAAAGGGTCCGGTCGACTTACTTACCGAAACGATGAAGCAGATGAATGCTTTATTGTCAAAGTACAATGAGTCGGGCCGTGACGAGAGCGGGAACGGTATTCCACGTTCCTTGCTCTTGGAAGTGGAACCATGGGACCCCCGACGCAACCGGATCGCTGAGTGTTAGCTCGTTCTTTACGAACTTCGACGCAGTAACCGAGGGACTAGCACAGGAACAGAAACTGAAACTCCTCAGGATCAAGGCGAGAGGGATCGCGAAACAGTTTCTCATCGACAGGAACGATATACTTGACTGTGACAACGCCTATCACATGATCAGGGACGAAATGCTGTCGTGGTTCCGACGACAGAACCCGCAACATGCCGCAGCATCACTTTGGACGGTGAAGCGGAACGCCTCGGAAACCCTGCCTCAATTTGCGGATCGCATACGAGGGTTGGCACAATGCGCCGTATCGGAAGAGGGAGCCCACCTGGATCGACATGATCGTCAGGAATGGGTGGAACGGAAGACCCTCAGCGCTTTTATCAAAGGTGTCGGGAAGAAACTAAGCGCTTTCCTAGTGATGGATCGACCTACAACCATACGTATCGCCCTACAGAAGGCCGAAGAATTGGAAGAAACTTTGGCGGAAACGGAAGATACTGACGAACATTGGGAACTCGCGGCGGTATCGGCGGAACAAAGATGTTATAATTGTGGTGGAACAAACCACTTTGCCGCCCGATGCCGCGTCGAGATCAACCTGTACCAAGACGCGAACAACAGAACCGGTGGAACAACGAACAACCGAACCGGTGGAACGGCGACCAACGAAATGCCTGGACCGGTGACCAACCGCACCGGTGGAACAGTGACCAACAGAACCGGTGGAACAACGAACAACCGAACCGGTGGAACGGGGACAGAGGAGATCGGTGGAACAATGACCCCCGTAACAGACTAACCGACGACAAGCCCATGCCCCGATACCCGTGCATGTTTTGCGCGTCAAAGGAACACTTTCCGGTGGAATGTCCCAGAAGTCCGCAAAAGACTAGCTTTTGCAATTTCTGCGGATGTCGGGAACACCTCGAACCGGACTGCCCTCAGAAAAAGAAGTTGCTTCCTGTGTCTCAGCCTCCCGCGGAACCGAATCACGTGAAGGAAATAACCCTCTACAAGGGGACCGAGGACAATAAACTATGCGTAACCGCGGTAGGACACCCAATGGCAAGAACCATTAGGATGGAAGTGGGTCTGGGACCGGAGACGCGTAGTATGTTGGTGGACACGGGAGCCGCGCTTTCCGTATTAGCGAGCCCGGTGGTCGGAATACCGTTACGGCCAACCAAGATGGTGGCCTGGGGAGCCGATGGAACCCTACTACCCTTCGCGGGGGAACAGGTCCTTGACACCCGTATTGGCCGACACCGTTTTACTCACACTTTCCCGGTGTTCGCGCGGAAACGTGCCGACTTGAACTTGCTGGGTCTCGATGTGCTGCGACGTATTCCGCTAACCTTGACGATGGGACCAAACATGGAACTGAGGACCGACGCCGAAACAATCGGAGAGGAACGGGATATGGAGTCTCGTGCTCTCGGGAACATAGGGGTGGTAATATCGGATGGGAGGAGGGAGGATACCGTATTGCAGTACCCGAGTTATCAGGACGGTGCGGATACGGCCCTCCCCAGCACCTCTCGTTCGGTGACCGCTGCCCTTGTGAACCTAGATGAATGGGGACAACACTACGGAGGAACACCGGAGGTATCGACCGTGGTATCGCCCACCGTATCGCCGGGTGTATCGGATTCCGTAACATCCCAACAACACAGAGGAACACCGGAGGTATCGACCGTGGTATCGCCCACCGTATCGCCGGGTGTATCGGATTCCGTAACATCCCAACAACACAGAGGAACACCGGAGGTATCGACCGTGGTATCGCCCACCGTATCGCCGGGTGTATCGGATTCCGTAACATCCCAACAACACAGAGGAACACCGGAGGTATCGACCGTGGTATCGCCCACCGTATCGCCGGGTGTATCGGATCCCGCAACATCCCAACAAACCCAAGAAACACCGGAGGTATCGACCGTGGTATCACCCAGGGTATCGCCGGGTGTATCGGAGACCGTATCGCCCCTGCAAACCCAAGAAACACCGGGGGTATCGCCCAGGGTATCGCCGGGTGTATCGGAAACCGTATCGCCCCTGCAACCCCAAGAAACACCGGGGGTATCGCCCAGGGTATCGCCGGGTGTATCGGAAACCGTATCGCCCCTACAAACCCAAGAAACACCGGAGGTATCGCTCAGGGTATCGCCGGGTGTATCGATACTGATGATAACACAAGAAACTGAAGGGGAACCAGGTGTATCGAGAGGTGTATCGCCCCCATGTGAGAGCGACACCGATGCATCATGTCCCGAGGATTTGGAACTGGACGCCTCTTCAATGATCCGAGGAACACTTAAAAGGGTCCATGAACTTCCAACAAAGAAACCCATCACAAAAACGTGTAGGGTAGAAATGGAGCCAGCAGACCTGAAACCAGACGAATGGACATACGAAGACGAGGAGTGGGAACTCATACCAACCGACCAGTGGGACGACCCGCAGCCGGATACCGAGGCTGTAATCGAGGAGAAAATTTCCCATCTCACTGACGCGCCGCAGACAATGGCTAGGAACACTCTCCTTTTCTACTGGGACCTGTTTCAACCACCCTCTGGGGAAGGATGCAGTCTCCAGGTAGCCCATGAAATAACTACAACACAACCAGAGGTGACTAGCCAGAAACCGTACCCAATCCCCCACGCTCTCCGCGACGTGGTGGAAAAGCAGTTGAAGGACATGCTAGCATCTGGAGTGATAAGCAGCTCGACAAGCCCATGGTGCGCACCGGTGTTGATGGTGAAAAAGAAGACGCCTCCCGGAGAACCACAGAAATGGCGGTTTTGTACAGACTTTAGGCAACTCAACAAAATAACAAAAGGGGATGCCTACCCCATCCCGCGACTCCAGGAGACCTTATCCATGCTGGGAGGGTGCAAGTACTTCACTACCATCGATTTGATTTCGGGATACCACCAAATCCCAGTACATCCCGAAACGAAAGAGAAAACCGCATTTTCCGTACTTGGCAGACACTTCGAATACGATAAAATGCCATTCGGTTTGAAAAATGCGCCGGCGACGTTCCAACGCGTCATGAATAACGTATTGGATGGCCTCCTTGGAGATCAATGTCTGGTGTACTTGGACGACGTAATTATTTTCTCACCAACTGCAGAGGAGCACCTCTTGAAGCTCAGACAGGTGTTCGACAGATTTCGCGATGCTGGACTGAAGGTGAACCTTGGGAAGTGCGAGTTTTTGCAGCAAGAGGTACGATTCCTTGGACATAGGGTAACATCCACGGGAATACACACCGAACCCGAAAAGACACGGGCGGTTAGGGATTTCCCTGTACCCACATCCGTGCTGAAGCTGCAATCCTTCCTTGGGTTGGCGGGATTTTATCGCCGTTTTATCCCCAACTTCGCCGAGATCGTGACACCATTGACGGACCTGACTAGAAAGGGTGTACCGTTTGAATGGACAGAGCTCCAGCAGAAAGCGTTCGACGACTTGAAAGCCCAGCTGATAGGAGAACCGGTTTTGGTGTATCCGGACCTCAATAAGACTTTCATCCTGGCCACAGACGCCTCGAACTCAGCGTTGGGCGCAGTACTATCACAAGAATACGATGGACAAGAGAGACCCGTGGCATACGCCAGCCGAAAGTTAAATCCGGCCGAAACGCGTTATTCGGTAACTGAAAGGGAGCTGCTCGCTGTCGTATGGGCAGTGAGACACTTCCAAGAGTACTTACTGGGTCGATCCTTTGAGCTGCAAACAGATCACATGGCCCTAACCGCGGCCATGCGCCTCAAAGATCCGACATCCAGGATAGGAAGGTGGACGCTCCGATTGGCCGAGTACAACTTCGTACCCAGATACAGACCTGGATCGCAGATGGCTCACGCGGATGGGCTGAGCCGGATGGACATCGGCGCGATAACTCTCGAGTTTCCCCGAAGCCTCATCATCGCCGCCCAAAACATCGACCCGTGGGTCCAGTCGACACTCCGTTTAAAAATGGGGGGTGAATCTAGGAAAGTTAATGGAGTAGGAGAAATCCAGATCAAGCTCGATGGAAGGGAACAGTGGGTTCCCTTGATGCCTGTTTCCTTGAGGGATTGGCTACTCGATCGATGTCATCGGAACGCTTGGGCTGGCCATCCTGGAGCAGAAGCGATGGAAAAGATTATAAGAAGACTCGGGTATTGGCCAAGTCTTGCAAAAGATGTGAAGAACTACGTCCGCCACTGCGTCGCCTGCCAGAAGCGAAACACACCCAACGGATTGAGACACCCCATACAAAAACCCCTGCTACCAGAAAAACCAGGACAAATTATAGGAGTTGATTTCGTAGGACCGATTACATCCGGATCAACCCCTAAATACATCCTAACAGCCATCGACCATTTTACCAAATACGCCGAAGCGTACGTGGTTGGTGATTGCACTGCAGAAACCGTAGCACGTATTTTGGCCACTAAGTATATCCCTACTCATGGTGTCCCCGAGAGATTAGTCTCAGATAGAGGAACGGGATTCACTGCAAAATCAACCCGAGAACTCTGTTTGAAATGGGGAATAAAGCAAGTGTTCACGACAGCGTACCACCCGGAGGGTAATGGTGTATGTGAAAGGTTTCACAGGACACTAGCAAACATTTTGTCGAAAATCGTGAAGAAGACCACCGCCTGGGAAGTCGTTCTACCAATAGCACTGGCTGCATACAGAGCGACTCCACATAAAAGTACTGGCTTTACACCCAACTACTTAACTTTCGGTCGAGAAATCAGGTTGCCAAACGAGACGTTTCAGAACGTACACTCGGAACCCGATGACTCAAACCTAAGACGACTAAGGATTGCCCGTAACGCAGCCATAACTTGCCTTCACGACGCTTGGAAGAAACGAAGCGAAGTAATAAATCGACGCCTGAAGAGCCGATCGTTCCAGTTGAATGATCGCGTATATCTTAGGGAAATACAGCCTCCGGCGGGAGCCGCCAGGAAGCTGTGGAGTCCCTGGTCTGGACCGTGGATTGTAACGGCAAAATACACGGAGGTAACGTACGAAATCCGTGACCTCGCGAGCCTGAAACATCAGACAGTTCACGTAAACCGACTCAAGCCAGCTTTCGCTAATGGAATCCCCGACGAGTCCTTCACTGATCAAGAAGTGGAACCAACGAAGACGGATGTTACACCTGTAACGCAGCCTGAAACAACCCTGGTGGAAAAGTTGTTGGTCGAAGACTGGGCCTCAGCTGATGAGAAACCCATCAAACTGTACCCAGTAACTCCAACGAATGAACAAGAAAAACCGAACCAATCCGGTTCCTCACAACAAGGAACCGTCGATGGTCCAGTGACCCCATCGAACCCAACCACACCTCATGTAGACCCATTGTGGGACCAGACTACCAGCCCACCTGAAACATCCTCTGATGAAGACAACACAGAAACTCCAAGACAGGAACAAAACGCCCCTGTGAGTGAAGTGGAGACCACCGACGAAACCCAAACGGAAAATACACCAAGGTACACTTTCCGTCGGAGAATACCAGTGGACTACCGTAACCTTCACACAGGACGAGGCTCGACTAACTAACTGACTACTAGAAACACTAAATACAGACAGCCACAACAGTTACACACACAAACATACAGTACAAATACACAGTCATAGAAGTTCACATTTTAGTTAAATTTGTTTAAAAAAAAAAAAAAAAAAAAAAATTTTCTTATTAGTATGAACCAGAATTAATGGTATGGGATATGACTCGAAGGTTCCCGGTGAAAGCACCAGAACCCCTCAGGTCAACTCGAAAATTTATTATAAGCTAAAACTTACCATGTAAAACTTAAAGTAACTTACCTTAAATAACGCGAACACATAAACCTGCAAAATAATCTAAATTACAATAACTTACCTCTTATACATTAAGATAGCTTACCTGGATCTGAGACCACCGCAACCATCAGCCTGAAAGCCAAAAACAAAAATGTTCAATTATTCAAATTGTAAAAGAAAACAAATTAGCAAAGTTTAAAATTTAATTTTAGGATGACGCAGCAGCACTTGGGTACTCCCGAGGCCTGGGAACACCCACCACCGCCGGACGAAAGAATTGTCGCGTTAAAACGCGAAATCGAGAATCAAATCCGCGAACTCGCGAAACTCCCAAAAACTTTCGTAAACACCACCGAGCCGACGTGTTGTCCCGCGACGAAAATGGGAGCCCTGGCGATATACGTGCGAACTATGATAAGGGCGGATAATTGCGAAGCACGAGCTGCTCTGGGAGATGTTTGTATGGTCTCCATCAGCCAAATAGCATCCTGGTTGCCCACCTACCAGAGGATCGCGAAGGAAAGAGACATGCTGCTGGAGGAACGGAGCGAACTCCTACGCCAACAGAGGATTTTGGAGAGAGCGAATCGCGACCTGTTGAGGACACGGCACCGAACCTCACAGCCCGGTGCAGTGCCCGCACCACCTCCCGAGGAGCCACCCGCGGCGAGTACCAGTGGGAGGGCTGCAACAACAGGAAGCCAACTGCCCACATCTTCCAGTTCCGACTCTGAACCAATCCCAGAGCAAGTCCGCCGATACGAGTCGCCACCGCCAACACCCGGACGCAGCATCTTCGCGGACGTGCCCGAGCCATCCCCGATCCGGATCGTGACCAGCGTGGATCCCGCGACCATACTCGAGTCTCCGCGCCATTCCGAGACTCCAAACAACGATGCCTGGGTGTCCACGCCAATACCCAAGCTCAGGTTGAGCCGCTGCAGAACCTCCCCCGCAGTCACCCCTGCGACCCTCAGACCTGAAAGGTCGTCGGTCCGCAAAGGGTCCAGGGAATGCCCCGTGTGCAGGCAAGCATGCCAGTACATCTTGAAATTCAGATGTACTGCTTGCAAAACCTTCTGGCAACGACTGCGGAGAGCTCACACCGAGGGAAAGCAACTGCCGACATGCCCTCCGGAACACCAGGAGCGCCGACAACCCGCGAGTTGCCCCGGATGCAGGCGACACCAATACGAAATAGCCTTGAGGCAGGCGTACCCCGATGATGCTGTGCCCATACCCAGTGTCATCGTGGATGACCCTGGCTCCCGAAGGGGCGGGGAATGTGAGCAACCGCCAAGTTGCTCACTATTTCCCCTTACAGGCACTGCCTGTCCGTAAGTCCTGATACCCCTTCGGGACCAGAAGCCCGAAAGAGGTCACCATCACCAACGGGCGTGACCTCCCACTACCGTGTTCACCTAACACCTCATGAACACAAAACAAAACAACTATCTACAAGAGCAATAATCAACCATGGAGCAGGAGGGCAACTTCCATATAAAATCACCTGAGAAGTCCATCCAACTTCCATATGAGCAACCTGTCCAACCGAAGCAAGAGAAGACAACCAACCACAGAGGGGAGGGGCAACACTGATGGCTGGAGAAGCCCTCTTATTCTATTGTAATGCAGAAGAACAGTTAGTCCTGAAGCCACCGCCTTGCCAGCCGTCTCGAAGCGCACACCCCTGTCTTTGAAGCTCACTCCCCCGTTCCGCGTCGACCCAGTATCGCGCCGAACTGTATCGCCTCCTGCCTCCCCCAAGTCACTAGGTTTTACTAGAGTGAATAAAGTAACCAGTGCTCTTGTTCTGTCCCGCCTCCCCTGGAACCTCCGCCGTCGCCCGGATCAGAAAAGGATCGAGGACCACGAGGACCAGCCCTGTCCCGGCTCTCCCCATCAAACCACGCCGCACCGCGACCCAGACTCGCCCCGGTAACCTGGAACGTGAGTGCGTAATTAACTTAAATTCTACTCTCAATTGGCCAATTAGGTAGAAGGTAACGTGAACTCAGTGAATTTAAGAGGTACATTGTTGATAGTAACTAGTATTTCGAACCTGTATCGACCGTATCGTAAAACGTATCGCATAAGTCTTTTGTTGCTTAAAGTAACCATAACTATACTTTTCTTTATACTTACCTTTCGAGTCACAGTAACGCCCTTCAGGCTTTGTTCTCACTTGGAGGAACAGTCGAGTCAGATCCCTGTATCGCCAATTCAAACTTCTGGTCATTAAACCTAAGTATTCGTTTAACCTTGCATTTCTCCTTTAAACGACCCGCATCCCAGGTTCTGAGTATTCTGATTCAACTGTATCGATTAGGAACTTGCTTGAAATAAGGAACATCCGTAACGTAACTTCATTTATTTAACAAATACATCGATACAAGAAAACACCCTTCAGGTGACAAAACCCTTCAGGTATAACAGTATTCAATATAACAAAGTGTATCGCCTGGAACGCTACGCCTCATCTCCAAGCCGCTCGGGAGACAGCTACCTACCAGTCGACCAGTTAAGTACCAATTTCATTCATTAGCCTAAGATTCCGATATTTTGCTTTGTTACAGTGTCGACCCCCATATATCTCAAACCCCCTTTTGTAGAAAAGAACTTGTTATTGGGTCACTACCCCCAAAGCTTACACAGTACAAGTACATTTTATTATAATCAAAGAACATTAAACAGTACCGTAAGTTTGCCCCATTCCGCCATCTTACCTCAGTCCAGACTCACTTGTTCTACCGTTTCCCCGTTTTACTTTTGAGTGCTGCTTATACCCTTAACTACCGCTGTATTTCAGTGTAATAAACCCCGTTCTTGTACTATTTACGTGCTGTGATTATTCTCCCGATTCCTGAGGTCAATCAGACTATTCAATACTGTCGGGAACTATGAGTAATTGCAATATGGGAAGATAATTGTCTGTTGTTGGTAGCAGTGTCGAGTGGCTGGGTGATGAGGCAGCGCCGATTCAGTGATATCATTACTCTTCAAGTTATATGCAAAAATACTTGAGTGGTATTTGGAGTAAAGTTTACTACTGAATAAAGCACTAATTGAAAATGTTGTTGAAAGTGATTTCAACTACCTATGTCAATACACCTCTTGTCAGAAGCAGAGAGCAAGTAGTAAAAATATGAAGGAAGCCATGGGGGACGACAAGGTGTGCGAGTAAGAGGGAAGATGCCAGTATTTTGCTTCCGAGTCTACCAAGGTAGCGGAAGCTTTGTTTTCACTTTTCAAGGATGAAAAGAAAAGTTCTCCAAAATCAAAATTTTCACTCGCGTTTTGCGTTTTAGACCTTTCTGAACTATTTTGGTTCCGTGTATGTCTGTCTGTCATGAATGGGGAATTTGCCTCAATTTTAGATTCTGGAATTTCAAGTCAAATCCTATAATAGGGCCCTAGAATAACGTTTAGCACTAGGAATAACCAAGGGGAAAAAATTACCGTAGGAGAAAATGCCTAAACAAGTGAAGCCTCTGTTACAAAACACCGCAAAAATCGAGGAATATTGTTGACGTCATACGAAAAAAAAAAAAAACAACGCGAAAACAACTCCGACAACAGACAGAGTTCTAGCACCGCCACACAAAACGATCCAGTAAAATGGCTACTCGAATAATGTGATTCAAATCTTGAAACTAAACAAGAGAAGATGAAGACTAATAATGCTTGATGAACTAGTAGGTAGATTCGTATTGTAAAAAAGTGAGTAATATTGTTTCTTTTGGTCACTTTTGTGTCTGAGTTCTTCCTGCCAGTTTGCGGCGCACTCTTGTGTGCACTACTTGTAAGGTAGAAGTTCGTGTATGTTCCTCTTCTGTGGTAAGCGCCACAGAACCTCCTTTGAAGTCAGATTGGTAGAATATCCGTTACGTTTCAAACATGGCTGCCTCTTACACATTGCCACCACATTTAAAATTTCCATCTTCCTTAAATTCTCTAAATTTTTCGGATGCGTTTTCGAGCAGCTCACTATGGTTTTATTCCATAAAAATAAACCCTCATTCGAAAAAAAAAAAATAAAAATGTGAGGCAAATTCCCCATTCCTTGTAACGGGCATAACTATACGAAGTTATTGTCCGATTTCTATGAAATTTTCAAGGATTGTGCGGATTAGTATTTAAAATTAGGATTTGAAAAAGTATCCATGCACAGAGAAGAGATGAGACCCATTGGATAATCTCTTGGATACTACAAAATACTACTCACACACGCGCGCGGCGTAGTGCATTTATGGCTCGCCTTTTTTTCAAACGTGTGATCTCTAATTAATTTTTCTACTATGGTAATAACATGTGGTATTATACTACAATATAGTATCATTGGGCTAAAAGTTGTAGTATATAGGTTTTAAAGGGTGCTGAATCCAAATTTGAGGTCAAAAACCTGAAATTCCGACCCACCGAAATACCCCATTATAAAGTCTGAGCACAATCGCATTTTCCGATTGAAAAAATGTTCATAACTTTCGAAGCAGAATCTCAATTACTTTTGGCCCGCCACCAACGCCATCTATTTTTTGAGAATCACACTAAGTGTCCGTCCACCATAGCCTTAAAAGAAAGATCTACAATGCTATTTATCGGAGAATTCTTGCAGCCAAAATGGGACTGGCCCCGTTAGGAGGAGACTTCCGCGAGCTTGTGAGGATTCAGAAGTAGGCAAAACCCTCACAGCTGAGCGGTCTTGAAGGAGAGGTATACCCTTTGCGCCGCGCAGTGGGCCGCTCATCCTGTTCCACCCCCTCAAGCCAGACAAATTTCCATGAAGCTGCTAAAGAATTGTTAGGCACAGTGGTTTTACTTGAATGAATTTATTAGGAACAAACAAGGAAGACGGCGTGTGTTTTACGAGAGAGAACAGAATTATAAGTCGTTATCAATGTTATCTGATAGGCTATTGGTTTACAACTACCAATCACATGAGGGCTTGTGATTTGCCCGCCTAACTACAATATTATCATTCAACAGATGCCTATTTGCTGTGGACTTTCAGCGAACAGTCTGTTTTTAGTGTGAACAGCCGAATTTAGTGAAGGGAGAGAATGAAAAATGCGGTACTCACTCTAACAAAAATATTTTTCCGAAGTACACAAAAAACACCAATTTCTAAATTACCTATATCTCTTATTCACGATACTGAACAACACACTCGTTGAAAAATACAAAATACGCTTCTGACTCGCAGTTCCGGCCAAATAATCAAATAATGAACTTTGGGAACCAAACTGTACCTAGCATTCAGAGATATTGATTTTGAGAGTAGATTTGAAATATTTCCTTTCAGTTAAAGTGAAAAGATTACAATTGTTTTACAGGGTACAATTATTTTCAGTCGATAGGTTCTCTCTCACTGATCAAAACAATACTGATGTAATACAATTTGCCTTCAACAACATTTCATTAACCCATTTACGCCGAGAACTATAAATTTTGAGATATAATATAAATTTACCTCAAATCAATGTCACTGAACCTCAAATAAGCTAGGAAAAATATTATTTTAAATTTTGCACCCATAGGGGGGGCGTAACCCCCCGTGCCAGATCTGGCACAGTCGTCACTCAGAGTAGTTTTTTGAGAAAATTTCAGAAACAAAATTTTTATCAAACAATATTTTTGCAAGAATAATGGAGAGAGAATAATGGTACGTCATTGGAATGTGATTGGCTCACATGATATTTGGTGCGATATTTTATGAAACTTGTGACTCAAAGCCCTACATCACATTTATTACAAATAGATTTTAGGCGAGATGAGCAGGTTTCATAAATTTATGCACACCTTCTTTTGTTCTCGATCGGCGAAAGCAAGTGATCCTAACGGTCGTACCTGATAGTGCTCAAGGCTACATTTTGGCGTGAGCAGTTGGTCTCTGAGCTTTAGGGGGTACTTTGTAACGCATAAGAAAAGTTTATAAAATCCAGTTTATGCCTTTTACGATCACCAGATATTAGACGAGCATTGTTGAGACCAACGTCTATGAGCAACGTAAAAGTGGCCACTACCACTTTTCCCCTCTAATACCAATTTTATATCTGTTGATGTCCTGGTCTATGCGATCAGTCCCCCATATTACGATTGTACTAATGGATAAGGTGTGGTTGAGGGACAGAAATTATTTTCTTTTCTGCTTTTGAGAACCTCTTAGCCATACTCTAGGGCTCATGTCCATACTTCGTGGAAGATACAGCCACCACACTATTCATTATCCAACCAGTTGCAAATCACAACCCCACTATAAAATGTGATAGAATATTTTGTGGTTTGAGCCTCGCTTTTCTTTTTTCTTTCGAGCCTACCAAGGTAGCGGAAGCATTGCTTTCACTTTTCAAGGTTGAAAAAAAAAGATGTTCTCCAAAATCAAAATTTCCACTCGCGTTTTACGATTCAGACCTTCCTGAACAATTTTGGTTCGTGTCTATCTGTGTGTCTGTCATGAAATCCTAGCTACAGCCAAAACTTCAACAATTCTCGTCCGATTTCGATGAAATTTTCAGGGATTGTGAGGATTGGCAAGTAGATGGTCCCCTATAAACATCATTATCCCAGGACTGATAGTAGCCGCCGCAGCGCATGTGCAAACGTGTATTTCCTTGTTACAGATATAAGTTCTACGTTTACATCTCATTTCGATGAAATTTCCAGGAAGTATGCGAATTGAGGTGGAGATGGTCCACTACGAAAATCCTGAAAGCATTTTGGGGGCATGCGCAAACGTGATATCGTTGTAACAGCCAAAACTCCCATGTTCTCCAGCTCTCCAGCTCTCAAAAAAAGTTCCGAATTTTTGACACTATATGACGACTGTGCCAGATCTGGCACACCTGAGTTTCCGAGGACGCCAAATCCAACCAAAAGAAGTCGAAAATGAAAAAATTGTTTTGATTCCTTCAAATGACCATAAATAACAAGAATTCATAGAAAGTTGAGAGAAAAAGTATTAGTATACACGATTAGAGTGCTTACAGCAGCGCAAAGTCGGGTTATTCTCTTCGGTACAATCTTGATTAAATTCAAACTTCACTCATGCCTAGACAAAGACTCAAAAGCGTATGAAAATCGTAGAGGATTTGTATGAAGACCTGCTGAATTGGGAGGTACAGAGTAGGATTGTTCATCAGCATGCTGAAGTGAACAGGAAATCGTAAAAGTCACCCCTTTCGTCGTGCCAGATCTAGCACAGTCGGCGGAAATGGGTTAATTATATTGTTAGTAACGTAGGTACCTACCTACTACTTTATTGGGATTTGGGTCCAACAGCAAAATCCCAATAAAGTTGACATAATTTACTTCGGGTCGGTTGTCATCATGGACCTAGTATCCCATGGACCGGGCCTCCACCCCTTTCACCACCCATCGCCGTGCTGGTGGAAATTGGTAGTGAGTATGGTGGGGGAACGGTACTTGGGAGGTGTGGCTTAAAGTGAGTCGTGGGGTGGGGGGGCCCATCGTCACAGTACGTCACGAGGAAGCACGAGAGCTGCACTCTCTGCCTTTATCAATGCGTTCGAAGAAAAGCACCTATTCTGTCCCTTCTCAATAGCCTCTCCTGATCTCTGTGCACCCCCTGAGTTTCGGGGCAGCAGCCGCCACTGAGCTGTAGATATAATTTGATAATATTTGTACAAAATGTGATAATATTAGGACTGCAAGGCGTTCATAGGACCTTATTTTTGTAATAATTTACTAATGCCTACTTTAATGTAATAACTTTTTTTGTATTAAGAAGTAACTGCAAAATGTGATATTTTGACAAATAGCTTTCGTATATCCTTGTTTTTATGATAATATATTCTGTCAATAGCAATTAAAATATATTAAATATTTTCAAACCTTTAAATATATTTGAACCTTGGGACAGATTCTTCCCCCTACTATAAAATGGAAATTTTTTTTCAAGTTAGAAAAAATTCTGCGTTATAACATTTGAGAATAATTTTGATTTTGAGATTTATCATACTCTGAGGCCCCTCAAATGAAACACTTTCAACGAAACGTTTTTATTCTTTCAGAATCACAAACTATCACAATAGTATTAAAGAATCGCAACATCTTTGTATCTAATAATTTAACTAATTATAATATAATAAATATCTAATTATTACTATCACATGTTTCATAATAATCATTCATAATAATCACAAATTTTGTGATACGTGAAAATGTGATATTAATTTGAATGATTATTATGAAACATGTGATAGTAATAATTAGATATTTATTATATTATAATTAGTTAAATTATTAGATACAAAGATGTTGCGATTCTTCAATACTATTGTGATAGTTTGTGATTCTGAAAGAATAAAAACGTTTCGTTGAAAGTGTTTCATTTGAGGGGCCTCAGAGTATGATAAATCTCAAAATCAAAATTATTCTCAAATGTTATAACGCAGAATTTTTTTCAACTTGAAAAAAATTTCCATTTTATAGTAGGAGGAAGAATCTGTCCCAAGGTTCAAACATGGGTGTCCCCAGGTACTACATACCATGTTTGAACCAAGGGACAAAATAGACATTTAAAACAATCGAGTTTTGTGGTAAGTATTTAAACATTTTTAAAAATCATGGTTCGTGCATATTATTAAACCTCAAGAGTAGTAGAGTATACACCCTTCCTTTAATTGCTAAATTACGTTGTAATGGAAAAAATCGTCCCAAGGTACAATACTTTCCCTCTAGATACTGATTTAATACATCAGCAGGTTGAAATTCATCACCATACTACAAAAATAACATTAAATTGAAAAAAAAAATCCGCACGTGGCCTAGATTCGAACTGTACACCTTGGGCGTCGCAGACCGACGCTCTAACCAACTGAGCCAAAGTTGTGGAGTGGTGGGGGGAGCCCCTACACTACGGTACTTCAGAGGGAATGCCACGCCCCTCGGAACCGCCACATGCCCATTTTCAGATTCCGCACGCATTTTCTGAGCACGGAGTACCGGTCCATTGGATACTAGGTCCATGGTTGTCATACACTACTGTACCTACCTACTACTATTACGTACTATTTTGACTACTAAAAAATTTGGTCCCTCCTGCTATTCTACCAAAATCATTAAGGTTCTAGTTAATGATACAATTAAACGAAGAAGAAAATACGGATTTTTTCGAGCTAAAATCAAGTTCTAAACTACTGTGCACCGCCATGACTAGCTCGTACAGCAATTTACTGCTTATGATGCTTGTCGAAGAACTTGCCAATAGGACTCTTAGTCCTCATCATATCCAATTCTTGTATTCTATGTGAAAAGAGATTTCCGAAGATGAAAATTACGACCTCGACGAAAACCTTTATCTTGTTAATTTTAAATGTTTTTACCGTGGTTATAATTAAACCTGCCGTTGCATGGAAGCAAGAGTGTGTGATCAATTCACATCAACACAATCACACTCGAAATAATCATGTAATCCTTACAGATTCGTCCAAGACTTTTCAAGTTCAAGAATTCAAGGATCAAGTAATGAGAAAATCAACCCTATAAGTTAAAGGAGCGAACACTTCATCAGTGCAAAAATTTACCTTCTTTGCCCACACAAAAAATGGAAGCTCTTTTATAGGCACCGCTGTTGGAAAAACTTCAATGACTTTTTGGTGTCAGAAGGGCAGTTCAGATGGCATTTCTTCTTAGTCCAGGAGATCAAGTTTTGAACTCCACGTGTCGGCTTCAGCATGCCTAGGAAGACGAGTAAGACAGAGGACTCCAATTTTGAAAATGACATCAAAACTGTATTGAAGAAACTGAATCTATTGGAACAGAAGCTTAATCATTTGCCCTTATTCATACCTAAGAAACATTCAGGTAAAGCAGGTAAAGTTCAAATCCATTTTGTTCCAGTTAGTAGGGGGGGGGGGGGGTTTCCAGTTAGTAGGGGAATGTTCCTGAACAAGGCACTGCGCCTTATCGAATTTATGTAGGATAAATCACGATAGCGCTATTTATTAATGGGAAAATGAGCCTGAAAATGGCGATTTTCAACAAAAAAAAATGATAAATTTTTACGTTGACCTTTTTTTTACTTTACAAATGGTTTTAAAAAAGTGGGTTTTCTATTAAACGGATAGGAAATTTAACATTCTTCGTGTAATCAGATTTGAATTTGCGTGAGAAATAAGGGAATTATGACCATCTCAGTGCCGCAAGGTCGAAAACAAGCAAAAAACTTCAAAGTTAATTAAAAGGCATTTTGAGTGGGTTAATAAATTTCCTAGAGACATTTCGGTGTATTATTTTCAATAATGAACCATTGGAATCGAGCAAGGAAAAACAATTTTAACCCTCCCTCAAAATTTGATGGTTTATATTTCAAGATAGGTACGTAGAATCCGAAAATCGAATAAATAATTCTCCTTCCGTCCGCACTTTTCTTATTAACCTTCATTTTGGGTCTAGTCGTGCCGCGAAGCTTTTGGTTGATGTCAGTCACTTCTAAGGGTTGACTTTTTCAAGAGTGCCCTAGATCAAAAACTCTCGAAATAAAGACCTTATTTTTTCACCAATTTGAAATAGTATCGAATTTTTAAAAAATTTTGAGACCACCCGAACTAGGATAAATCGTTCGCTCCCTGCGAGTACTTAGGGTTGGACCTATGAAAAATCAGAATCGCGAGTGTGAATCGCCAAATAGGTCTAATCTCCGTTGGAAGTTTAGCTAACCAAAAAGCGATCGCTGTTCGTTTCATCGAGTTGAATTCAGTTTTGCTTCTTTAGCATCCAGTAATAAAATTTCCATATGAAGGAATCACTACTTGCTATTTTTCGAAGCGAGTGTGAAGCGTTAATTTCCTCCAAATAAACTTGATTTTGAAGGTGTAATAGGTAGGTAGTACCTACCTATGGTTGTTAGGTAAAAACGCTGTAAATTATTACACAATGGTTTACTATTTTTCTATATAATCGTCTATAAAGCCACCAACCATCCGGAGATTAGACCTCTTTTGCGATTCACACTCGTGTTTCTGATTTATCGTACGTTTATTATTTTGATGGTTTATTATTTTATTATTTTAATGGTTTATTATTTTTCTATATAATCGTCTATAAAGCCACCAACCATCCAGCATGAAGAAAAATACTTGGAAAATGTCACCCCACGCATATTTGAGCAAAAACCTCATTTTTGGCCGGTTATTTGCCCATAACTTTTATACGAATTAAGCGATCGGAATAGTTCGACGTTAGGACCAACTAGACCCCAAATGGAGTCTATGTGCAAAAGAACGGGTTTTTTAGACCGATTCTAAGGCCTTTTATGGCCCGGACGGGGGACGGCGGACGGGCATTGCAAATTTGGATTCTACGCACCTTGAAACGTAAAGTGACAAAGTTTGAGGGGGGGGGGGGTTATAAAAATTTTTTGCGATACGATCACATAGGCTTATTATCTATATACATAAAACGCCAACCGTACGTACGTACGTACGTATGTCGCCCAAACGTGGGGGTCCCGGGTTCGATTCCAGGCCGCGACATCAAATTTTTTTTCACATATCATCAATATGAGAAGCAACAATATCACATATCAATCAAGGGACAATGGCAAAGCAGTGATCTTTGCAGAAGAGTGATCTATACAGAAAAAATTAACCTTTGTGTAAGAATTTTCTGTGTTTTTGTTGTAATTTAGTTGTAGAATCGATCCTTGAAGTTTGGTCCATCTCAATGGTTGATTTCCTGTATAATTCACCAAATTATGTAGAAACAGTCTATGAAATTTAGCGTTTTTGGCTTGTTTGGCGTTCAGAGTTTGTGCAAGAATTTTTGTTCTTAACCCCACCCTCCCTTTATCCACCACTAATTAAAAAAACAATGTCATAACAGGGTATATGAGACTCGTAACTTTCTTTCCTTTGATAAGAAATTTACAAGTTTCTTGGCTGCATACAGTCTGCCAAACTGGAGTCGAGTCGAGTCTACAACTAATGTCACCTAGCAATTTTTGTAACCCCTTATATTTTCCAAGTTTTTATAAATTTTAAGATTTTTTCGTGACTTTGCCCTTACGTTACTAAATCGGTCATAACTCCCTTAATTTGCTGTGAAAATTCAAATTTGAGGATTCCCTTGGAAAGATCATTACATTTTCTATCGGGCAGATGCCTAACCTTTTCTTTGAGTCAAGGTTTGAGACAATAAAAGCCCTTTGAAAAGAAAATTTTACCTAATTTGGGAAACCTCGAGTTTTTTTAATAGGAAATTAAACTATGAGAGGCAATATTTTTTCAAGATGCAAGAACACTAAGCTTTGCCAAAATCTCAGCTTTCCAACGGACTAATAATTTTTATTTTGAAAGTGAGACTTAATACAGAAATTAGTGTTTCAACGCGGAAAAACATGAATTTTTCCAACGAAATCAGCGCTCTCACCTCAGATCGTCAGCCGGACCGAGGTCTGTGCTATTTCTACTTCATGAGGTGAATTATACAGGGTGTCCACCATCGAGGTGGACCAAACTTCAAGGATCAATTTTACAACAAATTTACAAAAAAAAGGTTTTCAGCAATTTTTTTCAACCCAATCAAAATGCCTTTTATTTAACTTTGATGTTTTTTTTGCTTGTTTTCGACCTTGCGGCACTAAGATGGTCATAACTCTATATTGCTTCTCATATTTTAATTTCCGATTGAAAAACTTGAGGTTTCCCAAATTAGGTAAACTTTACTTATCAGAAGGCTTTTTCATGCCTCAAACCTTGACTCAAAGAAAAGGTTAGGCATCTGCCCGATAGAAAATGTAATACCTACTCTTTCCAACGGTATCCTCAAATTTGGATTTACACAGCAAATTAAAACACACAGACTTAAGGCCAAGATCACGAATAAATCTTTAAATTGAAAAAAACGTCTGCCAAGTTGGGTGGGCAGTATAGCTTCCTCACTAACATGGACGTATAGAATCAGTTGGCGAAAAACAGGAGAGGAAATGGCCTTGGAGCTCACTCAGCTGATCAGTGACCACTCAGGCACCTTCAGCATTCTCCATTGACCCTGCCTCTCAAATTTCAGCTTCCTGCGTTCAACAGGAGAGAAAATGGCCTTGGAGCTCACTCAGCTGATCCGAAGGTGCTGAAATTTATAGGGGACCGTCTAGGACCTAACCCGCACAATCCCTGAAAATTTCATCAAAATCGGACCACAGGTTAGTATAGTTTTGCCCGGGACAAGGATTGACCACAGACAGACAGACAGACCGACAGACAGACAGACACGGAACCAAAATTGTTCGGGAAGCTCTAAAACGCAAAAAGCAAGTGGAAATTTTGATTTTGGAGGACATTTTTTTTTTCACTTCTTTCACGAATACAAAGCTTCCCTACCTTCGGTAGTGAGGAAGCAAAATACTTGGAAAAACAAGGAATTACAAAAAATTGCTGTAGGAGACATTTTTTGTTGCAAATTAGTTGTAGAAACGACTCCTGCAGTTTGGCAGACCTGTTTGGCTTACACCCCGTACATCATGACACGACATGTACCAACTTACTGAGAGGAACAATGCACCAATTCGATTTCTAGGAACAAGATTAACTTATTTTATTCGTGTCGTCAGACTCTCGAGAATCGAGCTGCGGTAAAAAACCCAGTCTGGCTCCGGTTTTCTCCGGCGTCACCCTCAAAAAGACCAAAAGCGTCAAAAAAGGTTTCATTACTTGGCCTTCTGATGACGATAAACCTACCAGCTCAACTGACAGGTTCGCAAGTAGAATTTTGGTGTCTATATTATGTTAAAAACAAAGTTTCACTATTTATAAAAGTAAGAAAGAAAGAACGGTTCAAATATTTCTAAGTTATTCAGCCTGTGACGCACCTACGATAATTTGTAAGTCCGCAGCATTGAAAACCCACAAATCTAACGTTAAAACCGAAATTACATGAGTAGAACTACAAAACCAGAATTTAAAAAATGTGGGCTGTACGAGCATAAAAAAAAAGTCTGCCAAGTTGTGTAGGCAGTATAGCTTCCTCACTCATTGTAACATGGACGTATAGAATCAGTTGGCGAAAAAATTATGATTCAAACAGTTATTGAATACCAAAATATTAGCGGTCCACCGTCTAGGACCTAACCTACACTGTCCCTGAAAATTTCATCGAAATTGGTTGAATAGTTGCGGAGTTTTGGTTGTAACAATAAATTTAAAGTTCGCGCATGCGCAGCGGCTATTGCTTGACCAATTTGATTGAAACTTATAGGGTGTCTCTTAGAAGTTAGTCCCTAACTAACCTCCAAATTTGAGCAAAATCGGTTCATTAGAAACCGAGGTTCCAGGAAATTCACGTTTGCGCATGCGCACTCGCTCCTATTGGTCCGAAGGTGCTGAAATTTATAGGGGACCGTCTAGGACCTAACCCGCACAATCCCTGAAAATTTCATCAAAATCGGACCACAGGTTAGTATAGTTTTGCCCGGGACAAGGATTGACCACAGACAGACCGACAGACAGACACGGAACCAAAATTGTTCGGGAAGCTCTAAAACGCAAAAAGCAAGTGGAAATTTTGATTTTGGAGGACATTTTTTTTTTTTCACTTCTTTCACGAATACAAAGCTTCCCTACCTTCGGTAGTGAGGAAGCAAAATCCTTCCAAGAGACACGAAACTGAGAGACATCCTCCTTTTTGGGGTGTTTGGAGTTAGTCAAATACTAAGCGACTATTCAAAATTCAAAACTATAACCTTTTTCTGCCAGTAATAAACAATGGAAAAACACTATCTTGGTGGACAACTATCTTTATTGGTCAACTTTCAATAAATCACGGCATTTATCTTGTTTAAAAAAAACTTTCAAAATATACTGGAATTAAATTTGTAATTTGATAAATTTGATCAGTTGGTGTTAATTGACTAGGATGAGACAAAGCGTACTAGGCCAAAAATTTACTTGCAGGCTATTGCTTCCTCACTACCGAAGGTAGGGAAGCTTTGTATTCGTGAAAGAAGTGAAAAAAAAAAAATGTCCTCCAAAATCATAATTTCCACTTGCTTTTTGCGTTTTAGAGCTTCCCGAACAATTTTGGTTCCGTGTCTGTCTGTCTGTCTGTGGTCAATCCTTGTCCCGGGCAAAACTATACTAACCTTTGGTCCGATTTTGATGAAATTTTCAGGGATTGTGCGGGTTAGGTCCTAGACGGTCCCCTATCAATTTCAGCACCTTCGGACCAATAGGAGCGAGTGCGCATGCGCAAACGTGAATTTCCTGGAACCTCGGTTTCTCGGTTTCTAATGAACCGATTTTGCTCAAATTTGAAGGTTAGTTAGGGACTAACTTCTAAGAGACACCCTATAAGTTTCAATCAAATTGGTCAAGCAATAGCCGCTGCGCAAGCGCGAACTTTAAATTTATTGTTACAACCAAAACTCCGCAACTATTCAACCAATTTCGATGAAATTTTCAGGGATTGTGTGGGTTAGGTCCTAGACGGTGGACCGCTAAATAAAATTCTACGTTGAAAATACAAATATCATACTACTCGTGCCCACACTTACTTCCAGGTTCCAGTGTAAATTGCTTCTTTTATTGTGTGATCAAATGTTGTGGTCAGCAGGTCAATTAATGTTGAAACCAAATTGACCCCTCATCACAGTCTCTTTTGCATCTTTCTTTCTGTCATCGAGTTAGTGGTCCACAGGTCAGTTTTGAGATGAAAATTGGCACTTCGCGTTTTTTGAATGCGCCGAACTAGGATTTTACAATGCGAATTTACACTCCATTGATTTTATGTTATATAAGTAAATACATTTATTTTCCTGAACTCGTCCATTCATCCGTCGAAACCTCGGACATTTGATTTTATTCATGACAGAAAATACATTTCACGAATGTGTTCTCTGGTCAGTGCGAATTCGCCCGACTCACCAGCATAAAAACATCATTCCTGGTGGTCATTTTGGTATTCAATAACTCTTTGAATCATAATTTTTTCGCCAACTGATTCTATACGTCCATGTTACAATGAGTGAGGAAGCTATACTGCCCACCCAACTTGGCAGACGTTTAAAAATTGCATTGAGACTTGAAGAACCGTTCTAGGCCAAAAATACAAAGTTTACATTTTACATTCTTTTTTTTACATTTTAAATTTTACATTTTTTAAAAGGATTTTTATTACAGGATTCTGCTCTGTACATTCTGAGTTCTGAATGCCCTGCTTTTACTATTTTCACTAGTTTACGATATTTCTTGTGTATTTAGCGTATTGTTACTCAAATATCGTGGTAACAGGTGAAGCTCATGACTAGCCAATATCGATCTCTAGATCTCAGTAGATTCCTAGACTTTCCTTCACAGCAAGTAAGTCAGTACTTGCTCCCGCTGGGTTGTGGCGGTTTCCCTCTCCCCTCAGTAGTGATGCTGTGCTCATCGCCAAACGGGTTACGTCCCCTACGAACTAGGAAATTCTCCTTCAGGGAAACTGAGTTCATCCCGAGCTAGAGTTGTAGTTTTTAAACGTAGTGTAAATACTGAAATTAGCTTCAGTCATTAAAATTAAAATTTAATCAGTCAAGTAAAAACCTCACAAATAATAATTTTGGCGTTTAAATCATCATACATTTTGGAAACTTGTATTCTGAGATACTAGATAAGGCAGTAATTTACAGTAGATAGTGATTTACGGTAGGTGCCTCAAGGATCGTAAAATTCACTGTCGTGTTTCTAACAGGGTTTCGTACGTCATGAACCGCTGGGAGAGTCAAACGAGCCACGAGAAAGTCGACGATCTCTTCTCAGAGCCGTCCGATTTCGTGGATTTTCTCACTGACTTCGTGGGGGACCGAAGGATGTACAGAAATTCTGGCGGCATTACCGACTACGTGGGCGACAGGAAGGTGTACGTGACTTCGGGCGGCAACAGCATCAAAGAGTCGAAAGCTTGTGCTTTGTCGAAAAGGAAAAATAGCACTTTGGAATCTTGATGTGGCGCGCGATGTCGAAAATATAAGATTTTTTCAGCAATCATACCAGATATGTACCTTGCTGTGTCAAATTATTGTAACAATTAAGTAACGATAGAACAGTTTGGATTTTTGACATGGATATGTCTTAGTTCTGGGGGTCATTCCAAAATTTTCGACACACAAAACAATGCAACGTTTTTTTTTCTGATGCTGTTGAACGCAGGAAGCTGAAATTTGAGAGGCAGGGTCAATCGATACATACTTCTATACATCATCAAAGTTGATGATCACTGATCAGCTGAGTGAGCTCCAAGGCCATTTCCTCTCTTGTTGAACGCAGGAACCTGAAATTTGAGAGGGCGGGTCAATGGAGAATGCTGAAGGCGCCTGAGTGGTCACTGATCAGCTGAGTGAGCTCATCATTTAAATTGCTATCATAAGACATATCCATGTACAGATGTATCTGCATGCAGTCTTGATACTCTGGGGTTTTGACATTTTATGTCTTTACTTTAAAATTTCTGAAAAGGTCATCAAGTAAATGTTTACATCGGAACGAGTATTCAGATTTTACGAACTACACGATTCCACTACATTTTAAGTAATAGGAACGTATTTTCTACTAAACTCTCGAAAGTAAATAAGAAATTTCTTCTTTAGATGGAAAACACAAACGGTGGATACAGCTTTCGTACAAGTACGCAACCACGAGAGACATTTTATGTCTTATGTTTAATAAATTGAGAGCTTTCCAATGAGTGGTGAACGATTTTTGTGGGGTGGAAAATGAGGAAGTTAGTTTTCCCTAGGAACGATTGGTTGTACGTGAAAATCATCAGAAATTTCCGCGTAACGCTCCCCTCGTAACGCTCCCCTCATAGCGCTCCCCGCGTGACGATTTTTCATTTATGTGCCATAGTAAAGACATAAAATGTCAAAAACGTCATGAAAAAGCATCACAAAATTGGTCAATGTTACAATTAGTTTTTTAATGATTTCCACTTACAACCAAGTCGTTGTTACGGAACTTTATCTTCGTCATTCATGTTCGTAGAAAAATCATTCGCCTTATGTTTCAATGCTCTGAGGTGCCTCTGCTAGGGGAATGAACTATGAAATGAACTTGAAATAATGAACTCAAAACTGAGCTTTATTCAATTAAGCCTTCAATACATGAATTGGAATGATTTGGAATTTCGGTAACTTGATTACTTCTCAACTAGTAAACATGTGGTTTAACTATAACAATTGGGCAAACCACTTCATTCTCCCCTCCCAGGAAGATCACAGCACATAGTCCTTCAAGTATGCTGGTTGTCGTCGTTCTCTGATCGGTCGACTGTAGGGAGTACTTGGATTCTCTTCAGTAGGACCATGACCGACTTGAGGATCATCCGAATCGATAGGAGGATCCCTTGTCGAATATTCGTCTTCTCCTCGACTGGTAGGGCTTGAATGCGGCGGGAATGAGGATGGGGGGCTGGATGGAGTATGTATGCATATTGGGTCAGAAGCAGGAGGACTTCGTGGTGTGCTCCCGTCAAGGAGGGTCGTATCTCCACGAGGAGCCAAATGTTTGAGTGATACTTTGTCTTCTCGTCCCGAAGGGTGTCTTACCAAAGCATACTCTGGATTGGCTTCCAATAATTCAACTTCATCAACCTGAGGTTCATACTTATTAGTTCTATTGTGTCTTTTGAGAAGAACGACCCCAGGTTCACTCAGCCAGGTTGGTAGAGCACGTCCGTAGGTTGATCGTCGATGGTGATAAAACATTCTTTCGTGCGGGGTACAGTTGGTGGCTGTGCACAACAGAGATCGTATTGAGTGCAGAGCTTCTGGTAGGACCTGCTCCCATTGAGTGTTCTTCAGTTTTTTGCTTTTGAGTGCTAGTAATACAGCTTTCCACACCGTGTCGTTGTATTTCTCTACTTGGCCATTAGCTTGAGGGTTATACGGCGTTGAATGACTGGTGGTCGTGCCACGAGAATGGAGGAATTCGGTAACTTCGTGGGACATGAAGGAGGCACCACGATCCGAGTGTACACAAGCTGGCATTCCGAAGGTGGTAAATAGTTCGGTGAAACATCGTATAACAGTAGACGAACTTACATCTTTGCAGGGGAAGGCAAAAGGAAATCGTGTATATTCATCGACTACAGTAAACATGTAAGGACGTCCTGTGGATGTTGGCAGCGGCCCTTTGAAGTCCACGCTTAACCGTTCGAATGGCTGTGTGGCCTTTATCAGCTTTCCAGGATGCTTCTTGTGGTACTTGGGTTTGATTTCAGCGCAGATGGGACACGCATTCGACATTCTACGTACCTCCTCTAAGGTATAAGGCAGATTACGGCTTCTTATCCAATGAAACATCCGAGTTATGCCTGGGTGGCATAGAGCTTCATGCATTGAGAACAGTGATTCGGTATTCACAGCGCCACAGATTCTCGATAACGTATCTGCAACAATGTTATCCTTGCCAGGTCTATATACAATATCGAAGCTGAATGCTGAAAGTTCCAAACGCCAGCGCATTATTTTATCATTTTTTATTTTACTCGCATGATTCAATTTAAATATGAACGAAAGAGCCTCTTGATCTGTCACCACCGTGAAATGTCTTCCAATAAGAAAATGCCTCCATTTTCTCAAACATTCGACAATTGCAGAGGCCTCCTTCTCTATCGCTGAATGATTTTTTTCACTCGGCGTTAGTGAACGAGAGAAGAATGCTACTGGACGATTATTTTGTGAAAGAGTTGCTGCTATGGCGAGATCCGAAGCATCCGTCTCAACTTGCAAGGGAATGCCTTCTTCTGTAGTTGTTACTGCAGAGTCAGATATGTCCTGTTTTAGAGCTTCGAAAGATTCCACTGCTCTTTGGGAAAGGGGAAACGATTTGCACTCCACAAGAGGACGTATTTTTGAAGAAAATTTAGGTATCCACTTGGAGTAATGGGCAAACATTCCCAAGACTCTTTG
Organism: Apolygus lucorum; assembly: GCA_009739505.2. NCBI lineage: Eukaryota > Metazoa > Arthropoda > Insecta > Hemiptera > Miridae > Apolygus > Apolygus lucorum. Next base: position 2,331,429 of record CM019177.2, read on the forward strand.
CAAGGATTTGAAATCCATTGGCGGAGGGAACGTTAGAAGAGTCTTCATCCGCCCTGGGTCCGGACGGATAGTGTGATTTGAAATTACGTGTCCTAGAATAGTGATAGATGTTTGGGAATATTTGCATTTAGCTTCATTTAGGGTTATTCCATACTTTTTCACTGCTGCGAGGAATTTTTCTAAATTCTGATCATGCTCTTCTTGAGAATTTCCACAAACAGTGACATCATCAATATATGCATAGACTCCGGATAGATTTTCGTCATGAATTATTTTATTAATAAATCGTTGAAATCCGGCAACACCGTTTGTCAACCCGAAGGCAATGACTCGAAATTGATAAAGGGAGCCATTCGCTTCGAAGGCTGTAAATGGTCGATCAGCAACGTGGATTGGGACCTGATGATAGGCACTTTTTAAATCGAGTGTACTGAAAATAGAATTTTGTGCGATTTTAGATACCATTGCGTCTATGTTTGGGACAGGATACGCATCCAGAAGTGTGAACTTATTAATGGTTTGGGAATAATCTATACACATACGTCTTTTGTGATTATCGCTTTCAACGACCAGAACTTGAGCGCGCCAAGGCGACTGACTTTCTTCTATTATGTCATCTTCCAATTGCTTCTCTATTTCTTCTCGGATGAATTTTGAATCCCCTTCACTGTGTCTCCGAGACTTCGTAGCAATGGGCCTTACATCTTCAGTAAGATTGGTGAAGAGTCGGACAGGTTCAATATTCACCTGCGCAACACAGCATATGGACAAAGGGGGTTTAGGTCCACCGAAATCTACAGTTAAGCTAGCATGGTTTTTGAATACATCGTGACCAAGGAGGACGTCAGCACACAGATTTGGTAACACAAAGAGTTTCAGTTTTGAGTAGGAGTGGTCAAGTAAGTTCAAGTCTGTTATAATATAGCCTTTTATGTTCGCTGAGCAAGTCGTCGAAGCCATCGATACTCTACTCGCTTCAGGAACGATGGGCATTTTGTGCAAAAGTGCGAAATCTTCATTTATATAGCTGCTGGAGCTGCCGGTATCTATGAGACAATTCGCGTGCAGTCGCCTTCCTAACTTACACTTAACTACGGCCTTGTGCAGTAAGCCAGGATTGGCAGCAATGAGTGTTGCGGCTGTCTCTTCATAGCTATCTATTAATGTAGAAGCAGTTTTCCCTTTAGACTTTGACTGACAAACTACGGCGAAATGACCTTTTCTCTGGCAGGATTTGCATATAGCATCACGAGCAGGGCATTCTGAACGTACATGTCGGGACTTTCCACAGAACCAACAAGAGTCTTGCTTGCTAGTTTCCTGTCTTTTGGGTTGTTGCCTATCGAACGAAATCGAAGCAGCATGCTCAGTGAAAGCGAGCGGGTCTTGTTTGTTTGTAAATGCAGATGTGGAAGGCTGAGCGGCATAGTATTGTGCATGTTTGGCGCCAGACTCAATTGCACGAGCTTTCCCGATGGCCTCATCCAAGGAAAGAGTAATGTTTTCTAGAAGACGTTTGCGTATCTCCACAGATATTAGCCCGTTTATGAAGGAATCTCTGATCATATCGTCCCGATTGACATCGGCTGTGACGGCTTTGAAGTTACAGTCCCTACTAAGACCTTTCAAGGATTGGATGTATTGGTCTATTGACTCGTCAGCCTGCTGCTTCCTAGTCAATAGCTTGAATCGCGCGAAGACTTCATTTTTTGGCTTGATATAAAGGCTGTTTAGAGTTTCTATCGCATTCGCATAAGTAGAGCATTCAGAAACAAATTCATAAACCGAATAAGAGAGGAAATTTACGAGTACCTTCATCTTTTTCCCTTCCGGGATGGTGGGTTCCGATTCTTCAAGATAATTGTCGAATGTTGCTAGCCAGTGAGCCCATTCCTTACTTGCTGACGGAGCGTCCGGAAGTGTTTCGAAACGACGTGGTTTCAATGCTTTTTCCATCGTGTGACTTAATTGAATAAATTGAAATAATGAACTCAAAACTGAGCTTTATTCAATTAAGCCTTCAATACATGAATTGGAATGATTTGGAATGTTGGTAACTTGATTACTTCTCAACTAGTAAACATGTGGTTTAACTATAACAATTGGGCAAACCACTTCAGAACTCATTAATAAATCTGAAATCTCCAGTAAGTTGCAATCAGATTTCGATTTGTATGGCCTAGAAAAAATGATACTTATCAAGTTTGTAAAATATCTAAAACACAAGGATTGAAGTTTTTGTCTTCAGACTGATCATAGTTTGTAACACAAATTGTATTTAATAATAATATTTTCATGATGTTTGAGAGGAATTAAAATTCCTACAGATCTTTCAAAAGAGAGATGAATATCTGATGCTGTCACTTGCATTTTTCTTCACTCTTACTGTGTTGAAAATAGGAACAACTCTCGACATAAACGTAATGTTTTTTCACTCATTTGAAATATTGAATTTTTAGAATCGAATGAGACCACCCTAAGCTCTGTAGGAACAAACGTTCTATTCCCATGAGAATTTAAGGGTTGGTCTTACGATAAATCAGAAACACGAGTGTGAATTGCAAAAGAGGCCTAATCTCCGTTCAAAATTCAGCTGACCGAAATGCGATGGTTGTACTCTGTTTAGCGTCCTTAGCAAACAGTATTTAAATTTCCATTATGAAGGAAACTCCTTACTTCTTCGAATTGAGTGTGAAGCGTTAATTCCTTCAAAAACTTGATTGTGAAGTGAAAATAATTTCCACTTGAGTTTCACGTTTCAGACCTTTATGAACAATTTTGGTTCCGTGTTTGTCTATCATGAAATCCTTGTAACCGACATAACAATACGAAGTTACTGTCCGATTTCGATGAAATTTTAGGGATTTTGCGCGTTGGCGTGTAGACGGTTCCCTATGAAAATCATCACCCCTGGACTGATAATAGCCACTCCGCATGCGTAAACGTGAATTCCTTGTAACAGCCATAACTTTTACATTTTCCATCCGATTTCGTCGAAATTTCTCGGGATTGTTCAGATTAGCGTGTAGATGGTCCCCTATGAGGGTAGTGGAAGGTACTTAGAGATTGGTGTTTTGAGATCAACTAGGTACTATGCATCGGATCATCTATACAAGGAATACAAGGAAGCTATGTGCCAAACCCACTCGGCAGACTTTTTTTACCTACGGTATTTTACTGTTAGATAATTTCTTTCAAAATAAAGGTGATAGTGAAGGTTGCGTGATGATATGGTAGGTAGTGGCAATGGCAAAGCAGTGTTCTACACCGAAAAATGATAAACTCTTATGTAATAATTTGTAACGTTTTTGTTTGGCATCAGGCTGCTCAGGAGACCTCCGCGTAAAATAAACGATAGAAAGAAACCAATAGCAAAAAACTGAATGACGTCGAGCCTATCAACTTTTGTCCGAGCACAAACCCATTTGTGGTGTCGAGTGTCACACCAGCAAAAAGCTAAACAGAACTCTGCCGTTTGAAAATATACTGACGACAGCCGTCCGACAACAATTCGCTATCCATCTCCATTTAAATGAAGCACTTATTTATCACGGAGGTGACCTTTTGGAAGCAACACGTCGGCTTCATGGTCGGACGTCCATTCATCACCCGAGTTTTAAGCAATGAGGAGGGCGGAATGAAAGTTGTGTTGAATCTCCATTACTTCACTAGCCATATTCACTCGGGAGACCTTTCGAAATCGTGACGTAGTTTCGCTGATGGAAACTAAAATTGTTTTATAGAGCCTGCCAAGTGGTTGTGACACATAGCTTCCTCGTATCCATAACCCGATTGTGTAGATGATCCGATGCATAGAAGCTAATCTTGCAGTACCCTAAGGGGACCATGTACTCGGCAATCTGAACAATTCCTGAAAAATGCGTTAAATTCGGATAAAAAATATAGAAGTTATGGCTGTTTTTTAAAAAATAATCTCCCCTCAAAGACTAAAGGTCTCTCTGACGGAGGGGGCACGCCATAAAACAAAATAAATAAATAAATCAAATATAATGGGGAGGACGCCCAGGACTCACCCGACGCCGGCCCTAGGGATGAGGGAAGATGAGGAAGGTGGGGGTGGGAGAGAGGGATGAAGGGAAGTGCCTCTATAAAAACGACCACCAGTTCAGATATGAGCCGTGCAGGACGCGGGTGGTGATACCACGGAGTCGCCCACCGAGATGCCCAACTCGCGCAACTCCGTGGCAATTTTCCCGCACCACACTCCGTGCCATCACAAGAAGAAGAAGAAGAAGAAGAAGAAAAGCATGTTTATTCTAGAAAAGAAAGAAAATAGCATGAATAAGGATAAGGATTTCAGGCATTTCTTTAATCTGTCTTTTCGTACAGTCAGGAGGTGAGTTATTTTCCCGTCTCCGTTTCGGCGTACTCCCAATCGGCGAGAAATATTTCTCCAGCGTTCCCGAATTATGCATGTACTGATTGAACCTTCTTCCGCCCGGCCGGGCTCTTGACTGACACAGCCTCGGGTCCCCCACTCGCTGTCAGCGAGTCCCTCTCACTTGATATCCTTACTCCGTATCCAAACACTGGAGGAACTATCGTTGATCGACGCGATAAGAAAATCAACGTGGCCGCTCGAATCCGACAGTTCAATATCAGTTCTTTCGTAGAAATAATAGCTCAATGCTACTTACTGACAAAGCGTCGTATGACGAGAGAGGGACGGTCGATCCTTTGGGGAATCACCAGCATCAATTTTAAACCGAAAAAGCGCACTCAAACCACTGTAAACACAAATTTTAGTAGGACACGATGTTGACACCTTGCCTTCAGACGGCAGACCTCGCCATGACAAGGTCGCAGCCATCACCCTGATGTTGTTGGGTTCCACTCCTTTTAGCTCTGACACTGCTTGCCGTAAATCATCTCTATCATACTTTCTTATCTTAGCCCGCCAGGTCTGCTCCATGTCCATGCTGCCATTAACAACCTGGACATCCAGGATAATGCAAGACCTGTCGGGCTTGACGGCAACAATGTCAGGCTTCTTGCCCTGGTCACTTGGCATTTTTTTTTAAACAAACGATAACTTTATTGTAGTAAATATATACATTTCAGTTTTGATGATACAGATTACAGTAGATTTAACTAATTGACATGGGACTTGTTAGAGGGTCGTGACCAGTGTCACTCCTCAAAACAAACATAAATATGACTAGTTTTTGTAAATTAATATTTAATATATACTTAGATTGTTTTTGGTGATTTGTATCAACATCAATAGGCTAGGTGGGTAGCAAATCGACGTGTCTTTTCCTTTTCAGGCGACGTTCAGTAGGCGGAGGAGTTGGGCGATTCGTCGTATCTTGGAGCTGCTGGTTCTGATGTTGTTCAAATGTGGAATACAGTTTGGTATATGACTTGCTGATAATTTTGTTGATGAGTGGCAACTGCAGATCCTTGTGGATGTCCGTATTTCGGACGTACCACGGGGCGTTAGTCATGATGCGGAGGAAACGATTTTGGACCGTTTGCACTTTATTCAATTGCGACTTGGATGCAGAGCCCCAGATGCTGCAGGAATAAAGCCATATTGGCCGAACAAGCGAGGTGTAGAGGAGTCTCTTTAGTTGTAGTGGCATTCTAGAGGATGGTCCAAGTAAAGTTTTTAGGAGGTGGAATCTGGTACGCAACCGCTTGACAAGGTATAGGACATGTTGATTCCAAGTCAGTCGCTTGTCAAGAATTAGACCCAAGTAGGTACCGTACAGAGTCTGTGTAGGGAATGGTGACTCCAGTTGGTGTTAGTGGGAACTCAGTTATGTTTCGTTTGAGAGTGAATTTCACCAGTTTGGATTTCAAAGGATTCATGGCCACTCGCCATTTCTCACACCACTCATCCACTCTATTGCAGAGTTCCTGTAGCTACTGGGTCGAAGACTCGCACGAACCCTTGCTCAGCACAGCGACATCGTCGGCAAATTGGGCGACCACTAAGTCCTCCGACCCTGAACCTGGGAAGTCCGAAGTGTAGGTTAGATAGAGAAGAGGACCGAGGACACTTCCCTGTGGAACACCCGCTCTGACTGGCCTGGATGCAGAGGTTGATGCGTTGACCTTGACACTGAAAGTCCGACCACTGAGATACGACAGTACCATCCTGTAGAGCGAATCCGGGAGCACATCTTTTACTTTGGCGAGCAGGCCCTCATGCCAGACCCTGTCAAACGCTTTCTCTGTGTCGAGAAATAATCCACTACAGACTTTGCCTTCCTCGAACGTTTCCAATATTTTGTCAACAACCCTGAATAGCTGCTGTGGGCAGGAGTGCTTAACACGGAACCCGAACTGAGTGCTAGGTATCATGGGTCCAAGACTTGGCATGTGGTATAATCTCTCCCTTTCAACATCCCAGCCGCTGGATGACAAGGCACCTACAATCTGCTTGGCGACCACATCAAAAGGAGTTTATGTTCGCGCATGCGCAGAGGCTACTATCAGTCCATCAGACCATCTACTCCCCAACTCTCACAATTCATGAGATTTTTATCGAAATCAGACTAAAAGTAACTATATGGTATAGTTTTACCCGTTACAAGGATTTCATGACAGACATACAAGGAACAAAACTTGTTCAGGAAGGTCGAATTATTTTTTTTTTTTTACTTTGAAAAGTGAAAACAATGCTAGAATACCTATTCTTCGAAAAATTTCTTCTTTGTTTCTGAACTTTCAAAAACAATCCCAGAGGTTGCTTCCGAGTTTACCAAGATAGCAGAAGCATTGTTTTCACTTTCCAAGGTTGGAAAAAAGAATGATCTCTAAAATCTCAGGTCTTCCTGAACAGTTTTGGTTCCGTGTCTGTCATGAAATCCTTGCAATGAACAATACTATAAGAAGTTATAATCCAATTTCGATGAAATTTTTAGGATTATGGGGATTGGGGTGTAGAGGGCCCTTACGAAAATCATCGCCCTGGGGCTGCTAGAAGTCATTGCGCATGCGCAAACGTTAATTTCCTTGTAACAGCCTTATATTCTAAATTTTATTTCCAATTTTGATGAAACTTTCAGGGTCCATACAGATTGGAGTGTAGATGGTCCCCTATGAAAATCATCGACCCCATGTTGATAGCAGTCTCTGTGCACGCGCAAACGTGAATTTCCTCGTAATAGCCATATAATTTCAACATTATCTATCCGAATTTCATGACATTTTCAGATAATGTGCTGGTCGATGTTCCTGCAAGGTTGGTAGTACTTAGAGATTGATGTTTTGAGATTTGCTACTGCGCATCGGAACATGTATACAATCGGGTTATGGATACAAGGAAGCTATGTGCCACACCCACTTGGCAGACTTTTTCATATGAATATAGTAATGGTAGTTGAGATTATATACAATTCTACAATACCTCTACCACTAAATTGCGATATTTAAGTCAGTTTCATGTAATTCAGTGTACAAATAATATCAAATTTCGTATTATACGACATCGAATTATTAAGAATTGCACTTTTAGGGCCAAAGTAGCATGATTTGAATTTTTAAGGAATGTAAGGCGTTTTAGCCTTACCTCCCTCACACCAATCATCAATCAATCATGTTCATCACACCAATGTTGATGGGTGGTGCTGGTCATAGCTTCTAAAATAGTTCAAGGAACAATTGCAAAATCTCTTGCTCTTCACGATTAGACTTTTCTTAGAGTATTTTGCTCAAAGCCCTATACTATACGGTTTTGATCAGATTTTTTTTGAATGCTAGTGCCAGTTGGGCTTTAGATTGTCGTGGGTTTCATTGTGATCGGATTAACGGTAGCCACTGCGCAAGCGCAAACGTGAAATCCCTGTCACATTATTCTCGATTGGTTAGTGCTGGTAGTAGCGATGTCGGATTATCTTCGCTATCATGATATATGAATATGAAGAAGCTATGTGCCACACCCACCTGGCACTTCTTGCTCTATTTTCCACTCTGAGTCTCACCAATCATGGATCGTTAGAAGGGACAATCGGAAGAAAAGGGTGGCGACAGGTCGGGGAGCGCAGATGGCGCTGAGGGATTAAGATGAGCTTGTACTCTATAATTCATCCTCCTTTTCATCACCCCCCTCTCCCCCCAACCTCAACATTTTCAACCTTATTCTTATTCGACGTCATTTTAAAGAAAATGAGAACTTCTTTTTCTTCTTCATCTCCTTCCTATTTATGAATAAATTTCTTATCGGCCCCTCTGGGACATCTCCAACAAAGCCCAATGGGTTCTTTCGAGTCGTTATTATTACTTAGAGAGAGGGGGATCTTAATATGGTGGCTGTTGGGATTAGTTTCATTCATCCCATTTCCTCAAACTTGGTAGCTTAATTATCCGTTTTACGATTGGAATCATTGTTGATTGAAAGAAAATAATGGAGCGAGGAAGCTGGTTACTACTACCTACTCGTCCAATTTGTTTCATTGAGTTGATCATGCAGCCGTTTGGCCATCGTGCGTGGACGACATTAATAGACATTGAATTTTGTTATGATTCTGTGGTGCTTTTAATAAATTTGAATGACTAAGTATAAATAAAATTTGCTGAATTTGACTGACTTTGAATTTACTTCGACTTTGGAAAAGGAAGGTGAGACGTGAAGGAAAAGTTTATTCATCACCAGCGGCTTTGCTAGGGATGTCGACCTGCCCAAATCCGTTAAATCGACGAGAGGGGTGCAGAACTCCCTCTAGCGTGAAACCAATACAATGAGACGTGGTTGTGATAGTTGAAGTGTTCCCCCACCCTCCCGCCTCGAAACCCAATAGTGGTCGTTTTAAATGCTAAATAAGTAGCAAAAGACGGATTTTAGCGAATTTTCAAAAATGAAGCTGTTGGAATATAGGTACTCAATTTTTTTAGTACGGACTTTTGCTTCCGAGACTGCCAAGGTAGCGGAAGCTTTGTTTTCACTTTTCAAGGACGAAAAAAAAGTTCTCCAAAATCAAAATTTTCACTCGCGTTTTGTGTTTTAGACCTTTCTGAACAATTCCGTGTGTGTCTGTCTGTCTGTGTGTCTGTCTGTCTGTCATGAATTCCTTGTAACGCGCATAACTATACAAAGTCATTGTCCGATTTCTATGAAATTTTCAGGGATTGTGCGGATTAGTGTGTAGACGGTCCCCTATGAAAATCATCATCCCCGGACTAATAGAAGCGACTGCGCAGGCGCAAACGTGAATTCCTTGTAACGGCCATAACTTCTACATTTTCCATCCGATTTCAATGAAATTTTCAGGGATGTTACAGATTAGTATTTAGACGGTTCCCTATGAAAATCATCATCCCCGGACTAATAGAAGCGACTGCGCATGCTCAAACGTAAATTCCTTGTAACAGCCGTAACTTCAACTGTCCCCCAGGGGTCGCGGGTTCGAATCCCAGCCGAGGCTAAGTATTGTTTTTGATCCAATCACATACATCTACTCACTTAATTTTTCATCCGAATTTGATGAAATTTTCTAGGATTGTCCAGATTAGCGTGTAGTTGGTCCCCTATGAGGGTAGTGGAAGGTACTTAGTGATTGATGTTTTGAGATTAACTACTATGCATCTGATCATCTATATCGTCGCTTAAGAACCATCATGGTCACACTACTTACATCATCCACTTCACACGTCACGTGGGGAGTTACTTCAGCATCAGAATTCTCAGCCATTACTTCCTCACAATGATCAACTTCAAAAGCACTGTCAGTCACAAGATCAATCATCATTTCTTTTCTTGGTCTTCGTCTTTCCACAAGTTGCACTCCACTGGTGTTCTTTATCAGGTTGTCGACATCCATTATATTTTCAAAATAATCTTCATCAGAAAGTGCAGAATGCAGTGTTTCGTCGGATGACTCTATCTCACCTGAAAGTAGAGTAAACAAAGAGAGAGTAAACATTAAGATGGTGCAGTCGTTGAGCCTGCTATAAAATAAATTAATCCTAGCTACCCTGATTTTTCCATTTTTAGAAATAGGTAATACAAACAGAGATGAAAAGATCCTAAATCAATTTAATTAATTTTCAACTTCTAAAATATTACTGATTTATCATAGCATAACTAAAGCATTGTGGTAAACACGCGTTCGCTTCGCTTTTTAATCATAGCACAACTCAAACCTGCTGAAAGCCCTCGATTTTCTACAACATTGTGAGGTTATTTTCTAACGAAAAGTTCCAGAAATCATAGAAACATTATATCAAAGCCCCTACTCATGAAGTAGAGAGAGGTAGATCAATGAAATAAAAATAAAAATAGTGATAAACTTACTAGATCTCAGCTCCTTACGCGTCTCCATCTTAAGCTGTGTAGGAACTGCTGAGTTATGTCATGATTTCAACAAAAATTAGTTGTGCCATAATCGGGAATCTGGCGATATTAGCGTTTCTAGCGGTTAAATCGAAAAACTAATAGCACTAATCGATTCGGCACGAAATTTTACATAAAAATTGATAAAAACCTGAAAACGTGAAAATTTTAGTTGTGTCATGATGGTTCTTAAACGACGATATGTATAATCGGGTTACAGATACGAGGAAGCTATGTGCCACACCCACTTGGCAGACGTTTTTTCACTGTAATCCGTGTTGGAGTAATCTAAAACGATTCCTAAAGGTTTTTCAAAAATTACGATATGTAATACATGCAAATAAATGATAAATAAATACATGTAATAAATGTAAATACATATTATGTATGTGTACATGTAGTATGTATACATATATCATGTGTAAATATTATATATACATACCTTCTACTTACAATTTTTGGACAATTTAACATTTTTGAAATTTAGTTTTTGAAATTTCTTGTTCGATTTTAAAGGTTCAATGTTGAAAAATTTTAAACCAAAAATACCTTTACATCGAAATTTTTGAGCCATTTCAAATGCTTCGGGGCACAACTAGTCTCCAAATGGCTCCCATGTACCAAATTTCATCAAAATCGGTCGATAGTAACTAAGGAATTTTTTTTTGGTTTACATATTCTACGTATACTTTGAAACGTAAACCAACGAATCTTTTGGGAGGGTTGAGATTTTTTTCTATTGTTCGATTCCAAAGGTTCATTAATGAAAATAATAAACCAAAAACGTCTGCCAAGTGAGTGTGGCACATAGCTTCTTCGTATCCAAAACCCGATTGTATAGATGATCCGATGCATAGTAGTTAATCTCAAAACATCAATCTCCAAGTATCTTGCACCACCCTCATAGGGGAACAATATACACGCTAATCTGAACAATCCTGAGAAATTTCGTCGAAATCGGATGGAAAATGTAGAAGTTATGGCTGTTACAAGGAGTTTACGTTTGAGCATGTGCCAGAGGCCAATGGTGTGTGGTTTGGGGCCATGGTTTTCATAAGGAGCCATATTATCCCCAATGAATGAATATGTTTTATTTGTCGTGAACAATGAATTTGCATAAAAATTGTCAAAAATCTTAGAGCCTAAAAATAACAATAAAACAATGTGATGACAGCCAAACGCACGTGAACATGAGTGACTAGTGTAGGTTTTAAATAAATAACTAGTAATTATTCGTAACAAATGGCTGGAGAAGTCTTAAAAGGAATGCATAAGTAAAGACAACAGAAACCACTCACAAAACAATAAAACATATAGCATTAATACTTAAAAATCCACATCCTAATAACACAGCAAAATATACAAGAATCACAAGAATATCACAAAGTTAAAGGTTGAGCGTAGATTTATATAAGCTAGACTGACTGAGTACTTTTATTTATAATCCTCAGACAGCAGGAAACGTCATGAATAAATTGACCAAGAAAAACTTTAATAATAGATAAAACATAGAATTGTGGGACTAAAATCTAAAATTGCACTGTTCACTGATCATATCGATTTACTCGTCAAAATTATAAGGTGTCAACCAGGGATCATAAGCAATTTGTACTGGGGACAACGTGCCAATGTTCGAATTGAGAGCCAGCTCACACCAGAAGTTGAAATATCCCGATGGGTCCGGCAGGGTTGTGTTTTGTCGCCAATTTTATTCAACCTCTATTCAGAAGAAATATTCAGAGAAGCCCAGAGTGACGTGCAATATGGGATCAAGGTCAACGGAGAACTAATTAATACCATACGATATGCTGATGATTCGAACCTTATTGCCAGTAGCTTGGAGCCTCCAAGTTGGAGGACTTGCAAGTGATGTTGGACCGCCTTTACATTAAAAGCATGGAATATGGGTTAGAGTTGAACCCCAAAAAGTCAAAGTACATGGTGGTGAGTAGGTCCTCGTATGTGACTGGTGATTTGTATATGGGCGGCCTTATTGCGGAACGTGTGACCAGATTTGTCTACCTGGGGACCGCAGTCGTGGAATCCTGGGACCACTCTGTGGAGGTCAAGTCGCGGATAGAGAAGGCAAGGGCGACATTCATAAGAACCTTTTCTGTGCCATCGGGACCTAGGCCTGGACATGAAGATGCGCATCGTGCGTTGTTATGTATACCCTGTTCTACTGTATGGAGCCGAAAGTTGGACGTTGTCTGAGGATACAGAAAGGAGAATACAGGCATTTGAGATGTGGGTCTACCGCAGGCTCCTCCGTATTTCATGGGTGGACCGGGTAACTAATGTTCAGGTCCCCCATGGGATGGGGTGCTCACAGCCTGAATTGCTATACAGGGTGTTTCACGAAAAGGTCACACCCCCCTTCATTTCCGCAAAATACAACTTAAAAAATTCCGACCAACGCAATTCTTCATGATTTTTTGTGAGAATCTCAGGAAAAATACTTTTGCGCAAAAAAGTTGCGCGCAATCGTGCGCAATTGACACTAACTTCATTTTTTCAAATGGAACCCCCCGTTTTTTATTACAGATTCGGATTCTACGTCAAATTTCATGAGAAATTCATACCCACATCGATTTGTTTTATTGCGCGCAACCTGGCTTTTTGAACGCTCTAAGTTGCGCAACGCCACAATTGCGCAAAAATTAGATTCTGGAGAACCCTTAGTGTGGCACATCTTTTTCATCATTTTTTAACGCTGAATCACAGGGTGTCATCCGTTTTGAGAAAAACCAAGATGTAAGAGGAAAAATTAACATTTCTTTCACGAAAACATCAGTTTTGAGGTCGAAATCATGTTTATTTTTTATTTTCTCACCTCCTTTTGAACCACGGGCTTGGGGCCGTCTAAGGTGGAGTTGATAATAAAAACTGACAGCATGATCATGCTTGAACTGAATAAAATTACCTAAAAACTCATAACGATTTAAAAAGAACGATTTTTTTTTCACTAAAAACAACCGAATTTGTGGCCGTTATTTTGAAAAATTCCAGTCAAATTGAAAAACGGATGTCACCATGTGATTTAGCGTTAAAAAATAATGAAAATACATGTGCCACACTAAGGGTTCTCCAGAATCTAATTTTTGCGCAATTGTGGAGTTGCGCAACTTAGAGCGTTCAAAAAGCCAGGTTGCGCGCAATAAAACAAATCGATGTGGGTATGAATTTCTCATGAAATTTGACGTTGAATCCGAATCAGTAATAAAAAAAAGGGGGGTTCCATTTGAAAAAACGCTGCAAATCATTGCTCAAAGGTTTATTATTTTCTGTATAGATCACCCTTCTGTATAGATCACTGGTTCTCCATCAATAGCACCTACCACCATCTGTATTCTCCCTTGACCTTCCCCTCAAATTTCAGCTTCCTGCGTTCAACAGAAGAGAAAATGGCCTTGGAGCTCACTCAGCTGATCAGTGACCACTCATGCGCCTTCAGCATTCTCCATTGACCCGCCCTCTCAAATTTCAGGTTCCTGCGTTCAACAGGAGAGGAAATGGCCTTGGAGCTCACTCAGCTGATCAGTTACCACTCAGGCGCCTTCAGCATTCTCCATTGACCCGACCTCTCAAATTTCAGCTTCCTGCGTTCAACAGAAGAGAAAATGGCCTTGGAGCTCACTCAGCTGATCAGTGACCACTCATGCGCCTTCAGCATTCTCCATTGACCCGCCCTCTCAATTTTCAGGTTCCTGCGTTCAACAGGAGAGGAAATGGCCTTGGAGCTCACTCAGCTGATCAGTTACCACTCAGGCGCCTTCAGCATTCTCCTTTGACCCTGCCTCTAAAATTTCAGCTTCCTGCGTTCAACAGGAGAGGAAATGGCCTTGGAGCTCACTCAGCTGATCAATGACCACTCAGGCGCCTTCAGCATTCTCCATTGACCCGCCCTCTCAAATTTCAGGTTCCTGCGTCCAATAGGAGAGGAAATGGCCTTGGAGCTCACTCAGCTGATCAGTTACCACTCAGGCGCCTTCAGCAATCTCCATTGACCCTGCCTCTCAAATTTCAGGTTCCTGCGTTCAACAGGAGAGAAAATGGCCTTCGAGCTCACTCAACTGATCAGTGACCACTCAGGCGCCTTCAGTATTCTCCACTGACTTTTGATTACGGAAATTTGATTACTGGTTACGCAGAAGGCAAAACTGTATACAAATCGAAGAAATGAACAGCGATCGCATTTTAGTCAGAAGAAATTTCAACGGAGATTAGACCTCTTTTGCGATTCACACTCATGATTCTGTTTTATCGAAGGAAAACCTTCAAGTACTCGTAGGGACTGAACGGTTTGCCCTACAGAGCTCCGGGTGGTCTCAAAAATTTTTTAAAATTCAGTACTATTTAAAATTGGTGAAAAAACGATACCTTTATTTCGAGAGTTTTCGAGCTAGGGCACTCTTGAAAATTTCAACCCTTAATTTTCACCCCTTAGAAGTGACCTACATCAACCAAAAGCTTCGCGGCACAACTAGACCCCAAATGGAGCCCATATACCAAATTTCATCGAAATCGGTCCATGGTAACTAAGAAAAGTGCCGCGTACGGCGTACGGCGCACAGTGGGGCCGGAGTGGAAAAAACTCCATTTTTGCAAAGTGACTAAAAAAGAAATGTAATGTGGTTTTCTCAAAGTCTATTACCTGTAGAATCAGGGTGTGAAGGACCTTCAATGTTTAAAAATTGTTTTCACTGCTAAATGGGGGCTCAAACCTGATATTTCGAGATTTTAAGCACTTTGAGAGTGGAATTTGAAAATTTCCTAACACGTTCTATGTGTTTCAAAAAATTAAAATAAAATTATACAATGTCGGATATATATATGTAGTATCTCTAAAGAATACTAATTATTTTTTTCATAACATTTTAGCTTGAACATTAGCTCCAGATTTGGGTTTTTATAGCGAAATACAACTTTAGAGGAGTGGAAAAACCGAGCTTCGCCTTCCTTCGGTTTGGCTTATTTTTTTTCTTGAAGTTCTGACCATTATCAAGAAGCTGTAAAAATTTCATAGCCGAATTTCACCGAATTTACATGTAGTGGGTCAAAATGTGATTAAAGGTACACCAAGAACGCCGTCTCTGCCGTCACCGCAGCTTCAGAGTAAAACCCTTCTAAAGGTTGTAACTTCTACATTTTCCTCTCAAAATCGATAAAATTCCAGGGATTGTGAATGTTGACGTGTAGAATGTCCCCTATGTGGGCAGTTAGCTACAATCACAGAGAAAAGGAGTCAAGTTAAGGCTACATTGGTCGGATCATCTATACAATCGGGTTATGGATACTGGGAAGCTATGTGCCACACCCATTTGGCAGACATTTCTTGTTTTATTTTTTGTTGGAAAACAGAATGATGTAAATAGCGAAGTTTTCGTAAAATATTTCTGCTATGAGTCACCAAGGTTCTGTTTGAACAAACCAGGTTCTTCGGATTGTCATTCGCAGTAGTGTGGTCAGTTCGTAGTCGTTCTACTGTCGTGACATATCGAGAATATGTCATCGTTGAAAATCTCTTATTCGGATTTAGCAAACGTTTAATTAGGATTCGTTCCAATATTCGATCGCTTACTACCCAATTTTCAGAGGTTTTTATCACTCAAAATTTTGTCAAAATCAAATATATAAATATATATTTACACATATATATTTACATATATATATTTACATACATACATAAAGAAACCTCAATTCAATCATCTTTATCGTATCCTATAACCTCTAAAACGAAGAAAAAAACAAAATAACACACACCCATCGCCTGTAAAACCGCTTTTCTGTTTTTTTCACACGCTTTTCCACTTTGAGTGACATTATTTTTTTCGAAATTCAAGATTTAGTACTAAAATAATAAATTTGAACGTCAGAAAACATATTTTTCTAATGTATTTTCGTATTCGGAATCGAATGAAACCATTCCCAAGACGATACAGTAATTCGTTCAAAAGATAATGACTTTTTTCCGCTTTTTGGCCATTTGGCCCCACTGTGCGGCGTACGGCGTACGGCGTACGGCGGACGGACGGAAATTTTTTTATTCGATTTTCGGATTCTACGTACCTTGAAACGTAAAACATCAAATTTTGAGGGGGGGTTAAAATTTTTTTTTTCTTGCTCTATTCCAAAGGCTTATTATTGAAAATAATAAACCAAAATGAAGTTAGTGTCAATTGCGCACGATTGCGCGCAACTTTTTTGCGCAAAAGTATTTTTCCTGAGATCCTCACAAAAAATCATGAAGAATTGCGTTGGTCGGAATTTTTTACGCTGTATTTTGCGAAAATGAAGGGGGGTGTGACCTTTTCGTGAAACACCCTGTATATAGTCAAGAAAAGAAAATTAGAATATCTCGGACACGTATTGAGGAACGAAGAAAAGTATAGGCTCCTGCAGAATGTACTTCAGGGGAAGGTCGAGGGGAAGCGTGGACCGGGAAGACGGAGAATTTCGTGGCTTGCTAACCTGCGGGAATGGTTTGGTGTGTCCTCAGTGGAACTTTTTCGCCGTGCTGTGGACAAGAGTGGACTAGCCGAGATGGTCGCCAACATCCGGACCGGATAGGGCAAGAAGAGAAGAAACCCGTACAATCCCTGAAACTTGCAATAGCTTCATTTTCCTGGAAAATTCGCTAAAAGAAAGGCGGAGTAAGGCTTGAAAGAACAGCCTGTTCTTTCAGAACGATGCTAGGATAATGGGGAAGAAAGGGTTAGAAAATAGAGAAGAGAAATTGTAGAAAATGTACCGTC
The DNA here is from genome assembly GCA_009739505.2 of Apolygus lucorum. Taxonomy (NCBI): domain Eukaryota; kingdom Metazoa; phylum Arthropoda; class Insecta; order Hemiptera; family Miridae; genus Apolygus; species Apolygus lucorum. The sequence goes on from CM019177.2 coordinate 2,348,484, forward strand.
ATCCATCATGAAAACGTTATAAATTATAATGGATACGTATTTGAAAGCACCAACTGTTACCATTGAGGGTTCAACATTGAAATATTGGTATTGAGAACAAATGTTATGACAGAAAGAGCTTCAGGGTTCCTCGAAAACGTTCTTGATGTTTTCCCCACTGGAGAGGAAGCGGGAGAAGCTGTAGGTACTTCTGTTAATTCCGTCCCGTCACCGCCACCCTTACGAGATTTATAGTTTCTCCCGTATTGACTCCTTAGAGGGGGCAGAAACGTCTATTAAACTCCTTTAAATGCTTCTTGGCCCGGGAATCCCTCTGCTATAAACTTGGGGGAAAGAGGCTGGCGAATATCTCGTCAGGAGCTCGATATTAATCGTTCTGAGAAGGGGAGGACGGTTAGGAAAAATGAGAGAGAGAGCGGAAGTCGGAGGGTATGCAAATGAGGAGAGTTGAGGGCAGTTGATGCCAAGGATGGGTGTCTCCCGATTCGAAGCACGTTCAGGCCGAGTTGGGGAAACTCCGTGGAAGTCTCTGCAAGAACACAAAGAATCTCAGGCTTCGAAACAGCGCGGTATTTCCGAATCCCTACGTTAGTATTGAAGTATCCATACAGTCCATAGTACCTACCACGGCTGCCACGGTGTCGAGATTTTCAACAAAATTTACTTGAAGGGTTTTCACTGAGAGAACTAGGGAATTCACTTTTCGTTTCTCTTCTCAGAAATAAACCTTTGAATCGAGCAAATTATTACACAAAAGTTTATTATTTTTCTGTGTAGATCACACCCCGGCAAAGAACACAGCTTTGCCATTGCCACTACCTACCAAGCTAATTTTCGCTTCACATTCAGGTTTATTTTGAAAAAATGAAAAGTTGTGGGTGCCTTCATTGGAAAACTTGATACTGGTTGCTGAGGTTGCGAAACTGAGTACATCTCGAAGAAACGAACAACGATCGCATTTGGCCAGCTAAAATTTGAACGGAGTGTTTACCTCGGGAATGAGAACTAAATAAACCACACTGGTTGAGAACTAAAAAGGTTTGTATTAAACAGAACTGATAAATGATTTGAATAAGAATTATAGAGCGCAGAGATAAAATGTCAAAAACGGTATGTCTGACCAGATGTAAAAAATCAAGTCTCGTACTGGGGAAACTATTGGTGGTTTAGTTCCTACACGCCCATGTCAGTCTATGTGAAGAATGTGTCTATGTGAAGAAAATTTACTCCCAGCTCGGCAGACTCTTTTTCTATCTAAAATTTTTTAAACTCGGGAAAATTTGCAGTTTTTTACAGGGATTTTCTAATAAACAAATGGATGTATTAATGGGGTTCGTCTGATTTTAAAAAGAATTTTTAATCGAAAATAGACCTCATTCTGGGAATTTTGACACCAGCCGTTGTCTTTTTGGGTGAGTAGATCTTTATCTATGATTTTTCAAAGTTTCGAATGTTTATGACGTCACACGTCCCTCCCGCCTGGGCGGGACCCCCAGCCCACCGTGACGTCATAAACATTTGAAACTTTGAAAAATCGTTGAAAAAGGTCTCCTCACGCTAGAAGGTGGCGGTTGGTGTCAAAATTCTCAGAATGAGGTCTAGTTTAGATTAACAATAACAATAAACAGTTTTGCCGACCTATGCGCACACCCCTTTCATTTCTATTTTGAATTGGTTAAATAAACTATACCTCTACTTCAAGAGTTGTTGAGCTGGTGCGCTTTGAAAATTACATTCCTGACTTTTCACCCCTTAGGAGTGTCTAACACTAACAGAAAGCCCTTATATGAAATTTCATCAAAATCAGTCCATTATTTTACAAAGCATTCTTGTAAAAATTTTTTGCTGATCCGGATATACTCAGATTAAGTTTTGCAAAATTTTTTCTTGAAAAATTTCAAATTAAATAATATCAAATTATATCTTGCATAAAATGATTTTCCACGTTTTAATTATTATTTTCTCCTTTATAGTGGTTTCCTTTCATAAATTGTGAGGTTGTTCCGTTTTTTTAAAGTTTTTATTTTATTTTTTAATTTATTGGTTTATTTTTTCAATAATGAACTATTGGAATTGTGCAAGAAAAAAAAAATGTAATCCTCCCTCCCCCCTCAAAATTTGATGGTTTACGTTGCATAGGTAGGTAGAATCCAAAAATCGAATAACATTTCTTCAATCCGCCTTCCGTGCTATTGGGATTCATTTGTACCCCGAAGCTTTTGGTTGATGTCAGTCAGAGACTGTGTGGGTTGACGTGTAGATGGTCCCCTATGAGTGTCGTGCAAGGTACTTATAGAGATCGATGTTGTGAGATTACCTACTATGCATCGGATCATCTTTACAATCGGTTTATGGATATGAGGAAGCTATGTGCCACACCCACTTGGCAGACTTTTTTAGTTTTGTGTGGCGAGAAATGTGCAATGAAAGCTTTTAGAATAGAAATGCGTATCTAAATTTCAGACATTGGAACTCGGGTGATAATTTATTTCTAACACTTGTAATTAGCTTAATTATAAGTAACTTTTCCAAGTTTCACGATTCGCCCTTTTTTTATCGAGTTCAAATTTATCAAAAAACCAAAACTGTAACTTTTGTGTCCCATTTAACAAGCAAAGGTCGGTACTTAGCTTTTTGAAATAAATTAATGTTGCTCAGCATTTCAGTGTATATCGACGTTGACTTCCAACTTTATTCTATCGTTTTATGTAAGGAACCGTATTTAGAAAACACAAATTCTCCAGTCTCAGTGACAACCCCTATTACGCCGTCTACCGGAAAACAGTCTGGAGGACATTGAGGGACGGAGAGAGAGTAGGTAAAACCCAAAGATGATTGCTTTAAGGGGAATAGCATTAAAGGGGAAAAAGTAAGTTAAAGTTGTTTGAATTTTAAAAAGGACGAGGGTTTTGTAGGAGAAGGAGTCTGCGGGTATAAGATTAAAGACGCCCCTTGGAGGCAGGAAGGGGCATACAATCCTCTGTGTAGACGTAACAAACTGCATTACAGACCGCCCTCTTGCTAAATATTCATGAGTCCTCGTGAGCATGAAAAAAAAAACCTCTGAGAGCTTCTAGGTCCAAAGATGGATAACACCAGGTGAAGTTTACTCAGTTAAGATTGTGTGAAAGATGGGTTTTATAGGATGACTGATTGTGAAAAAATCCTGTTTAATAGGTAGGCATTCACTACGTGTTTTATTAATCTTGGCTTGTCCTCCACACGGAGAAGGATAGCTCATCAATTTTCCTCAACTTTTCAGACTCAAGTACCTACCACCACCCTATAAGTTTGATTATTAGAACATGACACTCTGGTATCTCTAACATACAGTCCCTGAAAATGCCACCAAAATCGGATGGCAAGAGTAGAAGTTATGGCTGTTACAAGGAATTCACGTTTGATAGATAATTCTGTATTGGCTGTCGGATAAACATCCATAGCCGACCGTTTGGTCGCCTGCCTACACGGTTCATAAGTATCGGCTGGAGAGGGTGCAGAACAAGTTCCTCAGATATGTCGCTTTCAAGCTGGGCATCCCCTCAGCTGATGTGGTATACGACCAGTTGCTCAGGAAGTGCCACCTAACGACCCTTGAAAATCGACGATGTTCGGCCGATCTTGCCATATTTTTCAAAATCCTGAACGGCGTCGTTGATTGCCCGAATTTACTGTCAGGCATCGGTATTCTCGCGCATCGCACCACCTCACGTTCTCCACTGCTTTTCCACGTACCTTTCTCACCAACGAACTACCAGCAGTACCGTCCACTCCGAAGACTTCCACGTAGCGCCAACTTATTTCTGTCCATCAATCCCGACTTCGACTTTTTCCGATCCTCTCTCTCAAATCTCAAATCTACCATCTCTAGCTCCCCTATCTCATACACCTGATTGTCATCTGAACTTTTTATTTTTATTACCTTTTCCCTACTTTGTAAACGCTTGGACCCTTGACTTCTTCCCCGACGATAGAATGATATATTGTGCATTATGTAATTGGGCTTGCCCGTCAAATAAATAAATAAATAAATAGCTAATTAAAAACTGTTGTCACAAATTTGTTGCGTCTCGAAAAAAATGTACCAAGTGGGTGTGGCACATAGCTTCCTCGTGTTCAAAACCCGATTCCATAGACGATCCGATGCATAGTAGATACTATCCACACGCCAATTCGTACAATTCTGAAAATTTCATCAAAATCGGAGTAAACATGAAGCAGTTACAAGGGTTTTAGGATTACGCGTGCGCGGAGGCTACTATCAGTTTGGGGGCCTTGTTTTCCATAGGGGACCATCTACACGCCAATCTGAACAATCCGAGAAAATGTTTTCAAATTCAGATGAAAAATGAAGAAGTTATGGCTGTTGGTGTGGTTATTTTTTCCTCTGTTGAGTGTTGTCCAACTTTACCACAGATCAATCGCATAAGGACACCCAAGTCTTACTGTGGGACGACCTAAAAACCGAATCACAAGTTTTGAAAGACTGTTCTCCAAGTCAAGCTCACGGGTACAGAGTGTTTTCAGTACTTTGTGGGGCATCTATGACGCTAAAATGGGTGTCTACGAAACACATCTCATTCCTTCAAAGGATCGATTCTACAACAGATTTGCAACAAGAAATGTCTCCAAGCAATTTTCGTTTAAACCCTTCTTTTCCAAGTTATTTTAATTTTAAAGTTTTTTTTCCGTGATTTTGCCCTTATGTCGTTAAATTGGCAATAACTCCATTAATTTGCTGTTATAATTACAATTATTTGAGGGTACTATTGGAAAGAGCATTAAATTTTCTATCTCCCTGATACCAAATAAATTGTTTTCAGTTGAATTTTACGGGGAATAAAGCATCTTAAAGAGAGAACTTAGAACCTAACTTTTCGTTTTTCAACGCCTTGAATTTTCTAATAATTCGAAATAATAAACTGTTGCCGGAAAGCCTTAACACTGCGCCAGAATCTCAGCTTTCCAACGGTGTAATAAAAAAAACACAAACGGTGGATACAGCTTTCGTACAAGTTCGCAACCACGAGAGACATTTTATGTCTTATGTTTAATAAATTGAGAGCTTTCCAATGAGTGGTGAACGATTTTTGTGGGGCGGGAAATGAGGAAGTTAGTTTTCCCTAGGAACGATTGGTTGTACGTGAAAATCATCAGAAATTTCCGCGTAACGCTCCCCTCGTAACGCTCCCCGCGTGACGATTTTTCATTTATGTGCCATAGTAAAGACATAAAATGTCAAAAATATTTTACAATCAAATTTGAGGGAGAAATTTATGTTTGAACGCGGAAAAACGTGCGATTTCTCAACGAAAGACTCGGTGCTTGGGAGGAGCGGAGACCACAGAGTCTCCGTCGATTTCGTTGAGAAATCGCACGTTTTTCCGTGTTCAAACAGAAATTTCTCCCTCAAATTCGATTGTAAAATATTTTTGGATTACACCGTTGGAAAGCTGAGATTCTGGCGCAGTTTTTAGGCTTTCCGGCAACAGTTTATTATTTCGAATTATTTGGAAATTATGGGCTATGAAAAATGAAAAGTTTTCGAAAAGTTACTAAGTTCACTTTTTAGGATGCTTTATTCCCCTTAAAATTCAATTAAACAAAATTTATTTGGTAGGTATCAGGGAGATAGGAAATTTAATGCTCTTTCCAACGGTATCCTTAAATTGTAATTATTACAGCAAATTAATGGAGTTATTACCATTTTAATGACATAAGGGCAAATTGACGGAAAAAAACTTTAAAATTAAAATAACTTGGAAAAGAAGGGTTTAAACGAAAATTGCTAAGAGAAATTTTTTGTTGTAAATCAGTTGTAGATTCGATCCCTTGAAGGAATGAGACCTGTTTTGTGGACACCCTGTATGTTTTCAGTAAATTCAAGTATCAATACAATTGTCAGATACTCAGTAAATTTCCCAGTATTGAATGCGTAATACAAAATTCATACCCGACCAATCTTAGCTGTGTTGGCTTGACCATAACAAGTTGTTTTGACATTCTCTCCTGAGTCCTTGGTTTGTCCACCCTGATGAGCGCTCAAAGGTAAGAGGTGGATGGGAAGTTCGCCACGCACTTCTTCTTTGTCAGGAAGCGTTGTAGAAAACGCAAGGATAAAACGCTGGTGAGAACTGATGTAGGAGGCGGGACTTGTATAATTTATGTGGTCGGCCTGAGAAATCGCATCTCTCCCAATTCCCCCCTGTTTCCTTTTTTTCTCCCAACTTGTTGGAAAGGACCCGTCCTAACTTTATCAATTTCATGGTAGACGGAGCCCCGCACCTCCCGACTGGGGGCGGCCGCTTTCCCTCTTCCCCTGACATGAGAAGAAACGAAGTCACTCTGCACTGCAGCAGGGTTGCCGTATTTCCTGCTCGCACCTGCACTTTTGTTCGATGAACAGAACCAATTGGTTTCCCCACGTCAGGGACAGCTGGTCACTGCTACGGCCTCGTCCCTCTGGATTAAAATGGGAAGAATTCGACGTAGAGATGGTCGAAACCGAGTGTGTGACACTTCAAAATTTGGCTCCGAACTATCGAATCTGAATGATATTCTTACCCCCCCCCCCTCCACTCCACAGAACGGAACTACAACTTCGTGATTCCAAAAAACTATTTCGTCAAAGCACAAGCTTTCGATTCTGTGATGCTGTTGCCGCCCGAATTCACGTACACCTTCCTGTCGCCCACATAGTCGGTAATGCCGCCAGAATTTCTGTACATCCTTCGGTTCCCCACGAAGTCAGTTAGAAAATCCACGAAAACGGACTAAACGGCTCGTTTAATCGAGGTGGTGGTTTTTACGTTATTGTTCGTTATCAATAATGAACTTCTGGGATCGAGCCAGAAAAAATTTTAACCCCCATCAAAATTTGATGGTTGACGTTTCAAGATATGCAGAATCTGAAAACGCTGCAAATTATTACACAATGGTTTATTATTTTTCCATATAGATCACGCATTTCGGTCAGCTTTAATTTGAACGGAGATTAGGCCTTTCTTGCGATTCACACTCGTGTTTCTGATTTATCGTACGTAAAACCCTTTAATTCTCGTAGGGAGCGAACGGTTTGTCCTACAGGGTTTCGCGTGGTCTCAAAAAATTCTAAAAATTCTATAGAATCTTAAATTGAAGGAAAAACAATACCTTCATATCAAAATTTTTTGAGATAGAGCGTTTTTCAAAATTTCAAAATTCTTTTTTGAACCCTTAGAAGTGACCTACATTAACCAAAATCCTCGGGCACAACTAGACCCCAAATGGAGCCTACATACCATATTTCATCAAAATCGGTCAATGCTAAGTGGGGAAAGTGCCGCGGACGGACGGCCAAATTTTTATTCGATTTTTGGATTCTACGTACCTTGAAACGTAAACCATCAAATTTTGAGGGGGTGTTAAAAATTTTTTTTTCTTGGTCGATTCAAAGGTTCATTATTGAAAATAATAAACCAAAAGTGATGGGGGGGGGGGGGGAGACACCGTCAAAACCCCCTAACTCGAAAACTTTCGATATACAGGTAATGTTGTTTCATTAGTTTAAAATTTTGAAGAATTGTAGAGTCGAATGACACCACCTAGAGCTCTGTAGACACAACTGTCTGCTAATAAGGATCTTTAAGTCTTTGAAACTCATCGCGAAGCCTAACTTCATTGATTGAACTATTTATAATGAGAATTTGGTGTTAGTTAATATGGGGAAGACATCTATCAGGTTTAATAAGCCAGTGTATCTCGGACAGTCGATTCTGGATATTAATAAGACTGAGATACACAAATTTCATTACAACGTTATGCAGAAGAAGTATGGCCATGAGCAGTTGAGACTTCTCTACAAGGAAACTGATGCGTTTGTGTACTATATCAATACTTTAAAGCACAAAGGAGCTATGTCCATTCACCTTCCACATTTTTTATTCTTTTTAATTTCAGAAAAACTCAAATTCAACAGAACTATTTTTGAGTTTTCTTGACGATAATAGCTTGAAAATTTATTGAGAAAATTAAAGAGTTTAGTGTAATAAGCCATTATTTTAGGAATTGTGCATTGGTGATAATTTCTTTTGCGTTTTTCTCAAAACTCCGTGTTTGGACATAGCTGCTTTGTGCTTTAAGGTATCGATATAGTCACTGATGACGTCTTCAAAGACATGCTCGATCTTCGAGAGCTCACGGACTTTTCAGACTATCCCAGGGAACATCCAAATTATTCAGTTGATAGTAAGAATAAATTGGGAAACTTCAAGGATGAAGTGAATGGTGATGTTATATCAAAATGTATTGCGCTCAGAGCTAAAATGTACGCTTTTGTTACGCAAAATTCAATTAAAACGCTGCAAATCATTGCTCAAAGGTTTATTATTTTCTGTATAGATCACCCTTCTGTATAGATCACTGGTTCTCCATCAATAGCACCTACCACCATCTGTATTCTCCCTTGACCTTCCCTCTCAAATTTCAGCTTCCTGCGTTCAACAGGATTGAAAATGGCTTCGGAGCTCACTCAGCTGATCAGTGATCTGAGGAGTGAAGAAGATCTCCTCGAATGCTGGAGAAGCCTGGAAGAGCACTTCCATTCAATAGGATTGAAAATGGCTTCCGAGCTCACTCAGCTGATCAGTGATCTGAGGAGTGAAGAAGATCTCCTCGAATGCTGGAGAAGCCTGGAAGAGCACTTCCATTCAATAGGATTGAAAATGGCTTCGGAGCTCACTCAGCTGATCAGTGATCTGAAGAGTGAAGAAGCCTTTGAGCAATGATTTGCAGCGTTTTTTACCCACCAACATTTTTTTTACCTACCAGCTAGGTACTACCTACCACACCATACTGGCTTCACACCTTCACAATCAAGTTTATTAGAAAGAACTAAACGCTTCACACTCGTTTGGAAAAATAGAAAGCTTCATATGGAAATTTGATTACTGGTTACGCAGAAGGCAAAACTGTATACAAATCGAAGAAATGAACAGCGATCGCATTTTAGTCCGATAAAATTTGAATGGAGATTAGACCTCTTTTGCGATTCACACTCATGATTCTGTTTTATCGAAGGAAAACCTTCAAGTACTCGTAGGGACCGAACGGTTTGTCCTACAGAGCTCCGGGTGGTCTCAAAAATTTTTGTAAATTCAATACTATTCAAAATTGGTGAAAAAACGATACTTTTAATTCGAGAGTTTTCGAGCTAGGACACTCTTGAAAATTTCAACCCTTAATTTTCACCCCTTAGAAGTGACTGACATCAACCAAAAGGTTCGCGGCACAACTAGACCCAAAATGGAGCCCATATACCAAATTTGAACCAAATCGGTCCAGTGTTGCTAAGAAAAGTGCCGCGTACGGCGGACGGATGGAAATTTTTTTATTCGATTTTCGGATTCTACGTAGGTACCTTGAAACGTAAAACATCAAATTTTGAGGGGGTGTTAAATTTTTTTTCTTTCTTGATTCCAAAGGCTTATTATTGAAAATAATAAACCAAAAACGAGCTAAAGGAGTTAAAAAAGTTACTTTAAAAAATACATCGATGTTGACGATTATGAAAGAACATTGTTTAATGGAATTTTCATTCGTTCAAATATGAGACAAATTCAATCAAATCAACACATTGTTTTTTCGTCGGAAATCAACAAAATATGCTTATCTCCTTTTGATTATAACGCTATATTCAAGATGGCTTCATTCCCTCCCACTACTCAATTCCCCTACAGTATTACGTATAATATCTAGCGCATAGCCCAGAATGGTATGATTTCAAATTAACATGACCTTTTCAAGACCCCCCCCCCCCTCCCCCTAATTTGATGCCCAAAATGAGTGACTTCACACCGGAAACTCGGCTTCAATTCCTCCAGAAGTACAACGTCCAATATCTAGAGTTGCGCCAAAAAGGTATGGTTTCATATTAACCTCGCTATTTCAGTCACGATATAGTTGTCAAAGAGATTAGAAATCATCTTTTCCTTCTCGACGTATCTCCACCTTGTCGTGGTGAGAAGGCTTAAGACAGTCCGACCCACCTACTTTGATTGGCTGCCGAACCAAGAGAGATACATGATAGGTACCTTTTTATTTACCATAAACATCTAGGTTTAACACGTATTTTTATATGTTATTACGTAGCATCATAGTATTAAAACAATTTACTTTGCTCTGGAAGAAATTATTTCCATCTACTTTATTATAATAAGATTTTTCATTTATATGTTTCTTTTCTTTTGGTTTATTATTTTCAATAATGAACCTTTGGAATCGACCAAGAAAACAAATTTTCTAACACCCCCTCAATATTTGATTGAACTGACGGAAACATTTTTACTAGATTTTGGAAATCTACATAGGTACCTTGAAACGTAAACTATCAAATTTTCAGAGAGGTTGTAATATTGTTTTGCTTGATTCTAAAGGTTCCTTATTTTTAAAACGCTGCAAATCATTGCTCAAAGGTTTATTATTTTCTGTATAGATCACCCTTCTGTATAGATCACTGGTTCTCCATCAATAGCACCTACCACCATCTGTATTCTCCCTTGACCTTCCCTCTCAAATTTCAGCTTCCTGCGTTCAATAGGATTGAAAACGGCTTCGGAGCTCACTCAGCTGATCAGCGATCTGAAGAGTGAAGAAGATCTTCCCGAATGCTGGAGACGCCTGGAAGAGCAATTCCATTCAATAGGAGTAAAAATGGCTTTGGAGCTCACTCAGCTGATCAGTGATCTGAAGAGTGAAGAACATCTCCTCGAATGCTGGAGACGCCTGGAAGAGCACTTCCATTCAATAGGAGTAAAAATGGTTTTGGAGCTCACTCAGCTGATCAGTGATCTGAAGAGTGAAGAAGATCTCCTCGAATGCTGGAGACGCCTGGAAGAGCAATTCCATTCAATAGGAGTAAAAATGGTTTTGGAGCTCACTCAGCTGATAAGTGATCTGAGGAGTGAAGAAGATCTTCTCGAATGCTGGAGACGCCTGGAAGAGCAATTCCATTCAATAGGAGTAAAAATGGCTTTGGAGCTCACTCAGCTGATCAGTGATCTGAAGAGTGAAGAACATCTCCTCGAATGCTGGAGACGCCTGGAAGAGCACTTCCATTCAATAGGAGTAAAAATGGTTTTGGAGCTCACTCAGCTGATCAGTGATCTGAAGAGTGAAGAAGATCTCCTCGAATGCTGGAGACGCCTGGAAGAGCAATTCCATTCAATAGGAGTAAAAATGGTTTTGGAGCTCACTCAGCTGATCGGTGATCTGAAGAGTGAAGAAGTCTTTGAGCAATGATTTGCAGCGTTTTTTACCCACCAACATTTTTTTTACCTACCAACTTTTTTTTACCTACCAGCTAGGTACTACCTACCACACCATACTGGCTTCACAACTTCACAATCAAGTTTATTAGAAAGAACTAAACGCTTCACACTCGATTGGAAAAATAGAAAGCTTCATATGGAAATTTGATTACTGGTTACGCAGAAGGCAAAATTGTATACAAATCGAAGAAATGAACAGCGATCGCATTTTAGTCCGATAAAATTTGAATGGAGATTAGACCTCTTTTGCGATTCACACTCATGATTCTGTTTTATCGAAGGAAAACCTTCAAGTACTCGTAGGGACCGAACGGTTTGTCCTACAGAGCTCCGGGTGGTCTCAAAAATTTTTAAAAATTCTGTACTATTTAAAATTGGTGAAAAAACGATACCTTTATTTCGAGAGTTTTCGAGCTAGGGCACTCTTGAAAATTTCAACCCTTAATTTTCACCCCTTAGAAGTGACCTACATCAACCAAAAGCTTCGCGGCACAACTAGACCCCAAATGGAGCCCATATACCAAATTTGAACCAAATCGGTCCAGTGTTGCTAAGAAAAGTGCCGCGGACGGCGGACGGGCGGAAATTTTAACACAGAATGTGTTTTTGCGATGACCTACCGAAAAAAAATCGTCACGAAAAACGCTGCAAATCATTGCTCAAAGGTTTATTATTTTATGTATAGATCATCCTTCTGTATAGATCACTGGTTCTCCATCAATAGCACCTACCACCATCTGTATTCTCCCTTGACCTTCCCTCTCAAATTTCAGCTCCTGCGTTCAATAGGATTGAAAATGGCTTCGGAGCTCACTCAGCTGATCAGTGATCAGAAGAGTGAAGAAGATCTCCTCGAATGCTGGAGACGCCTGGAAGAGCACTTCCATTCAATAGGATTGAAAATGGCTTTCGAGCTCACTCAGCTGATCAGTGATGTGAGGAGTGAAGAAGATCTCCTCGAATGCTGGAGACGCCTGGAAGAGCACCTCCATTCATTGGATTGAAAATGGCTTCGGAGCTCACTCAGCTGATCAGTGATGTGAGGAGTGAAGAAGATCTCCTCGAATGCTGGAGACGCCTGGAAGAGCACTTCCATTCAATAGCATTGAAAATGGCTTCGGAGCTCACTCAGCTGATCAGTGATCTGAAGAGTGAAGAAGATCTCCTCGAATGCTGGAGACGCCTGGAAGAGCACTTCCATTCAATAGCATTGAAAATGGCTTCGGAGCTCACTCAGCTGATCAGTGATGTGAGGAGTGAAGAAGATCTCCTCGAATGCTGGAGACGCCTGGAAGAGCACTTCCATTCAATAGCATTGAAAATGGCTTCGGAGCTCACTCAGCTGATCAGTGATCTGATCAGTGAGCAATGATTTGCAGCGTTTTTTACCTACAAACATTGTTTTACCTACCAATTTTTTTTTTACCTACCAACTATTGGTAGGTACTACCTACCACACTATAATGGCTTCACACCTTCACAATCAAGTTTATTAGAAAGAACTAAACGCTTCACACTCGATTCAAAAAATAGAAAGCTTGATATGGAAATTTGATTACTGGTTACGCAGGAGGCAAAACCGAATACAACTCGAAGAAATGAACACCGATCGCATTTTAGTCAGATAAAATTTGAACGGCGATTAGACCTCTTTTGCGATTCACACTCATGATTCTGTTTTATCGAAGGAAAACCTTCAAATACTCGTAGGGACCGAACGGTTTGTCCTACAGAGCTCCGGGTGGTCTCAAAAATTTTTAAAAATTCTGTACTATTTAAAATTGGTGAAAAAACGATACCTTTATTTCGAGAGTTTTCGAGCTAGGGCACTCTTGAAAATTTCAACCCTTAATTTTCACCCCTTAGAAGTGACCTACATCAACCAAAAGCTTCGCGGCACAACTAGACCCCAAATGGAGCCCATATACCAAATTTGAACCAAATCGGTCCAGTGTTGCTAAGAAAAGTGCCGCGTACGGCGGACGGCGTACGGCGTACGGCGTACGGCGGACGGACGGAAATTTTTTTATTCGATTTTCGGATTCTACGTACCTTGAAACGTAAAACATCAAATTTTGAGGGGGGGTTAAAATTTTTTTTTTCTTGCTCGATTCCAAAGGCTTATTATTGAAAATAATAAACCAAAAGCGACAGAAAAAACATCTGGTGATATGTTTATTGGTTGTCATGTTAATGTCAACTCCACATTTATTATTGTTGTTTTTTATTTAACTGATGACTAGTATCGCAAAAACACATTCTGTGTTCCTATGATTTCATACAGAGTATGGAAAAAGAAATAAACCGGGGGGTGCAGGGGGGCGGAGCCCCCCGCCGAGGCGCAAAGCGCCTAGTTTTTATTCGATTTTCGTATTTCACGTACCTTGAAACGTAAAACATCAAATTTTGAGGGGGGTTAAAAATTTTTTTTTTCTTGCTCGATTCCAAAGGCTTATTATTGAAAATAATAAACCAAAAAATCGACTTCCTATTTGACCAACATAGTATTGAACCCGTTATAAAAAATGTATATCCATTTATTAATAATTGAGTTTCCATTGTACGTGGTTGTACATCTAGTGCAACTTTCCACCGCTGCAAATTTTAATTTTCCGACATCAGGAAGTGAATAAAGACAGGCGTTCCGAGCTTGAACTCTAACGTCTTTGCAATGACGAATTGCAACTCCCCTCAATTTGGTGAATTCTTAACTGGAGTCTTAAATTTATAATTAAAATTCCCACTGACTGCGTCACTTCTCGCTAACAATACAAAGTGCATTGTGAGAGCTGTACCGTGATAAGAAGCGATTATCCCCCTCTTCCTGAAAGCATTTCTAGTCCACCATACAATCCGATTTTCCTTGCAGCCTCCCTTTCACACAATGCGAAGGGATTTGAGCCCTCCAGGATCACTTTAGACCCAGAAAGGGCTCATCTACAAAGGGCTTCTAGCCTCTTTTTTTCCTCTTTCGGGGGAGCCTCCAAGGTCGCAATCATCCGATTTAAAATAATTCGAGGGCGACAGATGTAGAAGGGATAATCTCGTATCGCGGAGGACCTCCAATCAAGGAGGTTATTGGATCCTGGTGGTGTCAATCAAAAGCCGCCTGCTTCTTACCAGTGGGAGTTCGCGCCCCGCAGATTCATTTCAGTGATTGGACTGCTTTAAAATAGAAACGTCTGTCAAGTTTGGTGGGCAGTAGGTGAACCTTCTACTCATTGCGGAACATGGAAGAACAGCAGCGTTGATTACACTAGATTACAAAATTTAGGGGTGGTCTGGCTGCCTCGTTCTTTCACCACTTTTCTTATGGTATTTGGTGCGCTGAATCCGAATCTGACGTCAGTTTTTTTTGTTTATGTCGGATGTTCAAGATATAGCTAGTTTTAAGATTTTTCTAGTTCTCACTTTTCTTCATTTTTTAGTGAGAACTCATCTTGCTCAAATCTCCTCAAAAAGTACTCAGACTTATAGGAAATTTCATGTAGAATCCAAATATGTACTTAGTTTTTAAGTAAAACTGTGTTAAACCCCCTATTTTCCACAAAACGTATTAAAAAACACCGGTTCTCAACGTTTTTTCTTCGGGTTTTCCCTTACATTTTGCCACTTGAAAAAATAATTAAGGCTAAAAAAAATTTTCTCGGGCTTTTACTTTGTAGGGGGGACACCCCAGAGGAGAATGAGACCAATCGCAGCCTCCTAAACCCATTAATATCGAAGGAAGGAGCTTTTTCATGGCACTGAGATGAAAATTCACAAAAACCGTTAATTAATTTTTCGAGATAATTATGTGCGTTCCTAAATCTGTTTTCCTCAAATGGATTTTCCTTTCTTCTACATTTTTTATGCTTGTCACCTATTAAGAGTAAGATCGAAAATAGGTACTCAAAGGGGGAGTAAATCATAATTGGGAAACACTTGTTTTGTTAAGTGATTTTAATTCAGTTTTACAAACGAAACGCAATAAATTGCAGAAAAGTTAACTGTGTAAATCTGTTTCATGAAGGCTGAGATGAATCAAAAGTTGGTAAAATGTTTGGTTATTCCTCCACCTCAGAGGTTTCATCGCCGGCATCTATGTAGAGAAAACTTCGCCGCCTGAGGTAAATCTCTTTTACAATAGTCCGCCATCATGTGAACGTCCCAATACCCTTTGTACCGTTCTTCCATGGTTTTCATATCTTGGTGGAACCTCTGAGGTGGAGGAGTAACCAAACATTGTACCAACTTTTGATTCATCTGAGCCTTCATGAAACAGATTTACACCGTTAACTTTTCTGCAGTTTATTGTGTTTCGTTTGTAAAACTGAATTAAAATCACTTAACAAAACAAGTGTTTCCCAATTATGATTTACTCCCCCTTTGAGTACCTATTTTCGATCTTACTCTTAATAGGTGACAAGCATAAAAAATGTAGAAGAAAGGAAAATCCATTTGAGGAAAACAGATTTAGGAACGCACATACTTATCTCGAAAAATTAATTAACGGTTTTTGTGAATTTTCATCTCAGTGCCATGAAAAAGCCTAAATTTTGTAATCTAGTGTTATCGGACGATCGGCATAAAATGCAACTTACATAACTTACTTACATGACTCAGTAGTTTATCTTACTTAATTGTGGAACACGGAGAATATCGTAGATCTTGAACATAGCTTCATATTTAATCAACTTCATGAATAAAATACAGTTCAACATCCGTACATCATAGAAAAACGAGTAAATTCGGGTAGAATAATAAATCTCGAGCTTAGAGAGACCGAATCAACAGACGTTCGTCCCGCGACGCTCCGCAGTTCCGCCAACACAACAGCACGGATGTACCATGGAGAAGTGATATTCGTACTTTCTTCACATTAGTGAAGAAAGGCAACATTAAATGTCACTGTTAACGCCTCAGCGTTCTGTTTTATTTTAGTTAAAGTTCTACAAATGTTTACATTTAAGCCTTGGATCATCAGGCCAAGTTCATCGCGAAGGGTGAGACGTGCCGGAATTGTGAGGTGCAAGTGGGGGGGCAGAAGATCGTCCTACGACTGCCAACGACAAGTCGCGTCAGTCACATCTCAAGCGCTTGAGTTCAATTATCGTGAGGTCCCAGTATCCTCGCCATATTGCTTCCGAGTCTTTTTATTGCTGCCCTGCAACTGCTCTGCCTGCGACGACGACGTTGGGTCTCAGTATCCCACCTGGTCTGCATCAGTGTCGTCGAACTGATTTTCTTGGGCACCATCGCTTCTCCTCTGACGCTTTGCGTTCGCTGAGGATTTCGGGTCGGTCCTACCCCGGACTCGCCGTCGGAGGCTCCTGGAGAAGCCCATCAACCACCAAAAGTCGCCACGAGTCATCAAAAGTCAGACTTTTCTTTTAACCATTTATTGAAAAAGGCTGTACCTACTATTTTCATCATTCTACAGTTATTCCGAAATTTACATAAAAGGCCTCTTTAGGGAATTTTTTATTTCTCTTTTTGTGATAATTTTCATGCTATTCAAATTTCATTAAAATAAAAGGTTTGATTAGGAAGAAAGGTGTCGTTCAAATATTGAAACCCGCTTCTTATATTAAGCTACAAAACAGTCACAAATTTTGTGAAATCACGTATGATAATTTTGGTTTATTGTTTTAAATAGATAACCTTTGGAATCGACTAAGAAAAAAAAATTTGTAACACCCCCTCAAAATTTGATGGTTTACGTTTCAAGGTATGTAGAATCCAAATATCGAATGAAAATTTGGCCGTCCGTCCGCCGTACTCCGTACTTTCCCCACTTAGCATTGACCGATTTTGATGAAATTTAGTGTGGGCTCCATTTGGGGTCCAGTTGTGCCCCGAAGATTTTGGTTGATGTAGGTCACTTCTAAGGGTACCAAAATGAATTTTGAAATTTTGAAAACGCCCTAACTAAAGAAATGTTGATATAAAGGTATTGTTTTTCCTTCAATTTAAGATTCTATAGAATTTTTAGAATTTTTTGAGACCACAGGGAGCTCTGTAGAACAAACTGTTCGCTCCCTACGAGAATTTAGAGTTTGGACGTACGATAAATCAGAAATACGAGTGTGAATCGCAAAAGAGGCCTAATCTCCGTTCAAATTAAAGCTGACCGAAATGCGATCGATGTTTTTCATCATGTTGGATGGTTGGTGGCTTTGCAGACGAGTGATATGTATAGAAAAATAATAAACCGTTATGTAATAATTTGCAGCGTTTTTCACTTTCCCGTAGACGTATCACATACTTTCATCTTTCGTACTTCAATTTTCGGTACTTCAATTCTTCGGTCGTTCTTTTGGTAGCGCTTCGTAATTCTTCGGTTCAATCTTTCGTACTTCAATTTTCCTTCAATACATCTCCATTTATAATAAGGCTGATTAAATTGATCAACATTTTACGCTATAATATTATTTTTCGAAGAAGTCAAGCTCAGCTCCGTACTTATCGCATCATTCAATTTATGTCGTCCTTAGGAGTTGCACCACAATATTAGCAGCAAGCATAGAGTGTACTACGACAGGATAAGTCATTTTTTAAACCAATGCATTAAGAGTTTGTTAATGTTCTAATTTAGGCAGTACTGAGTTCCTGCAATAATTAACGAAATTTCAACCAGCTTTTTAATTTATTTTACTTTTTAATCTAAACTAGACCTCATTCTGAGAATTTTGACACCAACCGCGACCTTCTAGCGTGAGAAGACCTTTTGGTTTATTATTTTCAATAATGAACCTTTGGAATCGAACAAGAAAAAATTTTTTTAAACACCCCCTCAAAATTTGTTGGTTTACGTTTCAAGGTACGTAGAATCCAAAAATCGAATGAAAATTTGGCCGTCCGTCTGCCATCCGCGGCACTTTCCTCACTTAGCATTGACCGATTTTGATGAAATTTTCTAAAGGTGATTGGAGCAACTATCACCTGGAGAGGGATATGGCATGGCAAGTTAGCCAAGGATCTGATTCGGGCTGGTTACCCACTGTTTATCCTAGAGTGGGTGACCACCCGAGTCCTAACAGGAGGATCATTCATCTGGTCTGAATTCAGGGCTACGGCCACACGACGGCGTGGCACGGCTCGAGAAAATGGGCCCCGTGGGACTTGGAGCTGAACTCGAACCCCATGGGGAGGAGAAGCGTCGACTGATGGCATAGCCGGAAGAGGCACAATCCTCCCTCCATCATTTGTGGGATAAGGTGATTCAACCTTGTCCCTCACCCCAATGTCCGAGGTCGGATCTCGGACCCTGATACCAAGCAGCCAGATGGACATGACTGCTGAGTGCTGAAAGTGCTGATACAATATTGTGATGTAAATATTTATGTACAATACCATCAAATGTAGTGGTGAAGTACCTATTTTTTTCCAAATATAAATTGTTAATGGTATGTAGGCTCCATTTGGGGTCTAGTTGTGCCCCGAAGATTTTGGTTGATGTAGGTCACTTCTAAGGGTCAAAAAATGAATTTTGAAATTTTGAAAACGCCCTAACTCAAAACATTTTGATATAAAGGTATTATTTTTCCATCTATTTAAGATTTTATATAGTTTTTTGAGACCACGCGGAGCCCAGTAGGACAAACCGTTCGCTCCCTACGAGAATCCCTACGAGGGTTGGACGTACGATAAATCAGAAACACGAGTGTGAATCGCAAAAGAGCCCTAATCTCCGTTCAAATTTTAGCTGACCGAAATGCGATCGATGTTTTTCTTCATGTTGGATGGTTGGTGGCTTTGCAGACGAGTAATATGTATAGAAAAATAATAAACCATTGTGTAATAATTTGCAGCGTTTTTCTATGATTTTTAAAATTTTCGAATGTTTATGACGTCACAGTGGGCTGGGGGGTGCCGCCCAGGCGGGAGGGCCGTGTGACGTCATAAACATTCGAAACTTTGAAAAATCGTAAAAAAAGATCTACTCATCCAAAAAGAGAACGGCTGGTGTCAAAATTGTCAGGTTTTGATTAAAAATTTAAAAAAAAATCAGGCGCACCCCCCATTCAGTAGAATGTACGACAATCCATACTAGATTAAGTCTTATGTTTTGAGCGAAATCAACGTTTCAAGGAAGTCACATTTTCTGCTCACGCTATCATTTATGCATCACGTTAGAGTAAGATAAATGAATTCACTTTTTCACGAAAGATGAAACTGTCAACAGAAACTTTCAATCAAAGCGCAGAACGTCTTCGACGAGAAAGATAAAAATTGTTATCACTTAACTGCACGTGCTCTAAAGTGCCTCTGAAAAGGGTCTTGCATCACGTAGAAGTGCCGGAGCATCACCCTTCCTTTTTATTAAAATACGTAATAGTAATTACGATATGGAGGGAGATATGGGAATCCAGGAAGGAACGGGAAGGGCATAAAGGGAAAAGGACTACCGAAGGGTGGAGATCACAATATGAATATTCAGTCGGGGTGGGGTTAATCAGGGGGAGTGAGTTTTTATTAAAAGTTTCTCGTAGATTTATGTTTTGCGGACATCCCCTTCAGAGGTCCGTAATGGGGCGAGAGGGTCTGGGATGTGGATGTGGACCCTACAGGCTCTGGTAATTCGGAACGGAGGGGATTCTGACGGATGTAATGGCCCTGCACGGAACATATCTTTGCCCTACAATATCACGTAATGGACGATACAACTGTACAAATTCAGGTTCAGCTCCGAATCTGTTCTGAAATATAGGTTTTTAGTTTCTTTGGTTTCCATATCATAAGGTAAACCAGTCATACACCTCGTGAACTGGTTTGAAAGACTCGTAGAATCTAATTTGTAGGTAACTTAAGATCAAAAGTTCCTCCTTAAAATTTCTATTCGAATTCATCATTATCGTGTTATTTCGGGTCCTCCAAAATCAATCTAACTATTTAAAAACTCGGTTTTTCGGGAATGTTGATGGTCGTTTTTCATCTCTTAATAGAGAACAGACTTAGTTTCCAATGGGGTGTGCGCATGCGTCTGAAAAACTGTTTGATGTTATTTTTAATCTAAACTAGACCTCATTCTGAGCATTTTGACAACATTTTTCTCACCTTCTAGCGTGAGAAGACCTTTTCCTATGATTTTTCAAAGTTTAGAATGTTTATGACGTCACAGTTGGCTGGGGGGAGGGCTCATCTGATAAGAGAACAACTGGTGTCAAAATTCTCAGGATGAGGTCTACTTTCGATTTGAAATTAAAAAAAAATCAGGCGCACCCTCACATTACTAACATGAAACCATGGTTTAGTGGTTTAGTGCGCGTGGTGAAACCAAACCCTTCTTCAAAACTTTAATGAAGCTAAGAAACCGACTTCGCGATTGCAACCTTGAAAGGATTGGGGTTGTTCAATCCCTCCAATGCAGGTCCTGGAGAGTGCAGTAGAGACCAACGAACATTTCATCTTGGAATGCCCGGCCAATTCATCTGCCAGGAGAAATCTTCTGAAGGGGATGCCTAAGACCGTCGATCGTCGATGTTCCTTTTAATCTTGACACCATACTGGAAACATCTAATTGATTACATCATGAAAAACAACATTAATTTGTGATCATATACTTATTACTATAGAATAATGTTATTTTTATTTTTTTAAATGTTATTTAAGTTTGTATTTTTTTAATTGTTACTTCGTCTGATTTATGTGAGTGGGTTTAAAATTCTCTGTAAGAAATAAAGTCTGCCAAGTGGGTGTGGCACATAGCTTCCTCGCATCCATAACCCGATTGTATAAATGATTCGATGCATAGTAGTTGCAAAACATCAATCTTTAAGTTACTTGCACTACCCTCACAGGGGACCATCTACACCCCAATGATGTAATGGCTGTTAGAAGGAAATACACGTTTGTGCTTGCGCAGTGGCTACTATCAGTCCGGGAGTGATGATTTTCATAGGGGACCATCTACAAGCCAATCCCCAAGCCCCACAATCCCTGAAAATTGGACAATATCTTTGTATTGTTAGCTATACCCGTCACAAGGATGTCATAACAGAACCAAAATGGTTCAGGAAGGTCTGAAACGTAAAAGGCGAGTGGAAATTTTGATTTCAGAGAACATTTTTTTTCAATCTTGAAAATTGAAAAAAGCTACCTTGGTAGACCCGAAAACAAATATACACAGAACAAACGACTTCTCAATTGTGATGCTGTCTTTTTTTTACAATCAACAAGGTCGTGGAAATCAAATTCAATATTGTTTGATATAATTATCAGAAATAGATACTGTCTCATGTAATTTCGCATTTTATTTTCTTTCTTCCTTTTCAGAGCGAAAACTTTATTGTTATTATATAATATTATGATTTAGATTAATATATTGTGAGCTCCGATTTAAAGCCTCACATATTTTTTAACAAAGACGAGAGACTACGATTTTTGCTGCTGAGGAGTCCACTTTGCCTCCCTGCTCCAGTCCCAAAACATCACCTTATATGGGCAAGAAATGGTCAATCAGACCTCTGATTGGCCATGTCCCCTCTTCAACTTCATCGACGCCATGTATCCAGGAAGAGAAAAGGCAGAAAGCGTCAGGAGACCGGAGCGAGTGGAGGCGGCAGCAGGAATCAGCTACCACAACTACAGAAAAGAAAAGAAAACCATCATCTTCACATCAAGATAGCAGCCTTGGCTTCCTCGACTCGTCGAAATTAATAAGGTCCGTCACTCGATTGAAATAGATTAATGATAATTTAATCGTCAATATGAATAAATATTTAAAAAGATGAAATTTGACTCCAATTTCAATTTGAATAGTTCTCTTTGAACATCAAAAGGGAAAATAACCCCTTGAAAATATATATCTTGTAAGGCGAAAATGCCTAATTAACATGAAACATGATTGCCGGTACCAATCCATCAATTGTCTTACATTTCGACAGTATAAATATGAATATAACAAAACACGAGGAATAGTTTGTAACAATTCAATCTTCGGAAAGGAAGTCTTGCGGCCTCTTTCTTTTCGGACGTCGCTGATTTCGGGAAGGAGGTGGATTGTCTTGATTTCTCATTGCGGAATCAATCCACCTCCTTCCCGAAATCAGCGACGTCCGAAAAGAAAGAGGCCGCAAGACTTCCTTTCCGAAGATTGAATTGTTACAAACTATTCCTCGTGTTTTGTTATATTCATATAACACGTTCATCAACGATTGATCCATATAACGTGTCGCGTTCCTCCGGAATACTGATGTGGGTGTTAGCCAAGGAACCCCGTATACCCCACGAATACATTCAAATGGGGCGTATCAACGATAAGTATACGAGGCGTTTCATTGATAGGGTCAGAGTTGTAACTACTTCATTACATTATAATGCTTTCGCTGTGTTACCATAACAACATGGAGACAATAAAATGAAAAATAGTTCTGATGTTTTAATTATAATTTTAATTATATAAAATGTTTTAATTATAAAATCATATTCACATTTGCCATCTGTTGTATATGCAAAATCCGTTGAAACTGGGAGACAGTTTCTGGTGCCAGCGTGGACTCCATGTTGTTATGGTAACACAGCGAAAGCATTATAATGTAATGAAGTAGTTACAAGAGTGGAGTTCGTTTGTAGGAGACTTTCAAGTTTGTTATCCAGAAATTTGGACGAGAAAACGGTATTGGAACGAATCATTCAAGTATCTAGGCAACGAATTGTGAATTCCAGCAATGACATGTATTCGCAACAACTCGAGTATGATGGTAGCTGTTGACACAAAAAGTAAGTACAACACAAGATTCAGCAAATAATTGCAAAATTGCAAGTATTGCTAGAATTATCTAAGATTGAAATTTAGGTGCTAAAATCCTAATTTGGCGCCCGTTTGAAGAATCTGCTCTCTGGAGGTTCGAGGGATTCGATGTTTTTTAGGGGGTGTAAATTGAAGTCTTGAACTAACAGATGACTGTTACACTGCATTACGTCATTGTTGCAAAACGAAATAGATGGAGTTGAGTTAAGGGTGAATCACTTCCACTTCACGTTTTATCTTCGTCATCAAATTCACGAGTTTTAGAGCTTAATCAGGTTTTTGTCTGTAGAGGAAGAGAGTTGCTGATTGCGTGAGTGCTGTGATGACCCGATGATTTCTCCCTTCAATTTCCTTGTTCCCCCTCACCTCTGAATGAAGTCGAAACTGATAACGAGACCTTTGATTAATTCCCAAGGCCTTTGGTGCCAACAGCGCTCTCGACATTCCCTCTGACCAAAAAGTCCCCTCCCAATCTCTCCTGTGCTCATCTGGATGGTCGTCGAACTTCCTAGACTCGTTTCCCTCTTCGTCATCTTCCTCTTCGCTTATTCTTGTTCCCCTTCTTGTCAATCACCTAGGCGATTGATCAAGAGTCTCGTGGGACCTGATCCTTGTTCCCATCAGACACACGACGATTTTCTACCGAGAGGCAATTTAATCCAAACTTTTCCAATAATTCAAAGCTAGCAGCTATCAGTTCAAATAATTTCCACACCTACGACTTCTTTGCATTTCTTTCTGTACTCTCTATCAAACAACAAGAAGTACTGCCGGTTACTAGAAGAGTCCAGAACTCACCAAGTACTTCCTGTAAGGCCAGCTTTTGGAGTTTGGAGCCTGTTCAGCCGTTTCAGTTGAGAGACACCGCCAGCAGCTTACTATTTCCCTTAGCCCCCCCCCCCCCCACTGGAAGAAGACCTCCAGCCAAGACATCTCCCCAGACAAACTTTGATAAACGAATGACATTATCTTAATTAAACCTGACTGCAATTGGTTTGGACCTTCTTACTCTTTGGACGTATCAATGCTCACTTGCACTTCAGACCAAATAGCAAAAACGCTGCAAATTATTACACAACGGTTTATTATTTTTCTACATAGATCACTCGTCTGCAAAGAACACGGATCTGCCTCTGTCTTTTTTTTACGAACCATAGATACTACCTTCCTACCTACCATCTAACTACTTCACAATCAACTTTATTTGGAAGAAATAAGCCCTTCACACGCAGTTCAAAGAAACAGGGAGTTGAGGTTGCCCTAATTATTAGGAAATTTGATTACTGGTTGCTTAATTCGCAAAACTGAGTACAGCCAAGATTTGAGCGGAGATTAGGCCTCTTTTGCGATTCACACTCGTGTTTCTTATTTATCGTAAGACCAACCCTTAAGTCTGGATCGTCTCATTCAACCAAACTGGATGGTCTCATTCGATTCTGAAAATTCAGTACTATCTTTAATTGATGGAAAAACAATACCTTTATATCGAAATTTTTTGAGCTAGGGCGTTTTCAAAATATCAACCCTTAGAAGTGACCTACATCAACCAAAACCTTCGGGGCACAACTAGAGCCTGAATGGAGCCTACATACCAAATGTCCATGGGAACTGAGGAAAATGCCGCGGACGGCGAACGGATGGTCAAATTTTTATTCGATTTTCGGATTCTACCAACAAATTGTTAGGGGGGGGGGGGTTAAAAGTTTTTTTCATGGTCGATTCCAAAGGTTCATTATTGAAAGTAATAAACCAAAAAGCACGATTCTGACTACAACTATACCGCAAATGCCGATGAGATGCTCGTTTTCGAGGAAACGAGAAAGCTATGTGCCACACCCACTTGGCAGACTTTTTTTGCGAGGAGAGGATTTACTTTAGGGAGTGAAATATCAAATCTTCTCCTGACATTCGACAAAAGTTATCAACGTCTCCTGACTTCTTAAGTTAGCTAAAGTGTCTGCTCCATCATACCAATCTCATACCAAATTATCAGCATTAATTCTGATCTTCCCTTTGGATGACGTCTGCAACGCCAAAAATAGCAGTTAGACGGAAATTCGACCTGGAATGGACCACAAAAAATTGTTTAATTCTCACCCCCTCAAAGTTTGTTGGTTGTCGATTACGTTTCAAGATATGTAGAATCCGAGATTCGAATGAAAATGTTTCCGTCCGCCGTCCAAAAGAAAAAGTTAAAAAATTCGAGTGCTTACCGAGTTGAGAATAGAATTTCCGATGAGCTCTCATAATCCACGGCAGATGCACTCCTAATTATTCACCATCAATAATGATTATAGGAAATGGGATCTTGGTCACTGAAAACCCCTACTTGTGAAAATGACCTTTTGAAATTCGTCAAACTAGCGGAAATTTTGACTAATTTAGTCGATGGCTTGTTATCAATTTTCACTTGCAAGAACTAACTATTTATTCATATCTCATCTCCATAGGAGAAATAGTTTGAATTTGTCGAATTTTGGCTGTTTCCGTTGTATCTCTTCTGTATGTTTCTCTTCCGTTAGACCAGGAGGTCAAAAACAGTAACCAGATCTTAACCAAATGTCCTCCACGGTGAGTGTTTAATATAATGGATGAGGGATTATTAATTAAAAGGTCGATTGCACTTTTTAAGAACTGGCTTTTAGAAACGTACCGACGTGATGCGTGTGACGTCACGACTAGTGATGGCAAAAGTTTTACAAAAATCGATATATCGGGTTTGCGATATATCGGAAGGGAAATATCGATGGCACCGATATATCGGGAGCAAAAATATCGATATATCCGATATATCGGGATTAAAATATCGAACCATATTTGTTCTTGTAAATAATAATTTTAATTTGTTTTCTTTGGTTTAAAACACAGAACATATAATATATTGATCCTCCCATTAGCTTTACCGTGAAAACACACTTTATTTGAGTTGATTTATTTAATTATTTACTACTTTAACACAATAAAAATATAGAGGCCTACTGCAAAAAAAATAAGCAATATTAAAATATTGCTAAATATAAGTCGAAACTGGTGGTTAAATAAATGATTGGAAGATCATACAACAAACATAATTAATTCAATAACACATTTATTTCATAAAAATTACCAAAATAACCATTGGCCTATTACGTATTAAAATCTCTTATGGTTTCTCACAATGAGTAATTATATCATGTGCACGCATGTAAAGAAAAATGGGATTTTTTTCTAATATGCTCAAAATTTGAAGCTGATTCTGAAAATGATAGTTTTTTTGTAGGAAAAGCCCGGAAAATGGCTAAAAATAGGAAAAACATTGTTTTGGTCAAAATGCGTCATGTGGGTACCTACTCTAAATTACCGGGAATTTGAGTTTCTGACATTCACCAGTTATTATCTACTAGGGCGATATATCGGTTAAAAAATATCGATATTCCCGATATATCGTAGCACAATTTTTCGATGGCGATATATCGATATATCGGAAGCAAAATATCGATATTTCAAAAATATCGATATGTTGTTGCCATCACTAGTCACGACAAAAGATCTCGATGCGTCACACATCACAGGTGAAATATGAGTGAAACTGACTCGTTAGTTCCTAGTACCGAGCAGGCGGTGAAAAATTATACTTAGGCTTATTACAAGTAGATTATTGTTAGGCATATTTAGGCTCATCAACTTTCGATATAGCGGCGCCTTGTGTCAATAACAAAATTACCAGTTCGAATTACCGTTAGAAGTTCTGAACAGTTACATCGTCAATATAGCTCAATAACAAAATAATGTTTACTTTAATATTTCGAGATACGTTTAACTGAAGCGCGAACGTCAACTGAATCTATAACCCATAATTCCAATTTTATTGTTTGCGTTCCCTGTCTATCGAGGTAGCGGAAGCATTGTTTTCATTTTTCGAAATTCAAAAGTCAAAATATGTTCTGCAAAATCATAATTTCCAATCGCGTTTTACGTTTTAGGCTTTCCTGAACAATTTTGGTTCCGTGCCTGTTAGTCATGAAATCCTTTAAAATGGGAAAACTTTACAAAGGTATAGGCCTATTTCGATGACATTTTTAGGGATTGTGTGGATTGGAGAGTAGATGGTCCCCTACGAAAATCATCGCTCCTGGATCAATAGCACGCGCAAACTTATCATTTCTAGGTTTTCCACCCGATTTTGATGGCAGTTTCAGGGATTGTAAAGGTTACCCTGTAGATTGTCCCCTATCAGGATACTCCAAGGTAGGTACAGAGATTAATGTTCTGAGATTACCTATCATGCATCTTATCATCTATACAACCGGGTTATGGAAATGAGGAAGCTATGTGCCACACCCACTTGGCAGACTTTTTTGACATGAATATGTCTTTTGGCTGGGGGTCAAATGCAACGCTGCAACCAGTAAACAAAATCATAGCTACATATGGGTTGCTATGAAGGTTCTCTAGAATACTGCGATATATCGACACCTGAGCGCCCAAAGGGCCAAACTGCTTTTTCTTGTTCAAAGGGCCAAACTGAAATCGGTTTCAATGTCAGAAGTCCGAAGGGCCAAACTGGAATTTAAACGAAAAGTGATTAGGGCCAAACTGCATCCATCTACGTGATTCATAGGGCCAAACTGCTGATCTTACCAACTAAAACGCAGCCACAAACTACTCTGATTGCTATTTGCGTGTCAGAGACAAATATAATGGCACAGAACCACAACTGACTAGAAAATCGATCTCTGACCCTTTATTATATTCACGTCCACTACCTACCCTCTTGTTGCATCCTGTGTTTTTGGTATATTATATTCAATGATGAACGTGAAATTAAAATTATATGTAATATTGCTAGATGGATTGTATTTAATATTCAGTTTGCAATAATAAATCACGTTAAAAAAATGATAATAATAATGAACGTTTGGAATCGACCAAGAAACACATTTTTGAACCCCTCCCCCACCCCTCAAAATTTCCAGTCCAGTTGTGTCACTGTGAACATTCCTGCTTTTTCCTTCAGTTTGTGTACCAAAGGGGCGATTCCTCACCAGTACCACGCAGAATACTTCCAGATGAAGAATAAGCTCAACATACGTGATGAGCTCATTAAGACAAATGAAGAGGACAATGCTGAATAGATGACAATATCTTACTATTCATCAATGATTATTAGATTTGTTTCAAATGCTATGGTGTTTATTTACTATTGGAATAAATAAAATTTCGTTACCCGTGTTTCAGAAATTATTTAATTGCTGTTTTTTGGTAATAGAATGACACTATTCAACCATACCTACGTGAGTTAAAATCGAGGTTTCAAAGAAAGACGAAAGCATGAGTGATTGGATAGGTACCAAATACCTAGAAAGTTGTAAAAATGGGTGGTTAATTATAATAATTTTTTAACGTTTAATTTCAACTGATATATTAATTGAAGAAGAAATTGCAGATTGACCAGAGCAATTTCCAGGTGAAGGAAAGTCGCAAACCTTAGGGCCAAACTGGCAGTTTGGCCCCTTGTCGCTCACAAATCTCAAGGTCAAATTATGTCCATAGGGCCAAACTGGACCTCTTCCCAGTTTATCTTTTTTTCTTAGTATTACAAATTGCGGATGATTCAAAAAACGGTTTGGAATTCATTCTTACGTAGATTTTGGACCAATTACAAAAAAACCTAGTTGATTTCATGTACACTGGTTTCGCTACAATCGCTTGCGTTTTAGAAATAGTAGTTCCGGAAGCAGTTTGGCCCTTTGGGCGCACAGGTGTCGATATGTATTACGTGCGATCGGAGAGTTTTTTTGTAAGAAAAAAATTCTGTTTATTCATTGAAATAGTAATAGGTAGTGCATGTTATTCAAAGAAAGTATTATTTCGACATTATTTCTCCAAAATTCTGCTTCGTTCTGTTTATTCTGTACATATCTTGTGTGTATTTTATTTCATGATTTTAATTTTCAAATTACACCGACAACAATGGCCATATCTATGATCTATGTGTTTTTCCCTCTAAGGGAGAAATATCTTCGTGTACTTTCGAGTTTGATTTGTCATCTTCCCATGATAATATACCGAAATACTACAAAAACATTTTCCAAGATGGGATGGCAGTAAAGCAACATCGAATAACGAGGACTTATCGATAATTGCGTGACATTTTTTCGGTTATTTTGTTGTTATTTCAGTCTCGCTGGGATGGTACACTTCTCAATCCTACCCTTGATAATTTTCTACTGTCTCAAGAGGTATAATTTCAGGAATACTCTAATTCAAATTAAATAGATACCTATCCTCACAACGCTCTCCAATACAAATTAATACTTGTAGTGAGATGAATGCTGAACTGAATAATAAAGTTGTTTATTTTCAACTTTGTCGTGTAAGGAGGGTCTGCAGCATCAATCCCTCCTGTTTGAAAAATGAATGTTGTTAGTGTTTCCCCCTTCGCTGCAGGTGTGTTTTTCGGACTCCTGGAAAGTTGTTGCTACTTGACTCGTGGCGTCGAGGGTAAACTCAGAGGGGGCGAATGCTATGAATGTTTGATTCCGTTTAGAAAACACCTCAAAGACGAACCTCCGACTCCCCGCCTGCACAATTACTCGTATTGTGGGAATACGCCGGTTCCAAATGGAATGCGAGGTTCTTCCTGGAGGTGCAATTTGAAAATTGATGAATTGTGGTGCTGGAAATCTTGTTCTTGCACCATTCAAATACAAGATAACTTTAAAACTCCTAAAAAAACTAGTTGGTTACCCATGATTTCTCAGGCATCCTTTGTGATGAAAACCATCAGGGTTCGATGGGTGGGAACGTTCAGCTAACAACTCCAACAATATTTGAACATGATAAGCTCAAAATAGTGGCTCATAATGGTGTGCTGTTCGTGAAGCAAGTCAACAAAATTTGGGTCCTCAAAATTCAAAACTGATGCAACTGGAAAATGTCCAAATTCAAAATTTTGACTTGATATTTTGATATCAGAGGTTTTATAATTACTTTGGTTTCTTGTGCGTCTGAGAATCCTTGACAAACAGCAGCTCAAACGTGATTTTTCTTAAACATTAATTTATCACGGGCTGGGCCTTAGAAGGAACCGCACTGATTTCATCATGATTATTTCAAAAGGAGCTACGATGGATAGATTTGAAAAAATGAAAAATCATGAACGGCTTCACAATCGTGTTACAGTTAGAAAGACTCATAAAATCAGGAACGTGATCTTGAAAATCACATTTTTTGAGAATTTATCAATGATGCTGCTAAATAGTAAGTATTTTCACAGCAACCAATTCCATAATATGTCCATGAGACGGAGTTAAAGCCTAAAATTTTATAGAAAGCTCAAAATTTGACTTTTGCAGACTTTGCTACCACCCTAAATAATCTGGGAAAACATTAATTTCAACAAACCCTTTCACCTAAAGTGAATAAATTAATGCTCACTCAGAAGAAACAAGGAAAAAGAAAAAGAAACAGCAAACAAGAAAAAACGAAAATATACTGACCAACAAATGAATCAAATAAACTCCTCTGTTTTAGGAATAATACGAAATAATAAAAACTAACAATAAAATAAAATAATAACAGGAATAATAATAAAATAATAGGATTAATAAAATAAAATAATAATAAAACTAAAATAACAATAATAAAATAATAACAATAAAATACAATAATAATAATTAAATAAAATAATATTAGGAATAATAAAAAATTCCTTCTAGATGGAACGCGATGGAACAGAACGAATAAAAAATGACCTGTTTGGTTTTTGAAAAGGCAAAAAGAAAAAGGTCTGCCACGTGGGTGTGGCACATAGCTTTCGATTGCATGATGATTTTCCCATCTGGTTTTCTCGAAATCAGATGGAAAATATATAAGTTATGGCTGGTACGTGGAATTCACGATTGCGCATGCGCATCAGCTACTATCAGTCTGAGGACAATGATTTTAGTAGGGGACAATCTACACTCTAATCTGCATAATCCCTGGAAATTTCATCGAAATTGGATGGAAAAAGTGGTAGTAATGGCTGTTAGGAGGAATTCACGCATGCGCAGCGGCTATCATCAATCCGGAGGTAATGATTTTCATACGGGACCATCTACACGCCAACTCACACAATTTCTGAATATTTCATCGAAATCGGACAATAACTTCGGGTAGTTTTGTCCGTTACAAGGACAAAACACACACGGAACCAAATTTGACATGACTGACACAGACAAGGAACCAAATTTGTTCAGGAAGGCCTAAAACGAGTAAAACGCGAGTGGAAATTTTGATTTTGTAGAAGATTTGGTTTATTATTTTCAATAATAAGCCTTTGGGATCGAGCAAGAAAAAAAATTTTTAACCCCCCCCCCCCCCTCAAAATTTGATGTTTTACGTTTCAAGGTACGTAGAATACGAAAATCGAATAAAAAATTTCCGTCCGTCCGCCGTACGCCGTCCGCGGCACTTTTCTCAGCAACACTGGACCGATTTGGTTCAAATTTGGTATATGGGCTCCATTTGGGGTCTAGTTGTGCCGCGAAGCTTTTGGTTGATGTAGGTCACTTCTAAGGGGTGAAAATTAAGGGTTGAAATTTTCAAGAGTGCCCTAGCTCGAAAACTCTTGAAATAGAGGTATCGTTTTTTCACCAATTTTAAATAGTATTGAATTTTCAAAAATTTTTGAGACCACCCGGAGCTCTGTAGGACAAACCGTTCGGTCCCTACGAGTACTTGAAGGTTTTCCTTCGATAAAACAGAATCATGAGTGTGAATCGCAAAAGAGGTCTAATCTCCATTCAAATTTTATCGGACTAAAATGCGATCGCTGTTCATTTCTTCGATTTGTATACAGTTTTGCCTTCTGCGTAACCAGTAATCAAATTTCCATAAGAAGCTTTCTATTTTTCCAATCGAGTGTGAAGCTTTTAGTTCTTTCTAATAAACTCGATTGTGAAGGTGTGAAGCCAGTATGGTGTGGTAGGTAGTACCTAGCTGGTAGGTAAAAACAAGTTGGTAGGTAAAAAAAATGTTGGTGGGTAAAAAACGCTGCAAACCATTGCTCAAAGGCTTCTTCACTCTTCAGATCACTGATCAGTTGAGTGAGCTCCGAAGCCATTTTCAATCCTATTGAATGGAAGTGCTCTTCCAGGCGTCTCCAGCATTCGAGGAGATCTTCTTCACTCTTCAGATCACTGATCAGCTGAGTGAGCTCCAAAGCCATTTTTAATCCTATTGAATGGAAGTGCTCTTCCAGGCGTCTCCAGCATTCGAGGAGATCTTCTTCACTCTTCAGATCACTGATCAGCTGAGTGAGCTCCAAAGCCATTTTTAATCCTATTGAATGGAAGTGCTCTTCCAGGCGTCTCCAGCATTCGAGGAGATCTTCTTCACTCTTCAGATCACTGATCAGCTGAGTGAGCTCCAAAGCCATTTTTAATCCTATTGAATGGAAGTGCTCTTCCAGGCGTCTCCAGCATTCGAGGAGATCTTCTTCACTCTTCAGATCACTGATCAGCTGAGTGAGCTCCAAAGCCATTTTTAATCCTATTGAATGGAAGTGCTCTTCCAGGCGTCTCCAGCATTCGAGGAGATCTTCTTCACTCCTCAGATCACTGATCAGCTGAGTGAGTTCCAAAGCCATTTTCAATCCTATTGAACGCAGGAAGCTGAAATTTGAGAGGGAAGGTCAAGGGAGAATACAGATGGTGGTAGGTGCTATTGATGGAGAACCAGTGATTTATACAGAAGGGTGATCTATACAGAAAATAATAAACCTTTGAGCAATGATTTGCAGCGTTTTTTTCAACCTCTACTTCCGCTACCTTGGTAGACGAACCTGTGTATCCACTGGAAAAAAGAAAAGTTGAAACTGAAACTGACTTGAGAAAAGAAAAACGAAATAGTTACACCGCAAATGGGTTTTGGGAATGCGAAAATGAGAACATAGAGTGTAGCATCATTATGAAGTTAGTAGGTACTGCTCAACTACAGTACAGCTGATGAGTAATGGTACGCGAAGACACTTCTAGAAAGATGATTAGTTTGTGACATAATTCGTAATTTTGATGATTTATTGTAATAGCTTAAAAGGCAATAAACTAGCTTATATACATTTAATCCGAGTTCCTACAGAATGGCGACGAGGAAGAAGAGCAGAGGTGAGAAAACGTTTGATGACGATAGCGATAATGACAGAGAAGACTCTACTAATAAGAAATCCATTCAATTCAAGGATTTTGATGTGGAAAATTTTAATGCGGATAATGAAGAGTGGTAGTATTGGTACTACCGTTTCGGCTATGCTCTCCGTGCATGTCGGGTGCGAGTAGATGATCACAAGAGGGACTACCTCTTAGCCAAACTAAGTGCTAGGCCGTTTAGGGTACTTATTGACCATTTCTATCCTAAAGAGTTGGAGGCGGTAACCTTTGAAGATCTCGTAGAGCAAAGAGAGTAATCGATCCTATTAGGCTGAAAGCTATGAGAACATTGAGGATGCTAGAACATTCTTGGCCCGACTCATCGCTATTTTATATCAGTTTTCCCCTAAGGATGGCCGAGTTGGTTATTTTTCAAAAAATTCATAGTTTATAGTTTGAACTCAACGTTCGAACGTTCTCCAAAATCAAAATTTCCACTCGCATTTTACATTTCAGACCTTCCTGAACAAAATTTTGGTTCCGTGTCTGTCTGTCTGTTTGTGTGTCTGTCATGATATTCTTGTGAAATAAACTAAGGATTGAAACTAAATTCAAGGATAATAATGGATAATTAAAGTGCACGAAACAGAAGGTAGCCATTCAAGATCGGAACTGGTTTGTCGGATAAAATGACAGTGTTGCCAATGCAACGAAATAAATAAATAATATTATAATATTAAATAAATAAATAATATTATATAACACCTTGTAACGGGCATAACTATACAAAGTTTATTAACGTGAAGATAGTCCCGTACGATAATCATTGCCCCCAGACCGATAGTAATCACTGCGCATGCGCATACGTGAGTTCCTTGTAACTCCCATAACTTCCACATTTTCCATCCGATTTCGACGAACTTTCTAAGGATTGTGCTGATTAGGGTGTAGATGGTCCCCTATAATGGTACTGCAAGGTACTTAGATATTGATGTTTTGAGATTAACTTCTATGCATCGGATCATGTATAAAATGTTATGTATTCCCCCACACAGTCGTTTTGGAACAGACTCTCCTGTGGAAGTCCGATCCGACTGCCGCCATTTGTTAACCAGTCGCCCCAGTACATGTGTACCCTGCTCCAACGAGGTGAGAGCTGGCGTAAAACCTAAATACTAATTGATCCAGAGGGAGCTAAAAAATTCCACGGATTGGTCCATCTTCGACCAATTCATTCATTGCTTTTGTAACATAATACGAAGGAAGCTGGCAACAGACGTCTACCTGTTGTCCGGCAAATATCCCGACCGATTCTCGCGAAAATAACAGATAATAACGGCACTTCCTCGCCCAGGATAGCCCCAGTCATTATTATTCGGCACAGCTTCGCATTAAAGTTGCCGAGAGAGGCGGGAGATCGGTGCGCGAGTTGATTGTGCCCGAATTATTTGTTTGTTGGTTTCAAGTTTTGGTGGCCGGGAAAGCTGAGGCTGGAAGCTGAGTCGGGCTCCCTCTAATCTCTGTAACACTAATTGGAGAGGGCTCTCAGCTCCTTCAAGCCCCCGGCAAGCAGGTTCTTCTCATGACCCGCTCTTCTCTTCACTATTTCCTTTCCCCATTTATTTATCCCCTTTCCACAGCTTCGTTCCAATAAAGCAACCATTCTCAATTACTCGTACTCATCTCTCAAACCGTTATCCAAGAATACATTTTGAATTCCATCAGCACAACTTTAAACTTGAGTGTTATGGAGGAGTATGAATAACAATATTAAGACCAGATTTAATTGGACCACTTTGAAGCCATAATAAATTCTGCCCAAAATTGAGTTTTTTGATGGAAAAATAATTATATCCAAATAAATTAAGAACCACTAAAAAGTTGAACATTCAAAATAAAGATAATTAAAAACGCTGCAAATTATTTCACAATTGTTTATTACGAGTATTTTACTATATAGATCACTCGTTTGCAAAAAAACGCGGCTTTGACATTGCCACACTTTTTTTTTTTTTTTTTACCAACCATAGGTATACTTACCTACTACATACCTACCTACTTCAGATTCAAGTTCATTTGGAAGAAATATACGCTTCACACTCGATTCGAAGAAATAGGGAATTGGGGTTCCTTCGAATGGAAATTTGAATACCGGTTGCTGAGGAAGAGAAACTGGGTACAATTCAAAGAAACATACAGAGATCGCATTTTGGTTAACCAAAATTTCAAGGAGTGTAGAACAATAGTGTTAGAGGAATGGTGGCGACTAGGTGTCGGACCGGTGCTAGTTCTCCCTGGCCCCAAGGGGAGTGCTGGATAATTGGGATGATCGATGTTACCGATAAATTTGATGTTAATGAGTGATTGAGAGTGCAGCAGTGCAGCAGCCGCAAATTTGTTCTTATCTTGATCTCAAAATTATTTAACTATCGAAGTCTTGTTAATCACGCTTTAACATCAATTGGACCGCGTTATGTGAAAATACCTCTTAAGTGACAAAATACCTATCGTACCTGCAATGAATTCAAAATCCATTACCTTTTCATAACTATTACCCTCGCAATTCGACTTCCATACAAGAAACTCCTGAACCTACATCACTGTCCGCCAACAACCACCCAGCACAACAAATGTCCGCCATCAGCTGATAGAGACCTCGAGCGCGCCACCACCGGGAACCACCAACGCCCAAATGCAAGATGGCCGAGGGGATAAAAGGGCATACCCCCTCCCGCCGACCTCAGTCTGAAGCCACGCGTCTCGAAGGTACTCGAACCCAACTTCATGTCTCATCCCCTCTAATGTAGTGTCACAGAACGAACTGAGAACTGTGCAGTGAAGTGAAACCCGCGTGACATTTCCGAATAGACGTTCTACGAGTCTGCCAGTCAGACCCCCGTGTCATCTCGAGTAGCCAAGGCGCGAGACTCACGGATCTGCTACCAAACCTCCATTTTCGCCACATCGACGGTACGCCGAACGAACCCGGACCGAGGCAAATCTGCCCCGATCTCAGGCATCCCCCTACAGCATTACGAGGAAGAGGCCCTGGATGCAAGATACTAGCCACGGAGATCTCACAGTGGATCCAAGCTCGGCCAAGGGTGAGCCCATTCCCTCTACACCACGTAAGCGCTACACTAATTCAAATCTGGCAAATTACTCCCTCATAATAAATAACGCCCTGTAAAGTAAAGTAAAGTAAAGTAAAGCAACGTAAAGAGAAATTGTAATTAAGTAAGAGTAAAGTGGAACAAAGAGTAAAGCATATTGTGAAATTAGTAAAGGCACCAATACGAGTATAAGAAGGAGTTGTAAAATATTGCATAATTTTTGTTATAATAATAATAATTTTTCCAGTCAATGATTCTAAATCATATCTTAAATACTAAGAATCCAATTTATTGCAAGTTTCTTCTTTCAGTTTTTTTTTTCCGAATAGACGTTCTACGAGTCTGCCAGTCAGACCCCCGTGTCATCTCGAGTAGCCAAGGCGCAAGACTCACGGATCTGCTACCAAACCTCCATTTTCGCCACATCGACGGTACGCCGAACGAACCCGGACCGAGGCAAATCTGCCCCGATCTCAGGCATCCCCCTACAGCATTACGAGGAAGAGGCCCTGGATGCAAGATACTAGCCACGGAGATCTCACAGTGGATCCAAGCTCGGCCAAGGGTGAGCCCATTCCCTCTACACCACGTAAGCGCTACACTAATTCAAATCTGGCAAATTACTCCCTCATAATAAATAACGCCCTGTAAAGTAAAGTAAAGTAAAGTAAAGCAACGTAAAGAGAAATTGTAATTAAGTAAGAGTAAAGTGGAACAAAGAGTAAAGCATATTGTGAAATTAGTAAAGGCACCAATACGAGTATAAGAAGGAGTTGTAAAATATTGCATAATTTTTGTTATAATAATAATAATTTTTCCAGTCAATGATTCTAAATCATATCTTAAATACTAAGAATCCAATTTATTGCAAGTTTTGTGCATTACTTATTTGAGTCAAGTGTGGCATATTTTCGTTTGAAGTACTTTTTCTTATTTGAAGTGGTTCCGTCTGAACCCTTAAAATCCGCTTCACGGTAAAAACACTTATACATTTCATGAATAAAAACCCTACGTGTTTTTCAAATTGTGTTCTTCATTTCAGAAGGTAGAAACCTTCCCAACTCTAAAGGACTCAGGTATTTTGCAAATATTTGGCTTTTGGGTATTTTTCCTGAAGTCAATACTCGACCCATGTGGTGGCAGCAACCCTAGGTATCCCTCAGGTAGAACCATTTATCCTCTGAACCCTTGGTCCAAGATAACCTCTACCTGGAGATCCCTAGCCTCACATAATTATAGTTTTCAGCAGTTTTGAAGGTATTAGGAATATTTCGTAAAAGCAACAATCAGTTTATCAGAAATCTTTTATTTCGCATAATATCATTTTGCAGCAAATCAGTTTCCTTATCCTCATGGTCACACGCAACTACCATATTTAGTAAAGTCATCTTCACCTTCAGCAGTTTGCTCACGTCAGTAAGCTCTGGTAAGTGTAATAACCTAATTCACCTTTTTGAAAACTTTAATTTTAACCATTGTAAATTTGGTAACCTAATTCAACTTAAACATACGTTACCCAAAAACACATTTATCACATACCTACAATACAAACGTACCTGTCGTTGGATTCATCTCGCCAAGTAGAATCGATTTCTTTGGATACCTACTTGCGCCCTCCTTTTATTAGAAAATGGAACTATTTCCTAATATAGACCTATATTAGTAAGTAGTGTAAGTAGTAGTAATGTCGCTTAGTAAATACCTGTACTTAATAAGCGACATTCACTAAAAAACGCTGCAAATTATTACACAATGGTTTATTATTTTTCTATATAGATCACTCGTCTACAAAATCACCAACCATCCAATATGAAGGAAAAAAAAAAAAATCAAAAAAAAAAAATCAAAAAAAAAATTTAAAAAAAATCAAAATCACCAACTATTGACTACATTTCGATAAGCTCTAATTTGAACGGAGATTAGGCCTCTTTTGCGATTCACACTCGTGTTTTGATTTATATATATATATATTTCAAAATAAACACTTAAATTTTCGTAGGAAGCGAACGGTTTGTCCTACAGAGCTCCGCGCGGTCTCAAAAAATTCTAAAAATTCTATAGAATCTTAAATTGAAGGAAAAACAATACCTTTATATCGAAATTTTTTGAGTTAAGGCGTTTTCAAAATTTCAAAATTGATTTTGGAACCCTTAGAAGTGACCTACCTCAACCAAAAGCTTCGGGGCACAACTAGACCCCAAATGGAGCCTACATACCAAATTTCATCAAAATTGGTCAATGCTAAGTGGCAAAAGTGCCGCGTACGGCGTACGGCGGACGGCGGACGGACGGCCAAATTTTTATTCGATTTTTGGATTCTACGTACCTTGAAACGTAAACCATCAAATTTTGAGGGGGTGTTAAAAATTTTTTTTTCTTGGTCGATTCTAAAGGTTCATTATTGAAAATAATAAACCAAAAGGCATTTTGAATTTCACAATTCCCTACGACACACCATGAGAAAGTTATGAATATTGGTAATTAGTTTGGATTCCCTGGAGCAACTGCGAGGGCCTCATTTTACTGTTTCGCTTTATGTATTTGCGTAGATAGGGATTATCTATTATTATTACCCTATATCTTTCGTCGAAACAGCTAAATAAATGAATTCACAGTGTATGGGCAAGCTAGACCCTTTTTTTCCCCCATGTGCTGATTACTGATCTCGCGCATGTATCAGTGTATTCGTGTTTTCTTTTCACCTAAAATATTCATTCAAACATTTTTGATTCTGAAAGCCTGTTCCCTTGATTAGTATGATTTCAAGGGGTAAGAAGATCTTCAAT
The DNA here is from genome assembly GCA_009739505.2 of Apolygus lucorum. Classification (NCBI taxonomy): domain Eukaryota; kingdom Metazoa; phylum Arthropoda; class Insecta; order Hemiptera; family Miridae; genus Apolygus; species Apolygus lucorum. Next base: position 2,387,535 of record CM019177.2, read on the forward strand.
CTCGGCAAGAAAGGGGGTTCAAAAACTCGTGCCACAAACATCAATATACTTAATTTGCTTATCTCTCCACTAGAAATGCGTGTCACAACCCAAGTTGAATGACTTACAAAGCATGCTGCATCTAATTTCCAAAGTAGACCAGCCATTTTGTACATCTTTGGTTTCCAATGAAGATACAGAGGACGATATAGATAGACTCAAAGGGCGGCTGGATTTTGAAATAGAAGTAGAGTAACAAGAAGAGCACTGAAAGGTTGACTGACCACAGTCTTTGGCTATATTCATTTACCATAGCTTGACACATTTGATACCTCACACATTTCTTTTTAATATTCTCCAGTATTCATATTTTATAATAAAATCTTTTATAATAATATGATATTATAAAATAAAATATCATTATATTTATCATTAATTATTTATTAAAAATGGGATATAATTATAAGATATTCGCAAGTGTTTATACTTTTCACTCTTTATTATCTATCTCTGTTTTTGGACAGAGAGCCTTAGTGCTTTAAGGTATCGATATTATCATTAGGTACCATTGTACAATGTGTAAAATGATACAAAGGGCTACCTAACCAAGCCGTCTTGGTTATAGATAATATTAGCTTATATTGTAATAAGCCGAAAATCTCTACTCTTCACACAAACTTCTTCCATGCGCCTTCCATGCAGCAACCGCCAACAACTGTCCGCCACCACCGATGAGGACACGCGAGTGCGCCACCATCGCGGCCCTTCCAGCAACCAGCCGCAAGATGGCCGAGGGGATATAGGGGGCTGCCCCCTCCCTCGACCTTTCAGTCTGAAGTCACGCGTCTCGCAAGTTGTCGAACCCAGCTCCAGTACTCAATCCCCTTTAACGTAGTGTCGCGGAACGAACTGAGAATCCGAGTGAAGTGCAACCCACGGGACATTTCCAATAGCCGTTCCAAGAATCCCGCCAGTCTTCGTTCTTGAGACATCCGCAAGCTAAGGCCCGGACTCAAGACATTGCCGCCAACTCTCCATTTTCGCCGACCCGAACTGGTACGCCGTTCGAACCCCGGAACGAGGCAAGTCTGCCCCGGTCCCAGGCATCCCCCTTCAGCACTGCAGGAAGAAGAGGCCCTGAAGCAACATACCGCCACGGAGATCTACACTGATCCAAGCTAGGCCAAGGGTGAGCAACATTCCCTCATAATTTCTGTAAGCGCTTACAATTACTCAAAATCTGGCAAAACCTCCCCCTCATAATTTAACGTCCTGTAAAAGAAATAGGAAAGTAAAAGAGAAACGCATATTGTAAAGATAGTTCAGTTGTAAAGGAAAACCGTAACCTAAGCAGTTTTTGTTGTGAAGAACAATTGTATTTTCAGTTAGTAAAGTCAGAAGACTAAGTCATAATTTGTATAAGTAGAATCAAGTTCCTACATAATTATTATTTCTCATAAGCATAATATTGCAAATAACAACAAGATACATTCATTTTAGAGGCATACTTATTGCGAATTTCGTACATTATTTCTTAAAGCCAAGTGTGAATTTATTGATTGTTATCAAGTACACTTTCAATCATATTGATATATTTTCAAGTATCTCTTCAAATATATTACTGATTATTCTTGTCGGCGGTTCCATCAGAACCCTCGTAAATCCGCTTCACGGTAATCAACTTATATTTTTCTGAATAAAAAACCCTACGTGTTTTTAACCTTTGCAGTACTTATTTCAGAATTTCGACCCTTTCCAATTCTGTTGGACTCAGGTATTTTGCACTTAATTAATTTGGGTTTTTCCTGAGGTCAATACTCGACCCAGGTGGTGGCAGCAACCCTAGGAACTTCTCAGGTAGAATCTTTTATCCTCTGGGCTCTAGTTCAAGATACCCTTCTACCTAGAATTTCCTAGCCTCACTTAGTTGGGATTTTTGTACCAGCTTTTAAAGGATTAGGATCAGTTCATAAAGTAACTCTTCATTTTGAAGTCAGTATTTAATTTAGCATCACAAAGTTTTCAAGTAAACCTTTCGCCTTTTTGCTTTGGTCATCACGCACTACCATAATAGTAAAGCCATTTTCACCTTCGGAGATCTCGAAGCAGTCGTAGACTCAGGTAAGCAGAATCACCTAATCCCTTGTTGTACAAATATATATGTTTACTGGGGTAAGATAATTCAAGTTTTAAGAATCAAAATCATAAACCCTTTTAAATTCATAAATCCCAAACATTACAATTGATAACCCAAAATACAATTAATCACAATATTAGGTTTAGGCAATATTGTAGATTAATGAAATTATCTTATAAGCGATAAATTGGCGGTTGCTGGGTTTTGCGCTCCAATTATCGGTAACATCGGTCATACCAATTATCCAGCGCTCCCCGTGGAGCCAGGGAGAACTAGCGCCGGTCCGACACCTAACTTCTAGTGTGGTGGCGTGGTGCCTGAATACTGTTGGATGTAATTTTACCCTAAGCTAGTGGCTTTTCTACCCTAGAGTTAGGTTGTCAGCACTGCCGTCTTCTAACCTTACTCTTTCTCGTAATTTCCGCGTAATGACATGTGCTCTGTTCCTTTTCTTTTAATAAAAACTAATGCTTCATAAATGTGCATTATTTTATCAGGTTATGGCGACCAGTAATGCTTAAAAAGTGCGCGATAAAAGTAAAAACATTTTTTCGGCAATTGGTGACTGCGAATGTAAGTAATTTCTACTGATAAGGTGACGTACCTGCGAAATGGCTTTTTCAGTTAACCACTCCATGTTTCCCTATTAAATGGGAGTAATTTCAACAATTGGATGTTTAGAGTCAAGTCATTGTTGGCCGAAAAGCAAGTTGAAGCAGTTTTACTCTATGATGACGAGCAAGTTGAGTCATTTGATAAGAAGTCACTTGCGACCTACACTAATGCTGATGCTAAAGCACGATCAATCATTGTCCAGTGTGTTAGTGACAAGTATTTAGAGATTATAAAATGCTCTACTACTGCTAGGGACATGATTCGAGCACTTGAGGCCTTTTTCCAACGTAAGTATAGCGTCTAAACTTCATTTGAAGAAAAAGTTGCTGAAGTTTCGAAAGCTACCTAGTGATAAGATGGAAGATCACTTCCTCAAAGTTGAAACTATGATAAAGGAAATCGAGAATGCAGGAGGTAAATTCGATGAATCTGACAGGATCTGTCATCTTTTACTGACTCTTGATGACACATGTTATCAATCTATCATTCGTGCAATCGACGTCATAAACACTGATGTCTGAATGGATTTCGTGAAATCTAAGTTGTTGGACGAAGTTCGTATTTTGTCCAAGATGGATAGCAAACCTTCTCATAAAAATGAAGTTGCGTTTAAAACATCGCAAATTCAGTGTTTTCGGTGCCAGGGACATGGCCATAGGGCCAACCAGTATTCAACCCCCGAATCTGAGGGTACTCGTGGACGTAGTTCGTCAAAGGGAAAATTCCGTGTCAAGGGTAGGGGTAAACCTATTCCTAGTTCCAATTCCGGTCATAGTCAAGCAAACTTGAGTGAAGCTAGTCAACAGGGCAACTCGATTAGCTTTATTGCTGCCTTGAACATCGAAATGCTAGACAATTCGAGCTTCATACTTGACTCTGGTGCCACCGAACACTTGGTTCGTGCGAATTTGGAACATTTGATGACTAAAGTTGAAACTCTTCCAAACCCCGTCAGTATAGGGACTGCCAATGGAAACGGCATGATGGCGTATAAACGTGGAACCATTCACGCAATCTGCAGTCAACAAAAAGTCAACTTTTCTGCGTTGATAGTTAAGGATCTCAGACATAATTTGATCTCAGTGGGAAAACTTTTGGACAATGGTCTTGAAGTAGTTTTCAATGGTAAAAATCCGAAAATAAATGGAAAAGGATTTCAGTTACCTTGTACCAAAGGTGGCAATCTGTTTATTTTGAAACTTGACATTGACAAGGCTAATTCGAAAGAAGCTTTGAATGTTAGTAGTCATACTGATATTTGGCATAGAAGACTAGGCCATTTGAATCACGTCGGATTATTGAAATTGGGTCTGCCCTACAGCAAAGAGCATTGTAAAACGTGTGCTGAAGGAAAGGCGACGAGGTTACCTTTCAAGCCAACTACCAAAAGTACATCGAAAATAGGTCAACTTGTACATTCAGACCTCTCAGGGCCAATAAATCCGCCAACCAATGAGGGTCATCGCTATTTTCAAGTTTTGGTAGACGATTTTTCACATTTTACTATAGTCAAGCTCTTAAAGACTAAAAATGAGGCTGAGCAGAATATTATTGATTTTATCAATATTATAAAAACCCAACATGGCCAGAAGACTATGAAACTTCGATTGGACAATGGAGGAGAGTTCACCTCCAAAAGTTTTAAAAATTTCTGTCGTTCCAAGGGCATAGAGTTGCAGTACTCAATGGCTTACTCACCGCAGATGAACGGAACCAGTGAACGAATGAACCGAACTCTTTTAGGAAAAGTCCGCACTAAATTTGCTGAGACGGACCTTCCTCGACATCTTTGGGTTGATGCAGTTCAGACGTCAGCATACGAGCTCAATCGGTCTCCGACAACAGCCAATAGTGGGATCTCACCTGCGAGTATTTGGTATGGAGAGAAAGACTTGTCTCGACTCAGAGTTTTTGGAAGCCGTGCATATGTTGTGTCAATGCCCAAAGGAAATAAGCTGGACCCTACTGCCAAATGTTTGATATTTGAACAGCTGGAAAGCTTGATTTTGATATTTGGAAAGCTGCAAAGAGGATTTTGAAATATCTTCAAGGTACCAGGTCAATGGGACTGACCTACACTCGTGGAAAGGGAGGCCTGCAAGCATTTTCCGATGCAGACTGGGCTGGTGACAAGCTGGACAGAAAAAGTGTCAGTGGAATGGTCATTCAGTATGGAGACAACACCATCTCCTGGGCTTCCAGAAAACAGAGTTGTGTCGCTCTCAGCACAGCAGAATCGGAATACATTGCAGCAGCTTCAACTGCACAGGATTTGATCTACCTACAAGGAATATTGATGAACTTTGGGATCACAGAAGAACCTAAACTACTTGTGGATAATGTAGGTGCAGTTTGTATGACAAAACATTTGAAAATTCGAAACGTGCAAAACACATTGATATAAAGGTACATTTTATCAAAGATTTAGTCATGAAAAAGTTGATAGAAATTGATTATATTGCTACTGAAAATAATTTGGCAGATATTATGACAAAACCATTAGGGACGACTAAATTTGTTAATTTTCGTGAATGTATAGGCATGTCATAGTCAAGCTATTATTTTGAAATTGATATTTTGATGATTATTTTAAACTGTATTTGTGAAACTGAATGTAAAATATTAAAAGACTGATTGATATTTGAAAGACTTTAAAATGTAATGTTCAAGACTGATTGAATTTTGAAAATGATGTGATATTCTAAAATAATTTTCTTGAAATGTTTGGATTTAAAAATCGTTAAATTTTGTGATATTGAGTTTATTGTTCGTTAAATTGCTCTGAAGTTAAGTCAGTTCAATTTTGTGAGGTATTTTTGTCAGTCGAGTCAAAGTAGTCTTTCGTTGCTTTGAAAAATTGTGATTTTTTAAAATTTAAAATTGCGATTGCTATGTTTAGTACCAACGTAGCAATCGAGGAGTGTTGGATGTAATTTTACCCTAAGCTAGTGACTTTTCTACCCTAGAATTAGGTTGTCAGCACTGCCGTCTTCTAACCTTACTCTTTCTCGTAATTTCCGCGTAATGACATGTGCTCTGTTCCTTTTCTTTTAATAAAAACTAATGCTTCATAAATGTGCATTATTTTATCAAATACTAGGGTTGTCAAGGTAGTTAGCCACAAGAAAAGCCCTCACTGCCTACTTTCGACCCTCCACCTTCCAGGTGTCACTGCGATAGGCTGGAGGCTCGATCCATGCAAGGATGAGTCCTTCCAATGTCCATGGAACCCACACACTCGCCAATGGCGTCTGAAGGGAGTTCCACAAGAGCAAGAAGAAGAAGAAGAAGGCGTTTTTTCTGCTTGCTATCAGTTTTCAAAGTTGATTGATTACCGTGACTCGGAAATGTTACTGTTTACTTGAGTGTGTAAATAAACCGTCAAGTGTGAAATCTAAACTGTAGAAATAGGTGTTTTTTGAAGTCATGGAAGGCGGAATTGTGGTGAAAGAAGAGCTGATGAGAGGAAGAGAGGTGACTGAAGATCAGGTGAAGGAAGAAGTGGAGATCAAACAGGAGGTGCTGATCGGGGATGAATACGTCAAACAAGAGGTTGAGAACAGCTGGACAGATGAGTATGTGGGGTATCCGATGATTAAACGAGAGGACAGTTCAACTGCTGATGATGGGAGTGACGTTCTGCAGGGATCTACTGGAGTACAGAGGTCTGAGGCAGGACCAGCATGTGAGTTGAAGAAGCAGAAGACTTTAGCGTGTGATGCTTATGATAAGGGAGCCTCAAAGCTAGGAGTTCAGAAGAAGTACATGAAGAAATACACTGGGGAGAAGCCTTACGCCTGTGATAGATGTGATTACAGAGCTTCACAGCCAGTATATCTAAAGATTCACATGAGGACACACACTGGGGAGAAGCCTTACGCCTGTGATAGATGTGATCACAGAGCTTCACAGCTAGGACAGCTGAAGATTCACATGAGGACACACACTGGGGAGAAGCCTTACGCCTGTGATAGATGTGATTACAGAGCTTCACAGCCAGTATATCTAAAGATTCACATGAGGACACACACTGGGGAGAAGCCTTACGCCTGTGATAGATGTGATCACAGAGCTTCACAGCTAGGACAGCTGAAGATTCACATGAGGACACACACTGGGGAGAAGCCTTACGCCTGTGATAGATGTGATCACAGAGCTTCACAGCTAGGACAGCTGAAGATTCACATGAGGACACACACTGGGGAGAAGCCCTTCGCCTGTGATAGATGTGATTACAGAACCTCACGGCCAGGACATCTGAAGATTCACATGAGGACACACACTGGGGAGAAGCCCTTCGCCTGTGATAGATGTGATCACAGAGCTTCACAGCTAGGACAGCTGAAGATTCACATGAGGACACACACTGGGGAGAAGCCCTTTGCTTGTGGTAGATGTGATTACAGGACCACGATTCTAGGAAATTTGAAGATGCACCTGAGGACACACACTGGGGAGAAGCCCTTTGCCTGTGATAGATGTGATTACAGAGCCTCACAGGTAGGGCAGCTGAAGATTCACATGAGGACACACACTGGGGAGAAGCCCTTCGCCTGTGAAATATGTGATTACAGAACCTCACGGCCAGGATATCTTAAGATTCACATGAGGACACACACTGGGGAGAAGCCCTTCGCCTGTGATAGATGTGATCACAGAGCTTCACAGCTAGGACAGCTGAAGATTCACATGAAGACTCACATTGGGAAGAAGAAATAGCAATAATTCGAGGAATTATACCTGGAACATATTTCACTCATATACAACAAATTTAGTAAATAATTTTCTGTAAGATAGGCAATAGCAAGTTAACATGAATAAATCGAAGTAGATAACTTGGTACCTATCGATATTTATTTCAAACTCCTCTATCACTGAAAAGATTTATGGTCGGGCACCTTATACAGGGTGGCGGAAAACGAGTGACCATATTTTAAAATTACTCCAAATGCTCAATGTTGGAGATATCAGGTTGAAATAAACTGCAAAATGTTCGGTAACCCTTATTAGCCCTCGGTATCTTTTTGGAAGAACAACTTTAGAACGTTTTCTCGATGGTAAAAGTGGTTTTCACCCCTACTTGGTGTCCCAATGGCTACTCTGACATCTCTAGAAAAGGAAAGAAGAAGAAGAAGTGTCAAAACAACAACAACGTTGATAAAATATTGGTAAGATAGAAGGCGGCTCAAAATTGACATCAACACTTTTCAGTTTCAATCATTATTTTGGACAAGTTTTTCATAGTTTCAAGCGATATTACTTATTGAATCTTGTGTAAAAAGTATCTGAAAGATCAAGTGGAAACTATAATTTCACACAATATGTGAAAACCCTTGCTCATGATCATAATTAAACTCAAACTATAATATCACATAATATGTGAATACCTTTGCTCATGGTATCCAAAAAGATACCATTCAAAAACCAACTTTTATACACTGTATTATTACTATATTATAATAATATTATAAGTTGCTAAGTGTGTAAATGTTGGTTTTTGAATGGTATCTTTTTGGATACCTTGAGCAAGGGGGTTCCCAGTAGAGCCAGGTCCATGATGGGGCTTTTGCTTACTTTTGATTTATTGCTCCAACGATTTACCTCATAACACAATACAAAATACAAACATATTGTTTAGTGATGCATGCATTCCAGGGGACGTCCCGTTGGATAAGCATTAGATCAGTTTAACCAGTTGGTAAGCGATAAAACTGTTTCACTCTGTGTAATTTATTTATTACTTTAGGCAAGAAATAGTGACCCCCCCCCCACCATTATCCACCTTAACATTTCTAGCGGCATGGGAGCCTCGAATTTGAAGAGCATTTTAAAATCCATGATCTACGACACCCAACATGCGAATTCGAGTCACCCCCCCCCCCCCACACCACCAATGGTGCCAGTCTGGCACCCAAGCGGAAATACGTCGTAACATTGAACTTTCATCTATTAGTTTTAGTAGGCAGTCCGTCAAGGTTCACATCCGTATTCAAGGTGAAACACAAAAAAAAAAACCACGCAATATGCTGTTTATGGTGTCCTGGCACCAAGGTGGCACCACTATTAGTTCCAGAGTGATACAGAGAATAATTCATGAAAATCCTTAAACCAGTCTGTACATATGGAGCTTGTCAGAATACGTCAATCTACAACAATTGTTGTACGGTTGGTGTACCTGACAGGAGCCCTTCTCCTACAACCGCCTTCAGGGGATCAGTCTCGATTCGGTTGGTCTCTCTCGCCTCACGCTTCAACATTATCAAATTTGAATTAAAAACTCTTCTATAATCCTTGTGTTTTTCTGGAAAACCCTACAGGTTATGGGCCCAGCACGCTTCCACTGCGCCATATAAAGAATTGATAGGATCACTCATGTACTTGGTGATTGGATCTAGGCCAGATTTATGTTACGCTATTACATATTTTAGCCACTTTCAAAATTCGTATGGTCCAGAACATTGGAACCACCTCAAACGCATTATTCGATATTTGAAGCATTCCAAAGATCGTACCCTTAAGTTCTTAAAATCGGATTCAAATGTCAAGCTTACTGCTTATGCTGACGCAGATTACGCTAATGACAAAAATGACAGGAAAAGCATCAGCGGCTATGTAATAAAAATCAACAATAATGTAGTTTGCTGGAGGTCTAAGAAACAGCATAATGTTGCGTTGAGCAGCGCTGAAGCAGAGTATTATGGATTGTCCGATTGTATCACCGAAATATTGTTCTTAAAACAAATCCTAATCGGTCTGATAGGTGAAGATTTCAATTGTGAAACAGTTGTCTATGAAGATAATCAGGCTTGCATTAAAATGGCAACAACCTATGAATCTAAAAGCACTAAACATGTTGATGTTAAACACCATTTCATTCGTGATCAGATAGAGAGAGGTCAAATTAAATTACAATTCACTCCTAGCGAAAATCAAATAGCCGACCTCATGACAAAAGCCTTGTCACGGCAAAAATTTGAACACTTCTGTTCACTTCTGAATTTGTCCTGAATATATTGATCATGTTACTTATCACATGCTTATTACTACTGTAATCCCCGGGTTCCTCCCCTAAGGATTACTGTTAGCCGCCCCACTGCCACATTCAAACGCCCGCGGGCCCGATCAGCCGGATCGCTGCCAGAACCGGGCTTCCGCCAGCCAACACCGGAAGCGCCACCATCGCGTCCCCCTCTCTCCGCGCATGCGCCCTGCCGACGAACCACCCCCTCCAAACCGAAGGACCCCCACGCACAGCCCTGACTTCCTCATTCCTAGAGTAACCTTCAAGTGGCCGAGAGTACAAGCCCGCCGAGACTGGGGCCCCCCAACATTTGCTGTGTTCACTCTGGTTTCACCCTGACTTCGACTTCTTCTCTTCGACAAGACTGCGACAGCACCTGCCCATCAACAGACTTTTCACTGGTAGGATTTATCCACATCATTTTGTATATAGACATTTTTCGACGGATTAGGTTAAGTGATAAATCTTCTCTAAAGACTGGCGAAACTGGCCCATCATACCAGCAAATAGACAGAGACTGAGAATGGCCCTTTCCATAATTTCCCCCTTGTATTTTAAATTGTAATATTTCATTATTTTCATTTGTAAAACTAAATTCTTATCATCACGTGGTGTCCACCATAAGTGTCCACCACTAGTCCACCTTTGTCTACCAAGTAGAGTATTTCTTTTGATATTGAGAGAGTGAGAGTAAGAGTGATAGTACTAATAGGTAGAGATAGTAGAGAGTAAGGATTGAGTTGTGAAACATATGTTTTTATCCACGGATTTGACAAAATAACACCCATACGGAAGTACTTCTATCTTTCACTGGCTTGTCTCCTACTGACCAGGTATATTTCACCAGTAAATTCAATAATAGGTATTTTACAGTAAATTCACTTGCTTTGCTTTATCAACAATTTAACGTAACTTCACTTGACAACATTAACTTCATTTTCATTATCTTAACTTCAACTAGTCAACAGACTAGTTCCTACTTTATAAGTAGGTGGTGGCAGCTCTACATTTCCAGGGAATACAGACAGCTAAGGTAAGTTGTATCCACATAGATTCATAATAGCAGTACATAATAGGTCCTTGAAGTATCTTTATTTGATTCTCTCTATTAGATTCTTATTTAGATTCTTCTGCTCCCTTTCGAGGGTTCCCTTAGTGATAAAAGGGGTTACACTACATAGCATTATTACCTACTGTATTTATTATTTTTGAAATTTGGGAACTTGTGTTTATGTTGACATTTAGTGTATGGTTCCTTGTGTTTAATTTCTTGTATTCATTGTGCTATGTTACGTTCAACTGTTCAATGATTGTAGAATTGAGGGGGAATGTCGGAATACGTCAATCTACAACAATTGTTGTACGGTTGGTGTACCTGACAGGAGCCCTTCTCCTACAACCACCTTCAGGGGATCAGTCTCGATTCAGTTGGTCTCTCTCGCCTCACGCTTTAACATTATCAAATTTGAATTAAAAACTCTTCTATAATCCTTGTGTTTTTCTGGAAAACCCTACAGAGCTCAGCTTTGGGGCTGTACGGCTCAGTCGAATTGAGACATCATCCAAAGATTCCAGAACAATGTGCTAAGAACGGTGGTCAATGCACCATGGTACTTTCGAAACGAACGTCTCCATCATGAGCTTCGGATCGAAACAATAAACGATGCTATAAAGTGACAAGCTGTGAGACACCTACAGCGGCTAAGATGTCATATCAACGAGGAAGCTGTCCAACTCCTTGATACAAGTGACATCATCAGAAGATTGAAGCGTACCAAACCACTTGACCTGGCTTACTTGTGAAGCAGTGAAGTGAAACATCCACCATAATCAACAAAACTCAGTGATGTATCTTAGTTTTGAATATATGCCCATATTTTCAAAATAGTATTGTAAGCTTTTTGGGAGACCCAGCCTAGTGGATTGGGGAAGCAGGGGGCTCTTGCGATCCCACCGCTGCCACCAATTTGTAAGCTTTTGGGGTGCTGTTTCAGTAACGGGTTCTTTCTATCAAAAGGGGGGAAAATGATTCGATCCTGTAAACAAGCAATAATATTGGAATTCTTAAAGTTACGTTACGAATTGGTACTTATCTGTTTCTGGTAGTAGCGATCTCCCGAGCGGTATGGAGTTGAGGCGTAGCGTTCCAGTAGGTACCTTTACGAAATGTTTCACTTGCAATACTGTTATGCCTGAAGGAATGGTTTAACCTGAAGGGTTCTACTATGTATCGATATACTGTGAATAAATGAAGTTACGTTAATTGTTGGTTTTATTTCAAACAAGTTCCTATTATCGATACGGTTTGCAATACTCTTTGTTATTCAGAACCTGAGATGTTGGTAAGTTTGAAATAAGAAGATTATGTTTAACCAAACGTTTTAGATTTAATTCCAGGAGGAAATGGGACGATACAGGTAAGTAAAATAGGCAATACACGTTGACTGGTAAGTTCTGCAAGGTATCGATCCTAAGGATCGATCGCCTGAAGGGCATTATGGAGATTCAACAAGGTAAGAAAGGTAAGTTTTCGTTAATACTGACTAGTTCTCAACTCTTACGTTACGGTACAGTATACTTATTCAATACCGATCGGTACAGGTAAGTTCCCTTTAGTTCTAGGTTCGATACAGGTAAGTTCCTCTTAATTCCTATTTTAGTTATAGTTAAAATCACTGAGTCACGATACCTCTACCTCTAAATTGGCCAATTATAGAAAGGTAGTTATAGTTTTAAGACACTCACGTTCCGGGTTACCGAGGCGAGTCCGGGCGTGGTGGTGCGATGTGGTTGAAGGGAGAGCCGGGAAAGGACTGGTTCCTTCGTGTCCTCGATGCTGCTGATCCGGGCGACTACGTTGGTTCCAGGGGGCGGGACGTAACAAGTTCACAGGTACAGTTCTTTCACTTCGCGTAATCCTATGACTTGGGGGAGGCAGGAGGACGATAACTGGGGGTGTATCGATATAGGCGATACAGGGACGAGTGCTTCATAGACAGGGGGGTAAACTTCTAGGCTGCTGGCAAGGCGTTAGCTTCAGGACTAGGGGTCCTCACCGATATCTCAGAATAAGAGGAGCTCTCTCTTGACCATTGTTGCCATCTCTTCTTGCAGTTGGCCAGACTGGGAATGATGGTTGGTCTTTGTAGTATATCGGGGTAAATGATAGAGAATCCGGTGCACAATTAGGTACGACACAACGTTATATTTTAGAGAGCAAGGGAGGCAGACATTCGCATTACAAGATGTCGGATACAATGGGTAGGTACGTCACCACTACACAGCCATCCTTATTATAGGTTCCTAAACATTTGAATGTACGTAGTAGTTCCATGTTCGCTACTAGGAGCGCTAACTACGAATATGGTACAGTCTTCTTCTCCTATTTTCAGGTAGACAGGTTTCTCGGATGGAGGTGATGATTTTCAAGTGACAGTTGATTTTGGTTGTGCTTGTGGATGGAGGTTAAGCACTTGGAAGAAGGGAGGCCACGCCCAATTAATGTGGTCTCTCTAGGGCTAGGACCCTGGTTCCCAAAGGGGAATCAGGGCTTACGGCTGGGAGATGCCTGTTAGGGGAAACAGTGAGCAATCAGTCGGTTGCTCACAATATTGTTAATAAGTTATACTTGGTGCAATAAAGAATATTGGAAAAAAATATATATTGGTCAGCTATAATTTGAACGGAAATTAAGCCTCATTTGCGATTCACAGTCGTGTTTCTGATTCATCGTAAGCCCAACCCTCAAGTTTTCATAGGGAACGGTTGGTCCTACAGAGCTCTCGGTGGACTCATTCGATTCTAAAAATTTATTACTATTTTAAATTGATGAAAAAACCATACCTTTATATCGAAAGTTTTTGAGCTAGGGTGTTTTCATAATTTCAACCGTTATTTTTCACCCCTTAGAAGTGACTGACATCAACCAAAAGCTTCGCGGCACAACTAGACCCCAAATGGAGCCCGTATACCAAATATCATCAAAATCAGGGTAGGTAACTAAGGAAAGTGCCGCGGACGGCATGCGGACGCAAAATTTTTTATTCGATTTTTGGATTCTACGTACCTTGAAACGTAAACCAACCAATTTTGAAGGTGGAATAAAATTTTTTTTCTTGCTCAATTCCAATGGTTCATTATTAAACATAAACCAGAATAACATGATAAAAATACTTTTTGTAAAAAAAAGGATTAGAACGTAAAACAAAACAAATACTGTTTCTACACCAAATGAAATTTCTATCCTATAATGCGAGTAGAAATTATGAGTTTGGACCCGAATTCATAGACACCTGCACGAATGCACTGCCTATCATTTTCAAATGTATCGTTCCGAATTTAAACCTTTGATACTAAGGTATCCTGGTTTCCAAGTTTAAATGTGTGGAAAATTGAAAGAGAAAATTTAAATTAGATTATTTTTAAAATTATTTAATTTTCCCCAAACTATCCTTCAACTTTGAATCAAATTGTAAGGAATGGATGTTTGTATGTCTGATTTTGATAAAATTCATAGGGGACCGTCTCGAGGTTAATCCGCATCAATCCCGAAAATGTCATCAAATTCGAACCTCTAACAGACATAAAAACATCAACCAAACAAGAAAAAAATCCCATTCATGCAGCATGAATTAATGAGCGAATTTTCAAAGAAATCATTCAGTTTAAGGTGTGGTTAAGAAAAGGACCAATGGTGTTGCAATTTGTTGTAGAAAGTTTTTTTCGATTCTTGGTTTATATATATGTATATAGATGTTTTTTTACATACTTTTACACCAATAATCGACGTCCCGGAAGACGTGAAATCACTGGGCTGAAAGCTGAATCTGGGAGCCCGAGAAGTGTTCTGATTGGGGAAGCTCCAGGACGTAGTTAAAGATGAGTGCGACAGATCGCGTTCATGATCGTATGTTCTCAATCTCATCACAACAAGCCACCTTTTGTTTATCACACATTTTTCTCCTTGATGCGTTACCGGCCGCATCTAAGTAATTAATTTGATAACATTTAGTTATATTCGCGATATGTACGAAAAAATCGTGCGATTAAACATTTGAACCACGATTTTTTTTCCCCCGACTTATGATTTTTGGAAAAACTTCAAGGATCGTTTCAGAATGTTCCAAAAAGGATTTCAGTGTGAAAATTGTTCGAAAAAGTCGATTCTAAAAATTTTGATGCCATTGCAATAGCTTCATTTTTCTTGAAAATTCGCTAAAAGATCAAAAAGTTTTGATTTTGACCAATTTTATTTTGGATGACCCATTTTTTCTTGTCATTATTTTGTTACATGAGGGTATGTAATGTATTGTATTGAATGTATGGTAGTCACACATTCCACTGATTTTTCGCTCTTCAATGAGCATAATGCGACCAACCTAGTCACACGGACTCACCAGTCGTATTTCTCCAGCCGATGCGGCAATTCGCTTCGATTGAAAAGCGACTCCGTGAATTACGACTAACCTGGTGAGGTTTCGTGTGCTGCCACTTCAGCTGGGATCATCCCCCAGCTACACAATAAACCAATTTACTCCCCCAGGGCCTAAGCAAGTCTTTTTCGACGTCGCCACCCACTGGCTGAGCCAAGCAGCTTTCCGCGAGGTCGCTGTCGCACTATCATTCCACCACGTGTGCCTAAATCTGAATACGCTTCAGGAATCAGGATTGCTGTGCGGCAATGCGGAATTGCCAGAACGATTCCGAGAGAGAGAGAGAGAGAGAGGAATAGTTGACGTTTATGTATTAAAAAAAAACATTTAATGAAAGACGTCTTGGGAAATTATGGACTTGTCCCCCAAGGACTACACGAACCTAGCATACAAGTTGTACCTAATTTATGAAAATGTTGTCAGACTCAGCAGTAGGAATAATGTAGTAAATATTTTTCTTGTTTCCTCAGATAAACTTCAGTGAGCTTTTGTTCCGAAAAATAAAGTTTCCTAGTTTTATGGAAACATTGAAAATACTATTCTGTGTGAATATAAAAGGGAAAAAATCACATTTTGGCTTATTATTTCTTGCCAAAAATCACATTTTGGCTTATTATTTCTAATAATAAGCCTATGTGATCGTATCGCAAAAAATTGTTATAACCCCCCTCAAACTTTGTCACTTTACGTTTCAAGGTGCGTAGAATCCAAATTTGCAATGTCCGTCCGCCGTCCGGGCCATAAAAGGCCTTAGAATCGGTCTAAAAAACCCGTTCTTTCGCACATAGACTTCATTTGGGGTCTAGTTGGTCCTAACGTCGAACTATTCCGATCGAAGTTCGTATAGAAGTTATGGGCAAATAACCGGCCAAAAAAGAGGTTTTTGCTTAAATATGCGTGGGGTGACATTTTCCAAGTATTTTTCTTCATGTTGGATGGTAGGTGGCTTTATAGACGAGTATGTAGAAAAATAATAAACCATTAAAATAATAAAATGATAAACCATAAAAATAATAAACGTACGATAAATCAGAAACACGAGTGTGAATCGCAAAAGAGGTCTAATCTCCGGATGGTTGGTGGCTTTATAGACGATTATATAGAAAAATAATAAACCATTAAAATAATAATAATAAAATAATAAATAATAAAATAATAAACCATAAAAATAATAAACGTGCGATAAATCAGAAACACGAGTGTGAATCGCAAAAGAGGCCTAATCTCCGTTCAAATTAAAGCTGACCGAAATGCCATCGATGTTTTTCTTCATGTTGGATGGTTGATGGCTTTGCAGACGAGTGATCTATATAGAAAAATAATAAACCATTGTGTAATAATTTGCAGCGTTTTTTTAAACGTATGAAACTGTTTTGCATAAGGTGTCTTGTTCCTTTTGTAATAGTTTGTGCAACAGATTTGATTGATTTATTCAATTTATTGTTCACTTATGGTTGTATTGCTTCGTTCAATCCACCAAAAATCTAATCACCAAATCATATTGCCTATCTTGATCTACTTGAAAGATGAGTGAAATTAAAGGTTGCATGTTGTAAGGTGGTTTGTTCTCAACAAACCAAGAACAAGCCTCAAAAATTGCAAACATAATTCTAAAAGTTTTAAAATTTACAAAAAAGTAAACGACATCAGCTTCGAAGCTCAATTGGAAAGTCATTTGCTACACGACAAAAATATGACATGTCCATATTCTAACTGGAGTTCCATAATATAATTCTGGAGTAGTGGTTGAGCGAACCCTGCTTGTTGGGGTGGGTCCATGGAGGCTGGAGAGGGAGAGTTTGCATCCCCATAGAGCCTGCGAATGTTTCTCAGCAAGTGAGTTCTGCTTTGAACTCGGGTGGTACACCAACCTGTCTAGTTGGTAGAGCTATGGCTAGATGGCTCTACCTCACCTGTGGTGCTCAGCAAACCCAGGTGGGGAAGATGGTCTTGACTACTCCTTCTGGGGCTCCACAGTGGTTAGTTCCTTCCACTCCCTCTTGGTACCTCCTCGGGAACTGTCGGGTTCTTCCACCTGATTCCAGGCGGAGGGGGTTGTGTACTCCTGAATAGGTCGGCTCTTCTTCAAATAATGGTCATTTTCTCGTACATTGATTGATTCAAGTACGGAGAGCAGAAAACGACGATTCAATGAAATAAAGCTCGGGAGTAGCCGATCAAATACAGTATAGTTATTTTCTCATTATCTATCCCTAAATAAATTTCATCGATTACTCTTACCAGTGCAGACTCCGTGCTATTCACAGAGCGGAAGCCTGTTTCATAAATATCGAAAATTTTATTATCTCCTTCGAAAAACGTGTGTTATGAACGCACGACTTATAATAAAAAGGGAAAAAATAATTTTAAAATCGTTGTTGAGCTTTTTCTCCTAAAAGCCTCGAAGGCATTTGATGAATACACTTCTTCTCTTAGATAATCAATGCCCTATTTCATTCGTTTTTCATTGTCCTATTTCACATCTGATTCAATACATGTAATAGTCCGAAAATCTATACTTCTGAAATAACAACATCTTCCATAGCCACCGAATAACTTCCATACAGCAACCGCCTAATGATGTCCGCCACCACCGATGAGGACAGCGAGCGCGCCACCGTCGTGGCCTTTCCAGCATCAAGCCGCAAGATGGCCGAGGGGTTATAAGGGCCTGCTCCCTCCCTCGACCGTCAGTCTGAAGCCACGCGTCTCCATTGGAGTGGAACCTAACTTCACGTCTCATCCCCCCTAACAGTAGTGTCGGTGAACGAACTGAAAACCCTTGAAGTGAGTGCTCCCCGGAACATTTCACAATAGTCGCCACCGAATCCGCCAGTCAGTGTTCTTGTTGATCTTCCGAGTAGCCAAGGCGCGGAACTTCAAGACCTGCTACCATCCTCTCTATATCACCAACCGAACCAGTACGCAGTTTGACCCGGACCGAGGCACGCCCGCCCCGATCCCAGGCTTCCCCTACAGCATTGCAAGAAGGAGGCCCTGAAGCAAGAAACCGCCACGGAGATTCCCCCGAATCCAAGCTAGGCCAAGGGTGAGCATCATTCCCTCTAAATCTTGTAAGCGCTTACATAATTCAAAATCTGGCAAATACCCCCATTCGTAAAACGACCTGTAAAAGTAAAGTAAAAGTAAAGTAAAGTAAGAGAAAGCATATTGTGAAATAAGTAAAGTCGTCAATAGAGAGAACATTGTAAGAAGTATTGTTGAAAAGAAGCATTGTATTTTCAGTCAGTCAGTCGTAACAAATAAGTCGTATAATAATAATCATATTCAAGTTCCTATATCGTTATATAGTAAATTCGTAATACGCATATTAATATTGCAAATAAGACAAACTACAAGTGTAATTCAAGTATATTTTGATAAAATTTATCTTTGCAACTGGTTCCTTCAGAACCAATATAAACCGCTTCACGGTAAAAGAACTAGATATATTCTTCTTGAATAAACGTCCTTCGTGTTTCTTAAATCGTGTTGCTTATTTCAGAGGTTTTAACCCCTACCGACTCAGAACGGACTCAGGTACATTGCAATTATAAATTTTTGGGTATTTTTCCTGAGGTCAATACTCGACCCAGGTGGTGGCAGCAACCCTAGGCATCCCTCAGGTAGAACCAATTATCCTCTGAACCTTCGGTCCAAGATAACCCTCTACCTAGAGATCCCTAGCCTCACTATATTAAAGTTTTCAAGTCATTTGAAGGTGTTAGGAAAATTCATACAAGTAATAGTCAAAGTATTAGCAATCTTTTATTCACCTAATATCATATAGTAGCAAATCAGTTCTTGTACGCATGGTCACACGCAACTACCATAATAGTAAAGCCATATTCACTCTCAGAAGTCTACTCTTCGTCAGTAAACTCCGGTAAGTACAACAACCTAACTAACCTTTTTGTAAACTTTAAATTTAATAATTGGTAATAAAATTAACGACGCATAGTTCATAAATTCAACTCAAGTCTAAATTGCCCAAATAAAAATAATTAACACAACACATCATACACATCATCATTCATACACATCTGATTCTGGTTCAATCTGATTATATGACTTTCACTTTCACAACCAATGGGATTCAAGCTCCTCGACTCCAACCAATGGGATTCTCCTAAAAGCCTCGAAGGCATTTGATGAATACACTTCTTCTCTTAGATAATCAATGCCCTATTTCATTCATTTTTCATTGTCGTATTTCACATCTGATTCAATACACATCATCATTCATACACATCTGATTCTGGTTCAATCTGATTATATAATATATAATCAGATTGAACCAGAATCAGATGTGTATGAATGATGATGTGTATATCATATTATGACTTTCACTTTCTCAACCAATGGGATTCAAGCTCCCTTTCACCTGTGACTATAATATAAGGTATGCTCTTTGTGATGTACCTTTAGTTATTGTTTGTTACTGATGATGACCTAACCGTCGAAATCGATTCAACTTGTAACTCATTATTTTCGTGGAAATAGACAACGTTCTTCTCAACTCCGTTTTCATTAAAATCGTTATCGAGTGATTTTATTCGTATTCTAATTCATTGTTTGGTATAAACCATCTTCTTCTAGAAGAAAAACGCCAAACAAACGCACGCACTCAAAAAACCTGTTTGGTATATATCAATTTGAATTTTGGCAAATCCATTAGGTTCCTCATGGGAAAGAGAAAGAGGAAAACATTTATTGGATATTTTAGAAATAGATGTTTTTCTCTTTCTCTTAGAAACATTTTTCAACTGTCTGGTTAGAAGAAATCTCAGATAACGAGAGCAACTTATCGACAAGCTCAGTTTGAGTCATCATCCGTTAGACTGATGGTAGGGCGGAGTGTGTCGACTTCCTCCAGATGAATCAGTAAAACCTGCTACGTACGAGTATACAAACGAGGAGCTCCCGTCAGGGATTTCAGTGGAATCGAAGAAATGATCAATCTTCATTGCAGACAGCAGGCTTCGAACGGCGGCGACAGAGGCGGGGTTGTGGGAGCTTTTATGTGGATTGATATAGCCAGGATATCAAAAGCTGGAGAACAATTAGGATGGCGAGGGTGCGTCGGTGCACGTAGAACAATCTGGTAATGAGGAGGCAGGGGCTGAACAATGGTCTCAGCCAAATAGCTGGTAGAATGAGAGAGACAAAAAAGATCGAGGGTTGTTTTCTGAAAGCATACAAGCTGCAAAGGATGATTTAGAAAGGTAAATAATTTTAGTTTATCATGATAAATAAAGGACCTGTTTGAACTGCTCAAATTTGATCTTTCAAAATATTCCGTTTTTTTATTCTGTTACTTTACTTTTACTTACTTACTTTACGTAATCATCCAAAACTGTGCGGGGAAGCTCTGAGACAGTCCCCTGTGAATGGCGTGATCAAGAGGATATCATTGCAGCTGGCATAGCTTCTACAGAATTAATCTGAACTCGATGACATTTTCAGGGATCGTATGGTTGGTTCTTAGGGATGTCTCTTAAAAATATCATTTTCATGTGACCATTAAATTTTGAGAGTTCTTAGAAATTGATGTTTTCATTATTCATTATGCATTATACAATACATCATTTGTGCAATATGTATAGGAGAAAGCTATGTGCAACATCCACTTGGGTGATAATATCATAATATTATTATGAAAAATAATTCTCCTTCATTACAACAGAATTATAACTGCATTATTCAATTGTTCTTCCACCAAGTAGTGGACATTTCTGTCGTTATTCACAATGCTCCTTATTACGCTTATGATACGAATACAACACATCAAGTATGAACTTGCTGTTCACATCATTGCTTAAGAGGTCTAATAGAGTTAGAGTTAACCCCTTGCGTTCCCACATAGTTGGAGCAACTCGAGTCATTAGCATTTAGACGAGATCGTCTCCTAAGGCCCCTCATCCTGAGTAATTCAATAATATTACTCTGTCCGTTGTATCATATCATTCTTACTGTTATTGTCGAGGGAGCCATATGCGGGATAGTTATTCCATTCAACTAACTAAGACAATACGGATCGGTTGATTAAGAACTTGAAATAGTAAGGACTTTCACAATACTGATGGGAATAGCTCCCTGAGGACTACAAACGACCAGGTTGTGTTTTTGTTTCCAACTATCTAACATCGGGAAGCTTTGTATTCTTGCAGCTGGCCGAAAAGATTCGTGTCAAAATACATTTCTCCGCGTTATTCCATGTGAAGAAGCTTTACTGCTCATCGGTTTCGCAATCGGTTTTTTATAAATTGCACGAATTTTAGATCGAGTGGATTGGATTCTGGGTACATAACCGTACTGGTTTCATTGCTGTTAAACTAATCAAGACACGCCTCAAATGCTTAGTACTACATCCCACAGTACTAAATTTGGATTTATCGCTGTGAATGCATCGGTAGCACATCAATCTCCATGGAGATTGATGTGCTACCGACACAAACAAAAACAGCTACACTTGTTATCATGGACACGTTCAAGCAATTTGCGTTGTTAAGCTTCTTATCAGCTTCATGTTTTCTACTGAAGATCCTCTTTCACCTCCGACCTCCAATCCGCTCTTCACCTTCTTCCTGTCATCTGGAAATCCTTAAAGAAGGACAAGTACATCATTTACACTTCCTTATTGCTTCCGAGTCTACCAAGGTAATTGCTTTCAGTTTTTAAGGTAAAAAAAAAAGTTTTCCAACATCAACATTTTTATGTTTGTATGTCTGTCATTGTTATGTCCCATTTACTCGTATATGTTAGTTCTCCAATAAGGACACAAGGGGAACCCCTGAGTGACTCATCATGCAGGTAGGTAGAGTGAGGTATGGGGGTAGAACACGTCATCTGACGTCACCCTCCTCCACCCTCCCTTTACCTTGTTAAAGTAGTATAAAAGGATGACTCAAAGCATAACCTTCATGCATTCTACTAGAACAATTCGGCTTGATCGTTTCTCGCTCTCCTTTCTCACATCTTGGAAGCCCAAGTTCCTCGAAGGTATCGGTAGCTCATCGTGCCAGCCTCTGCTCCCATCTTACCTAGGTGTTGGTGGGCGTCGGTGGTCTAGTGGACAGTGTACCCGACTGCGGTGATAGGATAAGAACCGTCTAGCGGGGATGCGAGTTCGAATCTGGTCGCCAGCAGAAAGTTTTCTGTCTATTAGACGATCGGCAATCTCTCGTTCCAACCCAGGGCGGTGATGTTTGGGAAGCCATGAGCGAAATCATCAGAACAAATTCTGATCTCCCCTTAGGGAGACAGCTGATGACGTCCGCGACGCCAAGAATGGCAGTCGGACAAAAAATTCAACCTGAAATGGTTGCTTACTTTACTTTACTTTTACCTAGGTGTTGTCTTCCCCAACTAGCCACTAGGTAAATGTACCCTCTCCTTCTGGTCTGCGGCTATCGCGCCGAGGAATGCGGCTGAGCTAAATCCTCATGCACTCCTGCAAACGGTAGGCTGAAACGCGCCAGGCAGAAAGTGCATTTTCATCCTGCATCCTTGTTGAGTAGGGTTCAATAGAAACCAACAAGCCATTGAGAAGGCCATCGCCTTCACTCGACGACACTCGACGATGAAATCCTTTTAATTGTCAAAAATATAAGAAGTTAGTCGTGTTACTCATTATAAACCCATCGTACGAGCATGCTACCACATTATCTAATATAATAAAACGCCAACCGTACGTACGTACGTATGCACGGAGGGGTCGTGGGAGGCGGGACGAGTCGGAGGGGCGGGAGGGGGGGAATCGGAGGCGGGAGGAGCCGGAGGGAGTGGGATGCGGGGAGAGTCGGAAGAAGCGTTTTGCCTACTTTTAGTAGGCTTTTCAGCTAGTTAGCGATAAAAGGGGGACAATCAGTTTGTGAGCTTCAAAATCAAAATGTCTACTCGTATTTTGTTTCAGAGATTTATGAGTAATCTTGATTGAAAGTCCGTCTTTCTGTATGTCTGTTTGTCTGTCTGTGTCTTTCTGTCTTTCTTGCCTCGGAAATAACTAGACGAAATTATGTTCCGATTTTTAGCTAGTGCTTACCGCTAAGTCTTTTCCATCAGTCAAGTGGCGATGCAATTCATAGAGGACTATCTGAGTCTCATGTGAAATTACTGATTGTCTTGCCAAAAGAACTGCTTACACCACCAAATGTTGTTTACAGAATGTGGTTAACGACTGGGAAAGAAATGAGCGAGTAAGACACCTGCAGAACCTCCCAGGTCTGAGACAAGCAAAATAATTTCGACAGCCCAACTGCAAAACCCTGTAAGTTCCAATTTTTCCAAAAATAAGGATTCGAGCCTTTCCGATAGATTGTGCTCTTGCGCACATTATAGTGTCGCCAAAATCGGGCTATGGCTTCTCATTTCTTTTTTGTGGTGAAATGTAATAACCTGTAACCCAGGTTCATAGGTTAGAAATGTCACCGTTTTTTTCGTCTCCTAGAAATTTTTTGGTATTGAACATACAGGGTTTTGCAGTGGGGCTGTCGATTTGTGACCTTCTCAAAGAGACGCGCTAACAAAATCATAGCTATGCCTCAAAACGACGTCGGAATACTCGTGGGTCTATTCACAGGTCACTGCCCTCTTCGATGTCACCTAAAGAAGAAAGGCTAACTAACAACGGACATCTGCCGCTTCTGCGGTTTGGAAACGGAAGATGCCGAACATTCCTATCATGTGCAACTGTGAAGCTTTGGGTCGAGCTAAACACTCATCGGAAGTGATGTCCTAGCTCCGGACACCATCTCAAAGGTGACCTACACCGATCTTCTCTGCTTTGCCAAAAAGTGTGGAGAAGGGGTGTTTAGTAAACTCTTCTTAGTAGGCTTCTGTGGAGGCAGACCTCGTTAGGTCGCAGTGGAAGGAGTTTGTGAATCAACTCATTAACCCCGCCTACTTTTTAATGAAAATAATAAAAAAGTCTCACGTAAAAATAATATTTCAACGGAATTCAGCCGTGATTTCATGAAGATTGGCGCGTGGCAACAAATTGATTACTGATAGACCGAAACACAGACCAGGATGACGATATTGTTGATACAACGCCGCAAATTATTACACAAAGGTTTATTACATATTTATTTATTATTAATTGTATTTATATCACTCGCCTGCAAAGAACACAGTTTTGCCAGTACCACCACCTACCAATCATATGTTCGCTTCACAATCAAGTTTATTTTGAAGAAATAATAGTAACTCCAAGGACTGATTAGCTAGGCAGAAATAATGAAATAACGTGCCACATAAGCCTCTTAACTAAACAACTATTGGACCTTTACACGGAGTGGAGCTCAAGAGTAGTTTTTGCTAAGCCCTCTCACCCCCAGTTTTATTTCTTCCCCCATCCAAAGACCACGAGGACCCTCGAGGACGCCCTGAGGGGGTTGATCCGAACAGCCTCTACAGAGCTTCCGGCCCTCGTGACCTGCCTCCACCGATCACCTGCCACAGGAAACTCTTCGCAACCCTTCACCGCACTAACAAAAGAGCGCGATTCCACCGCGAATTCAGACCTCCTTCGATTGGAACAGTAAAATATGAAACAACAAAATTGACTCACAACGTGTCAAACTATAATGTCTCAACTATAAACTCTTAATATTTTGCTTTCAATAGAAAAGTTTTTTATAAGTTTAATAGCTCATAACTCTATCTAGTTTTGCAACTGATAGTGAAAAGGGACATCTCAAAAGTTAATCTCAAAACACCAATCTCTAAGTAGGTACCTTCCACTACCTTCATAGCGAACCATCTACACATCAACAGCAACAATATCTAAATATTGTTGGAAAATGTAGAAGTTATGGCTGTAACAAGGAAATATACTTTTGCGCATGCGCAGTGGCTACTATCAGTCCGGGGGCGATGATTTTCATAGGGGACCATCTACAAGTCAATTCGCATAATCCCCGAAAATTTCATTGAAATTGGACGAGAATTGTAGGAAGTTATGGCGGTGGCAAGGATTTCATCACAGACACACAGACAGACAGACAGACACGGAATCAAAAATTTCCAGGAAGGTCTGAAACGTAAAACGCAGGTGGAAATTTTGACTTTGGAGAACTTTTTTTTAAACCTTCAAAATTGAAAACAAAGCTTCCGTTACCTTGGTAGACTCGGAAGCAACAATAAACCATTATGTAATAATTTGCAGCGCTTTAACTGAAGGGGTTGATTGTATAATTTTAACGATTGGTGCTTTTCGCCACACACACAAGGACTCTTGTAGCTAATATTTCTATTTTCTAAACCACAGCTTTAAAGATTTCTTTGATAATTCGATCATTTACCAACACCAACCATGTACGAATGGACTTTAGCTTCCCAGTCTACCAAGGTGGCATTGTTTTCACTTTTCAAGGTTGAAAAAAAAGTTCTCCAAAATCAAAATTTCCACTCGCGTTTTACGTTGTTTTACGTTTCAGACCTTCCTGAAAAATTTAGGTTCCAGATCTGTCTGTGATGAAATCCTTGCCACCGCCATAACTTCTACATTTCATCCGATTTTGATGAAATTTTCAGGGTTTGTGCGTGTTGGCGTGTAGATGGTCCCTTATGAAAATTATTACCCATGGACTGATGTTAGCTGCTGTGCATGCGCAAAAGTGAAATATTTGCCACAGCCATAACTTCTACGTTTCTCATCCGATTTCGATGAAATTCTCGGGGATTTTGCGGGTTGGCGTGTAGATGGTCCCGTTTTGGGTTGTTGGGTTAGGGTAATAGAGGGTGTTTTTATCTCTTCGGAGCCCTTCTTATCCCTACCCAAGTCAAGGTCATGCGTCCCCGTCGCACAACCCGGGCCCCCTGGGATGGACAGAGGTGGTCCCATTAGGTTTCCCTGGTGGACCCCTCTTGAATTTCCAGGGGTGGCTGAATGACCCTCTGGCGACTAGGGAGGGGACCCCTGTTAACGGGTTCCCTGACCCTTCACTACAAGCGCCCCCCCGTTATGGAAAATGAACAAGACCAGCCTCATAACCCCCGCCAGCCCATTGGCTCGTGGGGTATTAGGGGAGGCGCTCAGAGGCGCCTCAGGCAGGGGCGTCGGCCATCCTCCCCCTCTTCCTCTTCCTCATCATCCCTACCCTCATCCTCATCCACTGCCTCTTTGAACCACCAGTGTGCCCATTGTGAGCAGGCATTCACTACCAGGTCTGGCCTTGGTCTCCACATCAGACAGAAGCATCCTGTTGCTGCTAATGCTGCTATTGATATTGAACGAATACAGCCCAGGTATGCTTCCGAGGAAGTGCGCAGGATGGCGGCAGATGAGGCAGTGGCTGTGCGTAATGGGGTACGTAACATTAATGTTTATCTAAATGAACGTTTTCCCACGCGCACAGTCATTGCAATCAAGAACATCCGCCTGAAGCCCCACTATAAGCAGCTTGTCCAGGAAGCTATCCTGGCAAATAGCAGTGGGGCTTCTCCCGCATCTCCTGTTGCTGGTGTGGAGCAGCAGCCTGCCATTCAGTATCCCTCCCCCGGGACCTCCGGTCTTCTTGCCGATCTGAAGACTGAAGTTTTGAGGCTCGGGGGGCAGGTAGGTCGTATTGAAGGCTATGAAAGCACCTACCTGCAGGATCTGGTGAGGCGGGCTGTTGAAGGGCTGGATAACCTGGAAGACGAGGTTGCAGCCTATTTAGGGAGAATCTTCCTGCGGGTTGGGGATGCGACCGTGACGCGGCACCAGGGGGGACCTCCTCCCAGAATGGTGTTGCGTGGAGGTCGCAGAGCAGCTAAACAAGCAAGACGGCGGGAGTACCACCGGGTTCAGAGTTTGTGGAGGTAGCATCCGGCGCGTGTGGCTGTGGAGGTACTGGAGGAGCCTGGGGAAAATCAAGTTCAACCCCCTCTCCAGGAGTTTGTGGATTTCTGGGAGCCACTTCTGAGTGCTCCCAGTCACGACCCTGGGGAGTGTGTGGTTCCCCCAGTCTCCACCAGGGAATCCTTGCGCAGCATCATGTGCTCGTCGGTGCTGTCTGACGAGGCACACAAGTGCTGTGTCAGGAACTCCACTTCCGCTGGACCCGCTGGACCCGCTGGACCTGGACTCGCCTCCAGGTGGCTGGTGTCATTGGTGATGTCCAGAGAGCGTTTCGGCCAGCGGATGGCACAGCAGAGAACCTTACAGTTCTCCAAACTGTCATCTCGCTGGCCCGTATTAAACGCCGGCAACTCCATCTCGCCGCTCTGGACGTCGCTAAGGCCTTTAACACAGTCAGTCACCTTGCCCTGACCGATTGCCTTCGTGGTGTCGGGGCCCCATCTCGGTTAATCGAGTATGTGGCCTGTCTGTACCAGGAAGGCGTGATGGTCCTCGAGGCAGGAGGTGAGGTGTCAGGGGATATACGGATCGGGCGTGGGGTACGTCAGGGGGATCCCCTATCGCCACTTCTCTTCAACCTGGTCGTGGATACGGCCTTGGGTAAGCTGCCCACAGAAGTAGGGTTTGATCTCGCCCCTGGGGTGCGAGTAGGAGCATTAGCTTTTGCCGATGATGTTATCCTACTCGCAGAAACCCATGAGGGCTTGCAGATCACCCTCAATGCATTTGCTAAGCAGCTAGCCGGGTGTGGACTTGTGGTTAACCCTGATAAGTGTGGGTCGGTCTCCTTGGTCCCGTCGGGTCGCCAACATTAGGTGAAAGTAGTGGATGGGGGTTTTGTCGCTGGACAGTCCCCCATCCCATCTCAATCCGTGTTGGAGGTTTGGCGGTACCTTGGAGTCGACTTCATGGGGGTGGCCACTATAACTGTCAGCCGTGTGGACCTTGGTAGAGCGCTAGCTCGCGTTACCAAGGCTCCATTGAAGCCACAGCAGAAGCTGCGCCTCCTTCGCACGTACTTACTGCCGAAGCTAACCTATGGGTTAGTCTTTGGCAGGCTTACGGCAGGGAGGCTGCAAGAATTAGATCGAGAAGTTCGCTCTGCTGTGCGCTCTTGGCTGAAGTTCCCACCTGGTGTCCCAAGTGCCTATGTTCATGCACCGGTCAAATCCGGTGGGCTTGGCATTGTGTCCCGGCATGTATCCCTTCTCTGCGCCGCCGGCGCCTGCTAGCCCTTCAAGGGTCGAGCTGGGAGGTCGCCCGTGTGGCTGCTGATCTTGATTTTGTCAGGCAGCAGTTAGCATGGTGCGACCGAGCAACACCTACTGCTCCAAAACCCAGTTCGTCTGCTGAGTTCGCTGCTGCGCTGCATGAATCGGTAGATGGTAAAGAACTCCGACAGTGCTCTGAAAGCCTTGTCTCATCCCAATGGGTAGATTGGGCTTCGGAGGGCATTGGGGCCCGCGACTACCGACACTTACACGCCATCCGCGTGGCATCTTTGCCAACTGCGGTGAGGTGTTCAAGAGGTAGTCGCGGGACAACCCTACCCCTTTGCCGCGCCTGTCGGAGTGGAAATGAACATTTATATCATGTAGTGCAGCAGTGTCCTCGGACTCATGGTGGCCGCATTCTACGTCATGATGCGGTCGCCAAGCAGATAGCAGGTGCTTTGTCATCTAGCGGCTGGGATGTTGAGAGAGAGAGAGATTGTATCACATGCCAAGTGACCAGGGTAAGAAGCCCGACATTGTTGCCGTCAAGCCCGACCAGTCTTGCATTATCCTGGATGTCCAAGTTGTCAATGGCAGCTTGGACATGGAGCAGACTTGGCGGGCCAAGATAAGGAAATATGACACAAATGATTTACAGCAAGCAGTGTCGGAGCTAAAAGGAGTGGCACCCAACAACATCAGGGTGATGGCTGCAACCTTGTCCTGGCGCGGTGTGTGGTGCGGGAAAAGTGCCACGGAGTTGCGCGAGTTGGGCATCTCGGTAGGCGTACTTCGTGGTATCACCACCCGTGTCCTGCTCGGCTCATATCTGAACTGGTGGTCGTTCTATAGAGGCACTTCCTTTCATCCTTCTCTCCCACCCCCACCTTCCTCATCTTCCCTTATCCCTAGGGCCGGCGTCGGGTGAGTCCTGGGCGTCCTCCCCATTATATTTGATTTATTTTTTTTTTAAATTTATGGCGTGCCCCCTCCGTCACCAAATACATTTTGTCTTGAGGGGAGTTAATTTAAAGAAAAAAAAAATTAAAAAAAAAAATAATAAATGATAAATCGTCGCTCCAGAATGACAGTAGCCACTGCGCATGCGCAAAAGTATATTTCCTTGTTACAGCCAAAACTTCTACATTTTTAAACAATATTCAGAGATTGTGCCGGTTGACGTGTAGATGGTCCCCTATGAGGGTAGTGGAAGATCTTTTGATATGGATGTTTTGAGATTAACTCCTACGCATCGGATCATCTATACAATCGAGTTATGGGTGCGAGGAAGCTATGCGCCACACCCACTTGTTTGGTTTGTAAACTGATGGCTCATGAATGATCAAAAAGACCAGACTCTGAGATCCCACATCCCGCATCTCAACATCACTCACGTCGACGCCTTTCGGTTTCAACAAGTCAAATCGAGCCGTGGAATAATTGAGGGAGCTACTATCATTCATAAGGTAAGTGAAGGCGGCGGGAGCTGGAAATAAACCTCAAGCGTCGAGGTTCCTTGACGTGGTGAAGATCCATCGCGGCTTCCCCACCAATTAGAGGGTTGCGTATGATTACTGGAAGAGGAAGGCGCGTGTGGGTGAGTCAGTCACGACAACACGCCCTCAAGTAGGTATGAGAAATAATACCAGGTCGACGTGGCTTCCTTGACGAATTAGATGTCTCCTTCCAGACCTTTTCTTTTTCTCACTCTGCGAGGGCTGGAAACACATGTGCGGGAGAGGAACGCGCTGAAATGACGATCCTCTGAAAAGTTTACATTTAGGGGTCTCAGTCGGTCGCCGTTCGTTCCTCGTTCCGGGTTAGTATTTCTTCCAAGAACCGGCGCTCAAAGTTTAGAAGTTGTACCTAAATTTGAAATGTTCAAGGATTTTTGAAATTCATTAGTGCATCTGCCTAGAGAATTGAAAAGTCCATTCATGCAGCATGAATTAATGAGCAAATTTTCAAAGAAACCATTCAGTTGAAGGTACGGTTAAGAAAAGGAACAACGGAGATGCAATTTCTTTTAGAAAGTTTTTTTTTTTTACATGATTCTTGGTTTTTTCGATTTTTAGTATACCATACCAACATACTGTACGCACCGGGTATGCTTTGAAGATCTTAGAAGTCCATATTCATGTTCTACTCGTCTCTACTAACTCATAGAGTACCCACACGGCTACTGCATTTCTGGATACAGCAAATGTTTTCATTATATACGTAGGTATGTATAAATACATATGTACTTTTTTAAATGTTTGGCCAATTTTCATTTTTGGAAAACGTATTGATATCAGAAATTTTGTGCTAAATCCGAATATACCATATAATACTATGATTGTGGAGGTAATAAACACAAAAAACTGGAAAACCCCGTTTTTTGGACTATTTTTGAAATTTGGACCACTTTGAGTTGTCCAAAATTTCTGGCTAACGAACTCGTCCTTTTGTTTGTTGTTACGAACATTTTGGCGAAAACTAATAAAAAATTGCTAAATAGTTAAATATTTAGCAAAATTGTTTACACATATGCTTTTTGAAAAAAACCAGGGATCATTTCAGAATGTTCCAAAGCGGATGTCAGTGAAAAAAAATTTCTGAAAAGTCCATTATAAAAATTTTGAGGCCATTGCAATAGGTTCATTTTCTTGAAAATTCGCTAAAATTAAAAGATTGCCGCAGGAATCATCAAAATCGAACAACAATTGCCGGCAAAATGTGAGAAAACCTAACTGAATAAACGGGTTTTCCCAAATTTGAAGGTTTTTGAAAATTTTGAATTTGGTACAACTTTTAAACTTCAAGCGCCGGTTCTTGAAAGAAATACTAACTCGGAACGAGGAACGTCTGCCAAATTAGGTAAAAGTGGTGACAAAACAT
The DNA here is from genome assembly GCA_009739505.2 of Apolygus lucorum. Taxonomy (NCBI): domain Eukaryota; kingdom Metazoa; phylum Arthropoda; class Insecta; order Hemiptera; family Miridae; genus Apolygus; species Apolygus lucorum. The sequence continues at coordinate 2,418,658 of CM019177.2, forward strand.
GAACAAAACTGCATTAGTTGGTTTAAAACTGCAAATTATTACACAAATGTTAATTTTTTTTGTATGGATCACTCGCCTGCAAAGAACACTTCTTTGCCATTGCCACTACCTACCAACCATATTTTCGCTGAACAATCATGTTAATTTTGAAGCAATAAACGCTTCACACTAAATTCGAAGAAATAAAGAGTTGTGGGTGCCTCCAGGAAATTTGATTACTGGTTTCTAAGGACGCAAAACTGAGTACAACTGTTGTACTCAATAAAATATGGTTGGTAGGTAGTGACAATGGCAAAGAAGTGTTCTTTGCAGGCGAGTGATTCATACAAAAAAAAAAAAAAAAAAAAAAAAATTATAATAATAATAATAAAAATAAATAAATAAAAATTTGTGTATTAATTTGCAGTTTTAAACCAACTAATTTCTTGAGTTACTCAAGAAACGATCAGCGATCGGATTTTGCTCAGCTAAATTTGAACGGAGATTAGGCCTCCCTCGCGATTCACTCTCGTGTTTCTGATTTACACTCCTAAGTTCCATGGGGGGCGAACGGTTTGTCCTACAGAGCTCTGGGTGGTCTCATTCGATTTCAAAAATTCAATACTATTTCAAAAAGTGAAATTTAATAGTGAAAGTTTCCGAGTTAGGGCGTTTTAAAAATTTCAACACTTATTTTTCAACCCTTAGAAGTGAATCACATCAACCAAAAGCTTCGGGGCACAACTAGACCCCAAATGGAGCCTACATACCAAATTTCATCAAAATCGGTCCATGGGAACTAAGAAAAGTGCCGCGTACGGCGGACGGAGGGCAAAATTTTTATTCGAATTTCGGATCTTACGTACCTGGAAACGTATTCCAAAAAATTTTGAGGGGGGGGGGGGGGGGCTATACAAATATTGTCTTATTCGATTCCAAAGATTCTTGATTGAAAATAACATACTATGAGTGGAAAATCATGAACAAAGTAGTAAACGACTTCACAATCGTGTTACAGTTAGAAAGACTCCTAAAATCAGGAACATGATCTTGAAAATCACTTTTTTTGAGACTTTGTCAATGATGGTGCTAAAATGAATGGTGAGCATTTTCGCTGCAACCTATGCCATAATACGGCCTTGTTATTTCATGTGAGGAAGCTAGTACGTTCTTGTACGTCAGCTTGTACGTTCTTGGTACGTTCTGTTGTACGTTCTTGTACGTCAGCTTGTACGTTCTTGGTACGTTCTGTTGTACGTTCTTGGTTCTTGGTATCGTAGGTCATGGATTTTAAAATGCTCTTCAGATTCGAGGCTCCCACGCCGCTAGAAATGTTATGGTAGACAAGGGAGAGGTGGGGGGGGGGGGTGTCACCATTTCTTGCCTAAACGTACGTTTTTGGTACGTTCTCTTGTACGTTCTTGGTTCTTGGTATAGTAGATCATGGATTTTAAAATGCTCTTCAGATTCGAGGCTCCCACGCCGCTAGAAATGTTATGGTAGACAAGGGTGAGGGGGGGGGGTGTCACCATTTCTTGCCTAAACGTACGTTTTTGGTACGTTCTGTTGTACGTTCTTGGTTCTTGGTATAGTAGATCATGGATTTTAAAATGCTCTTCAGATTCGAGGCTCCCACGCCGCTAGAAATGTTATGGTAGACAAGGGTGAGGGGGGGGGGGTGTCACCATTTCTTGCCTAAACGTACGTTTTTGGTACGTTCTGTTGTACGTTCTTGGTTCTTGGAATAGTAGATCATGGATTTTAAAATGCTCTTCAGATTCGAGGCTCCCACGCCGCTAGAAATGTTAAGGTGGATAATAGTGGGGGGGGGGGGGGTGTCACCATTTCTTGCCTAAACGTACGTTTTTGGTACGTTCTCTTGTACGTTCTTGGTTCTTGGTATAGTAGATCATGGATTTTAAAATGCTCTTCAGATTCGAGGCTCCCACGCCGCTAGAAATGTTATGGTAGACAAGGGTGAGGGGGGGGGGTGTCACCATTTCTTGCCTAAACGTACGTTTTTGGTACGTTCTGTTGTACGTTCTTGGTTCTTGGTATAGTAGATCATGGATTTTAAAATGCTCTTCAGATTCGAGGCTCCCACGCCGCTAGAAATGTTAAGGTGGATAATGGTGTGGGGGGGGGGGGTGTCACCATTTCTTGCCTAAACGTACGTTTTTGGTACGTTCTCTTGTACGTTCTTGGTTCTTGGTATAGTAGATCATGGATTTTAAAATGCTCTTCAGATTCGAGGCTCCCACGCCGCTAGAAATGTTATGGTAGACAAGGGTGAGGGGGGGGGGGGTGTCACCATTTCTTGCCTAAACGTACGTTTTTGGTACGTTCTGTTGTACGTTCTTGGTTCTTGGTATCGTAGGTCATGGATTTTAAAATGCTCTTCAGATTCGAGGCTCCCACGCCGCTAGAAATGTTATGGTAGACAAGGGAGAGGTGGGGGGGGGGGTGTCACCATTTCTTGCCTAAACGTACGTTTTTGGTACGTTCTCTTGTACGTTCTTGGTTCTTGGTATAGTAGATCATGGATTTTAAAATGCTCTTCAGATTCGAGGCTCCCACGCCGCTAGAAATGTTATGGTAGACAAGGGTGAGGGGGGGGGGGTGTCACCATTTCTTGCCTAAACGTACGTTTTTGGTACGTTCTGTTGTACGTTCTTGGTTCTTGGTATCGTAGATCATGGATTTTAAAATGCTCTTCAGATTCGAGGCTCCCACGCCGCTAGAAATGTTAAGGTGGATAATGGTGTGGGGGGGGGGGGGGTGTCACCATTTCTTGCCTAAACGTACGTTTTTGGTACGTTCTCTTGTACGTTCTTGGTTCTTGGTACAGTAGATCATGGATTTTAAAATGCTCTTCAGATTCGAGGCTCCCACGCCGCTAGAAATGTTAAGGTGGATAATGGTGGGGGGGGGGGGGTGTCACCATTTCTTGCCTAAACGTACGTTTTTGGTACGTTCTCTTGTACGTTCTTGGTTCTTGGTATAGTAGATCATGGATTTTAAAATGCTCTTCAGATTCGAGGCTCCCACGCCGCTAGAAATGTTAAGGTGGATAATAGTGGGGGGGGGGGGGTGTCACCATTTCTTGCCTAAACGTACGTTTTTGGTACGTTCTCTTGTACGTTCTTGGTTCTTGGTATAGTAGATCATGGATTTTAAAATGCTCTTCAGATTCGAGGCTCCCACGCCGCTAGAAATGTTATGGTAGACAAGGGTGAGGGGGGGGGGTGTCACCATTTCTTGCCTAAACGTACGTTTTTGGTACGTTCTGTTGTACGTTCTTGGTTCTTGGTATAGTAGATCATGGATTTTAAAATGCTCTTCAGATTCGAGGCTCCCACGCCGCTAGAAATGTTAAGGTGGATAATGGTGTGGGGGGGGGGGTGTCACCATTTCTTGCCTAAACGTACGTTTTTGGTACGTTCTCTTGTACGTTCTTGGTTCTTGGTATAGTAGATCATGGATTTTAAAATGCTCTTCAGATTCGAGGCTCCCACGCCGCTAGAAATGTTATGGTAGACAAGGGTGAGGGGGGGGGGGGGGGGTGTCACCATTTCTTGCCTAAACGTACGTTTTTGGTACGTTCTGTTGTACGTTCTTGGTTCTTGGTATCGTAGATCATGGATTTTAAAATGCTCTTCAGATTCGAGGCTCCCACGCCGCTAGAAATGTTAAGGTGGATAATGGTGTGGGGGGGGGGGGGTGTCACCATTTCTTGCCTAAACGTACGTTTTTGGTACGTTCTCTTGTACGTTCTTGGTTCTTGGTACAGTAGATCATGGATTTTAAAATGCTCTTCAGATTCGAGGCTCCCACGCCGCTAGAAATGTTAAGGTGGATAATGGTGGGGGGGGGGGGGGGTGTCACCATTTCTTGCCTAAACGTACGTTTTTGGTACGTTCTCTTGTACGTTCTTGGTTCTTGGTATAGTAGATCATGGATTTTAAAATGCTCTTCAGATTCGAGGCTCCCACGCCGCTAGAAATGTTATGGTAGACAAGGATGAGGGGGGGGGGTGTCACCATTTCTTGCCTAAACGTACGTTTTTGGTACGTTCTCTTGTACGTTCTTGGTTCTTGGTATAGTAGATCATGGATTTTAAATGCTCTTCAGATTCGAGGCTCCCACGCCGCTAGAAATGTTATGGTAGGCAAGGGTGAGGGGGGGGGGGGTGACTATTTCTTCCCTAAAGTAATAAATAAATTACATCGAGTGAAACAGTTTTATCGCTAACCAACAGGTTGACCTAAAGCTTATCCAATGGGACGTCCCCTGGAATGCATGCATTACTAAACAATATGTTTTACCTTACGATGTGATCGACATCGAAGTTTTTCATTCGATGTTTCATCGATATCGATGTTTCTATGAAATATCGACATCGACATCAACATCGATGTTTTCCGTTCGATGTTCCACCCCTACCTGCTACATAATTTCCTTGACAATGTAAACAATGCAGACACGACCTGCGTACTGGACTGGACAGAGTTGATCAAGTACACATTCAAGGTACACTTCCCTACTTCCCTTACCCCCTTTTCGGCGGACCGAGGAAAGTAACTCGCCGGCCGCCCCCACCACCCCGGTCGCCTTCCCCTCCGAGTTGCGACCCCTGCCGCCTCATTCGGCCGCGTCCCGGCTCCCTGCTCGTGTCGGTGCCTCCTCCTGCCGCCCTCCGCCCGCTCGCGTCGTCTTTTCTCCTCGCGCTCTCTTTTCTAATTCGCTCACAATATCGTCGATTCCACCGCTGAAAAACCGCTCCGTTGTGTACGGAATCAGTGCCAATCAATTTCAAAATCAAAAATTTCACCGAAAAAAACTCGAATTTGTGCGTTTTTTGAAGAAAAAAAATTAAAACTACTCCGACGAAAGAGTTTCGGTAGGTCGAATAGTGTGCGACAGATGAGATCATGAGCGACTCAGCGTGCGCCTCACCAGCCAAAAGCTTCTACTCGGACTCGGCGTGCGCTTCGCCCGCTCGGAGCGTCCACTACGACTCGCTCGACTCCGGCTCCGAATGTGACAACATCAACCTCGCCACGGAAGTTCCGGGCGACCCCGACCAGACCATCCTCGCCGGCTACCTCAAGTTCCGCGACTACAAGAGGGTGAGTACACCGGGGGCCAGTGGTGGGCACCGGGGACTCTTCCCGGGAGAAATTATCGGGAATATTCCCCAAATTAGAGATTCCCGTTGAAATTCGGGTATCAATTTTAGCGAATTTTCGAATCATATAAAACTATTGCGGTCTCAAAATGATAATTATACAACATTTATAAAATTCTTTTTATTATTCATACATTTTTCTCTTGACATGGTCATAGGCTGGGGGTCAAGGAATTTTTCGCAACACTTTTTGTTGCCACTTAAAATGCAACGCTGCAACCAGTGAACAAAATCATAGCTACATATTGGTTCTCTAGAATACTGCGATACATACGTGCGACCGGAGAGTTTTTAGCATGGAACATGCTTTAGCCGTGACCTGGCCAAACTACCAAAGGTTTACTATTGGAAATAATAAACCAAATTTCCCTGGTGACTGCAGTTCTAAAACCGTCACAAATTCTGGAAACCAAAAACGGCCATTTCGTAGCCAGTGTTAAGTTTTTTCGCTTTTAAGTCAAACAAGGCACCTCTCACAGAATATTCTACTGTTTCCAATATTAGAAAGCACGATGATCCATTTGAATGTTTGAATAGGTTCAGCTGCTCAGCTGCTATTGATCTTCGAAGTTTGACAGTTTTTACCAATTTTTTCCGAAGATGATACTCAAGTTACGAATCTTGTGATCGATGAAATGCGTCTTCAAACAAGAATTCTTATAAATGGTGGATTTAAACTTTCCTCTACACATGTAATTCACGTAGACACCAACTAATACATCGAAGATTATACCACCGTGCTAAGCCAGAAAGTCGTATTTTGACTTCACCCCACTTTCGGGAAAACGACCTAACAGGTTTCGTGGCAAAATATAATATAATACCTAATATAATATAATATAATAATATAATACTCTTTCGCGGGATTATTGACATTTTATGTCTTTACTATGGCACATAAATGAAAAACGCTGCAAATTATTACACAACGGTTTATTATTTTTATATAGATCACTCGTCTACAAAATCACCAACCATCCAATATGAAGAAAAAAAAATTAAAAAAAAAAATTAAAAAAAAAAAAAAGAAAAAGAAAAAAAATCAAAATCACCAACAATCGATCGCATTTCGGTCAGCTCTAATTTGAACGGAGATTAGGCCTCTTTTGTGATTCACACTCGTGTTTTTATTTATATATATATATATTTCAATATAAACCCTTAAACTTTCTTAGGGAGCGAACGGTTTGTCCTACAGAGCTCCGCGTGGTCTCAAAAAATTCTAAAAATCCTATAGAATCTTAAATTGAAGGAAAAACAATACCTTTATATCGAAATTTTTTGAGTTAGGGCGTTTTCAAAATTTCAAAATTGATTTTGGAACCCTTAGGAGTGACCTACATCAACCAAAAGCTTCGGGGCACAACTAGACCCCAAATGGAGCCTACTTACCAAATTCCTTCAAAATCGGTCAATGCTAAGTGCCAAAAGGGCCGCGTACGGCGGACGGACAGCCAAATTTTGGTTTACTATTTTCAATAATGAACCTTTGGAATCGACCAAGAAAAAATTTTAACATCCCCTCAAAATTTGATGTTTTACGTTTCAAGGTACGTAGAATCCAAAAATCGAATAAAAATTTGGCCGTCCGTCCGCCGTACGCGGCACTTATGCCACTTAGCATTGACCGATTTTGATGAAATTTGGTATGTAGGCTCCATTTGGGGTCTAGTTGTGCCCCGAAGCTTTTGGTTGATGTAGGTCACTTCTAAGGGTTCCAAAATCAATTTTGAAATTTTGAAAACGCCCTAACTCAAAAAATTTTGATATAAAGGTATTGTTTTTCCTTCAATTGACGATTCTATAGAATTTTTAGAATTTTTTGAGACCACGCGGAGCTCTGTAGGACAAACCGTTCGCTCCCTACGAGTATTTGAAGGTTTTCCTTCGATAAAACAGAATCATGAGTGTGAATCGCAAAAGAGGTCTAATCTCCGTTCAAATTAGAGCTGACCGAAATGCAATCGATGGTTGGTGATTTTGATTTTTTTTTTCTTTGATTTTTTTTTTCTTCATATTGGATGGTTGGTGATTTTGTAGACGAGTGATCTATATAGAAAAATAATAAACCATTGTGTAATAATTTGCAGCGTTTTTTTAATTCTAGCCATGTTTCTGTTGGGAGTTTTCCTTCCAAACTTGTTCAATGACTGTAATAAACCCCTCTCGACAATATAAAAAAAAAACGCTGCAAATCATTGCCCAGAGGTTTATTATTTTCTGCATAGATCACCCTTTTGTATAGATCACTGGTTCTCCATCAATAGCACCTACCACCATCTGTATTCTCCCTTGACCTTCCCTCTCAAATTTCAGCTCCTGCGTTCAATAGGATTGAAAATGGCTTCGGAGCTCACTCAGCTGATCAGTGATCTGAGGAGTGAAGAAGATCTCCTCGAATGCTGGGGACGCCTGGTAGAGCACTTCCATTCAATAGGATTGAAAATGGCTTCGGAGCTCACTCAGCTGATCAGTGCTCTACCAGGCGTCCCCAGCATTCGAGGAGATCTTCTTCACTCTTCAGATCACTGATCAGCTGAGTGAGCTCCGAAGCCATTTTCAATCCTATTGAACTCAGGAAGCTGAAATTTGAGAAGGAAGGTCAAGGGAGAATACAGATGGTGGTAGGTGCGATTGATGGAGAACCAGTGATCTATACAGAAGGGTGATCTATACAGAAAATAATAGACCTTTGGGAAATGATGTACAGCGTTTTTTCACGCTAGTGATTTTCTAACTCTAGCTATGTTTCTCTTGGGAGTTTTCCGTCCAAACTTGTTCAATGACTGTAATAAACCCCTCTCGACAATATAAAAAAAAATTCAAGTTGCCAGCTCTATTGGCTGCCGAGATACAGGTACCTAAGTGACGAAAAACAAGGGTTTTCCGGTTTGGAGAAAAACCGCGATTTGTGAAAGGTTACCGTTTTTCGAGGTATTTGATCCATAGTTCGTAATTATTTCATATTGAAGAAATTGAAAATGAGGTCTGATCATTCCTTATCTATGATTCTTATCAGTCAGTGTTTGCACCGGTTAAGTAAGGTTATTTCATATCACGTAGTAGGTACTGATAAGAATAATGGTTATACACTATTGGCTCACTTGGTTTCTTCATTAGTCTAGTGCTATGCTATTTTTGTACTATTTGGTGGCATGGAAACCTGTGCTGGAACCATGGAGTAGGACATAATAGGTATCTATTAGACTATCTATGAACAGCGAAAGAACGGTAGGTAGTTACAGAAATATAGAAACTGTGAACCTGGAGCGGGAAACAACTATCCCCCGGAAACAGCGTTTAGCTCCTCAATCTTTGAAAACTCATATATCTGTTTTCCACAACTCAAATTTAATATTATTATATACCAAAATGTCTGGAAAAATCTGCAGAATTTTATAAAAATAGAAACGAAAAAGTCGAAAAATTCTCGATTTTGACTCATGACCCCCCTTGGGAACCCCTCTAATTGCTCTGATACGACTAGTTTCTTAGCAGAAGCAAGTTAAGACGCCTTAACGCGAAAATCGGGAGGCTTGTTTGAGGAATTTCTAGTCGAGTTACGACTCTAAAACTCCTAAAATCGATAGAAATCGACCCCGAAACTCCCGGGTACCAATAACTCAATTTCGTCAAATTTTCAAGGTACTCTAGTTTCTAGTTAGTTTTTCGGGGGCGGTAACTAGGAACGGCGTCGAGTTACGAAATTTTGATACGGAACTATGGATCGAGTAACTTGGTGTAACCTACGGAACATTTATTTATTTATTTATTTATTTACAGTAGCATAAACCACACACAATTGTTTTACATGGATAATTGTCACAACTTTATTGCAGGGCAGAAGGCTGAGAGCCTGTATCGCCCTACAAGAGTAGCGCCAAACAACTTCGAAGTTGACTTTACATAGATCAACTGCATCTATACATAAATCATACTTTACTTACATTAACTAATTTGAAACTTAACATTACACACATCAATTGAAATAAACATGCTTTAGCCACCACCTAACTGGGCAAAAACGTGAGGAAACTGTGGAACGAAAGTTGCGCGGGATTTTGTAATGATTTTCACTTACAACCGACCTGTTTCTAGGGAACTGTATCGCCGTTAGTTTTCATCCCACGAAAATCGTTCGCCACTCGTTGAAAAGCCCTCAATTTATGTGTAAATTATATAGGGGAGAGAAGGACAGTTTGGACGGATTTTTTCGAATTGCTGTACTAAACCCCCCTTAGAGATTAAAAACCCTGTTTTAGTGTGTTTTGATTAGGGTGGATATAAACTCACTTGATTGAGACAAAACATACCAACAAGTAATTCCAATGAAATAAAAACGATGATTTTCCAAAAATGGAATTTTGTCCAATATGACCCACCTGTTGGGACACTCGGGACAAGGTGGTGGGACACTGGACACGTGGGGAGACAGCACCTTTCACCTTTCTGGGCAATGACTTTTGGAACCCTCACAACTTACCCACACCAGTTTCATCCAAATTATAAATCTGATAATCTCAAACGCATAACACTTCAACAACTTACTGTTTGTCATGAAATAATTCAACATTTGATCGATTAAAACTGGTTGCTTCTGGCTTTCAGATTGATAATGATGGATGCCGTCTCATGAAGCCGTTAAACCAGTCTTTAGAAGCCATTTGAGTTTTATGCCAACTAATTTTTTAACTGCAGCAGGAGTTGCCACAAGCGGTTGGATTCTGGTAGGGACACACTGGACAGTCTGTCCAAAGTGTCCCTCTCAATGCAGATCGAAGGTATTATGGCATAAACATGGAATTTCCTTTTCTTTAGACGCCGAAAGTGATTAAAATTCTTCTCTTGGAGCCATCAATCACGTTTTCACTGCTAAAAGAGTCCACAAATTACTTTTGAAATTATTAAAAACGAACGGAAACGAAGGAACCAAATTACATCAACAGAGTGCAAAATAGGGAAAACACAACTGATAACAAGGAGACCTTCTTATTATCATTTGCACTCGCCCTACATCTTCTTCGTCGTCTTCTACATCTACTTGAGTGGATCTAGAACTTTCTTTTTGGTGGTAACCTACCCTTTATAGAACTGTCCAGTGTGTCCCATTGTCCAAACTGTCCCCACTCTCCCCTACTGCCAAAACAGCTGTAAATATGGACGAAGCTGAGATATACCTCTGATTTAAAAGGACAGTAAACAACATTCGCGGTAAAAACCAACATCGATTAGTGGATTATTGATGTTATTAGTTGCCTTGGTTTTCTCGAATGTAATCAAAGGATCTTGAAACCTAAGCGAGATTTTGTTAGGAAAGCTTTTAGTTGCGATGTGTTCTTCGACGCTTTAGATGTTTTAGATTTCTTAATAATAAGAATACCTTTGCTGTGATTGAGACTGCTTTACAAAGTAGTGAGTCATCGTCTACTTCCGGAAGAGCGAGTAAGGAAGTTCATTCGCAAACTTATATTACACCACGAACATTCGAGAAGCTTCGACCGCTAAAGGCATGGCTAAAGCATGTTCCATGTTCCATGAGTTTTAGCCGAAGGCTCTAAACAGTAATCATTAGGGGGTCCAGGAGGCTTGCCCCTTGCTTTTTAGAAAAAATTCTGTTTATTCAATGAAAAAGTAAACAGGTAGGTACATATTATTCAAATGGAGTATTATTTCGACATGATTTCTTCAAAATTCTATTTAGTATGGTGATATTGGTGATCTTCATCCTTGCTCTTCCTTCCATGGGGCTCAACCTTTTGAGCCGCAATGTTCAAATTTATCAAATTACACCTAGAACAATGGACATATCCATGATCTATTGTTTTTCCCTCTAAGGGGTTGGTTTATTGTTCTCAATAATGAACCTTTAGAATCGAATGAGGGAAGAGCCATTTTTTCGTCATCTTCCAATTTGTCGTGAAAATGCCATATCGGCTCCATTTGAGGTCTAGTTGTGTTTTTGGTTGATGTCAGACACTTCTAATGGGCCAATAAGAGCTAATGTTTTCAAAACGACCTACCTCAAAAATTCTCGACGTCAAGGATATGAACCGAAGGATGATTTATTTACGTACAAACTCAATAACCACAACAACAGTAACAATATAACTAAAACAAGCAGCCTTAAGGTAGATGTTTTTTCATCAATTTAAAATAGTACTAAATTTTTAGAATCGAATGAGACCACCGAGAGCTCTGTGGGACCAACCGTTCCCTATGAGAACTTGAGGGCTGTGCTTACGATGAATCAGAAACACGAGGGTGAATCGCAAACGAGGCTTAATCTCCGTTAAAATGACAGCTGACCAAAATGTGAACTCTTGGTTAAGTTCTTTTAAAAAGAGTGATTGTCCTTAGGAATTAATCTACAAAGCATTTTATGTTATAGTCACTCCAATGTAAAGGTAGGTATACTTTATTTCTCCAACCCAAAAATCCAACATAGCAAAAACATTGATTTTCTTAGAAGATTTATGCTTTCAAATTATTTTTATTCGGCATTGTTACCTTATTAAAAAAGGTTGAACTTTGATAACATTTGACTGACTTATAAATACCTTTATTGTGGTTATGAGACTGATAAGTTTGACGAATTTCAGGTTTCTAGCTCCACTAATTAAAAAATTATTGAGTTTTGGGCGCTTTTTGACGGTTTGGGACCACCGTGCGTCGCCAATATCTCGGTAGTAAAGAAGGTTTTACAAACATTCGATCCCCTCTTTCAGACATTCAAGATCGTGAAATCATTTTGAGAGAGAAATTTTGGATAACGTTGGCTCTACCCAAAAAGGTTTCAGTCTCATTTTGAGATAAATAGGACTCAGAATCAAATATGCCTAAATACTTCGTAAGCTTGAGTTGTTTTCTTGAAATAGTCTGGAAACTGTACTTGATGTAGGTTTGTGAACAGATAAAGAAGAAGAGTAGATTTCGGTACAAAACTCATAAATTTCATTAAATTCAGCTTTATAATTTTCGACGAAGCTAGACTTTCCACTCTCCCCTTCCCGACTTTCTAACTTGTGGTTTCACGAATTGAAAAGAAACCATTAACTTAGAGCAAATAAAGTAATGAATACCTACAAGCCTCCCTTCGGGATCAACACCTGAAAAACCTTCACACGATCCATTACGAAAATTACAGCGACCGTCTCCGTCATTTGATTCGAGTTTTCCCGGCCCGGAAAATACTTTCCAAAGGAAAAAGGTGGGTGTCATTAATCAAAGCTCGACTCCTAAAAGCGCGTTTCGATTAAGGCACATATTTGTTTAGGACGGCCACCGCTGGAGGTCCCTTACACTGCCCACCCTCCCTGGAGCGGCTTCTCAGAACAAACATCGGACTACCCCCGGTCCGGTTGTTATGAAGATCGCCCGGGAAACTCGAGTCTGGAGTGAATATTTGATCTATAAACGAGGTTTTCTCTACCGAAACGCACTCTATTGAAATGTAAAATATGTTTACTTCATTTTAAGAGGCAGAAAGGTGGTCGGTCACTGTTATGACGGTCTCCGGTATCGAAAACAGCCGCCGTCGTAATTAATGTAAATACCGCACCTCGCTCAAATACGCTTAGGAAAAGTGGACCTAAATAATTTACTTTGCTCCACATAAACATTCAAATTACCTACTTCTCACGTTCACACTCCTACAGAAATCACAGTTCCAAAGAGACGGAATAAATGTTCATTGAATTCCCATAGAGGAATGGGATACTTTGCCAGGGTAGCTACAGACGATAACGTAATTTATACTATAGTTGGACTAAGTAATTATCATTACTTCCAGTAATATTTTCCCTATACCATTTATGCACTAATCATTTACTGCTTCCGAGTCTACCAAGGTAGCGGAAGCTTTGTTTTCACTTTTCGAGGTTGAAAAAAAAACGTCTGCCAAGTGGGTGTGGCACATAGCTTCCTCGTATCCATAACCCGATTGTATAGATGATCCGATGCATAGCGGTTAATCTCAAAACATCAAAACGAGTTAATCTGTAACATCCCTGAAAATTTCATTGAAATCGTACGGAAAATGTGGAAGTTATGGACGTTACAAGGAATTCACGTTTGCGCATGCGCAGAGGCTACTATCAGTCCGAAGGTGGTGATTTTCATAGGGAACCATCTAAATACTAATCTGTAACATCCCTGAAAATTTCTTTGAAATCGGATAGCAAATGTAGAAATTATGGACGTTACCAGGAAATTCACGTTTGCGCATGCGCAGTGACTACTATCAGTCCGAAGGTGGTGATCTTCATTGGGGACCATCTACAACCTAATCCGCATAATCCCTGAAAATTTCATCGAAATCGGGTAGAAAAAGTGGAAGTTATGGCCGTTATAAGGAAATTCACGTTTGCGCATGCGCAGTGGGTACTATCGATCCGAAGGTGATGATTTTCATAGGGGACCATCTAAATACCAATCTGTAACATTCCTGAAAATTTCATTGAAATCGGATGGAAAATGTGGAAGTTATGGCCGTTACAAGGAATTCACGTTTGCGCATGCGCAGACGCTTCTATCAGTCCGGGGATGATGATTTTCATAGGGGACCGTCTACACACCAACCCGCACAATCCCTGAAAATTTCATTGAAATCGGACAATAACTTCGTATAGTTATGCGCGTTACAAGGAATTCATGACAGACAGACAGACAGACAGACAGACACACAGACACACAGACACGGAACCAAAATTGTTCAGAAAGGTCTAAAACGCAAAACGCGAGTGAAAATTTTGATTTTGGAGAACTTTTTTTTTCGTCCTTGAAAAGTGAAAACAAAGCTTCCGCTACCTTGGTAGACTCGGAAGCACAATTCTCCAAATCAAAACTTTCTCTTGGTTTCAAGTTTTTGACATTTCTGAACAATTTTGGTTCCGTGTCTGACCGTCCGTGTGTCTGTCTGTATATCTTTCATGAAATCCTTATAACTTGCAAAACTATACGAAGTTATAGTTTGATGTCGAAGAAATTTTCAGGGATTGGGAGGGATGGTTGGGATTGTTGGATTTAATGGTCCCCTATGAAAATCATCACCGCCGGACTGATAGTAGCCACTGCGCATGCGCAAACAATGAATTTCCTTGTAACAACCATAACTTCTACATTTGCTACCTGAATTCGATGAAATTTTCAGAGATTGTACTGGTTGATGTGTACTGCAAGATACTTTTTTCACTTTTCAAGGACGAAAAAAAAAGTTCTCCAAAATCAAAATTTTCACTCGCGTTTTGCGTTTTAGACCTTTCTGAACAATTTTGGTTCCGTGTCTGTCTGTCTGTGTGTCTGTGTGTCCGTGTGTCCGTGTGTCTGTCCGTCTGTCATCAATTCCTTGTAACGCGCATAACTATACGAAGTTATTGTCCGATTTCGATGAAATTTTCAGGGATTGTGCGGGTTGGTGTGTAGACGGTCCCCTATGAAAATCATCATCCTCGGACTGATACAAGCGACTGCGCATGCGCAAACGTGAATTCCTTGTAACGGCCATAACTTCTACATTTTCCATCCAATTTCAATGAAATTTTCAGGGATGTTACAGATTAGTATCTAGATGGTCTCCTATGAAAATCACCCCCTTCGGATTGATAGTAGCTACTGCGCATGCGCAAACGTGAATTTCCTTCTAACGGCCATAACTTCCACATTTTCCACTCGATTTCGATGAAATTTTCAGGGATTATGTGGATTAGGCTGTAGATGGTCCCCTATGAAAATCATCACCCCCGAACTGATACAAGCGACTGCGCATGCGCAAACGTGAATTCCTTGTAACGGCCATAACTTCTACATTTTCCATCCAATTTCAATGAAATTTTCAGGGATGTTACAGATTAGTATCTAGATGGTCTCCTATGAAAATCACCCCCTTCGGATTGATAGTAGCCACTGCGCATGCGCAAACATGAATTTCCTTGTAATGTCCATAACTTCTACATTTTCCATCCGATTTCAATGAAATTTTCAGGGATGTTACAGAGTAGTGTTTAGATGGTCCCCTATGAGAATCATAGAGAATTGTTTTTCATGGAGGGATTCATTCATAGAGGGATGGTCTCCTGTGTGAATCTCAAATCTTATACATGACAAGGCTTCAATAGCTCAGAGGACAGAGTCTTGATATGTGCTCCAGGGATCGCGGGTTCGAATCCCAGCCGAGCCTAAGAATTTTTTTGATCCAATCACATACATCTACTCACTTAATTTTTCATCCGAATTTGATGAAATTTTCTAGGATTGTCCAGATTATTTTTGTTTTTTTGTTACGGAAGTGGGGAAACTCCTTAAGAGCGAAGGGGAAGTTCACCCCAACAATGTTGGACTCTCCATGCATTGGGACTACCAACTAAAACCCCACTCCCTCTGCTTAGGACTCACCCCGGAACCACTTGTACAGTATTACTTCAGGATGAGCCCTTTTTTTGTGCCAAAGGCTGCTCCTACTTCTGGTCTCTCCTTCAATTCTATTCCTCATCTTCTTCCTCCCATCTTCCATTCAGCTTTTTTGCTTTGAGGACTGATGTGATAAATCGTCGCTTAACCCACCCAGCACCGAGGGGATTCATAAGAAGTCCACCTGACTTACGCCGCTGACCGAGGGATTCTTAAAGCTGGATTCACATGGGACGGAACGAGCGTTAAGCGGAAAAACGGAATTGACGGAAAAACCAGTGGAGGGGGTGGCGGAGTCGCCAAGAGCCTTCACATGGAGTGGTGGACGGAATCGACGGAATCATAACCTTCCCCGGAAGCCTATCTGATTTGAAACCTCTCTCATCTCAAAACGCTGCAAATTATTACACAATGGTTTATTATTTTTCTATATAGATCACTCGTCTACAAAATCACCAACCATCCAATGTGAAGGAAAAAAAAATAAAATAAAAATAAAAAAAAAATCAAAATCACCAACCATTGATCGCATTTTGGTCAGCTCTAATTTGAACGGAGATTAGGCCTCTTTTGCGATTCACACTCGTGTTTTGATTTATATATATATATTTCAATATAAACCCTTGAATTTTCGTAGGGAGCGAACGGTTTGTCCTACAGAGCTCCGCGTGGTCTCAAAAAATTCTAAAAATTCTATAGAATCTTAAATTGAAGGAAAAACAATACCTTTATATCAAAATTGTTTGAGTTAGGGCGTTTTCAAAATTTCAACATTGATTTTGGAACCCTTAGAAGTGACCTACATCAACCAAAAGCTTCGGGGCACAACTAGACCCCAAATGGAGCCTACATACCAAATTTCATCAAAATCGGTCAATGCTAAGTGGCAAAAGTGCCGCGTACGGCGGACGGACGGCCAAATTTTTATTCGATTTTTGGATTCTACGTACCTTGAAACGTAAACCATCAAATTTTGAGGGGGTGTTAAATTTTTTTTTTCTTGGTCGATTCCAAAGGTTCATTATTGAAAACAATAAACCAAAACGGACGGAGAAGCAGAGGGACGAGACGACTCGAAAATAATGCAACCTCTACTGTGGTTATAACCTTCCCGTCCACTGCGAGGGGCGACGGAAACGCCGGAAGCGGTATGGGCGGTATGAAATTTTCTACCGCCGATTCCGTCTGCCCGTGGGACCAAGATGGCGGCCCCCATGCTCAACTGTTGTCCCAACAACCAATCAGATTGCGTTATTCCTTCCGCTTTTCCGTCCTTTCCGTCCGTTCCGTCCCTTGTGAATCCAGCTTTAAAGGCCATATCACACGAGCGATTTTTCAGCTTTTTTCCGCAGAAAAATCGCTGGAACGTGAAGAGGAAGAAGTACAGTGATTCAAGTATCCATGCAAGGGAAGAAGTACAGTGTTTCAAGTATCCATGCAGCGGGTTTTTAATTCCACTTCCCCACCCCCCCATAGCACAGCCTGCACCCTGGTGGAGCGATTTTTCTAGCTTTGGAATATTTAGAACGCGTTCTAATTTTTCTAGTCCGCCATTTTGTGCGGGAAAAAAAGCTGGAAGGAAACCATTCGAAGGTTCTCCATCGATAAGTAATTTGTGGTTGTAGCATTCCTTGATCTACTAGTCGACGTCTGTTCAGTTTTCTGCAGTTTTCCGAGAGAAAAATTAATCAGTTCTTCGTTCATTTTTACAATGACGATTTTTAACAATGAACCATCAGATTTCAGTAATATCTTTCTGTACAAATACTTACATGTTTGACAGACAAAATACTGGACAGTGGTACATAATTTATATACTTAAGTTAAGATATTGTAGTTGGTAGGTACTCACCACTAATGATCAAGGAAATAGGGTCCATTTTGAAGAATAATATGGCAGGAGCACAAAAACTGAAGAAAACGAGATCGTAGTGACGCCACGGAGACAAGTAAAGTTGTTGGCGAGTGAAAAAAATAAAGAAGCCAAGTTTTCAATTAATTAATTACCTACCAGGACCGAAAATCAAGTTTAGTTTCCCACCCATCAATTACCTAAACAACAGGTGATTCCTATTTTACAATTTATTGTTGAATAGGAAAATACATTCTTCTCGTGACTTTTGCTCAACACACTTATTTTTTATTTAAAAATAATAATTGTAGATTTAGGTCCTATTCTGACTAATACCTCTGCTATCACCCATCTTTAAAAAAAGTGATTACTTTTTCTGGGAGTGGGAGCGACGCTAAAACGTTGCTTCAAAATTCCACACTACTATAACCTGATCCAAAACTTGTAGAGTGAAAATCGCTGGCCGCCAGAATGCGCTCTATTCGCAGTTTTCTGCGGTTATTCTTCTTCAACTTCGCCTAACTTATTCTAACTTCCTCTTCACGTTCCAGCGATTTTTCTGCGGAAAAAAGCTGAAAAATCGCTCGTGTGATATGGCCTTAAGCTGGAGAGTCCCTGGCTCTGTGACGAAAGGCCCTCCCTTTTTTCGTCCGGTAGGGGGGGAGAACCTTCGTTTCTACTCCGGTCCGCTGTTTCCATCGGTTAAGTGTCGTTCAAGGTTTTGAACGGAAAACTTGGTTTGTGCGTGGATTGCCTACCTGGCGCCTGTTTGCGTATCTTCCTTCCAGTCCGCGGGGAAACGCACAGTTTTTAGTTTGGCGCTGGGTGGGTTAAGAACCATCATGGCATAACTAAATTCTTCTCAGTTTCCAGGAGAGCGAAAAAACATTATAATTTCCTTAGAATAACGCTTATGTTGACTTTCTTTTTTGTTTCCGCGCCAATTTTGCTACCTTAATAGATGCAGTACTGCAGTTTTCCCGACTGAGGTTTGTTAAAGAAAATAGAGAGTTCCTAAAGACGATTGTGGCATAACGGCGAAGCTAACGGCGATCGTAGATCACCTTCTGCGCATGCGCAGAAAATTACGGCGATCAAATAACGTCCGAGCACATAACGGCGAACGTTCTGGCCGCTAACTTACGGCGATCTTGCTAACGTCGATGTGACTAACGGCCGCCGTTAGAGCAGAGTGAACCTGACATGCGGATAACAGTTTTGCAACCACCAACATCAATTTCAATACAAACCTCACCTCATGTTCACGATTGTAAGGCAGATCAAAGCGAGGAACAACGACAACTTTCAGTGTTAGTAAAATTACAAGTAAATTTTAGATATTTTTGTACTCTGCTAACAGAATCTGATGATGCATGTCAGTGGGGAGTTAGGTGTGAAATTAAACGTACCTTGGTAGCTTGTCTTTATGAAAAAACGCTCTTTATTTTCTAACCTATCCGAAGTCATATTTCAGTTTCCGAGTAGCTGTGCATTTTTTCCGTATTATGGGTTATTAGTTTTGTTAATTAAATGATTGTGAGAATAAAATTGATACATACGTATATAATTTCTGGTAAATATTTAAAAATAATAACCGATCGTCATAATGAGTGGTTTTTTGACGTTTTATTATTTTTCGAACTGATTTTTTATTAACTAATTATATTAATTGATATTATTATTAATATTAATTAATATAACTACGTAGGCACTTTATTAAACCTAGTCTAGAAAGTATTTCCAATGGAATTGAGTTTTTGACAACCCAGCAAATTATCAACAGAATTTTTTATATCAATATTGAATGATGATGTCCATGTGACAGTAAGTGAGATTAAAACAATAAAAAATACTTATATCGTCATTTTCGGAAATTGTTAGGTACCTACCTTAAAATTAAAATAGTTGAGTTAAAAAATAGGTAGTTAATTTTTAATTATTCTATAAAATGTGTACCTATCTGCATAAAAACTTCCAAAAATTAAGAAAAATCCTAAAATTGATAATTTTTGTTCAAATAATCACGCTGATAGTCGTATTTTATACCAACTTACCTTCTTTTACCTGAAAAACTATTTACCACGAATTTATGATTCTTTTAATATCCGTAATCGACATAGTTTGATGACGTATGACGAGATAGATGAAAATTGTAACATGAAATTGACTTGATATTGAAATATGAATGTGAAGGTAGAAAGAACTTAGGTTATATTAAATCTTACGTTTTATTGAATACCATAATATTATAATGTTCATTCAGTCTTTTAAGTTAGGTACATGAAACTTTACATGAGTAAAAATTTTCATATCATCAATTTTGAAGATATATTGGGTTGAGTGAAATAAATATATTTTGTTCTGAAAAGACATCGGGAACTCCGAAATGTTCGTTAGTAGGTAGGTACTCGTTTCCCGGAATCTGGAACAAAATTTATACCGCACAGAATTAGGGATTTTGCTATTCTCTTCTCACTCAAAGTAGTTGAAAATACCAATAAGTCGGTAGGCTATGTGTGAGTACCTATCACAGTAAATAACAATACGATTCCTTACCTTGTAGTAAGATAGACTTGGCAGTGAGAAACGCCCGTACTCCGAGAGCCGCCGTCTTCGTGGAACGTTTTCGACGTTCGTCTCCAGCACGGTGATCATATCTTCAGCGGAAAGTAGACCCGCAACGTACAAATTCATAAAATGATCCATCGCGAACAAACACCTTGACAAGATGTACTTGAAATAGCGAACAACGAACTTGAAAAACGAAGGCAGTCAACAGTAGAGAACTGAGGATCTAACGGCGAAGCCAGAAATTCCTGTCTCTTCAACTTTCGCGTCACTTTTGTCATCGCCGTAAAATTGTTCAACATCGCCGTTATTTTCGCTAACGTTCATCAATGGTTAGCATCCGATTTGACTCGCCCAAGACAGATCCATAACGGCGATGCCTGTAACGTTCGCCGTTAAGCAAGATGCAGTTTAGGAACTCTCTAATAGCTTAGTTGTGCTATGATAACTTAATATTTCCTCCAGTTATGCCATGATTATCTATAGGTACTTCAAGAAAATTCAGGGTCGAGGTAAGCAAGTAGCAAGTTGATTTAATGTTAACGCAAATTAAATTTAAATCTCAGACGAATTACATAGGTAGGTACGTCTTTAATACTGTATTTAATACTGCCATTGCGTCCCAGCTCGACGTGTTCTTAATCATCTCATGTATGATTGTCTGTGGACGCAACGTTCCGATGACCTCTTCCGCACTCCTCCTCATACCCTCCCATTGAGGGCATGTGAAGAAGGTGTGGCAGACATCATCCTCCTCTATCCCTCAGTATCTGCACTCTGGGTCAGTGGCTTTCCCGATCTTTACTAAGAAGGAGCGGAAATATCCATGCCCTGAGAGGAATTGAGTCAGCCTCTCCGTGTTTTCTCTCCAACCAAGAATTTAGATCGTCAATTATGAGGCTGTCCACCTTCCACGGGTTTCACAGACAAGGTCTGCTTGCCACCTGCGGATGGTCTCCTCCCGATCTTCCTTCTTTACTGTGGGAATTGCCTCTGCCTTCCTCATTCTTATCCTTTTACGCTCCAGTGCCTGGTGGTATTTTGGGATACTTCCCGCTATCAGTTGTGATGCTGGACCTGATTCTCAGAGCTCGTCTCCTCTGTCCAGATTCCATACGTGCTCTGTACTTTTGGTACCTAAGGGAGTCTGACCACACTTCTGCTCCATACAGCATAATTGCCTCTGCAGTTCGCATAAGGAGTCTCCTCTTAGCATGTGATGGGCCCCCTAGATTTGCCATCAGTCGGCTCAGCTTGTTTACAATATCTGCAGCCTTATCTACTGCTCCACTGATGTGCCTCCAGATGCTTAGTTTCCCGTCCAGCATCACACCAAGGTAACGAATGGCTGGAGGGGTGATGATTTCCTGCCCATCCACATTCATATGTATAGATCTCTCAATTCGCGCTGTGGTTAGCAGTACAATTTCCGCAAGATACTTATAGGTTTGTGTTTCGAGGTTATCTACAATGCAGCGGATCATCCATACAATCAGGTTGATACGAGGAAGCTCTGCGCCATACCCATTTGGCAGAAGTTTTTTTTCCTGTTAGGCGTTGTCCTCCTTCACTCCCAAGTCTTTCTGTAGGACGACCTCAGGAGGTGTTGTACGATGGGTATCCGTAGATTGGGATTGGTGAAAACCTCTAGTAAGTAAAGTAAACAACCATTTCAGGTTGGATTTTCGCCCGACAGCCAGTCCTGGCGTCCAAAGGGAAGATTGGAATTTGTTCTGATGATTTCGCTCATGGCTTCCCATTGCCTCACCGCCCTAGGCTCGGACGAGGGGGCTGAGCCCGGGATGCACGAAAACACGCCCCCGGGGCGAGACTCGAACTCACAACTTCCCCGCAGTAGCCAGTCCGAGACTGGTTGCTGAAGGACGCGTGCCGTAGCGAGCGCGGTCACAGCTGACCCCCGTGAAAACCAAAATCACAAGTTATGACTCACTAACCACATCATCTAAATGCTTGACGATACACGAATTCCCTCCTTGCCTTTTACAGCCTATCCTAACGGAATTTAGAGCTGACAAATAGTATTTTGGGGAATAAAATCGCAAACTTTTGTAACACCATAAGTCCCAGGTTGGAATAGGAGAGCGCCTATTGCTACCTAATGAAACTAAGAAGCCTTGTTACTACAAAGTGGAGGGGAAATCGAACAGGAATGACTCCCCGTTTTGGAGAATAAGAAACCCGACCTCGGAAAAAACCTTCAGGAAGCAAAGGATTTCAAGCGGTCCCACCCGAAGACCAAGTGACCTTTGAACCCAATTCCTTTCTATTTTTCGAGAGTTTGGGAGGCAATTTGGGAGAATCACGCCCCGGTAGACCCCCTTCCACCATCTTTCAAACCAGGTTCCATTCAATTTCACTCGGGAAGACTTGATAAATTAAAAAAAAGAAGGGAAAAACGGAGGAAACGGTGGAGAATTTTCCTGGACGGAGGCTCAGCTGGGGTGGCTGAGGATGGATGAGGCGGCGTTTTAATCAAATCCTTACCTACCGCCACTTTTTTGTCGCGGAGGAAAACGAATTGACGTCGCGCCGTTTTACTTCGAATCGGGTGGAAAAGTTTTGAAGTTGAATATTTGACTTTTTAGGGCCTCCAAACCATCCCAACCACGTGGACGGATCTTGCTCCCGAGCGCACACCATCTCAGCTGTCGCGGAATTATCGATTTGACAGACTGGGAACTCAGAATATTTGGCAGGGCTCGTTTACCTGGGTTCAAAATCCACTAGATTAAGCATTTTTGCGAGAAAAAAAAATTCTCAAAAGTATATTTATAGACAGAATGAGGATTCCTACTATTAAAAGGCATTTTTTTTTGGCGAATTCTTCGGAATTTTTCGCATAATAGCTTATTTAGTGACATTGAGAAAAATCGAAAATGTATTTTAAATTGAAAATTGGTTGATCGGGTGTAGAGGCAATAGAACTGTCACTCCCTTTAGTCTTAATCAGACGCATATGGCAGGTTCCATGGGTTGATCGAGTGACCTATGCAGCAATCCTCCAGAGAATGAATAAAGAGTGTGAGGTTATGAACAGCGTAAAGCGACGAAAACTCCAGTATTTTGGCCACCTAATTAGAAATGAGAAATACCTCTTGCTGCAGAATATATTGCAGGAACGCATAAATGGGGGACGCGAGCCTGGTCGCAGAAGGGTTTCATGGCTGAATAACCTTCGCCTGTGGTTTGGGGAGACCGCCACATCTTTATTTAGAAAGGCCGCAAATAAAATAAAGATTGCGTTGATGATCGCCAACGTTCGTCACAGACAGGGCACCTAAAGAAGAAGACGCATATGCAGCCAGATATTTAGGAGTCATGTTGGACACAATATTTGGTGAACTTGTAAGAAGAACTGCAGATAGAGCAGCACAAATCTGCAGCTCTTTGTCACCTTATGAAGAACATGAACGGTCCTAGACCGTGCTAGAAACGCCCAATGATGACAGTCGTGCAGTCAATTCTCTTGTCCGGAGCGGAGGTCAAGGCAGACGCGTTGAGTGTGGCATCAGTCCGACAGAGATTAATAGCTGTGCGGCGTAGAGGAGCCCTACGAATCGCCTGTGCTTACCGAACAGTGTCAGAACCTGCTATCTTTGTCCTCACGAGTGTCATACCCATTCAGCTGATGGCTTCAGAGAGGAAGAGAATCTTTGAGAGAAGGGATGAAGGAAACAGGGCCTGCATAGCGAAGGAAGAAAGGGAGCGCACAATGGCAAAATGGCAAGATATATGGACAGGAGAACATAGAGGAAGGTGGACTACACGGCTGGTGCCAAACATTCAGACGTGGATGGAAGTGAACTTCTTCCTTACGCAATTCTTTACAGGACATGGACTTTTTTATAACTATTTGCATAAAATGGGGAAGGTATCTACCAGAACAAAGAAGACGATGATATGCTCCACACCTTCTTCAAATGCACCGAATGGGCGCCTGAAAGAAATCAGCTGATGGCAGACCTGGAGTTAGCTCCCCAGAGTTCAACACCAGAGGCTGATGTCAGCAGGATGCTGGAAGGTGAAAGGAGCTAGACTGGTGTGGCAGAGTACACAGAAACCATCCTGACAAGGAAGATGCTCTTAGAACGAGAAAGAGTGAGGAGGGAGCATCTGGTCCGCCCCCTCAACCAGAACTGGTTAAACGCCCCAGGACTCAGCCAGAAGTAATGTGTTAAACGGTTCCGGGTAGAGTTCCAACGTGGGAGAAAAGGAGGTGTTTTGGTTTATTATTTTCAATAATGAACCTTTGGGATCGACCAAGAAATTTTTTTGATAACCCCCCCGCCTCCCTGAAAATTTGTTGGTTTACGTTTCAAGGTACGTAGAATCCAAAAATCGAATAAAAATTTGTCCGTCCGTCCGCCGTACGCTTTCCCCGCTTAGCGTTGACCGATTTTGATGAAATTTGGTATCTAGGCTCCATTTGGGGACTTTGTTGTGCCCCGAAGATTTTGGTTGATGTAGGTCACTTCTAAGGGTTGAAAAATAAGGTTTGGAATTTAGAAAACGCTCTAACTAAAAACATTTTGATATAAAAGTATTGCTTTTCCATCAATTTAAGATAGCATAGAATTTTTTGAGACCACGTGAAGCCTTGTAGGACAAACCGTTCGCTCCCTACGAGAACTTAAGGGTTGGGCTTACGATAAATCAGAAACACGAGTGTGAATCGCCAAAGGGCCTAATCTCAAATCAAATTTCAGCTGACCAAAATGCGATCGATGTTTTTCTTCAAGTTGGTTGGTGGTAACAGTGGCAAAGCCGTGTTATTTGCAGAAGAGTGATCTATGTAGAAAAATAATAAACCTTTGTGTAATAATTTGAAGACGCGGGCCCTTTCAGGTATCTTACGAGATCCAACTCCACCTATGGATCTTAAAGATTTTTCTCACCTGCCTACCGAAAAAAAAAAAAAAAATCAGACGCTTATGTGACATTGAGGACATCAGAGCTGTTAGCGAATTTTCAAAGAAAATGTTTTGTCTTTTTAGGCTTGTTCTATGACAAGTGATTGTATCGGGTGATTCAAGTTCAACTTGTCTCCAATCTTATTCGGGAATGGAATGCTGAATTCCCAAATTTGTTTGAGCTCGTTTTAGTCGATCATTTAAGCTATCATGTTGAAAAAAATCAATTTTCAAAGTTATCTTCTGTGATGAAACTATGATTAAAATTCAAGAAATCTACATACAACTTCTATTTTCCATAGACAAGGATATTAACTATTATTCTAAACCAGAGACGCACATAGATATTCATGAGTTCCGAATATGGAAGCGTGGGCTAATGGCATCGGCTTTACACTTCAATAAGAATTCGTCCTTCATTTTTGCCCTTAAGCATTCTCATTGCTTTAGTATAACTATCGGATTATCAAATTCCAATTGAATATCAAGTTTTTCCGCCAGATCTTCACATACTTTGTACTAAGAAATTGTCAAATGTATTACTAACAACGCCACAACTTTTGTATATCTACTTTTGTGCTGCCGTACGAACTCCACCCGACAATTTTTCAAACCACCCAATTTTCAATTAACGTTTGTTACGCCCAAGAACAGTTTTTGTGGCAGTAAGTAGTGTTTACATGTCAGAACAACACTGACCTAATTAACGGATGTTTTAATTTCTCCTGCAAAGACCCAATTTGGCGCATCTTTGAAATATTTCTTATCAAATATAGCTTAAGCTGCCTACAGAGTGTACCTTATGTGCAGATCTTTCGAAAATGCCCATACCATGTTGATGAAATGAGCCTCCGTAGCTAAGTACACCTATGAAGCTCCGAACGTGTTCACAAGGTTCCTAAACGGCAAATACTTCCTCCTGACGATAAAATATTCATGCGGAACTCAATTCTTCATAATGAACATTAAAAATAATAAACCACCAGAACGCGATTCGCAGGAAGTTTTAATTAACTCGTCTATCACCGCCCTCGGGTTTCAGGCACTTGGAGCGCAGCATCCCAACTTCAGAAAGTAACAATTATTGTTGAAAAACTTACTTCCGCCCTTCCAGAGCCGGACGGCCCTTATAAAAACAGAGTTCATTCCCCCCCGCTCACAATTTGCGCCTAATAATTTCAACTTAATTACTCTTCTGAGCCGCCTCGTAACGATTCGGAAATTGAAGATTCGAGGAGGATCAACTTGTTGAGTGTTGTGTTGCACTTCCCAAGTCTTTAACGGGTGATTTTATGTTCAATAGACTTATGATGGTAGCGACATAATATTAACTGGTAAAAACATGAGTGGTGGTGATGAGGAACGAAAATAACTTGACCAAACCATACAAATACCTCAGGTGATTACTGTAGGATCTTGTGTTTAATTTAGCTCCCTAAGAACGGAAATAGGGCACCTTTGTTTTCGTGCAGCATGTAAGACAAATTTTGCGTCCTCCAAGATACAATTTTCTCTTTCATTCTGCATTCCTGTGCATTCCAAAATATTTTGGTTCAGAGTTTGCCTTTGTCAATCCTGTGTTCTGGGCAAAACCATTCGAAAAGATTCTTTTGGTCGTGCAATTTAGCCTCAAAACGATCCTCTATGAATTTCATCACAGTCGGACGAATAATTAATGCATTTATCATTCCATTTTTGTACTTCTTGTACCTGCACAACTTCTGTCCCTTCAACTGAGTTAAGCTGTGATTAGGTTCCAGAGCGATCCTCACAGGTCTCTCTCGATGAGGTCAGAAAAAACAGGGGTGTGGCACATAGCTTTCTCATATCCAAAACTCAGTTGTATGGATGATCCGATGCATTGTAGCTAATCTCAAACCCTTGCACTACCCTACAAGGAGACCATCTACATGTCAACTCACACAATCAATGGATATTTAATGAAAATCGGGTTGAAAATGTATGAGTTAAGGCTGTTATAAGGTTTGTACATTTGCGCATGCGCAGTGGCTACTATCAATACGGGAGCAATGATTTTCACAGCGGACCATCTACACCCTAATACGCACAATCACTGAACATTTCATCAATATCGGAAAATAACTTCGAATAGTTTTCCACATAGCAAGGATTTCTTGGTTGACACACACACACAGATAGACTGACACAGAACCAACATTTTTCAGAAAAGCCTAAAAAGTGGAAATTTTGATTTTTTAAAACTTTTTTTTTCAACTTAGAAAAATAGTTTGACCGTCTTTTTTGGGAAACTTTTTTCTTAAACCTTGGAAAAATTGTTTGACCGCTTTTTTTTATTTTTAGAAACTTTTTTTTCAACCTTGGAAAAATAGTTTGACCGCTTTTTAATTCAACAATATAAGAAAAACTGGTCTAAAAATCCCAAAATGTATACTAAGTTTAGTGAAATTTTAACTCTTTCACTAAATCTTCAGTCTTTAATAAAATTTATTAAAAGTCATTTAATGACTGTGTGGTCAACTTTGCCAGCACAATCAAAATAACCACTGATTTTTTTTTTTTTTTAATGTAAGGTAAACCCCTAAGTATTACAATGCTTTTTCAATCACAATGCTTTGATCAATAACTAGATTAGATCTCAGATCATTTTTAAACAAAATTTAAGCACTAATTGATACTTTCAAACAGCTTTTGACAATCGAATCACTCAATAAACTCGAAGGTGGCGTTACTCGACTTCGCTGTTGTTCTCAACGTGCGATATGAACAAATTTCATATAAATGGGCCAAGATACAAAGATACGTTGTAAAGATAGCATAAGCTGACTTTTTTTTTTCCTTTCGCGGGAAAACTCGTCAGCTGACTCATTCATTGGGAAAAACGCTCTCTGGAAATTTGGTTTGTGAAGGGCGACCACGGATGAATAAATTAGCCAATGTAGGAGTGGATATAATATATCATGTCACATAGAGGGTAAAATGATATTCTGTTATTTAAAAATCTGAGTAGAATGGAATCGACTGTTATGTGATGAGTTCAACTTTTATTCATTCTGCGCGCACCATATTCCCTTTATTCTTCAAATAGTGCAAAGAATGAACTAAGAAAAACAAAAAACATTTGAACACTTGAGAGGTTTTTAAGTGTGGTGAACGGGAGGTATTGAAAACGCCGTAAAAGGCATTAGAAAAGTTTCGACCCCCACCCCAGCTCAGAGCTGTGGGGAATTGCAAGTAAACCCCCACTCGGGGAAGCCAGGGGTGCCCTCACGTTCATCAGATAAAACCTTCAACTATAAACAGGCTTTATGTTGTAAAAACCTTTAAATCTTCCATCCACTCTCCCACCCCTCGATCTAAGTCCTGGGGAGGGAGTTCTTTCAAGGCGTTCTCCTCCCTTCGGTTCGGTACTTTTTATCGCACTGCAATAAAACAGAAAGTAGCAGTTCGATCCCGACTCGCACTTTCTAGGGTCTACTTTGGCTGGAGGTGTCTTAAACTACTCACTTCTAGTTCTAGTTCAACAGTAAAATTACACCACATACCGGTGGTGTACAGTTGGTGAGTACTCTCAACATCGTGCTGTGCAACAGTTGGAGGCTTGGGGACAAAGCATCCAAAAACATCATTGGTAGTTAGAAGGTTCTATGTAATAAGAATATTTGAAGTGATACTAGTCCAGGGGTCTTCGACTATGGCTCCGAGTAGCTTTCGTTCTAGCTCTACCAGAACGCCGTGGTAGAATTACAATGAAACTATTCTAGAAAAAATCAAAAAGGAACTTAACTAATAGAAATTAAAAAAAAAACTGCAAATTATTTCACAAAGGTTTATAATTTTCCTGTATAGATCACCCTTCTGCAAAGATCATTGTTACCATTTATTTTTTTACCTACCAATCATAGTTACCTTCTGAGGCATTTTTGAACATTTCAACCCTTTTATTTCAATTTGGATTCCAAAATGAAGGTTTGAAATTTTCAAAAATGCCTTAGAAGGTAGGTAGGTACCTATGGTTGGTAGGTAAAAAAATTAAATAAATAAATAAATAGTGACTGTTGGAGACTGGTATCTCCACGAAGAGCTACCAATGTCACATGAAGTCACACCATTCTTCCATTCCCGAAGCACAAACGTAAGGCACTCAACGCTTTATAATCATCATCTGGTAGCGTATCGAAACGACGTGGCTTCAAAGCCTTTTCCATGATAGTACCTTGGCAGGATAAATTGAAATGATTCAACTCAAACTTGAGCTTCAATCAAGAACGTCTCATAGTTGAATAGTAAATTATTGAATTAAAAGAACAATGATTAGAGATGGCAACGATATATTTCATATATCGATCGATTACAGTTCATACATCGATATATTTATAGAGAACCGATATTATCGGTCAATATCGATATATTTTCCGATGATATCACGACTTGTTTTCAACAAGTAAAACTATTAATATTAAAATGAATGGATGAGGAGGGACGCAAATATTTGTGTAAAACATCAAGTAATTCAATTCCAAAGTTTGTAGGTAACTACGGGATGGCTTGATTTCAGACTGTTGACTTCAGCTCAAACATGATCGTGTACGTGAATGGTTCACACCAACAGGCGCTCAGGGCTCTATTATTTGACTTGAGCCAAAAATAAAGAAGTCGTGTCTAGATTAAAACTACATACTTTACGAAGTGAAGCAGGTTTTCACTAAAATTATTTTCAATTTTGAAGGAACTTGTCAATTTATAACTCTAACATTGCAATGGCGAGGGAATCTACGATATTTCATATGTTATTAGAAACCCTGAGGGTAGTTTTATTCCAAATTTGTAACCCCAATATCACTGTGCTCTGAAACCGTGACATTTTCGCACTTTTGGTTTATTATTTTCAATCCTAAATTGAAGGAAAACCAATACCTTCATATCAAAATTTTTTGAGTTAGGGCGTTTTCAAAATTCATTTTTGAAACCTTAGAAGTGACCTACATCAACCAAAAACTAGACCCCAAATGGAGCCAACATGCCAAATTTCATCAAAATCGGTCAATGCTAAGTGGGGAAAGTGCCGCGTACGGCGGACGGACGGCCAAATTTTGGTTTATTATTTTCAATAATGAACCTTTGGAATCGACCAAGAAAAAAAAAATTTTTAACACTCCCTCAAAATTTGATGGTTTACGTTTCAAGGTACGTAGAATCCAAAAATCGAATAAAAATTTGGCCGTCCGTCCGCCGTACGCGGCACTTTTGCCACTTAGCATTGACCGATTTTGATGAAATTTGGTATGTAGGCTCCATTTGGGGTCTAGTTGTGCCCCGAAGATTTTGGTTGATGTAGGTCACTTCTAAGGGTTCCAAAATCAATTTTGAAATTTTTAAAACGCCCTAACTCAAACAATTTTGATATAAAGGTATTGTTTTTCCTTCAATTTAAGATTCTATAGAATTTTTAGAATTTTTTTTTGAGACCACCCGGAGTTCTGTAGGACAAACCGTTCGCTCACTACGAGAATTTAAAGTTTGGACGTACGATAAATCAGAAACACGAGTGTGAATCGCAAAAGAGGCCTAATCTCCGTTCAAATTAAAGCTGACCGAAATGCGATCGATGTTTTTCTTCATGTTGGATGGTTGGTGGCTTTGCAGACGAGTGATCTATAAAGAAAAATAAAAAATAATAAACCATTGTGTAATAATAAGAGGGCGTCGGTGGTCTAGTGGACAGTGTACCCGACTGCGGTGATAGGGTAAGAACCGTCTTGCGGGGACGCGCGTTCGAGTCTGGTCGCCAGCAGAAAGTTTTCTGTCTATTAGACGATCGGCAATCTCTCGTTCCAACCCAGGGCGGTGATGTTTGGGAAGCCATGAGCGAAATCATCAGAACAAATTCTGATCTCCCCTTAGGGAGACAGCTGATGACGTCCGCGACGCCAAGAATGGCAGTCGGACGAAAATTCAACCTGAAATGGTTGCTTACTTACTTACTTACCATTGTGTAATAATTTGCAGCGTTTTTCTGTTTATAAACTATGAATTTCGATAATTCATACCCAGTAAAACTTTTTAAGTAGGTTAAATACTAACTTCAACCGGATTTTCCAAGTAGATCTTCCGATATGTCGAGTATATCGATATATATCTTCCAAAGTGATGTTAGTAATGTTCCAATTCACCTGCCTACTTACTTCGACAAGTTTTTCCAAGTAGGTATATCTTCCGATATGTCGATAAATGTCTTCCTAAATGATGTTTGTAACTTTTTAAACTATTTAATTCACCTATCACTTCAACACGTTCTTCCGATATAGCGGAATATCGATACATTTTCTCCGATACATCGAAGGTATTGGTATCTCATTGACGATTCATCATTTGATCAGTATATCGATATATTTCATTCAATATGCCATCCCTAACAATGATAAGATACATCTGGTATCTATGGAAACATAACTATCATAACAATCATAACTTGAACCAACTTCACTACAAGTAAACGGAATATTCGCTCATTTAGGAGTGAATCTGAAGAGAACCTGCGGGATCGGCTCGACTTGAACTTCCGTTAGTCCACCTAATGGTATTGGCTCTGAGCTGAGGGGTCCCTACCTGCCCCAACAAGCCTTAGCAGCACTTTGCGTGTTGACACTCCGTTAGAATCCATAACAAGAGCCCCCCTAACCGACGGGCAAACACGATTTTATATTATTTGTGCTGCCACCAAGCGATTGGTGAGCGATCCCGAACACGCTGCGTTACAGCTATTGACGAGATAGCACGAGGTATCGTTGACGTAATGTGCGTAAATTGACAATAATTGGCGATTGATTAGTGTGACGAGTGAAGGTAATGTGTGTGAGAGTGCGTTCAAGATATGGAGGTCGCCATTACTTCTGGGATACGGAAAACTTAACTATACTTGGTTCGGACGTTTAAACACTGAAAATCTAAAAAGAAGTTACTAGCTTATTAATAAGTAACTTATGTTGGAATGGATACGGAAATATTTCCAATAAAACTCGTATTTCTACCCAATTACTCAAAATATAAATTAGGATTAATGGTTAACTGAATACATATTGATATAAATTGGGTACAATTTCATATTAAGACAGAGATTCCCATGTACCTTCTTTTTTACCTGAATAGTTTCTACTCAGTAATTTTCTCAGCAAGTTTTTAGGACGTCCCACAGTAAGACTTGGGCGTCCTAATGCGATCGATCTGGGGTGAAGTTGGACAACACTCAACAGAAAAAAAATAACCACACAGTAATCCATTTTAGACCATTCTGAATCCAAATCCGCGAAAAAAAACCATAGGTGTATGTCTGTGTGTGTGTGTGTGTGTGTAACAAAATCTTGTGTCGTCTGCACAGGCCTTAGTTCTCAACCGATTTTCCTGGTTCTTTATTTGTTCGTCGCGGAAAACTATCTAGTTGCGCACTACGGCGCCGGAATTTCGAATTTTGCCTTTTAAGGGGAGGAAAGGGGGGGTTAATGCTCGAAAAACGTGCGTTTTTGGGCATAATCTTGTGTACTCTGCCCAGGCCTTAGTTCTCGAACGATTTTCGTGGTTATTTTTTCGTTTGACGCGGAATACTATCTAGTTGTGCACTACAGCGCCGGAATTTTGGATTTTGCTTTTTAAGAGGGGGAAAGAGGGGGTTAATGCTTAAAAAACGTGCGTTTGCGTGCATAATCTTGTAAACTCTGCCCAGACCTCAATTTCCAACCGATTTGCGTGTTTCTTTTTTTGTTTGACTCAAATAACTTCCGAGTTGTACATGATTTTACCAGAGTACCAAAATTCGCAAGGGGAGGGGGTGATTGGGGGGATAATATTCACAAAATATCCGATTTTTCAATATTTCGGTTCCATTACTGCTTACTAATGTTGGGTGCGCCTTGATTTTTTTTAGATTTTTAATCGAAAGTAGACCTCATCCTGAGAGTTTTGACACCAGCCGTTCTCTTTTTGGATGAGTAGATCTTTTTCTACGATTTTTCAAAGTTTCGACCGTTTATGACGTCACGCGCCCCTCTCGCCTGGGCGGGACCCCCCAGCCTACTGTGACGTCATAAACGGTCGAAACTTTAAAAATTCATAGGAAAAGATTTACACACGCTAGAAGGCGCACACCCCATTGTACCCAAGCTTTGAAATTGAGGAAAAATTCTCATTATACCTCCGGATTTTCCTGAATTATTCTCTGTACCACCATGGAACTAATAGTGGTGCCACCATGGTGCCAGGACATGGTGCCATGATGCCATAAACCTCATATTTCGTGTTTTTTTTTTTTTGTGTTTCACCTCGAATACGGATGTGAACTTCGACGGACTGCCTACCAAAACTAACAGATGAAAGTTCAATGTTACGACGTATTTCCGCATTGGTGCCAGACTGGCACCATTGTTGGCGTTGGGGTGGTGGTGTGTGTGTGGGGGGGGGGGGGGGTGAACTCGAATTCGCATGTTGGGTATCGTAGATCATGGATTTTAAAATGCTCTTCAGATTCGAGGCTCCCATGCCGCTAGAAATGTGAAGGTGGATAATGGTGGGGAGGTGTCACTATTTCTTGCCTAAAGTAATAAATAAATTACATCGAGTGAAACAGTTTTGTCACTTAACAACTGGTTAAACTGATCTAATGCTTATCCAATGGGACGTCCCCTGGAATGCATGCATTACTAAACAATATGTTTACCTATTACTTTTCATTTATACTCAGCAAGTTTTTTCCATCTAATTAATACAATGTTTTTAAAAGACAAATTCAATTTAGTAGTCAAATTTGAACACAAGTTTGAATAGATGACTCTTAACACGCTCGTTGAAATTTTGGTTTCACCACCAAGTCTACCTAGCAGAAGTTAGTGTCGACTTTGGCGAGGAGAAGAAAAAAGTCTTCCAAAATCAAAACTTTTACTTCTGGTTTTCACGTTTTTAGACCTTTCCGAACAATTCTGGTTGCGGGTCTGTGTGTCCTCAATCCTTGTAACTGGCGATCACTTCACCAAGTTGAAGTCGTATTTCGATGAACATTTCTGGGATCGTCAGGGTTGGGGTTTTGATGGTCTTTTAATGTCCTCAGGATCGCTTACAACAAGCGTAACTTCTACAGTTTCCAACCGGTTGTTTTGAATATTCTAAGGTTTGGCGGGTTCCAGTCAAGATGGTCTTTCATGAGTTTCATCGTGATGGGATCAATGGTAGCCACATTAGGAGCAAACGTTAAGTCTTGTCTCAGACATTACGTACACATTTTACATTCGGTTTCGAATACATCGAAAATGAAATAATTTTTTTTTCAGACAAATTTTGGCTTTGAAAATTGTCTGAAACAAATTTGTGGGCGATTATTGCTTCCGAGTCCACCAAGATAGCGGAAGCTGTTTTCACTTTTCAAGGTTGGAAAAAAAATGTTCTCCAAAATCAAAATTACGACACATTTACGTTTCAGACCTTCCTGATCAATTTTGGTTCCGTATCTGTCTGTCTGTGTGTCTGTCATGAAATCCTTGCCACATTCATCGTCCGATTTCGATGAAATTTTCAGGATTTGTGTGGGTTGGAGTGAAGATGGTTCCCTACAAAAATCATTGCCCCCGAATTGAAAGTATTTTCAAGTATTCTCTACATTCTCTACACGCGTTCCCTATGAGGGTAGTGCACTTAGAGATTGATGTTTTGAGATCAACCTCTATGCATCGGATCATCTATACAATCTAGTTACAGATACGAGGAAGCTATGCGCCACACCCAGTTGATTTTTTTTCTGTTTCCACTCATGTTAACAGCATTAAGAGTCAGCCGTCCTGAGAGACATCCTAGCAAGCAAAGTGGTCTCTACGGGGGGAAATGATAGACATCCTCCTTCATTATTTGCAAGTTGTCGCACTCCAATTCAATAAATTGTCTACCAAAAATTCAAGAATTCAATTGTATCACTATAATGTTCGCTATGGTAGTAACGATAGACCAACCTGTTACAACTCCGTAGATTCAACCTGTCCTTTGAACACTATTCTGGTAGTTATTACTGGTAATGCGAGTAGATGGAATACAAACGAAAACAAAGGTAGTTTCGAGGCTCGCACACCAGATTTGGGTTACTTGTTCATTCCCAGAGCATGATTATTATAAAAGATACCGCGGGGCGTAATTACCTTCAACAACGCTTTGGATGAACGAAAATGTTTTCATCCCCTTCTCAGAGTAATGTGATACCCAGTTACCGCATACAATTTGTGTCTCCCTTCTATCTCTCTCCCTTCCTCTTTCTCTTACCACCCGCAACCAGCGGACTCTGAGCTCTGCGGTCCGTTGAGATCCACCCATTTTCAGGTTTGATGGTTACCTACTGCCGCATTGCCGTAAATTTACCGGGCGTTTAAACTCCTATTCCTGTGTCAACTTAGTTCCTAAGCGACTGAGTTTAATACCTATTTTCTGCCAAAAACACAATTTAGTGGCCAATGCTGTAATTCTCTATTGTGGTTTATTATTTTCAATAATTAACCTTTGGAATCAACCGAAAATTTTTTTAACACCCCCTCAAAATTTGTTGGTTTACGTTTCAAGGTACCTACGTAGTATCAAAAATCGAATATAAATTTGGCCGTACGCGGCACTTTCCCCGCTTAGCATTGACCGAATTTTTATGAAATTTGGTATGTAGGCTCCATTTGGGGTCTAGTTGTGCCCGAAGATTTTGGTTGGTGTCGGTTACTTCTAAGGGTTGAAAATTAATGTTTGAAATTTCGAAATCGCTCTGTCAAAAAATTTTGATATAAAAGTATTGTTTTTCCATCAATTTAAGAAAGTATTGAATCTTTAGAGACCAGGTGGAGTCCTGTAGGATAAACCGTTCGCTCCCTACGAGAACTTAAGGGTTGGACTTGCGATAAATCAGAAACACGAGTGTGAATCGCAAAATAGGCCTAATTTCCGTTCAAATTTTAGGTGACCGAAATGCGATCGATGTTTTTCTTCATGTTGGTTGGTGGTAACAATGGCAAAACGCTGAAAATCATTGCTCAAAGGTTTATTATTTTCTGTATAGATCACCCTTCTGTATAGATCACTGGTTCTCCATCAATAGCACCTACCACCATCTGTATTCTCCCTTGACCTTCCCTCTCAAATTTCAGCTTCCTGCGTTCAATAGGATTGAAAATGGCTTCGGAGCTCACTCAGCTGATCAGTGATCTGAAGAGTGAAGAAGCCTTTGAGCAATGATTTGCAGCGTTTTTTACCCACCAACATTTTTTTTACCTACCAGCTAGGTACTACCTACCACACCATACTGGCTTCACCCCTTCACAATCAAGTTTATTAGAAAGAACTAAACGCTTCACACTCGATTGGAAAAATAGAAAGCTTCATATGGAAATTTGATTACTGGTTACGCAGAAGGCAAAACTGTATACAAATCGAAGAAATGAACAGCGATCGCATTTTAGTCCGACAAAATTTGAATGGAGATTAGACCTCTTTTGCGATTCACACTCATGATTCTGCTTTATCGAAGGAAAACCTTCAAGTACTCGTAGGGACCGAACGGTTTGTCCTATAGAGCTCCGGGTGGTCTCAAAAATTTTTAAAAATTCAATACTATTTAAAATTGGTAAAAAAACGATACCTTTATTTCGAGAGTTTTCGAGCTAGGGCACTCTTGAAAATTTCAACCCTTAATTTTCACCCCTTAGAAGTGACCTACATCAACCAAAAGCTTCGCGGCACAACTAGACCCCAAATGGAGCCCATATACCAAATTTGAACCAAATCGGTCCAGTGTTGCTAAGAATAGTGCCGCGTACGGCGGACGGACGGACATTTTTTTATTCGATTTTCGTATTCTACGTACCTTGAAACGTAAAACATCAAATTTTGAGGGGGGTTAACAATTTTTTTTTGCTCGATTCCAAAGGCTTATTATTGAAAATAATAAACCAAAATTGATCTATATTGTAAAATTGTAAAACTTTGTGTAAAAATTTGCAGCGTTTTCTTCTGGATGAATACTTCTCTATCAACATCGATGAATTTGGTTCACTGTGGTGTTCTGTAAATATTGTATTCTGATATTGTATCGTCATTGTAACATTACTCGTAGTAATGATTGCAGCAGTTTGAAGCCGGAAGGCATAAACTCAATTCGAACGGAGTGAATAGAAGTGCCTATTCTACCTAATGGCGCGAACGAGAGATGAAAACCCGAAATGGACGTAGAAAACCAAGTTTACGCCAAATCAGATTAGAGTGTCCGTGAAAACCTCTCCCGGCCATTCGTATCCTATGAGAGCGATAATTTCGGTTTTATCGCGCAGGTAATTTTCAAACTCTGCGGCCCATTCGCGAATATTCCATTTTCCGTTCCCCCTCCTTCAATCGTCATTAACGGCTGCCCATCTACAACTTCCGTGCCACTTGGTCGTCCCCCGCATCACCACTATCTGTTTTCCTCTATTTAAGTTCGATTCGATAAATTATTATGATGTACGGTGCACCGTACAGACACATTAAATGTCTGATTTTGTGCCACAGGAGGTATTTCCGATGTTTTAACATATCTTTGAAGATTGTTACGACTATTCAGCCGCACCACATTTGCACCATCCGGTGGCCAGTCCTAGCATGGGTAGAGTTCGGGGGGGGGGGGGGGGTTCGTGCCTGATAGGATTATACAGGTACCAGAAAAAAAGTCAAAATGGGCGCCACTCCTCAGAAATGGTTTGATTTTTTTATTCAGTTTTGAAATGGGATCGAATTCGGTAGGTTGCCAATCAGCCTGCA
Organism: Apolygus lucorum; assembly: GCA_009739505.2. NCBI lineage: Eukaryota > Metazoa > Arthropoda > Insecta > Hemiptera > Miridae > Apolygus > Apolygus lucorum. The sequence goes on from CM019177.2 coordinate 2,456,360, forward strand.
GCACCGCTCTCAATCGCCCTAGCCTAAGTCCTAATTCCCTAGTACCCTAATTTTTCTTAACGAACTAATTATAAATAAGTTGGCGTCAGGAAGGCTGAGGATGACGGCGTCACTGGTATTGTAGGTACGAGGAAACCACGTATGTTGAATAGAAGAGTAGGAAATATACTCGGAGAATTGAACCCCTAAAACAATATTCAATATATGGTTTTAGATGATGAAAAAAAGAAATGACTCACTTTGGCAGGAGGTATCCCAATGGGTTCATAACATTAATGCCTCACCATTCATGGGGTTCTGGTCAGCACCTTTTCCTATCCAAGTAGGTAGTTGGTAGAATACTTCGAGAGACCCAATGTAGAATAGAAGAACCCAGAAGGTTACAGGATTCCTGCAGAGATTAATGAAGAAAAAAGGAAATGAAAAGAACTGCAAAGATGGCGATCTGGTACCTCATGGGCTAAACCAAAAAGAAGAAGCACCAAGTGCTGTGCAGGAATCATCAATCCTATGAGGAAGAATGCTTCGGACAGTAGGTCCCTACTAGATTAAAGATACGAGGATAGATACGAGAAGATCCTCAAAGGAGGTGAAACTGTAATAAAAGTAAAGTACCTGAAGATAGATGACGTTCTGCTTGAGAAGGTACAAGCCAGAATATTGTGCTGAGACGCAGCTCCAGCACAGCAAATACGATAAATTGAAGAAGGGCTTTCAGCAGCACACTTCCAAAGAATTATACCAAAAGGCAATACGGATACAAAATGAAAATTAAAATCCTGCACTTGCAGAGAAGAACCACCTGAATTTTACTATTATCCTGCCTAGCAGAAGTGCGAGATGCGAGATTCAGGGCGGTACTGGTTGATGACTACCGAATAACGTAGCAGCTTGGGGTCCAAATCAACAAGATAATGAGATAATGAGATGAAGGCAAGACGGCTGCACGGGGCTTATCGGGGATTATTGGAGCCCCCTTTGGGTCTGACCGCCTACCTATTGCGAATAATTGTTACTTGCGTAACAAGATATTATTTCGAAAATCATATTATGAGGACGATACTCAACGCAGATATGTAAGACCCAATCAACTTCAACATCGCTTTCCTTGTATGAACTCGCCACCTCACCAGTTCCTACAATACAACTGCTGGTATTGTGATTGTCCCTCACCAGCTCACAGCGCAAAAACTTGTTAGGAAAGATTGCCAAGTTGGCTGTGAAGTAACTCGAAACTCCCGCCCGGGGCGAACGTTTGTTTTTCCGGCTTCTCAAGTAATTTGGGAGAGGGAAGTAATGGGCTTACTTAGACCGCTCCACATCGCCCGAGAGATACAGCTAATAGCTCTAATGAGACGACCTCCGTCCCAACACGCAATCTCGTCTCCCTCGCTCGGAACCAGGACTCATGATTGGTTTGATCGAAAACTCCTTCATCCCACAGGAAAGCTAAGCGGAAGTAGTGGAAGGACATTCAAGAAAGGGCTCAAATTCGTCCAGCGTAGAGAAGAATATTTGCAGACGATTTGTACAGAATATTTTGTCATCAAATCGGTCCGGAACATGATTGTAATGTGGATATTAAGCTTCACATTAAGTTTATTTTGAAGCAATTAACGTTTCATTCAATTCGAGTTGCAGGTGTCTTCATTAAGAAATTTGATTACTGGTTGCCAAGTAAGCAAAACTGAGTGCAACTCTTATAAACGAACAGCGATCGGATTTTGGTCTGCTGAGCCTCTTTGCGATCCACGCTGATGGATCTTGGGTCTTCTGTCATACTCTGCTGGGTACCAGGACGCATAGGAATCGCCGGAAATGAAATTGCTGATCGGAATGCAAAAATTGCAACTGAAGAGCCCAATTCCACATGTCTGTATGTATGCGCGGACTACCAATGTTCAATAAAAAGAGAAGTATGGAACAGTTGGAGAACCGAATGGCAGAACATTGTCGTAAGAAAAAGCTCTCGGATGGTACTTTGCTTAACCGATGCTGGGAGAAAGTGGTTCTCACTCGCCTCCGGATAGGACATACCCGCCTAACGCATGGCCACCTCATGGAACGAGAAGCAACACTTCCCCCCAACTGCTCACCTGTATATGCCCTCTAACTGGAACCCACTTGCTGACTGATAGCCAAATTTTCAACAACCTCCTACCCGAAACTCCGAAGAATTTAGAAGAGCTCCTGGATAACAATTCAGCTTGGTTGGACTTTATTTTCGATAAATTGAGAACTTTGTCACTATTCTATAAACTGTAATAGCTTTTGTTTTTCTCACTTTCTCAATTTTTAATCAATAATTTGTTGTAAACATTTAATTTGGCGCCCTTGACCACTTGAAGGTTGCATGTGCCTTAATAAAGAAAAAAAAAAGAAAGAAGCGATCCACGCTCGTATTTCTGATTCATCGTAATTCCTGCCCTCAAGTTCTCGTAGGGAGCGAACGGTTTTACCTACAGAGCTCTGAGTGTTTCATTAGATTGTAAAAATCCAATACTATTTTAAATTTATCAAAAAACAATAGATACCTTTATTTCAAACGTTTTTGAGCTAGGGCGTTATAAAAATGTCAACCCTTATTTTTCACCCCTTAGAAGTGACATCTCTTATTGTAAAATTGAGAAAATGTATGTACGTGTTCTCTTTATTGAGAAGAATAGTGTCATCCACCATTATGAGACAAGTCTATTGTGCTTTGGTTCAGTCGATACTGCTGTACGATCTGCCAATATGGGGTGGTGCGTACGCAGCAATCATGCAAAGAGTGGAAATTACACAAAAAATGTTTATTCGCGCCATAGCCAAAGTAGGATGGAGGGAACACACTGCACCACTCTTCCAAAAATTAAAACTGCTAAAGATCGGTGATCTCTACAATAGGAATGCTGTTCAGCAACTGTTCAAAACAAAACTCTATTCTTTTCCACAGCAGGCTTTGTGTACACGCTTTTCACAGGGGTACTTCATGGAAACCCCGAGAGTAAAAACGACCGCTGCACAAATTTTTTCACGTATAGGAGCATTTCATTTTTTGATAACTTGCCGAAAGAAACGAGGATAAGCCTCCTACAAATTTTGGAAAAATCACCAAATAGGATAAAAATTGGACTAAGAAAATATTTTATCAATACTTTTTTGGCCAGTGGGCATACAGACAGTAAGCCAAAATAAAGAATAACTAATAATAACAATTAAAGTTTACTTGAAAAAAAGTTTAAACTCGGCGCTTTGCGCCTCGGCGGGGGGCTCCGCCCCCCTGCACCCCCCGGTTTATTTCTTTTTCCATACTCTGTATGAAATCATAGGAACACAGAATGTGTTTTTGCGATACTAGTCATCCATTAAATAAAAAACAACAATAATAAATGTGGAGTTGACATTAACATGACAACCAATAAACATATCACCAGATGTTTTTTCTGTCGCTTTTTCGTGACGATTTTTTTTCGGTAGGTCATCGCAAAAACACATTCTGTGTTAAAAAAATTAAGATATACTATACCTATACTCATTCTCCGCCACGGGCTGGTGCCCATATGGAGAATTAATTTCCATAATTTTAGGTGATGGAACTCCAAGTCAGAAGCCAAATGTTATTTTATATTTAGTAATTATTGTATATATATTCATTATAAGGTGTATTATTATGTATTAGAAGATTTATATATTATGTTATTTATTTGTATCTTTTTCTGTAATTCTGGATGGAAATAAATAAATAACAAACAAACTCACACAAACATCAACCAAAAGCTTCGGGGCTCAACTAGATCTCAAAATTTGATGGAGCCTACATACCAAATTTAATCAATTACATTTTCACTGTAAATTAAGGTAGTCATCGTAATTTTTGAAAAATAAAGCGGAAAACACGAAAAAAATTGAAATTGAAAAAAACTTGGGAAAACGAGGGGTTAAAACGAAATTTCTATGAGACATTTTCTTACTTGAATTAGTTGTAAAAACCAGTCCCGAAGTTTTCCGGTCGTTAACATGGGACACCCTGTATACACTGTTCCTCAACTCAACGGGACAAGTACTGAGCGGAACTTGCATAGTAGTAAATTCAAACCTCTCATATAGATTCTATCTTGATGAACTGTCCACGGGCAGGTACCGAGTAGAATTTATATTATCCTAAACTAAGGCGAACCGACGCAGGAATATCCTGGTACCGCCAACCGAACACCTTAGCACACTGATTTTGCTTCCGAGTCCACCAAGGTAGCGGAAGCTTTGTATTCACTTTTCAAGGACGAAAATAAAAGTTCTCCAAAATCAAAATTTTCACTCGCGTTTTGCGTTTTAGACCTTTCTGAACAATTTTGGTTCCGTGTCTGACGGTCAGTCTGTGTGTCTGTCTGTCTGTGTGTCTGTCCGTCCGTTCAGACGGTCCCCTATGAAAATCATCACCCCCGGACTGATAGTAGCTGATTAGGTTGTAGATGGTCCCCAATGAAAATCAAGGCCTTAAAATTTACAGTAGCCTCTGCGCATGCGCAAACGTAAAATCCTTGCAACAGCCGTACATTTGTCGCCCTCGCGTATGACGTGAGAATCTCAAATCCTATTCATCCAATCGCCTGGCCCCTACAGATCAGTGAGTAGCGCACTAGACTCCCACCCAGGAGTCCCAGGTTCGAATCTCAGTCAAGCTAAGAAATTTTTTGATCTACACACTCACATTATTCGTCCGAATTTGATGAAATTTTCTAGGATTGTCCAGATTATCGTGTAGATGGTCCCCTATGAGGGTAGTGAAAGGTACTTACAGATTGTTGTTTTGAGATTAACAGTTAATCTCAAAGTAGTTACTGCATAGCAGTTACTACTATGCATCGGATCATCTATATAATCGGGTTATGGATACGAGGAAGCTATGTGCCACACCCACTTGGTAGACTTTTTTGCTATAACTGCTCAAAATTTAATAATAAACCTATATTATCTGATATAGGGAAAGTTAAATAGTAAAACGAGATCCATCAGATCACGTTCTTACATTACCACACCCTGTATATCAAGTTGTCAACTCCAATGGGAGTCAGTGTAAGCACAAGTGGAAGATGCGAAATTGAAATTGATGGTTCCTATGAAATCCGGTGGGAAGATGCTTGGGAAATGTACCTTCCACCTTGACGTCACTTCACCAAAGAAAAAGGTGCCCCTTGTAAATGGGGGAAGAAAAAACGATAAGATCTCGGCGGAGATTGGCCCGCGACGTCGACTTCAGTGAGACAGATCGTCTGAGCGATCCGTCTCTATTTAGTGGCTTATCTGTGTCACCGCGGCGCGGAGGTCCCATTTGAACCCGATAACGCGGAAATAACGGACTCAGGTGTCGTCCGGGTCAACTCGAAAGATTTACGGGTCACTTTTTTCAAATTTTCCCTCGCAATATACTTTCCTTGTCTGTAAGAGCCGGACCCCCAAAGGTAACAGGTTTTCTCTTTCATGAGTCGCGACTCTCAATCATGTTGAGATGGGAGCTTCACACCCAAATTTGCAATCCATCAAATTAGCAAATTTTCAAAAAGAGCTATAAAAACGCTGCAAATCATTGCTCAAAGGTTTATTATTTTCTGTATAGATCACCCTTCTGTATAGATCACTGGTTCTCCATCAATAGCACCTACCACCATCTGTATTCTCCCTTGACCTTCCCTCTCAAATTTCAGCTTCCTGCGTACAATAGGATTGAAAATGACTTCGGAGCTCACTCAGCTGATCAGTGATCTGAAGAGTGAAGAAGATCTCCTCGAATGCTGAAGACGCCTGGAAGAGCACTTTCATTCAATAGGATTGAAAATGGCTTCGGAGCTCACTCAGCTGATCAGTGATCTGAGGAGTGAAGAAGATCTCCTCGAATGCTGGAGACGCCTGGAAGAGCACTTCCATTCAATAGGATTGAAAATGGCTTCGGAGCTCACTCAGCTGATCAGTGATCTGAGGAGTGAAGAAGATCTCCTCGAATGCTGGAGACGCCTGGAAGAGCACTTCCATTCAATAAGATTGAAAATGGCTTTGGAGCTCACTCAGCTGATCAGTGATCTGAGGAGTGAAGAAGATCTCCTAGAATGCTGGAGACGCCTGGAAGAGCACTTTCATTCAATAGGATTGAAAATGGCTTCGGAGCTCACTCAGCTGATCAGTGATCTGAGGAGTGAAGAAGATCTCCTCGAATGCTGGAGACGCCTGGAAGAGCACTTTCATTCAATAGGATTGAAAATGGCTCCGGAGCTCACTCAGCTGATCAGTGATCTGAGAAATGAAGAAGCTTTTGAGCAATGATTTGCAGCGTTTTTTACCCACCAACATTTTTTTTACCTACCAACTTTTTTTACCTACTAGCTAGGTACTACCTACCACACCATACTGCTTCACACCTTCACAATCAAGTTTATTAGAAAGAAATAAACGCTTCACACTCGATTGGAAAAATAGAAAGCTTCATATTGAAATTTGATTACTGGTTACGCAGAAGGCAAAACTGTATACAAATCGAAGAAATGAACAGCGATCGCATTTTAGTCCGATAAAATTTGAATGGAGATTAGACCTCTTTTGCGATTCACACTCATGATTCTGTTTTATCGAAGGAAAACCTTCAAGTACTCGTAGGGACCGAACGGTTTGTCCTACAGAGCTCCGGGTGGTCTCAAAAATTTTTAAAAATTCAATACTATTTAAAATTGGTGAAAAACCGATACCTTTATTTCGAGAGTTTTCGAGCTAGGGCACTCTTGAAAATTTCAATCCTCAATTTTCACCCCTTAGAAGTGACCTACATCAACGAAAAGCTTCGCGGCACAACTAGACCCCAAATGGAGCCCATATACCAAATTTGAACCAAATCGGTCCAGTGTTGCTAAGAAAAGTGCCGCGTACGGCGTACGGCGGACGGACGGAAATTTTTTTATTCGATTTTCGTATTCTACGTACCTTGAAACGTAAAACATCAAATTTTGAGGGGGGGTTAAAATTTTTTTTCTTGCTCGATTCCAAAGGCTTATTATTGAAAATAATAAACCAAAAGTTAAAAAATAATAATATCAATTCGGTCAGGGGCGTCGCGTGATAATATTCGTCAGGCAAACAGCTAGGCTGCAAATTATTACACAAAGGTTCATTTTTTCTGTATTGATCACGTGCCAGCAAAGAACTCAGCTTTGTCATTGTCACCACCTACCAACCATGTTTTACCTTCACAATCAAGTTTATTTGGAAGAATTAAACGCTCCACACTCCACTGGAAGAAATAAAGAATTCCTTCGTTTAGAAATTTGATCACTGGTTGCTAAGGAAGCAAAACCGAGTACATCCCAAAGAAACGATCGGCGAAAGCATTTTGGTTAACTAAAATTTGAAGGGCGATCACGCCTCTTTTGCGATTCATACTCGTTTTTCTAACTTCTCGTAGGGAGCGAACAGTTTGTCTTACAAAGCTATGGGTAGTCTCATTCGATTCCGAAAATTCAATGGTACAATCTTAAATTTCTGATAAATTCGAGAGTTTTCGAGAGAGGGTGCCTTGGAAGTTTCAGCCCTTCCGTCTCACCCCTTAGAAAAGACTGACATCAACCATAAGCTTTGCGGCACAACTAGACCCCAAATGGAGCCTACATACCAAATTTCGTCATAATCGGTCCATGATAACTAAGGAAAGATCCGCGGACGGACGGATTTTTTTTTTTTTAATATTTGATTTTCAAAATCTACACGTACTTATCTACCACAAACGTAAACCATCAAATTTGAGGGTGGTCAAACTTTTTTCTTGAAAATAATTAACCAAAAAGGGAGACTCTGACCTAGACCTAATAAGATGTGAAACCTTCATTCTACAATGTTTTGCAATTATTTCCTAGTGTCTATCAACAATAAAAACGATTAGGTACAGTGAAATCGGGAACGGGACACTAGTCAACGTCATACAGCTGATATTTGCGGTGGCGGAAAAACGAACTGCTTTCCTTCCTTGAGATAATGTGGGTGGATGGATATGTTAATGTGGATATGTTATGGATATGTGGGCTAATCTCTCTGCATTCAAGGTCACGAAACAGTTTTGCGACTGTTTGCAACAGCTGATAGCGAGGTAGTGGGGGCATAGTAATACTTGACCCCGCGCTGACCCCCCGCCACCCCGCCGATCGTCGCCTCTCACTCTAAACAGTCCCGAAAAATTCATTTTTTTGAACTGCTTGCCTTGCATCCAGCGATGCAAGGAGGACCAGCCCCCGCGCTAGTTCGCTTATCATCCGCAATCATCTACATTACCGACCTCTCCAAGTCTCTGGTGTGTTGCGGGCTAGTATCCAAGGCAAAATACGTACTTTCTTATTCCATTCTCTTATTTAATCTAAATTCCTTGATAATGATGAAATAGTCCCTAAATATTATAAAAGTTTTCCAAAATCAGCTATATATTACTTACAAAAATGGAAATATAGGAGAATCTCAACAAAAATTTATTTATTTATTTTGCATATTTGTAGTAAGGCAAACAGTGTTTGCTATGTTTGCCTGGAGGAGGCGCCACTGAATTCGGTACCCAATCGCCTGAGGATCATACTTGTGAACATAAAATTAACACTAGGTGTATTAAAGCAATGCGAGGTTTTTAAGAAGATTGTGTCAAGAAAATAATCGTTTTGGTCCTCGAGAGCTATCGTGGCCCACCAGAACCGAAATTTGTCTGGTCCAGGATCTGTATTTGTTTTTGCGTGAACCAGCTCAACATCGGACGACGCCTTAATGATTATTTGCAGGAAACTAAAATGTGTTTGCTGGATAACTAAAGTTCCAGTGGAGTCTTCCCGGTCCCAGTCAGCCCGCAGCTGCTTTGTGGGGTCGCTGAACCGGATTATACAAATTCGAGTAAACAACGTCAGCTCTTTTTGATCCCGCCGGCCCTCTCCACGTCTCCCTCTCCCTTACCGACCATTGCAGTCCTGTTATTGAACGCAAATAACATTTCGAGTGAAGCGAATCCTGATTTCGGCTGGTGTTTGCGATACATTCAGTCGACAGTGCATGACGATTATCGCGAAATGAATGTAATGCTGGACAGCTCAATAATACTCTAAAAACATGTGTCAGTTAGAATGGGAATTCTTCGCAGATGCTAGATTTTCGGCTTTTTAAATAGAAATTGGATTTAAAATGTCCTGCAGTTTTAAACTGCCAAAATTTCAAAAGAATCAAAATGTCCAACGAATTAACATTTCCATTGGGGGGTGCGCCTGATATTTTTTTAAATTTTTAATCGAAAGTAGACCTCATCCGGAGATTTTTGACACCAGCCGTTCTCTTTTTGGATGAGTAGATCTTTTTCTATGATTTTTCAAAGCGCACTGTGACGTCATAAACATTCGATCCTTTGAAAAATCATAGAAAAAGGTCTTCTCACGCTAAAAGGTCATGGTTGGTGTCATAATTATCAGGATGGGGTCTAGTTTAGAATAAAATTAACAATAAACAGTTTTTCCGACTCATGCGCACACCCCATTACGGCATTCTCACTATTTTTAGATTATCCAGAGGCATCAGCTATTGACATTCAAACAAATTATAAAGATGGGAGGCTTATTTATAATGTTTCTATTCAAACACTATTCTTGTTGGTACCTGAAGATTTACCTACTTTTGGTTTATTATTTTCAATAAACAATTTTGTAACCCCCTCAAAATTTGTTGGTTTACGTTTATCCGTTGGTACGTAGAATCCGAAAATAGAATAAAAATTTTCCGTCCATCCGCCGAACGCACTTTCCTTAGTTCCCATGGACCGATTTTGATGGGCTCCATTTGGGGTCTAGTTGTGCCGCTAAGCTTTTGGTTGATGTCAGTCACTTCTGAGGGGTGAAAATTAAGGGATGACATTTTCAAAAATGCCCTAGCTCGAAAACTCTCGACTTAAAGGTATTCTTTTTTCACCAATTTAAGATATTATTGATTTTTTAGAATTTTTTGACGCCACTCGGAGCTCTACAGGACAAATTGTTCGCTCCCTAAGAGAACATAAGGGTTGGACTCAAGATAAATCAAAACACGAGTGTGAATCACTAGAGAGGCTCAATCTCCGTTCAAATTTTAGACCAAAATGCGATCGCTGTTTGTTCCTCAGAGTTGTATTCAGTTTTGCTTCCTTAGCAACCAGTAATCATATTTCCTAATAATTAGGGCAACCTGAACTCTCTGTTTCTTCTAACTGAGGGTGAAGCGTTTACTTCTTCCAAAGAAACTTGATTGTGAAGTAGGTATGTGGAAGGTAGGTAGTGTGTACGGTTGGCAGTGGCAATGGAAAAGCCGTGTTCTTTGCAGACGAGTGTTCTGTATAGAAAAATAATAAACCTTTGTGTCATTGTAATTTGTAATTGTAATTTGCAGCGTTTTAATCTCCGGCTCCGCATCAATGTTGGACTGTCAGAGCCGGTGAATTTTAGAATTTAACGGTGTATCTTAAGCTGTCGGTTTTTTACAGTAAAATACAGTGTATTCTCAGTGTGCTGAAGGTGAAGGTTAGTTGATGACTGGAGAGCCAAAAATGTTCCTAATATCGGTTGATCCTATTTGGAAAGTGTTTCCGATATGTAGGTAAAATTTCGCCCCTTTTCTGTAGGCACAGGTCTCCTTTCTGCAGTTGTCTTGCCATTTAATGTAGGCCGTAAAAATATTATGGGAAAAGGCGATTGAGAAGCGATGATGTAAGAATAAGGCGAATTTACGACCTTTCCTTCACGCAACGGTTCTTTCATAGTGTACGCCTTGAAATGCTCCCCCGCTTCCCTCATTTTATATTACCAAAGTCGATGAATCGCACATCAACTTCCTTCCAGATGGAATATTTCGGAAATTAATCCCACCAAATACGACATAATTACGATTGGATTTCTATTGAATGAATAAGGACGAAACCTTATTGTAGTATGCAAGCTGAGATGAATGAGAGAAGACAAGCTGAGATGAATGGTCGCTCGAAGTTCACAAGTGCCAGTGCGGCGGGCAGGCGGGATTAGCTGCTAGGAATTATGGGGTTCCCCTACAAATTCCATCTAGTCTTCCCAGGCCACACTTTATAGCCCAATTTTTCGCTTTCGGCCTTTAATTTTCACACAAATTGTTCTTTGATAATTCCAACATATAGTAGGATAGTTTCCAAACACGAGATGTATTCAAATTTTTGAATTAAAAACATACTTCAATTATTAAATAATACTTTAAAAACATATTTAAAAATAAATTTTTTTGTTGGTAATATGTTAGATGATGGCTTGTAAGATTTTATTGTTCTGATAACATTCATATGGTTAGATTTGAAAATAACGATTTTTCAAGCTTAGATAAACCGGATGAAAGTATGGGGCGACACTAGTGCCATCTCTCATCTCAGAATCATACTAGACCCCCGTCCCCTTTAGCCTTAAGACTGAAGTAGAGAGGCAAGAGAAGTGAGATTGAATCAGATCCATTGAGTGGCCAACTGGCTCTTTCATACCTAACCAAAGACGAAAACCATTGTGGAGATGAGAATTACGTGTAGTAGATTATTTATTTATTTTTAAAGTAACTTCTTGATAAATAAATTCAGACCAAATAACAAACAAAGAAAATCCCTACCTAACCACTTTGGGTCAATCTATCCCTCCACAGGCCAACTTATTTCCGAAGGTTTCGTCATCCGATTCAATTGATGTTTAACAATTTAGGTCTGCATATTGTTTTATATTATGTACTTATCTATATTAAACTGCATATAGAACCTGTGGTTGGAATTAGAAGTCGGCTGCTTTGTACATTATGAATCAGAGTAATGTGAAAAAACCAGCCAAACGAGATTCAAATACGAACAATAGAATTCAAATGACGGAGTGTTTAGTGGTGTGAAGTGAAATCTTCTTTTCATGTTCAACCTCCAATGTTGCGTTGTATTATGAATGTTTTTTGCTGCCTTAGGGAGTCCACGGAAGATGAATAGGGGATATTTTCTTCGCGTACAAAAGACAACCGATTTCTGGAAACGCCAAAAGCTTGCTTCTCCCGTCAACGGGAACCTTTCCACGTAATAGAGAAGGAAACGGCAAGTACAGAAATACTCTGAGGGAGGTCTGGAAGGGACGGAATGCGAATTGAGAGATCGCTGTCGGTGATGCTGTACTTGCTTTGTACGTGATGGAGAGGCTGATGGCAAATTTTCTGGTCAAACTGTAAACTCTGTACTTGAATTCGGTACTTCATGTTTCTTCTGGAAATTTTAGGTTCTATGAAACATTACCCTGAAACTGAAAAATTCGTCCCGTCACACATCAAACTCTAAGGCCTTAGAAATCGTATAATTCTCGGCTTTTAATTTCATTTGTAGGTACCATTACTACCAAGTGTAAATATAATAAGAGGCTGGACCCCCCCCCCTCACCCATTCTAAATCCAGCCTCAGTAGATTTTGGGATTTTATTAATCAAATTACAGAATAAGATCAAATGAGCCCCTGAAAAGCCAAGTGGCATAAGTCATGGAAATCTGTTTTTGTGATAAAGCATTTGTTGCGTCCAGCTTACTGAAAAACTCCTAAATTTATGTTGCCCATCAAACTTGTGATGCCTTCTCTTGGGCTATTCTCGAAGCGCTAGACTTATGCCACTAGGCCAATAAACGAAGCTGAATGTTCTTATTACGTTTCCGCACTTATCTCCGTTTCATCCGAAATTTGACTTATGCCACTTAGCTTTTCAGGGGCTCAAATCAAAAGTAAAAAGTACCAAAAATGCTAATTTTTTTTAAATTTGCACGTTTTATTACTACAGCAGTGGGACTTTATTTATTAGTCACCCCCCCCCCCCCCCTGTGAAGGTGATTCGAGAAAACGACCCCAGGCGCTTTCTCCAGTCTAGGGATGGGTATCGATACTCGATATTTCCAAATATCGATTCTTTCGTAGCAATACTCGATATTTAAGTATCGATACTGCACTATCCGATATTTTCGGATATCGATAATTTGGATCCGATATTTCTAAATATCGAATATGGATACAGTTCTCGCGGAAAATTCAACATAATGGCTAAAAAATGAAGAAGGTAGACAGGCTTTTGGGTCATTACTCCTTGGTTGCACAAATAACGTTTACACCATGGAGAAAATCGCTCTGCTTGGACTCCTAATAGTGAAAAATTAATAAACATTGTTGAAAAAATTATTTTGACATTTTCATGTCTTTGCTTTGGCACATGAACTGAAAAATCGTCACGAAAACTAAGCAAATCTTGCTCACGCGACCAATAAATAAAATAGACTCACTGTGTTGCCTAGAGAACAATCAACAACCTTACATTTTGCTTTGGCACATAAACTGAAAAATCTTCACGAAAACTTTGATGCTTGGGTTGAACTAACAACCTTACTTCACTACCTTGTTGTGTAGTGGTTGACATGAAAATGTCCCAATGTGTTGCAGACTCGTATGCAAGCATTTCTGAAGCATTTTCTACTTTTTTTCTTGAGAATATTGGATAATATTGATAGTTTGTGACACTAAAGTATCGATACTCGATATTTTAAAATATCGATATTCATGCCCAACGATACTTGGGATATCGATACTCGGATACGATACAGTAACGATACAAAATATCGATACTTTTATAACGATACCCATCCCTACTACAGTCCCCAGATTTTCAAGTCCATTCTCACATCGCCCAGTCAGCTCATAAAAACGCACGGAAAGACGAAATAGATTGAGGAGAAAGCATCAAACAGATTCAAATGAAAAACCAATAAGTAACTAACAAGTGGCCAATAACACAATATAAACTCTCTCAAAGGAAATCCAGATTTTAAAGGTTCCCAACCAATAATTCTCTTCCGCTTTTTTTCATTTTATCTTTTTTCTCTCTTAGTCCCCGAAACACGAAAGGAAAAAAACAATTTATTCGGTTAGAATTCGTTCCGGAGAGGAAAAGTAGGGGTTTGATGGAAGGGGCGCGGATTTGAGGGTTTTTCGGGCTAGAAGTTCCCCGAGCTTCAATAAAACTCACCCTTCGTTTTCCACCTCGAATTTGACGCGTTGCCGTCACCATATGTTCCAAACTTCATATTTTTTAATAAGGGGAGAAGAACGTGTGAAGGGAGAGAGCGGTGTGAGGTTTTCCGCTTCGAAATGAGAAATGTCGGTTTTTTTCCGCTTTTATCGAAGATCCTGGAAAGATTTAATCTAGTTAGGCGCTTATGAAATTTCGCACAGATGAATGAAAACCTTTTGGTAGCGGTTTCTTTCCTCACTACCGATGGTAGGGAATTTTAGCATTCGCGCAGTCGGCCAAAAACTTGGGTCTTGGGAGTATTTCTCTTCTAAGTCGTGGCAAGTGTTCGTCACTATTTGTCTCACAACGATGAAATTCAAGTTCAAAATCCTTAGGAATTTCATATCACACTGTGATCCTGTACTGTTTTGCCTGCTTGGATTTGACCGCAGACCGGCAGTTTGAATTGAATGATCAACAGATTTTTCATGAAAAATAAAACCTTTCCCATATATAAATCTCTACAACGAATCACTAAGAATAATTTGACCGCCTCTTGGAATCATCGGGGATTTTCCCACGATCGATAATCCCCAGATTTACCATTTAATCCTCTGGTTATTGCGTTCCGGACCTCTTTTGTGTTTAGCGCCGATATTTCACGCGAGCACCCCGATAAGAGGGTTATTTCCTCTCGATCGTGATCTTAGGGAACTGGAACAAAGACTGGCTGCCGCTGTGATGGGATATATACGGTCTGAAAGGTGGCCACAAAGCAACGCAAAATTAAGTTATTGTCCGACCGCGTTTTTGTCTCCGATTCACTCGGGTAAGGCCTTCGTACTGAATATTTCGACAGTGTACAGAGGCCATGTACACTGTAAGAGGATTACGTTCCTATTTGGTGTTTTAATTCGTTATAATATTATTTTAAGACTATTGGTGGTTCTAATCTTTTAAACCATGATTCCTGGTATCTGAGTAATTTTTATTTCGTATTTCTTCTTTCTGCTGGTTTAATGTTTTTATATTAAAGATTTATATTCTTGTTATTAAATGTCTCAGGACTTGATAATTTCTCGGGGTGGGCAGTTGGTGAACCCCGCTCCACTTGAGCGGGTGAGGGAAAAAGTAGCCCTGCGCCAAATCATCAGAACCAATTCTGATCTTTCCTTTGGAAGACAGCTGATGAGCGACGCCAGGAGTGGCTGTTGGACGAAAATTCAACTTGAGATGCTTGCTTACTCTACTTTTTTATACTTTTTTTTCTTGTTTTAAGTAGGTACTTACTTCCAAAGTACTTGATACTCAATGTACCTACTTTAATACTTATTTTACAACGGCGATTCCAAGTTTGATTCATTTTTCCACTAAATTAAACGTTTTTGTGTTGCAATCTATGATTTTCTTCAAAGAATTTTTCGGTCTATAGGTTTTGAGGGTTAAAATTGGTATCACATCACTTTTAAAGGGTTGAAATGCGACTTAAATTGACCCAACTTTGCAAGGTGAGATGAGTTCACATACTGAGTATGAATACATTTTCTAGTAATAAAAAAGTTTATTAGAAAAAAGCTGCTAATTATTTCATTTATTATTTTCCTGTATAGATCACTCGTCTGTTACATAATTACTATTAATTTTTGTTAAATTACTATTAATTACTACATAATTACCTTCACAATCAAGTTTTTTTTGGAAGAAATAAAAGCTTCACGCTCGACTCGAAGAAGTAAAGAGTTTCATAAACATGGGAAATTTGATTACTGGTTGCTAAAGAAGCAAAACTGATTACAACTCGAAGAAACGAACGGCGATCGCATTTTGGTCATATAAAATTTCAACGGAGATTAGACCTCTTTGGTGATTCTCACTCGTGATTCTGTTTTATCAAAGGAAAACCCCTATGTTCTCGTATGGACGAACATATTGTCATACAGAGCTCCGCGTGGTATCTACAAATTCTAAAAATTCAATACTATCTTTTAGAGTTTTAGAGCTAGGGCACTCTTGAAAATTTCAACCCTTATTTTTCACTCCTTAGAAGTGACCTACATCAATCAAAACCTTCGCGGCACAACTAGACCCCCAAAAACAGTGATCTAGGGGTTTAGAATGGTATGGAGTTGATATGGATTTTAAAGTGCTGAAAATGAGGGAAAAGTTCAGTTTTGAACTCTACAACCCCAGTTTACGGAAATCATTTTGTAGAAGTTATAATAATGTGTGTGTGAAATAGATATGATGATTAAAGTACAAAGGCAAGCATAAAATAAAAATTTTTTAAAGAAGAGCTT
The DNA here is from genome assembly GCA_009739505.2 of Apolygus lucorum. Classification (NCBI taxonomy): domain Eukaryota; kingdom Metazoa; phylum Arthropoda; class Insecta; order Hemiptera; family Miridae; genus Apolygus; species Apolygus lucorum. The sequence goes on from CM019177.2 coordinate 2,472,687, forward strand.
AACGCTTTTTAGCTTCAACGCTTAGCTTTACGAGCTTTTTTTGGGTGAGGTTAAGATCACCCAAAATGGACGTTCTGAATTCGGTATTCAAAATTTTACGCTCATCGCTGTTACTGGACAATACTACTACGATTAACCATATCCTGTCCTCTCTACGCACAAAACCAGAAGCATTTATTAATTTTTCTTCACTTTAATTGCTTACAGTCTCATGTAAGCGATCACATGGAGGAAGACGCAGATAGAAGTATGTTAGGCGTTATCTCTCTTGTGCGCATAATCTATGAAAGGAGGGAGGAGTTGAAAAAAACATATTTTTCTATAGCGTGGTTGAGGAAGAGCAATGTTGAAAATTTAGTGAAAAAATACTAATAATAATGTCTTAGATTGGTGAATTGGAAACGAAATATAAACAGTAAAATAACAAATCTAACTTCAAATGGCCTCTCTGAAAAGTACAGATCCTCGTACGCCGACACACTTCATAAACGCTAACATTCCCTCTTCCAGCGGCTTTTCATTGAATCTCGTAGCTTTTTAATTATATATTTTTTGCTATGTCCTGGAAAAGTTTTATTGAGTCGTCAAAGGATTTTAATTTTGGCTGCTGAAGTTTCGGTGTCCGTGAAAGGGCGATCGGAGATGTTAATCGTGCAGTCTCGTTAATGTCACTCGGAAAGCGAAATTAGCTTGGGGAGGAAATAATTAAAACTTCAAACGTTCTCAAATTGAACGTTTTTCCCGGAAAGGTCTGATTTGTTTCTGATACCTTCCAAGTTAATCGATTGATTTCTGACAATCGACGCAGAATACAGTAGACCTGAAAGAGAGTTGGTAATGTTAGGCTTGCAAGAGAAGGACGCAGCCTGCCTTCGTCCAATAATATTGGACATGTTATGAATGGGATTCATATTATGAATCTTCTCTCCTGAGATATGACTGAGAACGAGACTCCAAAACTCGACTAGTAGAGTCAAAAGTTGATCTCAGATGGACTCAATGTCTAACGTATCAAAAAAATATATTGTAATGTAATGAATAACAGGAATTTTATTTCAATATTTTATAACTGGGGGGTCAGCTGTGACCGAGCGAGCTACGGCATGTGTCTCTGGAGACGAGACTCGGACCGGTTGCAGGGGCCGTGAGTTCGAGGCTCGCCTCGGGATCATATTTTCGGGCAAGTCGGTCGCAGTTCCCTCTCATCCCAACCCAGGGCGGTGAGGCCAATGGGAAAAGCCATGAGCGAAATCATCAGAACAAATTCTGATCTTCCCTTAGGAAGACAACTGATGACGTTCACGACGCCGGGAATGGCAGTCGGACGAAAATCCAACCTGAAATCGTTGTTTACTTACTTTACTGGAATTTTATCTGCGGTTCCCTTTGAAGAACAAAATCGACAGAAATAGGAACAAATTTAACTTATAATAAATTTTGTTAATTCAAGTGGGTATGGCACTTCCTCGTATCCATAACCCGATTGTATTGATGATCCGATGCATAGTAGTCAACCTCAAAACTTCAATCTCTAAATACCTTCCACTACCCTCATAAGGGACCATCTACACGCCAATTTGTACAATTCTGAGAAATTTCGTCGAAATCGGATGGAAAATGTAGAAGTTATTGCTGTTACAAGGAATTCACTTTGCGCATGCACAGCAACTACTCTCAGTCTGGAGGAGATGATTTTCATAGGGGACCATCTACACGCCAACCCGCCAAATCCCAGAAAATTTCATCGAAATCGGATGAGAATTGTAAGAGTTATGGCTGTGGCAAGGATTTCATGACAGACAGACAGACACGGTACCATTATTGTTCAGGAAGGTCTGAAACGTGAAAAGCGAGTGGAAATTTCGATTTTGGAGAAATTTTCTTCTCAACCTTGAAAAGTGAAAACAAAGCTTCCACTACCTTGGTAGACTCGGAAGCAATTGCTTTATTACTGCGGAATTAAAAGGAAAATTCAAATTTGCAGAGGCTGAATAGTATATTTTATTGTTTTTTAATCATCACCATTTTTTGCATCCACATTTCTATGTTTCTGACTTGAACCTGTTCTCGGTTGTAGTGATCTCAACGCACTCTATGGAGATATTATTTTTGCAAGGTGACGTCAGCGTTGTTATTCTGCTCTCCCGACAACACAAGTGATTACAGTATAATATCCTTGTGGAAATGCGGCGAAACTAAATGGAATTTAGAACTGGATACTGGTACAGAAACGTTTAAAAGTGCGATAAATTTGAAGTCAAAAATACGAAATTACGACCCAAGCAACTACCACATCCCAAACCTATTCCATTTGAGGTGTCTAGAATACGAGGGGCGTAAGTGACTATTTTGAGATTTTCCAGCAGCTGATTTCAATATTATATGAACATTGCAAATCACCGGGTACACCAAACTCTTCAAAAATGTTGTCGAGTTTGAGTAGGTTTGATTTAACAATTCTAAATAGTTGAATTCAGACTGGGGGAAACGGAAGTATACACCAGTACACTGTAAATGTTCATAATTGCTCGTATAAGTTCTTGCTTTTCTTCCGCAAAACCCCGCTCTCCTACCAATTGAAGACTACATGGGAAGAACGCACCATGTCCCATTTTGTAAACTTTTCAGGAAATAATTTTTTTCCGGCAAAAACCCAATATTAGTTCGAATTTGGTCGATACAATTTTTTTTTAAATGGGATTTATATCTCAGCGTACTGTAGAATGCGGTGGTACAATCAAAACTACTGCAAAAAGTATTTTAAAACTCCAAATTGCTACCCAAAGTTGCAAAGGTCCATCTGTACAGAGGAAGAACGCACCATGAACGTGTATTGCTGGTTTTATTCATAGTATCCTGCCATAAGATTTCTCTCTTTATCAGGGCATAACGGTTTCGTGTCATTTTAATAATATATATAATGATTTGGTATTTTCAAAAGTTCACTCACGAAGAAGTTTTGCAAAATATTTTAATAGAATAAAATCCAGGAAATTAACTTTTGTTCTTGCAAAAAAGGAGTAGGTATTACAAAAAAAATTAAGGACATTAACATTGATTTTGAAAAAATTGTTCATTTAATAAAATTTGAGGAAACTGATGTTTGTATTGTCAAAAATCAAGGAAAACCCTTTGTTCTGAAAAAATTACCAAAATACTCAAGACACGTGTTTTCATTTTTTGATCTTCAATTTCTTGAAACAGGACTGAGCGCCGGAACTGCAGAACTGCATCAGATGTTGGAGGTCCTGGTACTTCTGTCTTGAGATTGGCAATTCCTTTTTGGAAGCTCTTCCAGGGAACCGAAATTCAGTTTCCCAAGCTTCTCCTTCTTCGTGGTTGGCTGCTGCTGAGAGTTTTTCCTGGGTTTTCCCGGTTGTTTCCCACTTTTTCTTCCTGGTTCCCTTTGAGCCACGATTACGGAGATCCATTGTCCGTTGTACGATTCATTCACTTATTGGTATGAAGAAAATAATATTTATCGCCGCTAACAAAAACAAAATTTTATGGTTTACGTTTCAAGGTACTACGTAGAATCCAAAAATCGAATAAAAATTTGGCCGTCCGTCCGCCGTCCGCCGTACGCGGCACTTTTTTTGCCACTTAGCATTGACCGATTTTGATGAAATTTGGTATGTAGGCTCCATTTGGGGTCTAGTTGTGCCCCGAAGCTTTTGGTTGATGTAGGTCACTTCTAAGGGTTCCAAAATCAATTTTGAAATTTTGAAAACGCCCTAACTAAAAACATTTTGATATAAAGGTATTGTTTTTCCTTCAATTTAAGATTCTATAGAATTTTTAGAATTTTTTGAGACCACGCGGAGCCCTGTAGGACTAACCGTTCGCTCCCTACGAAAATTTAAGGGTTTATATTGAAATATATATATATATGAATCAAAACACGAGTGTGAATCGCAAAAGAGGCTTAATCTCCGTTCAAATTAGAGCTGACCGAAATGCGATCGATGGTTGGTGATTTTGATTTTTTTTTCTTTTTTTCTTCATATTGGATGGTTGGTGATTTTGTAGACGAGTGATCTATATAGAAAAATAATAAACCATTGTGTAATAATTAGCAGCGTTTTCTATCGTAAATGTACAATAGAAAACTGGTATTTTATTTTTTCTTAACTTTTTGCTTTATTTAAGCTCACTCAACTTTTTTCTTTTCACAATTGAAACCACAATCACCTAAAAACTTCTATCCCACATAAATACTAATTTAGGGCCAAAATTATTGCAGGAAGAACTTAAACCTTAAAATTTGAATATTAAATTTTGATGCCAAAAATTATTTGAATATATTGAAGTATCGCTTTCGCGACAGAGGGCACTTACAATGACAATGGGGCCCCCCACGTCACATCACCACTCTGCATTAATGAGATGTGTGAGATTAAAATTTTGATAACCTACTTTTGAATGAGAGGACAATGTGATGTCACCGAATAGCGACAACACGATGGCGTTTTTATTCATCTCTTGCCCTTGACGGACATGAACTCTCAAAAAGTGATGGGACTGAGGGAATGATAATGAGATTCTGTCAAACACAACGAACGTTTCAATTGATGTCCCAAAGTGGTGTGATGAGTTCAGCACTAAGAGAATGGAAGGGGGAGGGGATATTTTTTATCAATAAAAAATCAATCATGATCGGGGTATTGAATGTTCGGTTGAATTTTAATCAAATGTTAGTTGCATTGTTCCAATTATTTATTATTTTTTTCAACTCATTGGTCTTAATAAGATGGACGTTTCTGGTAGAGGTTTCTTCATTATTTTCTATATCTAAGATACTCGGTTATTACTATGTAATATTATCTGAGATGGGTTTTGTTTCGAATTAATCGAATTAGCTACCTGTTTCCCTGGTTTAGTTGAGGGGCAGAATTTACCTAAACTGCGAGTGTGATTACCCTAGTTCTCAAAGTCGATTCGAGGAGGTTCTTGGAAAACTCTGCGATCGGGTGTTTGGTGATACCGGCGGGTGAGTTATGGGGTAAAAACTCACAGCATCGGGTCGGAAGATAGCGGGGCTACTAACGTTGAGGGATTTCCATTTTTATTGCCTGTTTGACAACCTCCGGCTGAGTCCGCATATCATATTAAATAAATCCCGCGGGATACGTCGCGATTCGGCATCGACTTTGTCGTAAACACCTGCTCGTAACGCCCCGCGGGAAAAGTTTTCTTATCGGTACCCCGAAAAAAAACCTAGAACTACCGGACGGTTTTTCGACGAACACCCTCGGATAAAACAATGTTTTTATTCATCTGGATCATCAGTTCATTATGAATTTATGGTCTGCTATGTTATTATTGGTTTATTATTTTCAAAAATTAATTAAATGTGATGGAGAATCTCTGAAATTTAATGTTGGGATCAGTTCTGAAGTTCAGTTGGGATCCGCGCTTGTTTGCGGAAGTTGATTGATGGGGCGTCGGCGGTCGATGACAGTCAGGCGGTCCTCAGGCGGCTCCAGGAACATCTGTACGGTACCTGAACACACTCGCACCGTCACCGTACGGCGCACAGTGGGGCGGGAGTGGAAAAAACTCCATTTTTGCAAAGTGACTAAAAAAGAAATGTAATGTGGTTTTCTCAAAGTCTATTACCTGTAGAATTAGGGTGTGAAGGACCTTCAATGTTTTGCTTCCGAGTCTACCAAGGTAGCGGAAGCTTTGTTTTCACTTTTCAAGGACGAAAAAAAAAGTTCTCCAAAATCAAAATTTCCACTCGCGTTTTGCGTTTCAGACCTTTCTGAACAATTTTGGTTCCGTGTCTGTGTGTCTGTCTGTCTGTCTGTCTGTCTGTCTGTCTGTCTGTCTGTCTGTCTGTGTGTCTGTCATGAATTCCTTGTAACGCGCATAACTATACGAAGTTATTGTCCGATTTCGATGAAATTTTCAGGGATTGTGCGGGTTAGTGTGTAGACGGTCCCCTATGAAAATCATCATCCTCGGACTGATAGAAGCGACTGCGCATGCGCAAACGTGAATTCCTTGTAACGACCATAACTTCTACATTTTCCATCCGATTTCAATGAAATTTTCAGGGATGTTACAGACTAGTATTTAGATGGTCCCCTATGGAAATCATCACCTTCGGACTGATAGTAGCCACTGCGCATGCGCAAACGTGAATTCCCTTGTAACGGCCATAACTTCCACATTTTCAACCCGATTTCGATGAAATTTTCAGGGATAATGTGGATTAGGTTGTAGATAGTCCCCTATGAAAATCATCATCCCCGAACTGATAGAAGCGACTGCGCATGCGCAAACGTGAATTACTTGTAACAGCCGTAACTTCAACTGTCCCCCAGGGGTCGCGGGTTCGAATCCCAGCCGAGGCTAAGTATTTTTTTGATCCAATCACATACATCTACTCACTTAATTTTTCACCCGAATTTGATGAAATTTTCTAGGATTGTCCAGATTAGCATGTAGATGGTCCCCTATGAGGGTAGGGGAAGGTACTTAGAGATTGGTGTTTTGAGATTAACAACTATGCATCTGATCATCTATATAATCGGGTTATGGATACGAGGAAGCTATGTGCCACACCCACTTGGCAGACGTTTTAAAAATTGTTTTCACTGCTAAATGGGGGCTCAAACCTGATATTTCGAGATTTTAAGCACTTTGAGGGTGGAATTTGAAAATTTCCTAACACGTTCTATGTGTTTCAAAAAATTGAAATAAAATTATATACCTAATGTTGGATATATATATATGTAGTATCTCTAAAAAATACTAATTATTTTTTCATAACATTTTAGCTTGAACACTAGCTCCAGATTTGGGTTTTTATAGCAAAATACAGCTTGAGAGGAGTGGAAAAACCGAGCTTCGCCTTCCTTCGGTTTGGCTCATTTTTTTTCTTGAAGTTCTGACCATTATCAAGAAGCTGTAAAAATTTCATAGTCGTATTTCACCGAATTTAGGTGTAGTGGGTTAAAATGTGATTAAAAGTACACCAAGAACGCCGTCTCTGCCGTCACCGCAGCTTCAGAGTAAAACCCTTCTGAGGGCTGTAACTTCTACATTTTCCTCTCGAAATCGATAAAATTTCCAGGGATTTGAATGTTGACATTTAGAAGGTCCCCTATGTGGGCCGTTAGCTACAATCACAGAGTAACGGAGTCAAGTTAATGGTCGGATCATCTATACAATCGGGTTATGGATACTGGGAGGCTATGTGCCACACCCATTTGGCGGACTTTTTGTTTTATTTTTTGTTGGAAAACAGAATTATGTAAATAGCGACGTTTTCGTAACATATTTCTGATAAGAGTCAACAAGGTTCTGTTTGAACCAACCAGGTTCTTCGGATTGTCATTCGCAGTAGTGTGGTCAGTTCGTACTGTCGTGACATACCGAGAACATGTCATCGTTGAAAATCTCTTATTCGGATTTAGCAAACGTTTAATTTGGATTCGTTCCAAAATTCGATCGCTTACTATCCAATTTTCAGAGGTTTTTATCACTCAAAATTTTGTCAAAATTAAATATGTAAATATATATTTACACATATATATTTACATATATATATTTTCATACATATATAAAGAAACCTCAATTCAATCATCTTAATCGTATCCTATAACCTCTGAAACGAAGAAAAAAACAAAATAACACACACCCATCGCCTGTAAAACCGCTTTTCTGTTTTTTTCACACGCTTTTCCACTTTGAGTAACATTATTTTTTTCAAAATTCAAGATTTAGTACTAAAATAATAAATTTGAACGCCAGAAAACATATTTTTCTAATGTATTTTCGTATTCGGAATCGAATGAAACCATTCCCAAGACGATACAGTAATTCGTTCAAAAGATAATGACTTTTTTCCGCTTTTTGGTCATTTGGCCCCACTGTGCGGCGGACGGTCGGTCGTATGCACCGATACACACGTGGTATCACGTGCAGGACACGTACGTGCAACGTGGAGCCGTCAATCCTGGATGGGAACTACCTAACTGAGTGGAAGCGCAGGCCCCGAGGCGACAATAGTACGGTCAAGCCAGACCTGAGCTGCGTCAAGCTGACAAAATCACGTTCAATCAATTTTGAACAGCTTGAGAAAGCAATGTTCATTTCAATTGGTATAATAGTGTACCCCCATAATTTCGGGCCGTAAAATCAGGGGTTTAAACGTTAATTTTGTTCAGAACGGTGGTTTTCGGCACTGGAGAGTTAATGAATTTTCGAAGAAAAAGTACCACCTGCTGCAATAAACTCAAATTTTTTTGCTTGGGCTTTTTGAATTTTTTTCACTGAAATCCGGTTTGGAACATTATAGGTAAAACGATTCTTGAAGTTTTTACAAAAATCTTAGGTACCTATACAGGGTGTCTACCATTTGGATGGACCAAACTTCAAGGATCGATTCTACAACTAATTTGCAACAAAAAATCTCTCCTAGTAATTTTTTCTTAACCCACTCAAAATTCATGGCAAATGCCAATACGAAACTGATTTTGATGTAATTTTCGGCCATGTTCTCCGATCTTTTTTTTTTTAAATAGAAAATACCATTTTTTGGTTTATTATTTTCAATAACAAGCCTTTGGAATCGAGCAAGAAAAAAGAAGTTAACCCCCTCTCAAAATTGTTTTATTGTTTGCCCGTAATAAGTAGCGCTATGGCGGGGCCACTCTAAAATAAAAATTTAATTAAAAATAAATTAAGTAGGTAATTTCTAAAAAAATAAAATTTTTGAATTTGATTTTGAAAATGTAATGCTTTGACTTTGATTTTTATGGAGAACATCGCCGAAAATTTAATCGAAATCGGGCAGTAGCTTCCTTTTGCTTTCAGACAGACAGACCGACTGTCAGATGGACAGACACGGTACCAAAATTGTTCAGGAAGGTCCAAAACGTAAAATACGAGTAGAAATGTAATTTGGTGGACTTTTTATTGCAATCCTTGAAAAGTGAAGGCAATAATACTTGGTCGACTCTCTAGCGGAACATGCCTAAAGAAGCACGTTTTTTTGCATAACACTCAATTTTTTCAAAGAAACTTTCCTCTTAAACTTTGAAACTGATATACCGTTGGAAAGGTGAGATCTTGGGGTAGTTTTTCCCGTTGAGTGCACCACGATAGCGGTATTTTTTACGGGAGAATCGTTAGCCTGAAAAATGTCGATTTTCGTTAAAAAAATTATAAATGTTGACTTTGATTTATTTTTTTGCTTTTACAAATGGCTTTAAGAAACTGGGTTTCCCACTAAATGGATAGGAAATTTAACGCTCTGTCCAACGGTGTCCTCAGATTCCAAGTAGCATGATAAATAAGGGAGTTATGACCATTTTAGTGCTGCAAGGTCGAAAATACGAATAAAAACTTTAAAGTGGAAAAAATAGAATTTTGAGTGGGTTGAGAAAAAATTGCTACGAGACATTTTTTGTTGCAAATTAGTTGTAGAATCGATCCTTGAAGTTTGGTTCATCCAAATGGTAGACACCCTGTATAAGATCGATACCTTAAAGCACAAAAGGGCAAACAAAGGGTGGGGGTGGGTGTATGTGTGTCCATCCATCTTTCACATTTTAATTTTTTTTTCAACTTCAAAAAGACTCAAATTTAACAAAACTATTATTGACCTTCTTGACGATTATAGCTCGAAAATTTGTTGAAAAAATTAAAGAGTTTGGTGTAATAAGCCATTATTTTAGGAATTGTGTACTGGTGATAACTTCTTTTGCGTTTTTCTCAAAACTCCCTCAAAACTCAAAAAAGGGGGAAGTACGATCAATGCCAATATTTTTAATTTTTGGGAATTTCAATAATTCAAGTTTAACTACTCGTAAATGACGTCGGGACAAGATTTTGAGAGTAGAAAATTATCCCTCCCGGATAAATAATAGCCTCTGCGTCTCTGCGAATCAAAATTCATACACGATCTTTCCAAATTCCATGAAATTTTCAGGGATTAAACTAATCTAAAGTCTTCGCCATGTGATCATCAAATTTAGGGGGTCGTGTTAGGTAAGTGGAGACTGAAGTTTCGAGATTTTCTGGAATGTCACTGGAATCATTTATTTCGTTGGTAAATTACCAAGTTTTAAGGAACTGTACGGGAAAAGGAGCCATCAGGAAGAAACAAAACATTGAAATGACCGCAGTGGAAAGTGGGGCCTTTAAACGTTGACGTTGATCCCTTTTCACCGTCAGGATTTTTCCTTCTCTCGTTTTCTCAACGCCATGATCTTTTTTATCTGTTACGATTCATACAACGACTGGCAGTAAAAAGAGCTACCAGATGGCATGAATATCACATTCTGTCAAACAATTGACATTAATCGGTCTTTCCCGCTACCCTTCTCATATATTCACGAAATATATCTATATATACTCGTATTATATCCCTGTAAGTGTGTCATTCCGGACGATAACTTGATTAGTTAACTTAAGAACCTACCTAATAGTTTAGCAAAAAATTTTCGCCAAAATGTTCATCATAACAAACGAAAAGACGAGTTCGCTAGCCAGAAATTTTGGACAACCCTAAAGGGTCCAAATTACAAAAAAAGGCCAAAAAAGTGTTTTAGGGAGATTACTATCCCAACTACAGTAATATAATAAGGATTTTGAGATTAGCTACAATGCATTGTATCATCTATACAATCGATATTATCGATTGTTAATCTCTAGCTAGCTAATCTCAAAATCCATATTATGGATACGAGGAATCAATGTTCCACGTTCACTTGTCAGTACTAATTCCTTCAAATTTATATTTATCGACGTCCAATTTTGTTCCATGTCTTCAGCCTCTCTTGGTTAAACAAAAAAATCCTAATAAATTAAGAATTTTTCGCTACCGGAAATGAAAAATACTTGTACTTATGAGAAAAGTGTATCTTTATCTATTGTTCGATCAGCATCTAACAAGCAACATCTTCTCAAGTAAATTTCAGGCGACCACCCTCGATCTGTTCCAGTTCGTTTTTGATCCCGAACGAATAAAACTTTCGCCCCCTTCCAAACCCTCAACTTCGGCGAGAATTCGACACTTGAGAAAACCCTCGGTCGGTCATTAGAACCGTCTATCACGATGCGCTCCATTGAATTAAGAAAGTAAAGAAGAAAAGAAGAACCCCCCTCGTCTAACCCGAATGAAGGGAATTACACGGGTAGTTTGCCAAAAGAGGCTTGAGGGAGGGCGCACAGATACTACGCCAGTCAAAATGACTTTTTCGGCTACTTTTACCCCCAACTTCTCGCAATCCTCGTTCTACTTCTTCACGACGGCGACTCCTTTTCTCTCCTTCATCCTTATTTTCTTGTTCCGACCAACCCGATACAATAACCGAATGCAACACCCGAAAAATCACTTTGAGCCGCAACGAGCGCAATACTCAAGTATTTCTCCAGACTCGAGTACCTTCTTTGATGTATCCTAGTGAAACAGTGACTGCTGCCTTGTTTTAAACAGTAGGAATGTACTTCGATAATTTAAATGATTACCGATGGTTGCAAACTCGAAGAAGAGCGCCCCCAATTTCACCTCAATAGACATTTATTTTGGTCGGACTGGTCATTTTGTATAATTCTTCCATGTATGGTTGTATAGAAACAACCAAGGAAAGTAAGTTGCACATTTCTATTACTGAAAAACCCATTATTCATTTTGGTTTATTATTTTCAATATTAAGCCTTTGGAATCAGGTGAGAAAAAAAAAATTTAACCTCCCCTCAAAATTTGATGTTTTACGTATCAAGGTACGTAGAATCCGAAAATCCAATAAAATATTTTCCGTCCGTCCGCCGTACGCCGTACGCGGCACTTTTCTTAGCAACACTGGACCGATTTGGTTAGTTAATTCAAACCCCGAAAAATCGTAACTACTTTCAAAACTCTCCAAATCATTACACAAAGGTTCTGTGGAGATACCACGCCTTTGCCATTGCCACTACCTACCAACCATATTTTTGCTTCACAATCAAGTTTATTTTGAAGACACTCAATTCGAAGAAATAAGGCGTTGTGGGTGCCTTAATTAAAAAATTTGATTGCTGGTTGCTAAGCGCGCAAAAACTGGGTGCAACTCGAAGAAACGAATAGCGATTTCAACTGACATTAGGCCTCTTTTGCGATTCAAACTCGTGTTTCTTTTGACTTTTCTTTGAACCGGGTGGTCTCTTTTGATTCTATCACCACAACATCAACCGAAAGCTTCTGGGCACAACTTGAATCTGGGTTCCATCAGAGTTCTGGATAGTATCGTTCATTTTTAAAAACGCTGGAAATTATTACACAAAGGTTTATTATTTTTTTATATAAAGATCACTCGTCTGCAACTAACACAGCTTTGCTATTGTCAACTACCACATACCTACTTCACAAACAACTTTATTGTGTGTTATTACTATACAGAGCAGAGCTCTAGGTGGCTTATTAGGTTCTTAAAATTCCATACCATTTTAAATGGATGAAAAACAATACCTTTATATTAAAAGGTTTTGAGCTAGTACGTTATTAAAATTTTAGCCCTTATTTTTCATCGCTTAGAAGTGAATGACATCAACCAAAAGTTTTGCGGCACAACTGGACCCAAAATATAGTCCGCGGCACATTCCTTAGTTACCACGGACCGATATTGATGAAATTTGGTATATGGGCTCCATTTGGGGTCTAGTTGTCTCCGAAGCTTTTGTTTGATGTGTTTAGAAACGAATGAGATCACCCAGAGCTCTCAAGGACCAACCGTTCGCTCCCTACGAGAACTTCAGGGTTGGGTTTACGCTAAATCAGAAACATGAGCGAGAACGCAAAAGAGGCCCAATCTTCTTTCAAATTTTAGCTGAACAAAATTCAATCGTTGTTCGTTTCTTCGAGTTGTACCTACTCAGTTTTGCATCCCTAGCAACCAGTAATAAAATTTCTCCATGAAGGCACCTACAACTCGAATTGAATGCAACGTAAATTTCGAAAATATGGTTGGTTGGTAGTGGTACTGGCAAAGCTGAGTTTTTTACAGGAGACTGATCTAAACAGAAAAATAATAAACCTTTGTGTAATAATTTGCAGTTTTTTTAGACGGACGATACCACACAGAACTCTGTTCGTTCTCTATTTATTAGACTTGGGGGTTCGGAAAATTCAATCCTTGTTCTCATTTTGTCTGAACCAAATCCGCTCCGGTCCTGAGCAAACCTCGCGTGATAACGGATTGCAGTCGTTCAAATTCGAAGGGAATTCAATATTATCCTCGGAAGTTGGTACAAACTTAAGTGGGTCTACTCGAACATAACATTTACAGAAATGATAACGTGAGCTGCTTGAAACTAAATGTGGCGGGATGAAACGTGAACATTGCAGGAGACTCCTTAAATTTGCCGTTTGTGAAGGGACAGGAAAAAAGTCGACTCCTACCAGATAAGCAGGCCGAGCCCTCCAGCCTGTAATTAACTGATAACATTGTTTTTAGTAGAAAGCTGTATGAGCAGAAAAATCACCCCCTCCTGTTACCCTTTCCAGCTGCTGAATCCTTTTTTCTTTTTCTTCAGATTAACCCTACTCACAAAGCTTTTTTTTTCAACGAACAACGGATATATTTGACCTTTTTGTGTTTATCTAGTGCGGTGTCTCATAAATTTCCTTCATTTAGGTATGACGTCTGATAGTGACAACTTTGAAACCTCGAGATACGAATATCACCCCTCCTAATTCACCTCTAACTTCTTTTATCATGTTCGGACTTTGCAGTTGGTACGAGGCCAATCATAATGCATTATTTCATGCGAAGTTTTTATATGTCTGGCGATATTTGTTATTATAGTTGGCAGAGCCCTTCGTGAATTGTTCGATTAGCCGGTTACAGTGAAAAAGCAACTTTCGTTGTCAAAAATCCTCGCTATTCCTTCTGTTTAATAACATAAATTATCTCTAATAGAACACCTAATTTGTTGTTTAGGTCGGTTAGTTCGAACAGAGTGGACATTTTAGTACATTCTGAGTTCCCAGCTGGAAAGTCTTGAAAAAAAAAACGGCTGTACATCAAATTGATTATAACAATTGATAAACTAATAATAATAATAACATATTAATAACACGTGGAGGGCGTATTCCCTAATCTTTACTCGACAATATCACATCTCTCAGCATTGACCGCCCTTCGCGAAATTTTCGGTCCGAGGTCAATCCCAACTCGATATATCGATACGCTCTGTATCGATAGCCTGTCCCGTTTCAAACGTCACGTTCAATCGATACATCGAAAACCTGCATCATTGATCATTCGGTAGCGTCACCGTCAACACAATATGTTTATGGTGTAATATTATATTATGTAATATTGAAAAATGTAAAGCAAACACGAATTAGGTGGCTTCACGATCTTACCTTAAAGAGTTCTTTCAGCTGTGCGGATTCTTGAAAACGTATGGGTAAGCTTCATTACATAATGAACTTGATTCCCCAATATAACGCTTCCGTGTTTCTGTGCATAGGAAGCTAGTCTCTGGCAGAGGCGGTACTTTCCGATTGTGCAGCTAGCTGCCTCCTCCATCACTCACGCCTGACAATATCGAAGTCATCCATCATCAATAATTCGCTTAGGCTGAGAGCCTCGGATGTTCCAACTCGGAAGAATACCGCTCAGGAAACGAGAAAAAGTCTGTATTATCCAAAGGTGCTTTCTTGCAATCCGCCTTCAAACCACTAATTTCGGTCGAAAGAAAAAACGCTGCAAATCATTACACAAAGGTTTATTATGTCTGTAGATCACTCGTCTGCAAAGATCACGAATTTGCCATTGTCACTAACTATCTACCACATACTTACTCCGCAATCAAGTTTGGAAGAAATGAACGCTTCACACTCAATTCGGAGAAATAAGAGTTGTGGGTGCCTTCACTCAGAAATTTGGTTACTGGTTGCTAAAGACGCAAAACTGAGGACAACTTGAGAAACGAACAACGATGGTATTTTGGTCAGATAAAATTTGAACGGAGATCAGGCCTCTTTTGCACACTAGTGTTACTGATTTGTCGTAAGTCCAACCTCAAAGTTCTCATGGGGAGGGAACAGTTGGTCCTCGAGAGCCTTGGTTGGTCTCATTCGATCCTAAAATTTCAATACTATTTTGAATTGATGAAAACAAAATACCCTCATATCAACATTTTTTGAGCTGGGGCGTTTTCAAAATTTCAGCCCATATTTTTCAACCCTTGGAAGTGACTGACATCAACCAAAAGCTTCGGGGCACAACTAGACCCCAAATGGAGACCATATATCAAATTACATCAAATCGGTCCATGGGAATTAACGAAAGTGCCTTGTACGGCGATTTCTATTCGATTTTTCAATTCTACGTATCTTGAAACGTAAACCAACAAATTTTTTTTTGGGGGGGGGGGGGTGCAAATTTTCTTTCTTGGTCGATTCCAAAGGTTCGTTATTGAAAATAATAAAACAAAAGCTGGTGGTATGAGGATTTACGATGAATTTTGAGTGTAATGCTCTGAACATCTAACTCCCGCTCAAAACTACCTTACTCCCGCATGCCAGGAATCTGGGAGCGATGGAATTCGTACAAGGACTCCAAGTGTACTGTAGTAGTAGGAATTTATTTGAAAACTGAAGGAGAGTGGAAGTTGGGCTTGTCACAAGGATTCCAAGTTGGCGCTAAGGATAGAATCTATGAAATTTATGTAGGAAGAAGTCCAAGTTTGATCGAAATTGGACAATCGAGTCGTGGGAAGGGATGCCAGCCGGTGGTTGTCAACCCCTCGGAGAAGGTTATTTTACTGCCTGGGTACTAAAGAGGTGTCTCCGATGATCTATTCCAAGAAACACGGTTTCCTCTGATTACAGTGTTTTAAGTTATATTCATGAACTATGTGGATTCTATGAAGTTACCACTGCTGCTTGAATTGAATCATTCCACCAAAATGCTAATTAAGGAATGAAGCAAGAGTTCAATACAGGAAGACTCCGAGTAATCACGATCAAGATACTGCGGGCGATGCTTTCAGAGTTGTTTTGTGCTGTCGACTAAGATCCAACTCTTTGCTTCTCTTTCTTTATTTCTTCGACAGAAAATCCTCGTTTATCTTCCTCTTTTATTCTATCTCGTAATTAGATAATTGGATGGACGGGCGAAGACGATAAAGCTGACGTTGAGTGTTGGTCTTGGATTCTTGGTCTTGGATTTCTTCGTGCTTGCGATACGATTTCTGTTCAACAGTCAAAAATCACTTGAAGTAAAAATACAATTAAACTGAAAATTCTGGTCTCCTTTATAATTTTGCTTTTGCCTTTAGAGATGTAGCGGAATCAGTGTTTTCACTGATTGGGAGGTAACAAAAAGTCATTGATTTAAAAATCACGTTTGGACCTCTCAGAATAATTATCGTGCCGGATCTGTTTGGAAAAAATGCCTTGTAACTGGACGAAGTGTGCCCGAAAAAAACGTACAAGATGGCCCCCTATGATTTTAAGTAGTCTCGGGATGGATATTAAGCTACCGCGCACAAGGTATCACAAAGCCCTTGTAACCTGGTTAACTTCTACTTTTTCGATCTGAATTTGATGTATTTTTCGGGTATTGATGGGTTGGGCCTCTGGATGATCGCTTATCAACTTTGTGGTGTTCGGAACTTCGGTTGCCATAAATCCTTGTAACAAGAAATCTCTTAACGGTTTCCTACCAAATTCCATTAATTGTGGTTATTGGGTTATTGTGTAACTAATTATCATATAAACATAATGAATATTAATAAAACATATTTATGTAGTCATTATTCCAATGCTATTGATGGTACCAATGTTGAGGTTGTTGAGTGTCTTCTTGATCCTTGAATTATATGAATAATCCATTGGAATGGTGAGAAAACCGATCTAAATCGTTGCAAACTCATCCTAGAGATTATGGCTAACCTGCCCTTTTTGTCATTTCCCTCATCAGCAACCATTTGGATCTGTTTCCAATAATTTGGATCCATTTTTTACCATTTTGATCAGTTTCTATTCAATTAGATCATCACAAAAATCCATAATGTGATTATTTCAAAAATGAATTGTTTTGGCAGAAAAAAAAGAAAAAAAGATCACCCAGGTTGCTGCCATTTGTGTGCCAAATTACGAAGTCCATGAACTTACTTCTGGCACTGATTTCCGTGGTATTTGAGTCTTGTTCTCGAACTTTGAACTTATAAGGGCTTTTTTTACAACTCATGATGGTGACTAGCTCATGTTGCCTTCTGGGTAGGGAAGAGACATCTTTCAATTATTTCTTCGGTTGGAAAGCGCAGGAGTTCCTATGAGGGTGGAGGGGGGAGGGGTTGCTGGACTTTTTCTTAGTCCCTTTCGACATTGTTAAAGCGGGTCGAGGTAAAAGGGCCTCCATTGAAGAACAGGCTCGGTGAAGGGGTTTGTTTTTGCGAAGGGCCCAAAGAACCACGCGTGGTTTCCGCGGTGAGTGGCGGGTCTGCTCTGCTCATCCCGACTCGGACAAACAAGTTCCCTTCGTCTTCTCGGACGAGTGGAGCAAAAAGGGCGGAAATAATTGTCGTGCTGGTACACTAGGACTAGGCAATCGAGAAGAAAAAACATATTGTTTAGTAATGCATGCATTCCAGGTGACGTCCCATTGGATAAGCATTAGATCAGTTAACCAGTTGGTAAGCGATAAAACTGTTTCACTCGATGTAATTTGGTTTATTACTTTAGGCAAGAAATAGTGACCCCCCCCCCACCATTATCTACCAAAACATTTCTAGCGGCATGGGAGCCTAGAATCTGAAGAGCATTTTAAAATCCATGATCTACGATACCCAACACGCGAATTCGAGTTCATCCCCCCCCCCCCCCAACCACCACCAATGGTGCCAGTCTGGCACCAAAGGGGGAATACGTCGTAACATTGCACTTTCATCTATTAGTTTTAGTAGGCGGTCCGTCGAAGTTCACATCCGTATTCAAGGTGAAACACAAAAAAAAAGCACGAAATATGCGGTTTATGGTGTCCTGGCACCATGGTGGCACCACTATTATTTCCTTGGTGCTACAGAGAATAATTCATGAAAACCCGGAGGTATAATGAGAATTTTTCCTCAATTTCAAAGCTTGGGTACAATTAGTAAGCAGTAAAGGAACCGAAATTTTGAAAAATCGGATATTTTGTGAATATTATCCCCCCACTACACCCCCCCCCCCCCTTGCGAATTTTGGTACTCGGGTGAAATTATGTACAACTCGGAAGTTATTTGAGTCAAACAAAAAAAGAAACACACTAATCGGTTGGAAATTGAGGCCTGGGCAAATTTTACAGGATTATGCCCGCAAACGCACGTTTTTTAAGCAATAACCCCCCCTTTCCCCCCCTTAAAAGGCAAAATTCGAAATTCCGGCGCCGTAGTGCACAACTAGATAGTTTTCCGCGTCGAACAAAAAAAAAAACCACGAAAATCGGTTGAGAACTAAGGCCTGGGCAGACGACACAAGATTATGCCCAAAAATGCACGTTTTTTGAGCATTAACCCCCCCTTTCCCCCCTTAAAAGGCAAAATTCGAAATTCCGGCGACGTAGTGCACAACTAGATAGTTTTCCGCGTCGAACAAAAAAAGAACCAGGAAAATCGGTTGAGAACTAAGGCCTGTGCAGACGACACAATATTTTGTCACACACACACACACATACACACATACACACACACACACACACAGACATACACCTATGGTTTTTTTCGCGGATTTGGATTCAGAATGGTCTAAAACGGATTACTGTGTGGTTATTTTTTTTTTCTGTTGAGTGTTGTCCAACTTCACCCCAGATCGATCTTATAAGGACGCCCAAGTCTTACTGTGGGACGTCCTAAAAATTGTTCGTATTTATCATCCCTAGGTCCAAGGAACATCAAATGAAAGCGATGAAAAATATTGATTTCCTCTAGCATATTTCCGAGAATGAACGTCATGCGAAAGTTCTCGTTCAAATGAAACCCAAGGAATCCTTTCGAATGAATAAATATACGAATGTTTTTTTTATTTACCATGTCACAAGAGTGTATTGACAATAGTCAATTATAAATACCTACCTTAATTGGGAACAAATCGTTACAAATTAGTACGGGAAAACCAAACAATGAGGTACTTGACAGAAGAACAGGGCACGCGGGTGAACCAAAGAAGAAGAAAAGGAAACCTCCAAGGCACAAAGGCAGCGGAGCCCAGCCGGGAGGCACCAAGCCGGGCCTGAACCCACCCACCTTGGCGGCACCCGGACCTTATACCCATACCAGGCAACGGCCGTGACTCCAATACCTGGACACCTCAGCCAACTCCCGCGAACCGGAAGTAATCAAAAAAGCTGCAAATCATTACACAAAGGTTTATTATTTTTCTATACAGATCACTCGTCTGCAAAGAACACGGCTTTGCCATTGTTACCACCAACCAACATGAAGAAAAACATCGATCGCATTTCAGTCAGCTAAAATTTGAACGGAGATTAGGCCTCTTTCGCGATTCACACTCGTGTTTCCAACAAATTTTGAGGGGGTTAAAAAAAAAACGTCTGCCAAGTGGGTGTGGCACATAGCTTCCTCGTATCCATAACCCGATTATGTAGATGATCCGATGCATAGTAGTTAATCTGAAAACACCAATCTCTAAGTACCTTCCACTACCCTCATAGGGGACTATCTACACGCTAATCTGGACAATCCTAGAAAATTTCATCAAATTCGGACGAAAAATGTAAGTGCGGTAGTGATTGGATCAAAAAATTTTTAGCTTGACTAGGATTCGAACCTGGGAATCCACAGCATTGTTGACTGACCTACCAAGGGGATGGTTGATTGGGGTTTGAGATCCTCACCTCACACGCCACTGTTACGGCTGTTACAAGGATTTTACGTTTGCGCATGCGCAGAGGCTACCGTAAATTTTAAGGCCTTGATTTTCATTCTGGACCATCTACAACCTAATCCGCGTAATCCCTGAAAATGTCATCGAAATCGGGTAGAAATTGTGGAAGTTATGTCTGTTACAAGCAATTCACGTTCGCGCATGCGCATCGGCTACTATCAATCCGGGGGTGATGATTTTCATAGGGGACCATCTAAACCCAAATTTGTAACATCCCTGAAAATTTCATTGAAATCGGATGGAAAATGTGGAAGTTACGGCCGTTACATGGAAATTCACTTTTGCGCATGCGCAGTCGCTTCTATCAGTCCGAGGATGATGATTTTCATAGGGTACCGTCTACACACCAACCCGCACAATCCCTGAGAATTTCATCGAAATCGGATGAAAAATGTAGAAGTTATGGCCGTTACAAGGAATTCACGTTTGCGCATGCGCAGTCGCTTCTATCAGTCCGAGGATGATGATTTTCATAGGGTACCGTCTACACACCAACCCGCACAATCCCTGAGAATTTCATCGAAATCGGATGAAAAATGTAGAAGTTATGGCCGTTACAAGGAATTCACGTTTGCGCATGCGCAGTCGCTTCTATCAGTCCGAGGATGATGATTTTCATAGGGGACCGTCTACACACCAACCCGCAAAATCTCTGAAAATTTCATCGAAATCGGACAATAACTTCGTATAGTTATGCGCGTTACAAGGAATTCATGACAGACACACAGACACACAGACAGACAGACACGGAACCAAAATTGTTCAGAAAGGTCTAAAATGCAAAACGCGAGTGAAAATTTTGATTTTGGAGAACTTTTTTTTTTTCGTCCTTGAAAAGTGAAAACAAAGCTTCCGCTACCTTGGTACACTCGGAAGCAAAAATTTCTCGGTCGATTCCAGAGGTTCAATATTGAAAATAATAAACCAAAATTGATAAGAGTGGTAACTAATCATCACTAAAAATTTCAAAAAATATAAAATACCTACTTAACAATGAACAACAGAAAACCATTCAAATAAAAACAATAATTGAAGCCTCTACTTATATTTAAAACGTACCCTAATGTAATATCACTGCACACTTACTTATATCACAAGAAAGATCACAATAAATAAATTAACTCCTACATAGATATAATAAGCTAGACTGAACTGAGTACTTTTATAAATATTCGTCAGGCAGCAGCTCGTAATAAAATAAATTAACTAAAATAGAGATCAATAAATTAAGAATTAAATTTACTCTCTTTCGAAAATTCACCAAAAGAATAGAGAGCAAGTTCACGCAAGAAAAGAGCAACCTTCTGCTTGAATTTATTTTTGTTAAATGCTTTTACTTGATTTGGGATTACATTATAAAATTCAATCCCAACTGGTAACGTTTCTTGAACAATTCAACCTGGTTAACGGAACTTGCAGAGCCAGAGCGTTCCTAGTATCATAGTTTTGAGGTCCAGAGCTAAACTTGTCAAAATTTGAATGCATAAAAACAACGCATTCCAAAATGTAAATAGCAGGGATTGTCAAAACTTTCTAACTAATGAAGGCCTCTCTGTAGTCAGCTCTATAGCTGAGTCCTGAAACAACTTTGAGTGCTCTTCTCTAAACCAAAGAAAAACATCCAAAAATAATTTTATTGGACGGACCCCATACATAACCCCAGAACCCCAAAACAGATTGACCCAGCAAATAGTAGCACAGGAAGCTCTGCTGAGAAAGACTGCGTGGAATACTTTCGATCCAACATGTGATATTTATGTTTGGAAACGCGTTCTGAAAGGCAGATTGTGTAGCAGGTTGGAATTAGATAGTCATTTGGCTCAAATTTTCGGTGGATTGTCACTAACTTGTCCAAGTCGAATATCGATGGATGAAGGTCAGGGAACATTTCCCTAGGAACTCATCAATTTCTTTATTTCGAAATTTCTCCTTCGCAGTTATTTCCCTCTTCTGTTTTTTTCCTCTTCTTTCTTCCAGAGTTAATCCGAAAAGCTGCCAAGTTAACTTTTCTGACCCTCAGGGGCGGAGGAAAGGATCTTACGTCGGCTAATAAACTGAGGGATAACTGACTATAAAAGCTTTACTATCGTCTCGAAGCTTTCGTTTCCAGCGAGTTCCCGTTTCAAACTCTCCCCCACTCCGTCTTCCTTTTCATCGAAATTAAAGCGCCACAACGTGATGATAGTGTCCGCCGGAGTAATAAAAAGCCGGAATGTTCCATTATTAAAGCTGTTTAATAAAGATTTTTCATGGGAGCCGGTTTTCAAGGGTTGGTGGGGAGAAACCGCTTCTTCTTCGGGTAAACTGTGGGATCGCTTTCGGCCTGCAGGGGTATGATTGGATACCACGAGGATCAATACTGTTTTAATGATCCTTATCAGTTGTTGTATGTTGAGATTTTTATAGGAAGAGTAATCACCACTTTGGCAATGTCAGACTGAAAATGGCATAGATGGGAACTTAAACGTTCATTCCAATTGCCCTTATTTTGGTTTATTATTTTCAATAATGAACCATTGGAATCGAGCAAGAAAAAACAATTTAACCCCCCCCCCACCCTAAAAATTTGATGTTTTACGTTTCAAGGTACGTAGAAACCGAATATCGATTCCGAATATAATTATGAGATTCTAGAGTTTGTACTCCATACACGTTATTCATACTACGTTTCTAGAGAAACAATATAATATATTGTTTTCAATATATATATAATATATAAAATATTATTTTCAGGGATTCATTTATGTGGAAAAACACGTAGCTTTCATCATCGCAGTTGCCCCTCTGCACAAACAAGAACTTTAAAGCGGCGAAAAAACGTCAACCAATCAGAGTCTCACAAAGACTTCTGGCGGTTCGAGCTCAAAGAGGGTGATTCAGCGTTGGATGTTTTTATTTGAAAGTAAAATATGGGGAAGAGACCTTCAGGTTGTGACGCTTTTCGGAATAAACCGTGTGAACTTTTGTTTTATATTTGTTTTGTTTTTTTCGTTTAATAAGAGTTTTGTATTCACGATAACTTCTTCTAAACCAGGCAGGTCGTTACTCATCCTTGATCCGGAACAGCAAGTGTGAAGAACCAAATGAAGCTAATAAACTTGATAGCAGCACTTAATTTCTTCCTATGATTTTGTCAATCTTTGAACAGTCAGGTAAATTCAACGAAGAACCTAAGTGGACACTAAATCCCTCTTACCCTGGAATCTGGATCTTATCTTACTGTTCAATCATCTGGATTTTTATCGACTTACAAAGAATTTATGGAATTAGTTCGGTGGTTGCACTTAATTTGGAAAGGTGTGAAACTGCACTGATTGCGAACGTGATTCGAAGGATCAAGGCTTTTACTGATTTTCCGGATTTAGTCGAAATATGCTTCACCTCGTCGAAAATTGAATCAAAATACTCGGCACGTAGATTTCGGTCGATATTGGATATTTGTCGGTTATTTTATCACTAGTTAATTTGTGACCTCCTATCTCGCCACCATGTGCAATCAAATCCTTGATGAGCTCTTGGCGTGCTCAAAGTCATCATACCTACCTAGTTTGCATTATCATGGCTGTCTCTAACAGGCTTTGATAAGGTCAGTCCCCTCTGAAACTTGTTACCTTTTACGTAAATTGAATGCGTTCATGAACCTTTGCATGGTGTACCATGTGGGTGTACCATGGTGTATCATGTAGGTTGGTACATGAAATCTGTTCATCCCTGCATTTATAAGGTATAACACGAGTCACATGCTTGACATCATTTCCATAGTAACTCAATATTTGTAGCCTTGTAATGTATTCAGGGTTTTCCAACTTTTTTTTTTCTAGGATATCTCTTCTAACGTGTCCTCTAAATTAGTTGATTCTATCTTTAACCCCTAACTTGGAAATGTAGCTTTAAAATGAAATTAAAGAAAAAAAACCTTTTTCAAAAACAAGTTTCTGATTTGTGAATAAATTGAACTAAAAAGTTAGAAATAAATTAACTCTAAAAGAAATATAACACTTTATCAGTTCATTGTAACTGAGCTCGTCTACGACAAAATGATTCTATATCGTACATAACTATATATTTTTAACACTAAAACTTTACACCTTAATGATTAAATCTTCCCGTTTTTATCACAGTTCTAATTTTATAAATAAAAGCGTGTTACATTGTGGTAGCAAGAGGAAAAAGAAGGTGATAAGTTTTCTTAATTACACCATCAAAATTTCAAATAATATATACATATACCAAATCACATCAAATTTAATCCCTCTAACTATTGTACAGTACCAACTTCCAAGCTATAATCAATAAAAACAAGAAAGTTTGAATTTTGATTTTACTAGACTTCAAACTTCGAACACAGTCAGGATAGAGTCAACACAAATTAATCTTATTTTGCATAATGTTCTACCAAAACTGAAGCAGATTGTAGAATTACTGTGAAATCGTGTAAAATATTGCTGAAATGCGAGTTGTGAAATGGCGTTGTTGGGGCTCATGACAACTTCTCGTTGGTAGCATGCGCCTGAACAAATAAGAATAAAAAAGCGATTCACATTCGTGTTTCTGCTTAAATTATTCGTCCTACGTGTAAGTTTTTATGGGGAGTGAAGTAAACTATCAAATATTAATGGAAGGTTACATTTGTTTCTTGCTCGATTCCAAAGATTCATCATTATTCTCAATAAATAAAAATCTGAAATTTTGCTCTTGGACTCTACTTGATTCCAAAATTTAGCCAGCCGAATCAACCAACAAAACAGTGGGGTGAACTACTAGAATATCGTCTAAATTACCTACAGCATTAGTTCCCTTGAGTAAAGCATTTTTCCCTTGAATCAGCAGCATCGCATTATCTCAAGCTTTACCAAAATAGGTTACTGCGCTTATCTTATAATGTTTCATTGGAAAAACGCTTTATTATCCCTATCGGAGGATACATGAACTAATGCTGCAGGTGTGGTTTAGGCGCTCGTAACTACTAGAGTTCTCAGTGTGGGTGACCTCTTCTGGGTACAACGTGTTAACATGCTACAAATTTATCACTTCGGCCTTCAATTCAATTACGATATTTTGGCCCGAAAAATTTATATTTGACACTTGATTTGATAGTTTTTTACTGGCGGAAACGACCAAGTAATATGAAAATAACATTTGGTCATTTTCGCCAGGAGAATGTAAATAGGGTTGAAAAGGGGTGGGTGGAAAAACTCTAAGGGTTCTTTGAGCCCTTTATATTTTGTTGATCGAAAGATAATATATCAGCGTGTAGAGGAGGCATATTTGTGTTATCTGAAGCATTAAAACCTCGATAATTGAAAATATTGACTTGGTCACTTTTGCCACACAACTTCCCTCGTGTGAGAGATTTTAGGATCTGGGAATGACCTGTTGGCCTTTCATGTAGTTGTTGGTATCCCTTCGCACATTAGTGATCGACATGCTTCAATACTGTTCTGTAAATTTCTTCTGTAAAACATGAAGAAAAACAGAAATCCTCGGCTTCGAAGTACGAAGGTATCTGTTGAAAACAAAAGCTATGGGAGCACAGGTATTTCCCCTTTTGGACCTTCCAAGATGAGAAGTTCTATGAAGGGCTGACGTGTAGGTATAGTTCGATTAGAATAAATATCAAGTGCAGTATTTACATTCCTGGCCTCCCGAGAGATCAAAGAAGGGAATCCTTGAATACGGGAAACCCACATTCCCCTGCCTAGTAAGTATTGTTTGGGAACCCTCTTCCAATACCAAGTTTCTTTCATACTTGGAAGAAAGAAAGAATATCTCTTCCCCCTCGAACGGATCGTGTGAAGTTTGATTGGGTTGGTATCTCAACCAACAATCCAGTTCAGTCCTATTTACAGTGTTTTCTATGTAATGAGTAGTTATTATTATTATCTGAATTAAAAAGCCCATTTACGTAGTAATTTTTGCACATCAAAATCACTGATTGGCATCCAAAAGCTTTTATAGCATGTTTTTCAGATGTCAACTCAAAATGGCACATAGAAGGCTGTTGAGCTTGTTGACTTATTCATAGAGGTAGAAAATGAATGGTTGTCGAATGGTTTTTATATATTTATTATATTAGGTATATTACATTATATTATAATGTAATATATAAAATATTACATATTACATATTATAATAAATATATCAAAACCATTCGACAACCATTCATTTTCTACAAATAAATATTTTTTCAAAGTTTTCAAAAATAATATTATTATTTTTGCAATAACATAAACACTCCTACCTTCTTCTTCTTTACTTTCGTAAAAATACTATCCCAAAATAGAACATTTGGATTTCCAAAGAACCGGGTTGTTTGTGGATTTTTGTTGAGAAATGATCTTTGAGTTGTTTTACCGGATTTAAAAATGAATTTTGTTCCATTAAATCGTAGTAAAAATTTAAAATGTTCTGTTTCAGTGGAAACCGAGATATGGCGTTGTCACGAAGCTCTCTCCAGCAGCAGGTAAGTTTCATTACCATCATTTTACACCTTGAAGATATTCAGAAGTTACGGTTGAAGACTCTGTAGCTACAACGAGCCAACTATGTAGTAGTTATGGAAGTTTCTCGCGTCTACACTTCATCGGGGGGAGACATACGAGTCCGAAACGAGAGATTACTCGAAAAACGACAATTTGGAGTTGGCTGGTTGTTTCTGTGGGGTGTTCAATTCTTTTTTCTGAAAAAAGTTCCTGAAGTTCTGATTTTCTTCATCCATAACAATAGAGTTACTGTAAATAACAACGTGGGATTTTTTTCTTTGGGTGGGGGGGTCATAGGTTTTCTTCCAACAGTGGAATGGCCGCACTTTTCTTCGGGAACCTCGTATTCGCAGGGACACAGCTCGAATGATGGCGAATTGGATTTTTATCTTAACCCACCCAACAAGTTGTGAAAACGGACAGACAGACAGAAACGAAACCAAAATTTTTCAGGGAGGCCTGAAACGTAAAACGCAAGTGGAAATTCTGATTTTGGAAAAAAAAATTTTCTTTTCAACCTTTCAACATTGAAAAGTGGAAAGAATGCTCCCACCATCTCGGTAGACTCGGAAGCAAAAAATTTTATATTTAAAAAAGGTGGGTTAAATATTATAGCAAAAAGTTGTTGCAAATTAGTCTTAGAATAAAACTGTAAAGTTTGGTTAGTTAATTCTAGAGCACCCTGTATAATTAAAACCCACTTATCACAGAGTAATTAATAATAATGAATAATATTAATAATAATTACCAACATCAACATTAGGTTGGTATATCTTAATACATGAAACCCCAACCGCACGTACGTATCTCCCCCCCCCCCCGCCCAAGGCGGGAAATACCTACTCCGTGAGGCCTCCGCCCTCATAGAAGAAGATACCTACTCCGTGCAACACCACGAAGACATTCTATCCATCGCTTCCAAATGCCATTTTTTGAAGGTTTCTGTTGATTCGCCTTATTCTAAAGTCTCTAATTTAATGCCTCCATTAAGTAGTTATGATTTGCTTCAAGGACGTGACAGCCACTGCTGCAGAGCAATAAAATGAAATAAAATAGGACCATGTCTCTCTCTATTATTTCATTACTTACTTTATTATTATATTACGTTTTTTCTAATATTTTTTGCCTGATTTTAGCAGGCTTTTCAGCTAGTCTATATACATAAAACCCCAACCGTACGTGTGTGTGTGTGTGTATGTACGTTTACATATATGCCGGTGCAACTCGGTAACCACCACCAGCACACCTCGCGGCCAGCCTGTGCATGTTCGTGCATGCTTTTAGCAGGCTTTTCAGCTAGTAAATAATAATGCTGTATTGTACTGTCTTTATAAGACTATACAGACCATGTGAGTGTGGAAGTAGAATTGGGTTCTTAAGTGCGATAATTGTATATTTGCTGATAGTGGTTTATTATCTCGGCTAGAGGGGTGATGGTCTATAAAATGAAATCACTTAAGGGACCTTTCGGGGGTATAAGATTTACTACGTGGAGTCCAGAATTACGAGATGATGTAGACGTACTTCACTCTGATTTAGTTGAGATCGGCTCTCTAAAACTGTAACCCTCTCACTTTTACTGTTTCGACTTCAGCTGCCTCTCATCACCATCTTATTGCCCAAGTTTATCTCCGCAACTGGAGCCGTTTCCAAAGCCGGCTAACCGTTAGGTACGTTTTAACTTTATGAGGCAGCGATTGAGGCCTGGGAAGATGTCAACCCCCTTCCGTTTGTGCGGGGTCCCCAGGGATCGGCTTTTCTAATCCTCAGATGTGGGTTTTATCCCGACCCCTACGCGTCTCCCCTCCAGTCTCCGTTTCAGAAACTAACCGCAAATCGTAAAATATCTCTACTAACCCTCCACGAACCTGTGGCCTCCCCAGTCTTAAATCTAAACGTCCTTCTTCCATCGATTTGTCTCCAGTCCTGCTGCTGTAAGGGGTTTTAGTTGGGGGGTCCAAGTGAACTCAACTGGGATTGCACTCCTTCTCAAGCCCAACTTCGACCACCATTTTACTGGGTCACATTGTACGGTTTTACTGGACCATTTTTTCTTTGAAAATTCTTTATTGCACCTATAAATACCTGAAGCCCTACAATACCTCGACTTCAAATAAATTTACTCGTATTAAATTAATATTTTTTCGTTTTTGAAAAAAATTACAACTTATTATCAGCACATTTTGACATAATATTGTGATTTCGTTATTATGAAACTTAGGTACCTACTTATTCCTGTATTTGGCAAAAGTACTCCCACGGGGATTCTTTCAAAGTCGCCCACTTAAAGTGTACTTCAGACCCTCTAAACAAAATGGCGAAACTGTAAAAGCTTCTATAATGAACAAAAAATACGCATGGTAGGTATATTATTAGACGTTGCGAAGTACGTGTAATATAGTAATCAAACATAAGATTTAGACTCATAAACATTTATTAGACTCACATCACTACAATGCACAGTCCCGTCTTAATCATCATTAATACTTATCTTCCACACTCTGATAACAATCTTCCTCTGCTGTTGTTGTTGTTCTATTTAATCGACACTACATCCCTCCCTTTCTCGGATAACTCAAAGTCCCTGAGTTTAGGTGGAAGCTTAACAGGTCTGGAAGACCTTCTCAGCTGAGGAGCAGCAGCAGCTGCAGAGCTTGCAGAGGTGCAGTTGCACTGGTGAGTGTTTCCTTACTGAGCGGTTGGGCACAGTTAGTGGCCAGGAGTTATCAGGAGCTAAGGGATCTGAGGTAGAGACTTCCGCAGGCTGAGGAAAGGTCCGACCAGAACTGCCATCCTTAAACATCCGCTTGAAGAAAGACGAATTTCGGGACACCCTTTTGCGATCTCTCTCAGCAGTAACCTGGTTACAACCGGGTTACTGCCAAGGTTACAGTTTTGTGTTTGAACATCGCCCAGGTTCATCCAATCCTTCGGATTACCTGTCCCGGCATCCAACCATGGTACTATCAAAATCTGATAGTGGACTGGTACATCAATCTTGTAGCTGATCAAGCAATCCCTCCAGCTTATAGCCAAACTTACTAAAGAGGACCAACTGCTGGGTGCTGTTATCGTGACTCTGAGAAAGGGCCAGCAGACTGACGCACCCATTGACTCATTTGTCCACATCCTCGGGAAGCTTTCAGTCACTAATGATGGCATATTGTTGCGA
The DNA here is from genome assembly GCA_009739505.2 of Apolygus lucorum. Classification (NCBI taxonomy): domain Eukaryota; kingdom Metazoa; phylum Arthropoda; class Insecta; order Hemiptera; family Miridae; genus Apolygus; species Apolygus lucorum. Next base: position 2,502,232 of record CM019177.2, read on the forward strand.
GGAAACCGGAATGTTCTTCCATTCTCTTTGTATCAGAGAGTGATCAAACACGCTCACAGAAGGCACCCTGTGAGAACAAGGCATTGTGAGAACAAAACAACTTTTGCGATCAATGTGCTGGTTTCCATCCACGGATACTCTGATTGAAGGGGCAATAAAGAAATGCTTACCATAGGCTACGGTTCCGTTAAAGCAGAGAGACCCTGTCCAGTCGAAGCCTCTTCCTCGAAAAAAAAAAGTCCTAGAAAGCTGAGATCTTGGGGTAGTTTTTACCGTTGAGTGCACCTCGATTGCGCTATTTATTACGGGAAAATCGTTAGCCAAAAAAGTGACAATTTTCGAAAGAAAAAACCCATTGTTTTACTAGTTCAAATTAGGGATGGGTATCGATACTCGATATTTCAAAATATCGATACTTTCGTACCGATACTCGATATTTTAGTATCGATACTGCACTATCCAATATTTTTGGATATCGATACTTTGGATCCGATATTTCTAAATATCGAATATCGATACAGTTCTCGCGGAAAATTCAACATAACGGCTAAAAAATGAAGAAGGTAGACAGGCTTTTGGGTCATTACTATTTGGTTGCACAATTAACGTTTACATCATGGAGAAAATCACTCTGCTTGGACTCTTGATAGTAAAAAATGAATAAAAATTGTTGAAAAAATTATTTTTCTTGAGAATATTGGATAATATCGATAGTTTGTGGCACTAAAGTATCGATACTCGATATTTTGAAAAATCGATACTCATGCCCAACGATACTTGGGATATCGGTACTCGGATACGATACAGTATCGATACAAAATATCGATACTTTTATAACGATACCCATCCCTAGTACAAATGTCTTTCAAAAGTTTTCAGATTATAATTCGCATGAGAAATAAGGGTGTTATGACCATTTCAGTGCCGAGTGGTCGAGAACGCAAAAAAAAACTTCAAAGTGAAAATTAAGGCATTTTGAGTGGGTACAGAAAAAATTGCTGAGACATTTTTTGTTGCAAATTAGTTGTATAATCGATCCTCGAAGTTTGGTTCTGTTTGGTTCCAATGGTGGACACCCTTCTGGACTGTTGATGGGGTTCTGACCCGAAACCGGTCTCCATTAAAAGAATTTTTAATTAGCAGGGGTGTCTAACAAAAACATTCTCCATGATATACATTGCCTCTGCATCATCGGCAACAGTAAGAAACATGTGGGTATGGCAATTCCTCGTATCCATAACCCGATTGTATAGATGACCCGATGCATAGTAGTTAATCTCAAAACACCAATCTCTGAGTACCTTGCATTACCCTCATAGGGGACCATCTCCAGGTCAACTGGCACAATTTCTGAATATTGTTGGAAAATGTAGAAGTTATGGCTGTTACAAGGATTGCACGTTTGTGCATGCGCACAAAATACTTTCAATTTGGAGGTAATGATTTCATAGGGGACCGTCTCCCTAAAAATTTCATCGAAATCGGACGAGAATTTTAGAAGTTATGGTTGTGGCAAGGATTTCGTGACAGACACACAGACAGACAGACAAGGAACCAACATTTTTCAGGAAGGACTGAAACGTAAAAGGCGAGTGGAAATTTTGATTTTGGAGTACATGTTTTGTTCGTCGTTGAAAAGTGAGAATAAAGCTTCCGCTAACTTGGTAGACTCGGAAGCAATAACAACAAAAATTATTATGGAGCCATAAAAATATGAAATTCGCAAGTCTGCGATGGCCCTCAAGACGTCACTCCAATAAAAGAAGTGGAACAGGCGTTCATCGGAGGAACGACGAACTGTTCAAGCGAGATTGTTACGTTCCATGAAGCGACGGCGAGTCCTTGAGGGCTTGAAGGTGGAGTATCGCCATTTCTCGGGTGAAGCCTAGTTGGGGGGAGGCGAAGGTGAGCGGAGGGGAATAAGACAGTTTGAAACGAAGCCTTTGGGCAGATGTCCAACAGGACGGATGGGAGGAGATTTAGCGAGCGGTGCCCAATTAGGACGGTTCTGAACTGGACCCCCCCTCCCCCTGGAATCTCCCTCGTTGTCCTGATTGTCACTGTCCTTCTTAGACCTCCGACCCCCCCCCCCCCCTGACAACCCCTAAGCAAGACTCACAAACAACCACTTTGTGTTTTCATAAAGTGACTGCTTTTACTGCACCAATCAGATCACTCAGGAACTGAAAATATCCGACTCATTCTTTGTAACTTAAAAAAAAACGCTGCAAATTATGACACAAAGGTTTATTATTTTCAATAATGAACCTTTGGAATAGACCAAGTAAAACTTTTTGACATTTTATGTCTTTACTATGGCACATAAATGAAAAATCGTCACGCGGGGAGCGTTATGAGGGGAGCGTTACGCGGAAATTTCTGATGATTTTCACGTACAACCAATCGTTCCTAGGGAAAACTAACTTCCTCATTTTCCACCCCACAAAAATCGTTCACCACTCATTGGAAAGATCTCAATTTACTAAACATAAGACATAAAATGTCTCTCGTGGTTGCGTACTTTTACGAAAGCTGTATCCACCGTTTGTGTTTTTTCTTGCTCGATTCCAAAGGCTTATTATTGAAAATAATAAACCAATTACCTCAGGGTACTTTCTTGGTCGATTCCAAAGGTTCATTATTGAAAATAATGAACCAAAAACTCTGCCAAGTGGGTGTGGCACGTAGCTTCCTCATATCCATTACTCGATTGTACTCGTATTGATGATGCATTGCGGATGATCAGAACTTCCAACCTACCTCAACACTCCAAATTTGACGATCAGATGAAAATACCAAAGGTAATCATCTAGAGTCTCAACCATACAATACCTGAACATTGTATCGAATTCGAATGAATACCTAGTAGTATCAAAGATCAGATCACAATGAATTTCATAGGGCACCATCTACACGGTCGTCTAAAAATGCCATGAAACTCAGACAGTATATAACTTCGTATAGTTTAGTTCGAATAGGGAGTTTTGGACACACAGACCGACCGACAGACATAAAACCAAAATGTCTACAAAGAAGGTAAGAAGGAAGGTCTAAAAAATGTTTTCATCCCTAAAAAGTGGAAAAAATGCTTTAAATTATACTATATTAATATAATATATTAATAGTAATATATTATATAGTAATATATTAAAAATACCTAATATATTAAAAAATACCTTGGTAGCTCGGAAGAAAAGGTGGGTATGCAAAATTAAGAGTTTTCACTCGCATTTTACGTTTTAGATATTCTTCAATCTATTATGGCTCAGTGTATCAGCAAACTAGTTTTAAGAGCAAAATCATAAGAAAATAATGTACAATTTGGCTAATATAGTCATTATGCGCCCTATCGCAGTTAGACTAACTTCAGTAGCTTGTGCGCATGCATCAACGTGAATTAAATTGAACTAATACAAATAAGTTTATAAATATCACAAAAGCACAAAAGTTTTTAATTATCCAAAATCGCTCCAATTTGGAACGGTCGTTTGATTTAAACTCCAAGACGATTTCGAGTTGTCTGATCATTTCTGTAATTTACAAACCAGAAAATCGGATGAAATCATATTCATGTTATGGATTGTGAAGAAGCTTCACTGCTCTCCTAATATTAATATATTAAGTTCTCAAGATTTTTTAGAGCTGTAATTAAAAAAAAAGGCTGCACTTTTAAACACCCCCTCGAAATTTGTCGGTTCACGTGCCTTGACGTAGAATCCGGAAATCGAATACAAATTTGGCGTACGCGTCACTTTCCTCAGTTAGCATGGACCGATTTTGATGAAATTTGGTATGTAGGCTCCATTTGGGGTCTAGTTGTGCCCCGAAGCTTTTGTTCACTTCTAAGGGTTGAAATTTTGAAACGCCCTAGCTAAAAAGATTTCGATACAAAGGTATCGTTTTTTCATTAATTTTAGATAGTATTGAATTTTTAGAATTTTTACAGACCACGCGGAGCCCTGTAGGACAAACCGTTCGCTCCCTACGCGAACTTGGTTGGACTTACGATAAATCAGAAACACGAGAGTGGATCGCAAAAGAGGCCTAATCTCCGTTCAAATTTAAGCTGACCGAAATGCGATCTATGTTTTTTTTTCATGTTGGTTGGCGGTAACAATGGCAAAGCCGTGTACGTTGCAGACGAGTGATCTATATAGAAAAATAATAAACCTTTGTGCAACAATTTGCAGCGTTTTTATCTGTCAATTATTGTTCGATTGTGATGATTCCAGCGGCAATCTTCTAGTTTTTCAATTCCCTAGACTGCTGCACTAATTAATTTCAAAAATCCTTTAAAATTTCAAGTGTAGGTACAATTTTTAAAATGTGTGCCCCTTTAATTTATGGAAATACTGACCCAGAACGAGGAACGAACGTCTTCCGGCTGAGACTCCCTTTGATAACACTGATAAGAACACCCGATACATTATTCCAAGATTCCAGAAAGGACGCGCAAAGGTTCCAATTAGCGATAAACCTCAATCCTTATTTTGTGAAATGTAGAAAGAATTGAGGAACCCCAACTATGTAGATCGACCCAACAAATTACATTACGTCAAACAGATTGGGAATGGGGTTCACTGAATGATAAAATCCTTCTTCGCCGAGCTTTCGGTTAATGTATTACCTTCTTCAGGGCTCAAAGGTGAGCATAACAAGAGTCATTTTGAAGGGGTTGGTGAGGATGCCACCATAATTATCAAGGATTAAATTGCATGGTATCTATCAAATGTGACAATGAATCCTTGACTTTGGAAGTCATTATTTTCTCTCGCTGTGATAAACCTTTATATTTGTCTAATTGTGTTGTTTTGATTAGTGATGTTTGATTCATAGTTACATTTTAATAGATACCATGCAATCCTTGATAATTATGGTGGCATCCCCACCAACCCCTTCAAAATGACTCTTGGTATGCTCACCTCCGAGCCCTGAAGAAGGTAATACAGTCAGTCGGTCTCAGTCGGTCGCCATTCGTTTTTAGTATTTCGCCAAAATGAAGGCGCAAAAACTTAAAGTGGTACTTAATTTTGGAATTTTTAAGGATTATAGAAATTCATTAGTGCATGGACCTTGGGAATTGAAAATCTGAAATATTGCAGCCGGAATCATCAAGATCGAACCATAATGGGGAGTGCGTCTTGATTTTTTTTAGATTTTTAATCGAAAGTAGACTGCATTTTGAGATATTTGGCACCAACCGCGACCTTCTAGCGTGAGTAGATCTGTTTTTATGATTTTTAAAAGTTTCGACCGTTTATGACGTCACGCGCACCTCTCGCCTGGGCGGGACCCCTCAGCCCACTGTGACAACATAAACGGTCGAAACTTTAAAAATTCATAGCAAAAGATTTGCGCACGCTAGAAGGGCACTGTTGGTACCAAAATTCTCAGAATAAGGTCTACCTTAGATTAAAAATAACAATAAACAGTTTTTCGTACTCAGGCGCACACCCTATTGCCAGAGAAATAAGGGAAAAACACATGAAAAACCGTTTATTCAGTAGTTTTTCCCATTTTGGTTTATTATTTTCAATAATAAAACTTTGGAATCGACCAAGAAAAAAATTTTAACACCCCCTCAAAATTTGATGGTTCACGTTTCAAGGTAAGTACGTAGAATCCAAAAATCGAATAAAAATTTGGCCGTCCGTCCACCATCCGCCGTACGCGGCACTTTTGCCACTTAGCATCGACCGATTTTGATGAAATTCGGTATGTAGGCTCCTTCTGGGGTCTAGTTGTGCCCGAAGATTTTGGTTGATGTAAGTCACTTCTAAGGGTTCAAAAATAAATTTTGAAATTTTGAAAACGCCCTAACTCAAAAAATTTTGATATAAAGGTATATAGTTTTTCCTTCAATTTAAGATTCTATAGAATTTTTAGAATTTGTTGAGACCACACGGAGCTCTGTAGGACAAACCGTTCGCTCCCTACGAGAATTTAAAGGTTTTACGTACGATAAATCAGAAACCCGAGTGTGAATCGCAAAAGAGGCCTAATCTCCGTTCATATTAAAGCTGACCGAAATGCGATCGATGTTTTTCTTCATGTTGGATGGTTGGTGGCTTTGTAGACGAGTGATCTACATAGAAAAATAATAAACCATAGTGTAATAATTTGCAGCATTTTTCTTTGGCAATTATTGTTCGATTTTGATGATTCCGGCGGTAATATTTCAGATTTTCAATTCCCTAGGGCCGTGAACTAACGAATTTGTAAAATCCTTCAAAATTTCAAATTAGGTACAATTTATTAAGTTTTTACTCCTTCATTTTCGCGAAATATTAAGAATGGACGGCGACCGACTGAGACCCCCGAAAGTTCGGCGAAGAAGAATTTTATCATTCAGTAGGCCCCATTCCCAATCCGTTTGACGTAATTGAGGAACTCCTTGCCCTCCTTAGGACTATTACTCAGGCGACTTCAATAATCTCTACCTGCGAGATAAACTAAGATTTTCAATGTGAATAATTAGTCTCTGGAGAAACTGGTGAAACGTCCACAGAGCACTCTGGTGGTGTGTGGCAGAAGGCCGTCATGTGGTCAGGCCAAAACTAAGTTTAAATTTCAGAAACTCCATTCTTTAATATTAACGCGGTTAGCTAGTCCCCGGTGAAACTATGTAGTTTGTGATGTTTGAGCTGGACACTATAATTACCATCGAACTTGACAAGGTAAGTTCGTTTGATTTCGTAATTATTGGCCGCCACACTGGCTGAACAGGAGCAGCCTCGGCTAGCGATATTATTGCCAGGAATCGGCTCACTATTAGACGAGGCGACGGGTCAATAAATCACATGATGCGGTTGATGTCACTTGCCTCACATCAATAACTCATTTGTCAATCGGGAACAAGACCGAGGCTGGCCCCGTCCGTTATGCTCAAATCCACAAGTTCCGAGCTTAATCTGATTCACCGGGCGCGTGGTTTATGGATTTGTCCATCTACTTACTACTTGTTGTATGATGAACACAAGTTTAATACCTCATGCTAGATTTATTATCCTAGCCCTATTGATTTACCATTTATTACGCCTATAAAAATACATCTGGAGGTCGAATTTTGGTTATAAAGGCAGAAGGTGGTAGAAAGAAGACAGAGATACAAAAAAGTATCCCAAGTGGGTGTGTCACATAGCTTCCTCGTATCCATAATCCGATTGTATAGACCCGATGGATGACTAATCTGAAAATATCAACCTCTAAGTAGTAGTAGTTTGGAAGATGGGAGGAAGAAGATGAGGAATAGAATTGAAGGAGAGACCAGAAGTAGGAGCAGCCTTTTGGCACAAAAAAAAATTCCTCGTATCCATAACCCGATTGTAAAGATGATCCGATGCATAGTAGTTAATCTCAAAACATCAAAACAAGTTAATTTGTAACATCCCTGAAAATTTCATTGAAATCGGGTGGAAAATGTGGAAGTTATGGCCGTTACAAGGAAATTCACGTTTGCGCATGCGCAGTGGGTACTATCAGTCCGAAGGTAGTGATCTTCATTGGGGACCATCTACAACCTAATCCGCATAATCCCTGAAAATTTCATTGAAATCGGGTGGAAAATGTGGAAGTTATGGCCGTTACAAGGAAATTCACGTTTGCGCATGCGCAGTGGCTACTATCAGTCCGAAGATGACGATTTTCATAGGGGACCGTCTACACAACAACCCGCACAATCCCTGAAAATTTCATTGAAATCGGACAATAACTTCGTATAGTTATGCGCGTTACAAGGATTTCATGACAGACAGACAGACACACAGACACGGAACCAAAATTGTTCAGGAAGGTCTAAAACGCAAAACGAGAGTGAAAATTTTGATTTTGGAGAACTTTTTTTTTTCGACCTTGAAAAGTGAAAACAAAGCTTCCGCTACCTTGGTAGACTCGGAAGCAAAAGGGCTCACCCTGAAGTAATACTGTACAAACGGTGGGGTGAGTCCTAAGCAGAGGAAGTGGGGTTTTAGTTTTTTTTTTTTAATTTTGGTTTATTATTTTCAATAATAAGCCTTTGGAATCGAGCAAGAAAAAAAAATTTTAATCCCCCCTCAAAATTTGATGTTTTACGTTTCAAGGTACGTATAATACGAAAATCGAATAAAACAATTTCCGTCCGTCCGCCGTACGCCGTACGCGGCACTTTTCTTAGCAACACTGGACCGATTTGGTTCAAATTTGGTATATGGGCTCCATTTGGGGTCTAGTTGTGCCGCGAAGCTTTTGGTTGATGTAGGTCACTTCTAAGGGGTGAAAATTAAGGGTTGAAATTTTCAAGAGTGCCCTATCTCGAAAACTCTCGAAATAAAGGTATCGTTTTTTCACCAATTTTAAATAGTATTGAATTTTAAAAAAATTTTGAGACCACCCGGAGCTCTGTAGGACAAACCGTTCGGTCCCTACGAGTACTTGAAGGTTTTCCTTCGATAAAACAGAATCATGAGTGTGAGCGCAAAAGAGGTCTAATCGCCGTTCAAATTTTATCGGACTAAAATGCGATCGCTGTTCATTTCTTCGATTTGTATACAGTTTTGCCTTCTGCGTAACCAGTAATCAAATTTCCATATGAAGCTTTCTATTTTTCGAATCGAGTGTGAAGCGTTTAGTTCTTTCTAATAAACTTGATTGTGAAGGTGTGAAGCCAGTATGGTGTGGTAGGTAGTACCTACCAATAGTTGGTAGGTAAAAAAACGCTGCAAATCATTGCCCAAAGGTTTATTATTTTCTGTATAGATCACCCTTCTGTATAGATCACTGGTTCTCCATCAATAGCACCTACCACCATCTGTATTCTCCCTTGACCTTCCCTCTCAAATTTCAGCGTTCAATAGGATTGAAAATGGCTCCGGAGCTCACTCAGCTGATCATTACTCTTCCAGGCGTCTCCAGCATTCGAGAAGATCTTCTTCACTCTTCTGGTCACTGATCAGCTGAGTGAGCTCCGAAGCCATTTTCAATCCTATTGAACGCAGGAAGTTGGGATTTGAGAGGGAAGGTCAAGGGGGAATACAGATGGTGGTAGGTGCTATTGATGGAGATCCAGTGATCTATACAGAAGGGTGATCTATACAGAAAATAATAAACCTTTGGGCAATGATTTGCAGCGTTTTTAAACGAAAGTAGACCTCATCCTTAGAATTTTGACACCAACCGTTCTCTTTTTGGATGAGCAGATCTTTTCCTATGATTTTTCAAAGAGTCGAATGTTTATGACGTCACACGCCCCTCCCGCCTGGACCCCCCAGCCCACAGTGACGTCATAAACATTCAAACTTTGAAAAATCATAGAAAAAGGTTTTCTCACGCTAGAAGGTCGCGGTTAGGGTCAACATTTTCAGAATGAGGTCCAGTTTAGATTAAAAATTACAATAAACAGTTTTTCCGACTTAAGCGTACACCCCATTGAAACAAAACTGGGATCGAAATGGCGAATTGAAATATTCAAGAACATTACAATGAAATCAATACAGAAGTGGACGACACGCTCTTCAACAGTGGTAGATAAGGAACGTGGAAACCAAGGAAAATCTGGTTTGACAAAGACGATAACCTTGTTGTCTATTAGCTGGTTCAATGGAAGGGGTTTTATCAATCAAAACCCTGCCAGGCGGTATCACACGTCTATCAGAGTCTATTGTCACCATCCCCCTCGTCATTCGAGCCCTCAGGCGGTGTCTGGGGGAGCCGTTTGAAGGTTCACCATGACTCACAAGTTAAACGAATAACACGTGTCAAGTCTTGTGACGGCTCTCCTCAACCCCCGTTTTTAGCATGAACATAAATATTTTAACAGTGGTTTCGTTAAGTGCCAACCCCTAAATGCCTTGTGCTAACAGACCCTACTTTAATTGGGTAGTACACTGTTTGCTCTGCAAATGCTGATCATGAGGTTACTTCACTCTTTGATTCGAAACGGCATAATAAATTAACGGGTCAATATAAACAAGATGTAATTGATTAATTATTTCGTTACACCGCTTTTTTACGTGAATGTCTTAACCAATAAACAATTATTTTCAAATTCTGTCCGGTAAGGTGGACTAGAGGGTACTACTGAGATAGTAATTCGAACTCAACCAATTCGATTATATCAGTAATAATCGAATATAATCAAGTGTTGCTCGAATAGTAGGGATCGATTATATGTGTGAGTATGGGAATCTCGTTTTCAACCTTGACTCGACCGTGGTAAGTAGAAATCTGACCACTGCAGATTTTGTGGCGTTGATTATGAGAAACACTAAAGGCTACATTTGAACTGACTCTGTTCTTCAAAAATGAATCTGTTAGACATGAAGAATATTTAAAAATCTGTTTTAATTTCAATGTACATTGTTCATTCGACGATTAGTTATTTTATCGTGTCGATGTGGCTGTACAGCACAGTAAAGTAAACGTAAAGTAAAGTAAACAACCATTTCAGGTTGGATTTTCGTCCGTCTTCCATTCCTGGCCTCGCGGACGTCATCAGCTGACTTTCAAAGGGGAGATCAAAATTTGTTCTGATGATTTCGCTCATGGCTTCCCATTGCATCACCGCCCTGGGTTTTGATGAGGGGGGCGATGAGAGCCCTGGCCGCCGAAAAACGTCCGCTGCCGGCGATGAGCCTTGAACCCACGATCCCCGCAGAAGTCAACGACGTCAAACAACGACCGTAGCAACACCACTGTCGCCAGCAGTGACCAAGCAAATTAATTCAGTAATTGATACAAGTAAATCAGCTATGACTATAGCCGTACAGCACAGTAACCATGAATATTAGAAGTTCTCCTTCTGTAGAAAATGTAGAAGTTATGGCTGTGGCAAGGATTTCACGCAGCGGCTTCTATCGGTGATGATTTTCATAGGGGACCATCTACACGCCAACCCGCAGAATCCACCGGCTACCCCGCCGTGCAAACCTCCTTCTGACCACATATCCTCAATTTGATTTCTTTCATAATTCCCTACCATCGCTAAAATCCTTACTTTCTTCTTCCCCCATTTTATTTAGTTAAAGCCAAAGTTTTCATTAAGTAATATTTTTTCTTGCTTCCCTCTACCTTCAAATTATATTTTCTGTAATTAGCACCTAGCTTGACCGTATTTTTATAGATTGTAAATTGGATGTACTTAATAAATAATCCCTGAAAATTTCATCGAAATCGGATGAGAATGTTGTAGAAGTTGAGGCGGTGGCAAGGATTTCACGTTTGCGCATGCGCAGCGGCTACTATCGGTGATGATTTTCATAGAGGACCATCTACACGCCAACCCGCACAATCCCTGAAAATTTCATCGAAATCGGATGAGAAATGTAGAAGTTATGGCTGTGGCAAGGATTTCATGACAGACACACACGGCACCAAAATTGTTCGGGAAAGTCTAAAACGAAAAACGCGAATGGAAATTTTGATTTTGGAGAACACTTTTCATTCAACCTTGAAAAGTGAAAACAAAGCTTCCGCTACTTTGATAGACTCGGAAGCAAAATGAGTTACTGGTGTGCTCAAATTGTTCTCTTTTCTGAAGCTTTTTCGAAAAACTAACCCATGAACTTAACGAACACACTTTTGGTTGATTTCAGGACACTCAATTCAAAGTTCAACGGAAATGTAGTTTATTTTCACTAACTGTGGAAACGGAAGTTTCCTCTTGAGCTGGCTGGTTTCCGTTTTGAAACTTAATTTAATAAAAAAGAAGAGACACTGAAAGTAAAGAAAAGTAAACAACCATCTCAGATTGAATTTTTGTCCAACTGCCATTCTTGGAGTCGTGGACGTCATCAACTGTCCTCCAATGGGAAGATCAGAATTGATTCTTATGATTTCGCTTAAGTGGACCGGGGTTCACCAATGGTCCAACTCGAAAGAATCCCGCCCTCGAGCGGTCACCAATCCAGACAATCTACCGGGCCTACTAGGCTCAACTTCGGCCTCAACGGGAACTTGAACCAGCAAACGGGTGTTGGTCAAGAACAATCAGTTCAAATTTCAACGGAAATGTAATTTGTTTAACACTAAATGTGGAAACCGAGAGTCTCAGTCGTTCGCCGTTCCTTCCTCGTTCCGGGTTGGTCTAATCTCTTCCGAACTGGCGCTCGGTCGTTCCTCCCCCACCCCTTGTTTGGAAGAGCAACATTGCCACCCTCCTCCCCCATTCCTTAGCCTTCTCATAGCTTCATCTACAGTTTTTCCCACTTTTCACAGGAAATAATCATCCAATTTACATGGTTCTTGTGGAATTATAACTTTTGTATTCGTTTGTATAAGCTTTGTATTCGTGAAAGAAGTGAAAAAAAAAATGTCCTCCAAAATCAAAATTTCCACTTGCTTTTTGCGTTTTAGAGCTTCCCGAACAATTTTGGTTCCGTGTCTGTCTGTCGGTCTGTCTGTGGTCAATCCTTGTCCCGGGCAAAACTATACTAACCTGTTGTCCGATTTTGATGAAATTTTCAGGGATTGTGCGGGTTAGGTCCTAGACGGTCCCCTATCAATTTCAGCACCTTCGGACCAATAGAAGCGAGTGCGCATGCGCAAACGTGAATTTCCTGGAACCTCGGTTTCTCGGTTTCTAATGAACCGATTTTGATCAAATTTGGTGATTAGTTAGGGACTAACTTCTAAAAGACACCCTATAAGTTTCAATCAAATTGGTCAAGCAATAGCCGCTGCGCATGCGCGAACTTTAAATTTATTGTTACAACCAAAACTCCGCAACTATTCAACCAATTTCGATGAAATTTTCAGGGATTGTGTGGGTTAGGTCCTAGACGGTGGACCGCTAAATAAAATTCTACGTTGAAAATACAATTAATTAATTAATTAATTAAATAATTTTTTCGCCAACTGATTCTTTACGTCCATGTTACAATGAGTGAGGAAGCTATACTGCCCACCCAACTTGGCAGACGTTTTTTATACTCTCTACATCCATGAAGAGAAGTAAGTAGTTCTTAAAAAATTAAAAAAAGTAAACATTTTAATCTAAATTTGAAATCTTCAAGGATTTTTGAAATTCACTAGAACATCTACCTAGGGAATTGAAAAATAAAAGATTACCGCAGGAATCATCAAAGTCGAATAGAAATTGCCAGAGAAAAGGGGGAAAACCCGTTTATTCACAGACTGAGACTCTTAAAAACTGGGTAAAGAAGACATTTTAAAACTCAATTTATTAAATAAGAATATAAATAATGTGTGAGCTGTCAAATTGTGTTACAACCTATGTTTCGGAGGATTTCACGTTTCGAAGTGTGTACTTTGATGTGAAATTCCGTGGGGACCATTTTCTCTGCCGAACGTTCATCCAATCCAAAACTCGACTTGTTGTGTAAGTTCCAAACTACTACGTGTTCCAGGTCGAAAGGGACCGCTGCTCAGACCAAATTGAATCTGCTAATAACCCTTTCAACCGGTTATAAAACAAGACTGGCGCTGATGACGTCATTAAGATCCTATCGCCCCTCCCTCTCCCCCTTGTTTATGCAACCCTTTAACCCTTTGGGGCCGTTCCTTACCGAGACCCTTCGCTCCGGAGATTATCTGCCCGTTGGAGAAAACCATCGTCCGAGACTGTATCAGACCTGGTATACTAACCTATTGGAAAAATGTGAAAAGAGCTGGCGAGGCTGTGGTTTATTGCTAATGCTCACGCCAACGCTCCGAGAGCCTATTATTCCCGGCTTCATTCTTCCCTTTTCTTATTGTAGTCACCGCCTTATTTACGATGGCTTTTTCAGTTTTTTACGCTTCCCGAGGGTGGTTCATTTATCACAATCATATTTTATTATTTTGCTGGGTATATCAAACGTTTGACTCCTTGCGTCGGGGGTAATGGCGTTCACCTTAATTCTTTGTGTCACCTGTTTGATTAATAATGTGCCTACGAATAATCAAACAAATCTGACTTCCGATCTTGATGCCGTAACAATCGTGATATTCCGGCGATGTAGTCCACAACTAGATAAATTTCTGCGCTGAACAAAAAAAAAAAAGATACAAATTATCACACAAAGGTTATTGTTCACATTTAATTCGAAAAAATAAAGAGTTGTGGGTGCCTTCATTAGGAAATTTGATACTGTTTGCTAATGAAGCAAAACTGAGTACAACGATCGCATTTTGGTCTGCCAAAATTTGAACGGAGATTGGGCTTCTTTTGCTATTTACACTCGTGTTTCTGATTTATTGTAAGTCCAACCGTTCTCGTAGGGAGCGAACTGTTTTTCCTACTGAGCTCTGGTCTCATTCGATACTAAAATTCAATACTATTTTAAATTAATGAAAAAAACAATACCTTTATACCAACATTTGTTGAGCTAGGATGTTTTGAACATTTCAGCATTAAATAAATTTTATTTGTCAATTTGGTGAGGGGGGACTGTCACGCGGGCTTTAGGCTCCGAGTTTTTAGGACGTCCCACAGTAAGACTTGGGCGTCCTTATGCGATTGATCTGGAGTAAAGTTGGACAACACTCAACAGAAAAAATAACCACACACTAATCCGTTTTAGACCATTCAGAATCCAAATCCACGAAAAAAACATAGGTGTATGTCTGTGTGTGTTTGTGTGTGTGAGATAAAATCTTGTGTACTCTGCCCAGGCCTTAGTTCTCAACCGATTTCCGTGGTTCATTTTTTGTTCGACTCAGATAACTTTCGAGTTGCAGATTATTTCACCAGAGTATCGAAATTAGCATGGGAAGGGGGCGAGTGGGTTCAATAAATATCCGATTCTTCAATATTTCGGTTCCTATATAGCTTACTAATTGTACACAAGCTTTGAAATTGTGGAAAAATTCTCATTATACCTCTGGATTTTCTTGAATTATTGTTTTTGCCACCATGGAACAAATCAGTGGTGTCACCATGGTGCCATGACACCATTTTTTTGTCCCCCCTTGAATACGGATGTGAACTTCGACTGCCTAGCAAAACTAATACCTTGATGAAAGTTGAAGGTTACGACGTTTTACCGCTTCGGTGCCAGACTGGCACCATTGGTGTGTGGGTGGGGGGTGGGGGGGGGTGGGGGGTTCGAATTCGCATGTTGGGTATCGCAGATCTTGGATTTTAGAATAGGTACTCTTCAAATTCAAGGCCGCTGGAATTGTTATGGTGGATAACGGTGATGGGGTGGGGGGAGGGAAGACCACTATTTCTTCCCTAAAATACTAAATTAATTATGCAGTTTAGATATATGTTGCTAGGGGTAATATAACTGTTATATTATACCTACCTACGACTAAAGGTTCTGCACTAAATTTGGCTGGAACACGTTCCACGTTTTTCATAATTTAGGCCGTAGGCTTTAAGTAGATAGCATCTGGGGGGTCCAGGGGGGCTTGTCGAGATGCGAAGCACCGAGTTTATTCGATTTTTGGATTCTACGTACCTTGAAACATAAACCAACAAATTTTGATAGAGTTAACATTTTTTTCTTGGTCGATTCCAAAGGTTCATGATTGGAAATAATAAACCAAAATATCCACGCAAGTCGGTTGGAGAGTAAGGCCTGGGCGGAGTGCATAAACACATACAGACATAAACCTTTGGTTTTCCGCGGATTTGAATTCAGAGTGGTATAAAATGGATTTGTAAGTGGTAACTTTTCTCTCCGTCGAGTGTTGTCCTTCTCCATACCAGATTAACCGCGTAGGGACGCCCGAGTCTCAGTGTGGGACGTCCTCACATCCGGCATTTTAAGCGGAGTAAAAAGAAAGTGCTAGAGCGAAAAGGTGCAGCAATGGTACAATCGGTCCCTGACGTATTGCTGATCTTGTCTACCCTACTTTAATAAAGTTCTGGGTGGAAGACCCATGGATGAAGTCCATCCTTTTATTCAGACATCCGTCCTATTGCGTATTTTTAAAAATATTTTCGACGGATTCTCACATCAATTTTCGATGTTATTGTTGAAAAATGTATTGTCTTTCATTACAATTTCCCCCCTTCTACTTGTGAAAAACTCAAGCTTCACCCCCTCCCCTCCCGTCCACAATTCATACAGTTTGTAATGCAAAACCAGCCCACGGAGTATCTGTGCATCGTTACGAGAGCTTTCGATAAAAACACGCCGAAAACCATGTTCGGCAGTTCCTCTCCTGAATATTCAAATATATAGCTAGTACCCTTTTGAAATGGTGACACGGCTTTGCTCTTTGCATGGAAGTATCAGTGGACTGACATAAAAAGAAGCGCCAATATTTGTACAGTGGCGCACCGACCCGTGTTGAACGATGAGCCGGCATGTTTGCTGATGTTGATTTTTCGTAATAACTGTTTCGATCTCGTATTTAGCAGCTCGTGACACAGGCTCCTAAAAATTTTAACCCCTCCTCAAAATTTGTTGGTTTACGTTTCAAGGAACGTCGAATCCAAAAATCGAATAAAAATTTTTCGTCCATCCGCAGTACGCGGGACTTTTCTTTCTGGACCGATTTGGTTCAAATTTGGCATATGGGCTCTATTTGGGGTCTAGTTGTGCCGTGAAGCTTTTGGTAGTTGTTAGTCACTTCTAGGGGGTGAAAATTAAGGGTTGAAAATTTCAAGAGTGCCCTACCTCGAATACTCTCAAAATAAAAGTGTAATGTTTTACCAATTTTAAATAGTACCTATTAAATTTTAAAAAATTTTTAAATAAAAAAATTTTTACAGAGAAATTTTTAGTCTGTAGGACAAATTGTTCGCTCTCAACGAGAACGTACGATAAAACATATTGTTTAGTAATGCATGCATTCCAGGGGACGTCCCATTGGATAAGCATTAGATCAGTTTAACCAGTTGTTAAGTGATAAAACTGTTTCACTCGATGTAATTTATTTATTACTTTAGGCAAGAAATACTGACCCCCCCCCCCCCACCATTATCCACCTTAACATTTCTAGCGGCATGGGAGCATCGAATCTGAAGAGCATTTTAAAATCCATGCTCTACGATACCCAACATGCGAATTCGAGTTCACCCCCCCCTCCTCCTCCTTCAATGGTGCCAGTCTGGCACCAAAGCGGAAATACGTCGTAACATTGAACTTTCATCTGTTAGTTTTGGTAGGCAGTCCGTCAAATTCACATCCGTATTCAAGGTGAAACACAAAAAAAAACACGAAATAAGCGGTTTATGGCATCATGGCACCATGTCCTGGCACCATGGTGGCACCAATATTAGTTCCATGGTGGTACAGAGAATAATTCATGAAAATCCGGAGGTATAATGAGAATTTTTCCTCAATTTCAAAGCTTGAGTACAATTAGTAAGCAGTAAAGGAACCGAAATATTGAAAAATCGGATATTTTGTGAATATTATCCCCCCACTCACCCCCTGCCCTTGCGAATTTTGGTACTCTGGTAAAATCATGTACAACTCGGAAGTTATTTGAGTCAAACAAAAAAAGAAACACGCAAATCGGTTGGAAATTGAGGCCTGGGCAGAGTTTACAAGATTATGCCCGCAAACGCACGTTTTTTAAGCATTAACCCCCCCCTTTCCCCCTCTTAAAAAGCAAAATCCAAAATTCCGGCGACGTAGTGCACAACTAGATAGTATTCCGCGTCAAACAAAAAAAGAACCACGAAAATCGTTTGAGAACTAAGGCCTGGGCAGACGACACAAGATTATGCCCAAAAACGAATGTTTTTCGAGCATTAACCCCCCCTTTCCTCCCCTTAAAAGGCAAAATTCGAAATTCCGGCGACGTAGTGCACAACTAGATGGTTTTCCGCGACGAACAAAAAAAAAACCAGGAAAATCGGTTGAGAACTAAGGCCTGTGCAGAGTACACAAGATTTTGTTACACACACACACACACACACACATACACACACACACACACACAGACATACACCTATGGTTTTTTTTTCGCGGATTTGGATTCAGAATGGTCTAAAACGGATTACTGTGTGGTTATTTTTTTTTTCTGTTGAGTGTTGTCCAACTTTACCCCAGATCGATCGCATAAGGACGCCCAAGTCTTACTGTGGGACGTCCTAATAAAAACGCGAGTGTGAATCACCAAAGAGGTCTAACCTCCGTTAAAATTTTATCTGATTTTGTTCTGATGATTTCGCCCATGGCTTCCCATTGCCTCACCGCCCAGGGTGGGGACGAGCTGAGCCTGGGATGCACGAAAACACGCCTGGCACCCGAGATTTGAACTCACGATCTTCTCGCAAGGTTCGGTTCGTGTCTCGGACCCAGAAAATCGTCGGCGAACGAGCACGGCTATCCGGACCCCGTCAGTAATGTCAGACCAAGAATACTTCAGTAATTGATAAGAGTTAATAACTATGAAATGTAGCAAATTTTCCATATGAAATTCCCTATTTTTCGAATCGAGTGTGAAGCGTTATTTTCTTCCAAATAAACTCGATTGTGAAGATGTGAAGGTAATTTTGTAGTAGATAGGTAGGAAATATCTGTGGTTTAAAAAAAAAAAAAAATAGTGACAATGACAAAGCTGTGATCTTTGCAGACCAGTGATCTATCCAGGAAAATAATTAACCTTTGTGAAAAAATTTGCAGCGTTTGTTTTTTTAACCTAAAGTATCATATCCACGGAATTATCCATTTCACTTAGAATCATCAAATATTCAAATATTTGATTGAAAAATATCTAAATATCATCAAATATTCAAATAAAATATTTAAATCATCCATATTCGAATCATCAAATAAGCAACTTTTGCTTCTCGCATGACATAGGCATTTCGACTTTCGTTGGTTATTAGGACTTTGTTGAGACTTTATTACTGACTGAGTGTTGAAAGTTAATTTAGTAAAATTGCCAAAATTTATACATACTGACTTTGAATACTCTGATTAGAAACATGTTGTTTAGTAATGCAAACAATCCAGGTGACTTCTCACTGGCTCAGCCAGTCAGTTTAAACCAGCAGGCAAGCGATAAAACAACAATTTTTACTGGATTTTGAACAGCATTATAAATCTATGACCTGCGATACCCAGCATGCGAATTCGAGCCCCCCTCCCTACCGCAAACGATAAGTCTTAACGTTGAACTTTCATCAGTTAGTTTTGGTAAGCGTAGAAGTTCACATCCGTATTCAAGGTGAAACACACAAAACCCACGAAATATGCGGTTTATGGTGTCCTGCCACCATGGTGGCACCACTATTAGTGCCATGGTGGTACAGAGAATAATTTATGAAAATCCGGTATAGTGAGGTATAGTGAGCATTGTTTTTCAATATCAAAGCTTGGGTACAATTTGTAGACGAAGAAGGAACCGAAATATCGAAACAATTACGTATATTTTGTGGACATAATCCCCCCACTCGCCCCCGCCCCATGCCAATTTCGATACTCCGGTGAAATAATGTACAACTGTACAATGTAATGTACAATCTGAGTCGAATAAAACTAGAATCACGCAAATCGGTAGGAAATTTAGTCCTGGGCAGAGTACACTAGATTTTGTCTCACACACACACACACACACACACACACCTATACGCAACAGGCAATCTTTTGTAGGCACGAACACACACAGACATACACCTGCGGTTTTTTTTTCTAGCGGTTTTGGATTCAGAACTGTATAAAATTAGTACGTGGATAATAGTACGGATTTGTACGTGGTAATTTTTTTTTTCGTTGAATGTTGTCTTCCTTCTCCCCAGATTAATCGTATGTCTTACTGTGGGACGTCCTAAAAAGGAGGAGATTTTGAGAGGGAGACTGTCAGCCGGCCGGAACCGTTAAAACTACGATGGCGAGTGTGATGGGAAGGTCATACCGGCACAAAACTCTCTAGATGACCGTTCCTGGCCCGAAACCGTTTTACTATGTTCCAAAACGGATTTCCATGGAGAAATTTTACATAATGTTCCATCCTACATATTTTTGAGATTCCTCTGCCAATAAAAACATATTTTTATTGGAGACCGGTTTCGGATCAGAACCTCATCATCAGTCCAGAGACTATTAAAAGACTTTTCAAAAGCTGAACTGCTACTTTCGAACATGGCGGTTCTGCTTGAACAGTATAGTCTCTGTACTGATGATGAGGTTCTGATCCAAAACCGGTCTTCAATAAAAAGAATTTTTTAACAGCAGAGGAGTCTCAAAAATTGTCTCTCCATGACCTTCATTTGTTATTTGAAAATTTGCTGATAGAGAACCTTCTTGAGAGTTATCGGAGTAAATTTTCGCGTAGTTATGTCCAGAGCAAAGATTGACCTCAGACAGTCCAACAGCTCCAAATCGCAAAAAAGATTGGACATTTTGATCTTGAAGAACCCTCACTTTTTGATCTGTTGCATCAACAATACGCAATCCTCCCTATCTTCGAGCAAAAAGTGAAGGAAGGACGTACAAAGCAATCATGTCTACATTTCTATAAAATTCGTTTCCATACAAACTCGCATAACTCAGAAATTCATGAATTTAAATTAGTTTTGTTTATTCATTGTTTCCATTCTTCAAAACCACTCCTGGAGAATCAATGGAATCCCCGAGGAGTCCCCCGAGCGTAGAAAAAGAGACCCCTTCTTGAGTAGAGTGAATATGAGAGGGGACAGTTGACGTATGGCGATGGGCTCTGAAAAATGCATAAATCCCCGAACAAACAGATCGTAATATCGAGTAATTGCGGTCTGAGCCCAACAGATAGCAGATAGAAGCCTCTACAATAACTCGGCGGCGAAGGCGGTGATAAAATTCGAGTGTGCTTCATTTTATTTTATACGTGCTGTTCCGTGAAGTGTGTGTGTGTGTAGGTGTGTGTGTGTCAGTGTCACCAGTGTAAGTGCTAGAAGTGGGTGGGTGGTTTGCAATACAAGCACATTTTAGGGCTGCAGCAGCATCAGAATGTAGGCAGTTTCGTCTCTTCTTGAAACATGCCCCACGCATTCTTCTGCTTGTGGTGCCCCACGTTAAGGACCGGAAAACTTCGGGAGTCGATTTTACAACTGATTCAAGTATAAAAATGTTGCTTAGCAATTTTGTTTTAACCCCATGATTTTTCAAGTTCTTTCAATTTTAAGATTTTCTTTCGTGTTTTCGACCAATTGTCACTAAAATGACCATAACTACGGTTATTTACGGTAAAAATGTGAGAATAATTATTCCCCATCTGTCTAGTGCCTATAAAAAACTATTTCAGGGTCCCGATGGGTGTAAAATCAAGTCGTTAAGTAATGTCTGTCAAATTGGCGAAATTTCTTATTTTCTCTTTTGGTTGTTAGGGTTGCCCTCCCCTCATGGTTTTCCACGTATCTCATCATCAAATACTGCGCAATGATCTCAGCTTTCCAATGGTAAAATCAAAAAACATTTTACAGTCGACTTTGGGGGTAAATCTGTGTTTGAACGCGGGACTCGGGGGCTACTCCGCTGCCGCTCCTCCCAACCTTCATCCAACCACTAAGTCTCGATTTCCCGCGTTTAAAAACACAAATTTCTCCCATAGATTCGATTGTAATCTTTTTATTGTACCTTTGGAAAGCTGAGATTTTTGAGCCGTTTTTGGTTTTGAGTTACTTGAAAAACTATGGGATAAAAACCCTAACAACCAAAAGAAAAAATAGGAAATTTCGCCAATTTGACAAAAATTACTTTACGACTTGATTTTAAACCCATCAGGACCCTGAAAATAGTTTTTTATAGGAACTAGAAAGATGGGGAATTTGATGCCCTTTCCAACGGTCCCCTTATTTTTATATTTTCACGGTAAATCAAGGTACTAGTAGTTATGGTTATTGTAGTGTCATGAGGTCGAAAACAAAAAAAAAAACCTTAATATATACAATATTGGCATGAGACATTTTCTTACTTAAATTACCTAGTGTTGTAAAAACACTAAGTTTTCCTGTCCTTAACATGGGACACCCTGTAGACATCAATTTAAAATAGTATTGCATTTTTGTGAACGATTGAGACCACCCAGAGTTCTGTAGGTCAAACCGTTCGCTCCCTATGAGAACTTAAGGGTGGGACTTGCGATAAATCAGAAACAGGAGTGTGAATCGCCAAGGGGCCTAATCTCCGTTCAAATTTTAGCTGACCAAAATGCAATCGTTGTTCGTTTCTTTGGGTTGTTCTCGGTTTGGCTTCCTAAGCAACCAGTCAAATTTCTAAACGAAGGAATTCTTTATTGAATTCTTTATCTTTGAATTGAGTGTGAAGTGTTTATTTCATCTAAATAAACTCAATTATGAAGCGAAAACATGGTTGTAGGTGGTGATAGTGGCAAAGCTGTGTTTTTGCTGCTGCTTGATCTATACAGAAAAAAATGAACCTTTATGTAATAATTTGCAGCGATTTTCATTACTGTTTATTCCTCTATGACTGGCCAAGCTGTTTGCCTGACGAATATTATCCCCTGACGCCCCTGATCTTAATTTTAATTAAATACCTAGTTTTGCATCCTTAGCAACCAGTAATCTCTGGAGTAAAGAAGAAATTCCCCAGGAATGGAACGAGGGTGTTATCTGTGTGATCCACAAAAAAGGAGACCCCTTGGAGTGTAGCGATCACAGAGGAATAACTTTGCTTAACCTCGCTTACAAGATATTGTCCAACGTACTGTTTGCTCGCCTCCAGCCACATGCTATCAACATAGTTGGAAGCTATCAACGGGGTTTCATGCCTGGAAGTTCGACAATAAACCAGGTTTCCTCCCTGAGGCAAGTACTGGAGAAGAGCGTCGAATTCCAGGTTACAATTCACCATCTCTTCATAGATTTTAAATCTGCCTACGATACTATCATCAGGGAAAAGCTCTACACTGCCATGAGGGAGTTCGGAGTGCCCGATAAACTCTGTAGGATGGTGGAGCTTACCTTGAGAAGCACCCATTGCCGAGTGCGAATCCGGGGGAAACTGTCTGAGCTGTTTGAAACAAAGGTTGGACTGAGACAAGGTGATGCCCTTGCTTGCCTGCTCTTCAACATAGCTCTCGAAAAAGTAGTGAGAGACGCACATTTGCAAAGTAATGATAATATATTCCATGGTCCCGTACAGCTTCTGGCTTATGCAGATGACATCAATCTCATGGCTAGAACTGTGAGGGATCTGGAGCGTGCTCTCTCATCGCTAATGTTGGCAGCGGCAAATATGGGGCTAACCATTAATCAAGGCAAAACAAAGTACATGGTCTCCAGTAAAAACTATAATGAAATAAGAACGCCAGACATTCTCCTGGGCCCGTACTGCTTCGAAAGGGTTGATGTTTTTAAATATCTTGGTTCCTCTGTCCACGAAAATAATGACTGTACGATCGAAATAAAATCAAGAACACTAGCTGCTAATCGATGCTATTTTGGACTATTGCCGCTCCTGAAATCCCGAGTACTCTCCAGGAGGGTTAAACTCACCTTGTACAAGGCGCTGCTTCGCCCCGTCCTGACATATGCTTCAGAAACGTGGGTCTTGACAAAGCAATCTGAGAATGCCCTTAGAATTTTTGAGAGAAAAATTCTTCGGAGAATACTGGGCCCAGTGTTCGACCATGGACAATGGAGACGGCGCCACAATGAAGAGCTCTACCAGCTGTACAATGATTTTGACGTTGTCAAATTCGTGAAGTTGGGGAGATTAAGATGGGCCGGCCATGTTCTCCGAATGGATGATAACGATCCGGCTAAGCAGCTCCTGTTAACTCGTCCGAATGGTACAAGGAAGAGAGGAAGGCCACGATTAAGATGGAGTGACAATTTAGAAGACACAGCACGGCTCGGGTGCTACGACTGGATGACAACAGCACAAGATCGTTCAAGCTGGAAAGATGTCCTAGAGGAGGCCAAGGCCCACCCTGGGCTGTAGCGCCATTTAGTTAGTTAGTTAGTTAGCAACCAGTAATCAATTTCCCTAATGAAGACACCCACATTTTTTCTCCCTATTTTGTCGAATTTAGTGTGAAGCGTTTATTTTTTCAAAATAAAACTTGCTAGTGAAGCGAAAATATGGTTGGTAGGTAGTGTCAATGGCAAAGCTGTGTTCTTTGCAGGCGAGTGATCTATAGAGAAAATCGTGGCACAACTAGACCCCAAATGGAGCCTACTTACCAAATTTCATCAAAATCGGTCCATGGGAACTAAGGAAAGTGCCGCGAACGGCGGACGAACGGCAAAACTTTTATTCAATTGTTGAAAATAATAAACCAAAAAAGGCTGCTAAGTGGGTGTGGCACATAGCTTCCTATGTGTTGGGTTGCTTGTTCATGTTATGAAGGCCTATTGATATCACCGAATGGATTAACAATTAACAGGGAAGATATTGCGGTGGTTCAACAATTCAAGAAAGAATCTCATGCGAACGGAATTCTCAGAGCACAATGGTTCATTTCGCATCGGGCTTAGGATTCACGCTAACTGAGCACAATAGGGAATTATCCGGCGAGGGCTGCGGTATCGTTTCAGCATTAGCGGAATTGAATATCAGGCTGGATATTGTCGGTGTTCGATAAGAGAAGCCGCACATGTCGTACAAGTTGCCCTCGAACTTGGAAGCAACTTCTCAAACTCCGAGGCTCCCCTCAGTCTGGGAGGACCCTCGGAGCCTCCAAACACCCTTCCAAGTTTGCGCTGTCATATGTTTCGCGCTGATTGCACATCACTTGAGCTTTTGGTGCCTTTTCTCGGGAGATAGCGACTTCACCTTCCCGACGGTCTCCCCCAGGAGGCTGCTTACTTCAGCGGGAGGAGGAGGGGCTTCCAAGTTGCTTCACGGTTCCTCTTCTACAACATTCGCACAAAAACATTTACGAATCACGGTTGTGTTCTTGGTGCTCGAATAAGAGATTCACTTCGACATCCTCAACAAACCACTGCAAATTATTACACAAAGGTATATTATTGCTTCCTAGTCGTCCAAGGTAGCGGAAGCTTTGTTTTCACATTTCAAGGTAGAAAAAAATGTACTACAAAATCAAAATTTTCACTCGCATTTTATATTTTATGCTTTCTTGAACAATTTTGGTTCCGTATCTGTCTGTCTGTGTGTGTGTCTGGCATGAAATCCTTGTAACGGGCAAGACTATATGGACCGTGTTAAGCAATAACCATCTAAGTTCAAAAAAGCTGATTTTGGTAAACGCATATTTTCCTAAAACGCTGCCTTCACTTTACGTATTGCTATTTTACTACACTTTTTTCATTTGTAAAGAACCAGTACGATCTGTTTTCCTTGAAAAATCAAAATTAAATCCTCTCCAATGAAATTTTGAGTACTCAACATTGATAAATTGGTTATTGCATAAATGGATCACTCTATAAAATCAGTTATTGCATATTCTATTATTGGTTATTGCATAACTGATTTTAAAGAGTGATCCATTTTTGCAATAACCATTCAAGCGATAAAAGAGGCTCTTCTTTCCACTCCTGCCTAGAGATTATGATTGCCGTAATTCTTAAAACTATGATTGAATTAATAACCATCATAGGTAATTTCTTTAATTTTTTTTTAATAGAAAATCATTAAATTGTAATTTAAGAAAGAAACAATCATACAACTTTCTGGAACTCAGTTAAGGAACATTTTCCTCCTCCGGCTCTTCCCGGATCACATTTTACAGAGCGTTTCAGGGGGGTTTGCTCTCTCTCTTCTATCCTACTGATGACGTCAGACAAGAAGTCTTTCTTCTCGATCTTGTTTACTACAAATTTGTTTTTCTTTCTGCAAGCCTTCATTACTTTCACATAATCGTCAAGAGTGTACTGTCTGACTTGGTGTTTTAATAAGCACTCCATATCTCCGAATTCGGCAGGAAACTATGACCTGAGAGTAAATATTTTAATGTAATGGTATTTAAACTAAACTCCTCCGAGTGAAGAAGGTGAAGCTTCATTACGACCGTCTTATTGCTCCGATTTTGCCCCCCCCCCCCCCCACATGAATCGGCCCATACAATTAGATCGTCGACGCATGAAGTTAGTTAGGAGATAAATTTCCTAATGAGAGATTTGCGTTTATTGCTAAACAAGGTACAGCAGATCAAAAAAATGAAATAACCAGCCAATAGATGATAAACGCCTACTGCGAATTTTTACTGTAGGCGACAAACAACGAAACAGTCACCTATCACGACTTCGACGCTTTTAGCAAAATTTTAAGTCAGAGAAAACTACCATCCAAGTCGACTTAGACGGTTGCTGCATAGCTGGAATCTTAACTAATACCGCCCACCCGGAATCAGATGGTTATTGCGAAATAGGGATGTGGGTATGGACACTGTTATGAAATAACAAATTTTCGATAATTCTTGAGCTCTGAGCTAAAATTTTTCAGTAATGACAACTGGAGGTTACACAGATACCTCCAGAGAAGAGAAATCTGAAGTTATCTCAATTTGGCCAGAATTCAACTTAGATGGTTTTTGCATAACACGGTCCATATGGAGTTATAGTCCGATTTCAATGAAATTTTCAGGGATTGAGTGGGTTGGAGTGTGGATGGTCCCCGATGAGGGTAGTCCAAGGTACTTATAGGATCGATGTTTTGAGATAAGCTACATGTGATCGGATCATCCACACAACCGTGTGTGAACCTCGAAGGTTTCTGTGGTCTCATCCAGCACCTTAACCGCACACCTAGAGCCCTCCAGCGTCATAAAAAGTTTTTAAAAAAAAGTTTTAAAAAAAAGTTTTTTAAACAAATTTTTTTTTTAGTTTTCAATTCCCTAGACTGCTGCACTAATGAATTTCAATAATCCTCGAAAATTTAAAATTTAGGTACAACTCTTAAAGTTTGAGCGCCTATAATTTAGGGAAATACTTACCCGGAACGAGGAACGAACGTCGACCAATTGAGACCCCAACCAGCCCAATTTACTTATTGTTTGCCCATGAACAAGCAACATAAACAACATCTGTGGTATCTCTTGTCTTCAGTCTTTTTAGGACGTCCCACTTTAGGGCGTCCCACTTAGGGCGTCCTTATACGATCGATGTGGGGTGAAGGAGGACAACACTCAACAGAAAAAATTAGTAATCACACACTAATCCGTTTTAGACCATTCTGAATCCAAATCCGCAAAAAAAAAAAAAAAAGTCTGCCAAGTTGGGTGGGCAGTATAGCTTCCTCACTCATTGTAACATGGACGTATAGAATCAGTTGGCGAAAAAATTATGATTCAAAGAGTTATTGAATACCAAAATATTGGCGATAATATGCGGGATAGGGTTGCAGGTATTAATGTTTATAATAGTGTTGTAAATAGTTGTGGTAACCCACACAATCCCCGAAAATTTCATCGAAATTGGTTGAATAGTTGCGGAGTTTTGGTTGTAACAATAAATTTAAAGTTCGCGCATGCGCAGCGGCTATTGCTTGACCAATTTGATTGAAACTTATAGGGTGTCTCTTGGAAGTTAGTCCCTAACTAACCTCCAAATTTGAGCAAAATCGGTTCATTAGAAACCGAGAAACCGAGGTTCCAGGAAATTCACGTTTGCGCATGCGCACTCGCTCCTATTGGTCCGAAGGTGCTGAAATTGATAGGGGACCGTCTAGGACCTAACCCGCACAATCCCTGAAAATTTCATCAAAATCGGACCACAGGTTAGTATAGTTTTGCCCGGGACAAGGATTGACCACAGACAGACAGACAGACAAACAGACACGGAACCAAAATTGTTCGGGAAGCTCTAAAACGCAAAAAGCAAGTGGAAATTTTGATTTTGGAGGACATTTATTTTTTCACTTCTTTCACGAATACAAAGCTTCCCTACCTTCGGTAGTGAGGAAGCAAAAACCATAGGTGTATGTCTGTGTGTGTGTGTGTGTGTGTGTAGGTGTGTGTAACAAAATCTTGTGTACTCTGCCCAGGCCTTAGTTCTCAACCGATTTTCCTGGTTCTTTTTTTATTCGACGCGGAAACCTATCTAGTTGTGCACTACGTCGCCGGAATATCGAATTTTGAATTTTAAGGGGGGGAATGGGGGGGGGGGGTTAAATGCTCAAAAAACGTGCGTTTGCGGGCATAATCCTGTAAAATTTTCCCAGGCCTCAATTTCCAACCGTTTTGAGTGTTTCTTTTCTTTTGTTCGTCTCATAAATCTTCCGAATTGCACACTATTTCACCAGAGCATCAAAATTCGTAAGAGGAGGGGGGGAGTGGGGGATAATATTCACAAAATATCCGATTTTTCAATATTTCGGTTCCTTTATAGCTTACTAATTGTATCTAAGCTTTGAAATTGAGGAAAAATTCTCATTACACCTCCGGATTTTCATGAATTATTGCCTGTCCCACCATTGAACTAATAGTGGTGCCACCATGGTGCCAGGACACCATAAACCGCACATTTCATGGGTTTTTAAAAGATTTTTTTTTTGTGTTTCACCTTGAATACGGAATTGAAATTCGACGGACTACCTACCAAAACAAATAGATGAAAGTTCAACGTTACGAAGTATTACCGCTTTGGTGCCAGACTGGAAATTTGTTACTTTTTGGTAGGCTTCCAAAGATTTTGCTTCCTCACTACCGAAGGTAGGGAAGCTTTGTATTCGTGAAAGAAGTGAAAAAAAAATGTCCTCCAAAATCAAAATTTCCACTTGCTTTTTGCGTTTTAGAGCTTCCCGAACAATTTTGGTTCCGTGTCTGTCTGTCGGTCTGTCTGTGGTCAATCCTTGTCCCGGGCAAAACTATACTAACCTGTTTTCCGATTTTGATGAAATTTTCAGGGATTGTGCGGGTTAGGTCCTAGACGGTCCCCTATCAATTTCAGCACCTTCGGACCAATAGGAGCGAGTGCGCATGCGCAAACGTGAATTTCCTGGAACCTCGGTTTCTCGGTTTCTAAAAAACCAATTTTGCTCAAATTTGGAGGTTAGTTAGGGACTAACTTCTAAGAGACACCCTATAAGTTTCAATCAAATTGGTCAAGCAATAGCCGCTGCGCATGCGCGAACTTTAAATTTATTGTTACAACCAAAACTCCGCAACTATTCAACCAATTTCGATGAAATTTTCAGGGATTGTGTGGTTTAGGTCCTAGACGGTGGACCGCTAAATAAAATTCTACGTTGAAAATACAAAATATTATAAACTATAATACCTTATAAAAATTATAAAAATATTATAAACATTAATACCTGCAACCCTATCCCGCATATTATCGCCAATATTTTGGTATTCAATAACTCTTTGAATCATAATTTTTTCGCCAACTGATTCTATACGTCCATGTTACAATGAGTGAGGAAGCTATACTGCCCACCCAACTTGGCAGACGTTTTTTCTAATTTCCGCCTTCGTTAGGAGGTTTTTGCTCTACTTGTACACCTAAATGGGTTTTTTTTCTCTCTATGGAAAATGTGAGTGAGGAACAGGTATAGCTGCTTGTATAAAATAAAGAGTTTGATTTTGAAGGGTGTATCTACCAAAGAATACGATATAAATTGAAGCCTTGATTTTGCTGAAAGAAGCGGATAGAGAGAACTTGAGTATTATTTTTTTTAATTTTAAATTTAAAAAAGTAAAAAGTCTGAAGATACTGGGAAGCATAGCTAGCAAAACTTTAGCTTAATAAATGAAAAAAACCAACGTTTTGCCTTTTTCTTACTGGAAGAGGACCCTGAGTCGATTCGACCAACAACGTACTACTGTATGAAACTCACCAATCAGATGAGTCAATAGGAGGGTTAGAGTTGTCAGAAAATAGTCACTCGATGTACTGAAATACTCGTACAATATTAAGCGTCGAGTTCCTACTAATGTATTCCTCAGTATAATCAAATTGATAATATTCCACTGATTATTACGAGAAATGTTCACGTTATAAAAGACGAGGGAAATTCCCGCTTCGTCTGCTGATTGTAGGAAGCGCGAATATCATCCCCTCGGGGCGGAAGCATTTCATCCGAAATGCGATGCTCCCCCACCGCCGTAACCTGCAATTAACATCATTTCACATCCCTCATTCCCGCTTCCGTCATCGGTAAGGGATAAAAGGAGAAATGTGAAGAAGGAGAGGAAGCCCGATTCTGGCATTCCATCATCTTTTATTGCGGAGCCCGCAGTTTAGAAGGGAAAAGACCCCTTTCCCCTCACGGTTCATCAACTTCCTTTAAAACTTAGATTGGATGGTCCACGGAGGACAGCTCTTGATTGCTCGCTGAAATTAATTTGACGCCTGGTAATTTTTGAGGCGCCTGAAATGTCACGGGCGCTGGATTTCCGAGGCTTGATGACCTTGAAAGTTCGGAAAAGTTGATTACAGCTGATGATCCGAATCGGAAAAGTCGAGAGATGGGATCTTTCCTAATGATACCTTAAGCTTCATGCACCTGGCGGGGTTTTATAAAACCTGTTCTCAAGCTATGCATTTTCTCTCGGCTTGTTTGGAAATTAGTGTTCCATGAGAACTTGTGTGTTTGGAAAACGTCTTGGAATCAGCAACTCACCTTGTCATCATCATCAACTGCATCAACTCCTCACCATTTACCACATTTTTCACCATATCCTTCCTAAAAACCTATCAAACTTCCCCAAAATCGTTTTCTAATTCCCTCAGTATCACAAACTCAAAACATGAAACCCCTTATCAATTGTATTATCGTCTGCTTCTTCACCTTTATATCATTCACCTTGTAACTTCCATACATTCACTTCCATACTGCTCTTCCATGTAATAAATTATTCAATCTGCCTACATCCATGTTCACATCCATTCAATTCAATTCAATCCATCAATAATTTCTGTTCATTTCATAGTTAAAACCCTAATAAAAATTCATCCTAATTCCATTTATACAATAATCAGTTTTAAAATTATAAGTGTGAGTGAAGTGCATCATCAGCTGATTCTACCTTCATCACTGCTCTGGAGCCCTTCATCACCATTCATCAGCCAGTCAGTCTTAACAAGTCAGCCATCTTATACCTTTTGTTCCATCTTGCTCTCACCAAAGAAAAGTTTATCCAAATTCATCCAAAGTAGTACCTGAAGTGGATTTTCAACTGTATGCCAAAAATCAAGTGCAATATCTCACCTTTCTGTTGGATTCCCTTGGACTACCAGGATTATCATCTACCACTACCAGGATATCCCCCTGTATGCTGACCACCTGCAGCTCATGGCATCATAAGTAGCTAGCTACCAAAATCAAGGTGAGAGTTACCATAATCCAAATCTTCTGTGATCTACCCATACCTGTGATCTATCTTCTGGCTGTCTTCTTTTACCTACCTACCTGGAGTTTGGGTTTTCTCCTTCATCACTGGAACTTTGGGGGTTAGCTACCTACCAACTTTGTGATATTAGTCTTTAGTGGCCACTCTTAGGTAGGCATCCACAGTTATTTGTTACCATCATAATTTATATCTTGTTACCCCATTATTGTTTAATAAAAAGTCATAATTATCTAGTCACTGGTTATTTATTATAGTACAACACCCTTTGATATACAGTCCACTTCTTTCTTGTTATTTATTTTGCAAATCTAGTCAAACTGATAATTAAAAGTCAATAAATAATAAGCTTAGCATCATATCAACCATTGTGGCTCGTTTTAAATTCTTCTTTTTCGTTCAGTTATCAACAGTCTCGCTCAATTCTTCTAAATATTTGAATCATGGAGATCAAAACAAGATTACATACGACGATCACCAGTAAGGGAAAAGCCCCGATAGCGAACAAGGTACCAGTAGCGGACACGTTGACAAAAGACTTACAAAATGAGAATATGAGACGAACTGGGCAGTTTTCTTTTTTGCATCGTAGCTAGTAACTATTCGATAGCAAGCACAACGAAGATTGTAAGATTGTATTGACCAAAACCAGGAGAAGGAGGTATCCTCAAAGTTAGCTCATTCAATTATTGGGTTTGAAAGAGGAGGAAAATAGCTAAGAAACTGAGATAAGTTTTAAAGCATAAATTAACGTTTTTTGCATTATTTTTGGTTAATAAGGAAGTATTTGCCTCTAACTTGAAGAAATGAATTGGTTTCTCGTTGAATAACTTGATTTGAAATAGATTTTGCAGTTATTTGTGCGTGTTCACCACTACTGCAGTAGAATGACGATGTTTTTCTAGGTTCCTGAATACGCTGCAAATTATTATACAAAGGTTTTTATTTATCACTCGTTTATCGATCGCATTTCGGTCAGCTAAAATTTGAACGTAGTTTAGGCCTCTTTTGCGATTCACACTCGTGTTTCTGATTTATCGTCCAACCCTTGAGTTCTCGAAGGGGGCAAACGGTTTGTCCTACAGGGCTCCGCGTGGTCTCTAAAAATTCTAAAAATGCATTACTATCTTAAAGTGATGGAAAACAATACCTTTATATCACTTTTTTTGAGTTGAGGCGTTTTCAAAATTTCAAACATTATTTTTCAACCCTTAGAAGTGACCTACTTCAACCAAAAACTTCAGTGCACAAATAGACCCCAAATGGAGCCTGTAAACCAAATTTCATCAAAATCGGTCAGTGCTAAGTGGGGATAGTGCCAGGTACTGCGGACGGACGGCCAAATTTTGGTTTATTATTTTCAATAATGAACCTTTGGAATCGACCAAGAAATTTTCTTACCCCCCCTCAAAATTTGATGGTATACGTTTCAAGGTAGTATGTAGAATCCAAAAATTGAATAAAAATTTGGCCGCCCGTCCGCCGTACGCGGAACTTTCCCCACTTAGCACTGACCGATATTGATAAAATTTTATGGGCTCCATTTGTCTAGTTGTGCCCCGAAGATTTTGGTTGATGTAGGTCACTTCTAACGGTTGAACAATAAGTAAGGGTTGAAATTTTGAAAACGCCCTTACTCAAAAAATTTTGATATAAAGGTATTGTTTTTCCATAAATTTAAGATAGTATAGAATTTTTAGAATTTTTTGAGTCCACACGGAGCCCTGTAGGACAAACCGTTCGTTCCCTACGAGAATTTAAGGGTTGGACTTACGATAAATCAGAAACACGATTATGAATCGCAAAAGAGGCCTAATCCCTGTTCAAATGTTAGCTGACCGAAATGCGATCGATGTTTTTCTTCAAGTTGGTTGGTGGTAACAATGACAAAGGTGGTTCTTTGCCTTTTGATTCTTTGGTGGTTGGTTGGTGGATGGTTCTTTGCAGACGAGTGATCTATGTAGAAAAATAATAAACCTTTGTGTAATAATTTGCAGCGTTTTCATTCGATTTTTGGATTCTGTGTACCCTGAAACGTAAACCATCAAATTTTGAGGGGGGGTTAAACAATTTTTTTCTTGGTCGATTCCAAAGGTTCATTATCTAATAATATAAAACGCCAACCGTACGTATGCACGGACGGGTTGGAGGGGTCGTGGGAGTTGGGAGAGTCGGCGGAATCGGAGATGGGAGGAGTTGAGGGCGGGAGGAGTCGGAGGGAGTGGGTGGAGGAGAGAGTCGGGGGAATCGATTCTGCCTACTTTTAGTAGGCTTTTCAGCTAGTTGAAAATAATAAACCAAAACATGGTTTTACAGGACGAGAGATTCTGTAAAAACGAGGATACACCACCATCAAACACTTCGATGAATCTATTTTCATTGCATGGATGTATATAACAAGTGAAAAAATCGATAAGACGAAGGCGATTGTTTCGAAGGTTACCTACTGGTGTTCATTATTGTGTTACTTTTGGTTTTGAAACAGTTTTGTTTTGAATTGAAGTTACTGCGTTGTTTTGAAGTTGGTGTGTTTGAAATTTTCTCTCTTGTGGTCATCTTTTATAACTATGCCCCGTTCAAAACCCGTTTTCAGAAAACGGAAACATGTGTTTTGTGT
Organism: Apolygus lucorum; assembly: GCA_009739505.2. NCBI lineage: Eukaryota > Metazoa > Arthropoda > Insecta > Hemiptera > Miridae > Apolygus > Apolygus lucorum. The sequence goes on from CM019177.2 coordinate 2,535,929, forward strand.
GAATCTCAGGTCACATCCAGTTCAGCTGATGGTATGAGGTGATATAGTAGCTATGCTTCCTGTTCCTCCATTTCCTCATCATCTCAAGAGAAATTGAAGAATAATTTAGCGAACTATGATGAGTTTACATTTTCTTGCAAAGTGAACTTGAAAAATCTATTCCATTTTGGTTTATTACGTTTTTCTTCTGCTGCCAGTTCTTGCGATTGTGGGGGGTTCATTCACTTTGATTTGAAAAGCCGATGTCCATAACTGAGAAGAGAGATACCCATGTTTGCGTCGAGATTTCACCACCTTCTAGATGTTTTTTTTTTTTGTCTGAAATTTTCTGTAAGTATGCTGTGATACATATAGATTTAAAATATATTAAAAACCAAAAAACACTTTACCAATTCCGGGTCCCCTTACATCGCTATGTCTACTTAATCGAAGTCACGACATGTGTTACTTCTTGGCAGCTATTCGCCAAGTAGTTAGAAGAATCAAATAACTCAATTTTCGGATCGTCTAAGTTGGACTGTATTTTCTTGAACAATAATATTTTTAACATCGAAAATATACATAACAACATAAAATATCCCACCTGACTCATTCTAAACAATGTGTTGGAGTGATCTCAACAACATGCTAGCGATTAGTTCAACAGTTACCCGTTTCAGACAATAAATCCTAACTGAAGGCTTTACAAGCTATTATTCAAAATCAATCATGACTCCGTTGATATTCCACACTTACTCATTTACGACAATATTGGTTCAAACGATGAATTTAGTCTAGAGAAGTTTTGGGCGTCGATTGTGCGAAAACGGGAGTCTGAGAGCAGTTTCAAAAGCGAGGAACCTCCTTGAAAACAGTTCAGAGCGGGTATTGACTGGTGCATTCATTACTGTCGGAGCCGTCTGTTAGATAAACACGGGATCGTACTTTCTGTATAATCGCCTTACAGCGATGTCACGAGAGTTACTTCGATCGATTTCCTTTCGATAATTCAGTGGAAAGCTGTTGTTGGGGCGGCCGGGGGGGGGGGGGAGACTTTCGCTTCAGGATGGCTTTCGCTCTCCAGCGAGGTGAATCATTGAAGTCGCCGGTTGAAAATGGTTTCTGCGGGCGGTGTGAGTCGAAGTCTCTTTTGAAACAGCAACGAAGACTTAACCGTCTACCTTCTGAATCGGGTTCGGATTAATTTGAAGATGCTGCTTAAACGGGTATTTTCTGACAAAAAACCTCATTTAGATCTCATCCGATTTGAACAGAAAATGTCATGCTGATTCTGAATAATAACATAAAAGCCGTCTTAATGTCTGGAATTGCCCTTTTATGTTTTTGGGCGAAAACCTTCACAAAAACGCTGCAAATTATTATACGAAGGTTTTTTACCAACCATATTTTTGCTTCACAATCGAGTTTATTTGAAGGAATACACGCTTCACACTTGATTCGATGAAAAAGGGAGTTGTTGGAGGCCACTCAAATCGATGAAACAACAACGATCTCATTTTGGTCAGCTAAAATTTGAACGGAGATTAGGCCTCTTTTGCGATTCACACTCGTGTTTCTGATTCATCATAAGTCCAACCCTTGAGTTCTCGAAGAGAGCGAACGGTTAGTCCTACAGAACTCTCGGTGGTCTCATTCGGTTCTAAAAATTCAATACTATTTTAAACTGATAACAAACAAAACCTTTATATCGGTACCTTAAAGCACAAAGGCGTTATGTCCAAAAATGTCACTTTTGAGATAAATGGATCAGTCACATCATAGGACCATACTGTTTCTTAAGGATACATGATTGTAGCTCTAAAATCTTCGAAAATTGCTTAAAAACTGAAAAATTGACAGGGTTCTATGTCCTCTCTCGAAAAATCGTTAATGCCATTATGCGCTTTGTCCACAAGAGGAATGCACAATGGTTCCATGTCCCTATAAGATAGCCATAAAATTCAATCGTGTTGTGGACACTCGAGCTTTGTCCGGACATAGCTCTCCTGAGCACTAGGTATATGAGAGGTGAACACTGTTATTCAGAGAAAAAACACCGTTCTTTCCCTTTATGAAATCAAGGGTTGGGATTGAAATAAATCAGAAAACCAAAAAACTTAATCCCAAAAGATTGTTCATTATAGGAAATAGGCCTAATTTTCGTTCAGATTTCAGCTTATTAAATGCGAGAATTGATCGTTTCATTGAAATGAGTTTTGTGTAGCACTCAGTTGTGCATTCTTCGCAACCAAACAGGATACAGATTTTATTGCAAGTAGGTAGTATTCTATGCAGATGGTTAATACTAATAATAAAACAAAATTTGATGATAGTTCATTTTTAAATAGCTTTTTTTGATACGTTGAATTTCCGTGATATTTTATTTAACAGTAGGCAAATTAAGATCAGATAGGTAGTTAAAGAAGACGATTTTGGTGATCCTTTGAAACCAGAAGTTCCTTCAATTTTTGTACTCCTAATTGATATAATATTAATATTTTGCAATTATTTGAGATTTCTAGGAGAATAAAAGAGTTGAAAAACATAATTATTGATGTTTGGTAATCCATGTATTATGCATGAATAACTTTCAAAAATTCATGATCAACTACACCTACCAACACGCGAAACCACCTGGCGTCACCACCCTCTGGTGCGAGTCTGTCACCAAAACACTGGTGGTGACGCCAAATTATTATCGAAAGCGTGATGAAATCCCTTACCCAAAGGGGTCATGTCCACAATCGAACTTGGCTAGAGGATCCATGTCCCTAATCTTACTTGGCCAAAAGAGCTATGTCCATCCATCTCCCACATTTTTTATTTTTTTATTTCAGAAAATCTCAAATTCAATAAAACTATTTTTGGAAGATCTTCTTGAAGAGTATAGCTTATAATAAATTAAAGACTTTAGTGGAATAAGCTATTATTTTAGGAATTGTGCACTGGTGAAAACTTCTTTTGCGTTTTTCTCAAAACTCCGTTTTTGGACATAGCTCCTTTGTGCTTTAAGGTATCGATATCTAAATTGTTTGAGCTAGGTAGTTTTGAAAATCTCAGCTATTATTTTTCAACCCTTAGAAGTGACGGACATCAACCAAAATCTTCGGGGCACAACTAGACCCCAAATGGAGCCCATATACCAAATTTCATCAAAATCGGTCCATGGTTGCTGAGAAAAGTGCCGCGTACGGCGGACAGCGAGCAAAATTTTCATTCGATTTTCGGATTCTACGTACCTTGAAACTGGTTACTGGTTACCTCCTGCCAAGTATCGGAAGCATTGTTTTCACTTTTTAAGGATGGAGGAGATAACAAATCTAAATTTCCACTCGCAATTTAAGTTTTAAACCTTCTTGAAGTTATCAGATTCGTTGTGATCGGATCATCGGTAACTTATCCTTGTGGCTGTATACCAGTTTCGCCCAGGATAGTCACAGTTTAGTTATGCCAGTTGCGCCCTGATCAGTTGTCAGGGGGAAAAACAAGAAATTATGTAACCGTATTACTATACTGTTTTGCGTAGTGATTTGGGTTGATATCCCCTGTAACCAGCATAATTTCTACAGATTTCATCGGATTTTGATTTTCGTCGCTGTTTGAATAATCACTTTTTGGGCCTCTCAAACCTTTACGCTGTTTTCTTGGTTAGATCCTAGTCTAGGTGTTGAACTGACGATTCGTTCCGATTTTGGACTGAGCGGGGAATAAATTTGTTGTATAACTCAAAAAGTAAGTGGGGAGCTCCCAATACCATGCTCAGGAACCTATTTTGGAGCATTTGATTCTTTTTGTTAGATATCGTTACACACTGTTATTATTTTAAATTATTTTAGTGCAATAAGTAGGAGTATATGTTTCAGAATCTAACACAATCATACAGTTTTTATTGAACCAGAAATCATGCGATGCTATAAATGCACACGTTGACAGCTGAGGTGCAAATTTAACATAAATATTGTCAGATGGAAATACGAAAGACAAGGCGTGGTAGCCGCTTGAAGTGGAGGGGAATAACTTCACTCTCTAACAAATACTTCAACTATCGAATTTCTCTGCGGACCAGACGTTGAGTATGTTTTTAATGACTCAATGAAATCAGACGCTGTAGGGGAGCAGCTCCCGCCTAGGAAGTGGACTGTCTCGTCTGTACGTCTGAAAACATCGTCTTAAATATTGACGAGAGCGTGTCCAGAAAAAGTGGAGGCGACGGCGACCGCAGATGAAACTTTGATGAGACGGATCGACCTCCTGGGGAAGTCCTACCACACCTGACTCACTTCCTGGGTAATCGATTATTTCGTAGGCGCGTTGTGGTATTTTATAAACATGTACTTTATGTAAACCTCCGAATCGTTAGTGCAAGTCGATTTTTTTAGGGTTTTTCTGCACTCTTCCCCACAAAACCCCAACAAAGGGTGACATCTGGAGTCGACAATGACGTCAGGGAATTCAAAATAGCTATAGCGAGTCGGTAAAAATCACTCAAATGTACCTGAAATGTTTGCACTCGAATGTTTCTGGAGGTTCGAGTGAACGGAGTCTCTTAAACGAAATGTACAGTTTTTACCTAAGACTGTCAGGCGCACGTGGGTAGTCTATCACGCACGACCGCTCGGTCTTGTTGGCGAGGTAGGAAGCGCCTGGCTTGTCAATTCAAAAACTGGTAGAAACACTAATATAAAATGATTGTAATTGAACAAAGAGACGAGAAAATTCAATTGTGAAAATTGAAAACATCCACAAACTTGATTGTTAAATTTAAGCTGCAGATAGTTTGATACAGCTATTATTGGTTTATTATTTACACGAATGAACCTTTGGAATCGATCAAGAAAGAAAATTTTAACCCCCCTCAAATTTGTTGGTTTACGTTTCAAGGTACGTAGAATCCGAAAATCGAATAAACATTATTGCGTCCGTCCGCCGTACGCGGCATTTTTGCCACTTAGCACTGACCGATTTTGATGAAATTTGGTATGTAGGCTCCATTTGGGGCAGGCAAAGGCGTGTCCGAGTTTTTCAACGTTGAAAATGGTTTGAAACAGGGTTGTGTGTTGTCTCCTTTACTTTTTGCACTTTTCCTTAATGATTTTGTTGATGGCCTTAAGGTAGGTGTAAAGATTGGAGACCAGAAGATCGGTGTACTGAAGTACGCTGACGATTTGGCACTGTTTTCTGACTCTCCTGAAGGGCTGCAATCGCAGATTGATTGGCTTGAGCAGTATAGTGATAGATGGAACCTAACCATAAATCTGCAGAAGTCAATCTGCAAGAAGATCTTGGTGTTCCGAAAGGGCGGAAGATTGGGATCCAACGAAATGTGGTCTTATAAGGAACAACCGATTGAAGTGGTCAACCGTTTCACGTACCTTGGAATTTTGCTGACACCTCGTTTGACATACACCCCCACATACGAAATAAAGTTGCCGCGGCAAAATACAGCTTAAACTGTGTCTGGACCAATTTGTTGGCTAATAATGCAGTGTCACTCTCCTCCAAATGGACTGTTTCTTGCAGCAACGAGAGCTATTCCAACGTATTGCGCTCAGGTATGGGGAATTAATGAGAATGAAGATTTGGAGAAGTTCTTGAGGTATTACCTCAAAAAGTTGTTTTGGTTACCAGCTGCAACCCCAAATTATTTCGTGTATTTGTCGACAGGTGTATTCCCTCTCTTTCTTCACTGCCTGGAGCTACATTTTTGTTATATTGACAAGATATTCAAGCTGCCTGCTCATAGATTTCCGAGGTTGGTGGCTGAGGAGATACTTGCTCCGGGGATCTCATGGTGTAGTGATTGGCGAAGGCTGGAGCTGAAGTTCGACTGTCCTCTTTTTAGGGGTGATGGGACCATCTCTAAGGAGCTGAGCCAGATTCTCCTAGAGAAAATTAAAGATAAAACCAGAGGTGACTGGTTATCAAGGGCCGCGTCCTCTTCCTCCCGTCTGTGGGGGTCACGATTGGACCATAAAATCCCTGTAGTCGATCTGTTCAATGGACCAGGAGTCTCTGATCTGACTCTGCCCCATCTGAGATGGATCTTAAAGATTAGATGCGAGATGCTCGCATTGAACTATCGCCCTGGTTGGAATCGTGAGCGTATAGATTGCTCTCTCTGTAATCATGGTGCCAAGGAAGATATTTTTCATTTTGTTTCAGTTTGCCCTATTTTAACAGAATACAGGATCAGGTATTTAGGAACTTGTGCTATCTCGGAGGATGAATTTTTGAAAATTATAGAAGATAGAACCAACTGGCATAAGCTGGCTAATTATGTACGCGATGCGTGGACATATCGCAAGGTGCTTATAGATGAATTTAATTGGTAGTTAGACATAAGACATTAGTAAATTAGATATAATTAGATTGCAGTTAAATTTAAAAAATAATATAAAATAAAAATAAAATTAAAAAAGAAAAGTGTAAATAGAATTAGAGTTTTTCACCTCGTTGTTCCCCTATTGGGCCAACTCCGGCAGACAGCCTATGGCTAAGCCTATATTACTTTCGAAGTGTACTTTTCTGTAAATTTTAATTTCAAAATAAAGTAATTTTTCTTCTTCTTCTTCTCTTCTTCTCCATTTGGGGTCTAGTTGTGCCCCGAAGATTTTGGTTGATGTCAGTCACTAATGAGGGGTGAAAATTGAGGGTTGAAATTTTCAAGAGTGCCCTAGCTTGAAAACTGTCGAAATAAAGGTATTTTTGTTTCACCAATTTGAAATAGTATTGCATTAAATGCAATTCTACAAATTTTGTAGAATTTTTAGATAGGTACCACCCGGAGCTCTGTGGGACAAACCGTTCGCTCCCTACGTGAACTCAAGGGTTGGACTTATGATAAATCAGAATCGCGAGTGTCTTAATCTTCGATCAAATTTTAGCTAACCGAAATGCGATAGCTATTCAATTTTTCAATTCAATTCAATTTAATTTACTGACAGAAGAAAAGAAATAGTACAGAAATTAACATAATATTCACAGCATTTTCTCCCATCCACCAACATAATAAGTTCGTATGAACTTGTGGTTGCTAGTGGAGCTACTCTCAGCCAAAGACAAAACTAGAAATTACAAGCCTTAAAACTAAAACTTAACAACCCAAAACATCTGCTGCTCAATTTTTGCAGAAACTAAATTTTTCAAGAATTAAATTCTCTTATTTTAGACAACTTAACATGTTTGAAATGATTTACGCTTTCACACACGTCAGGATTAATTCTACAAGCGTAAAAGAAATTCAAAACCCTGTAATAAGCACTCCTTCTGGCTCTCTCAGTGCCACATCTAGGTAAATTAATATTTGAAGATAGTGCTGTGTGTGTGTGCGTGGTACAACTTCTATGCTCTGGCCGAATACCAGTTTTAAACACAAGAATACTTGAATGTAACAAAAACAATTCTTTAACGTTAAGCACATTGAACTCCCGATAAAGCAAGACTCTTGGGTATCGAGAACTCCTCTTGAGGGCGATTCTAATAATAATATTCTGGACGACCTGCAAGGATGACAACAACGACTTACCAGCACTTCCCCAAACTACAATGCCATATTTCAACAAAGAGAAAACTAAACCAAAATAAATAGTTCTTAGCTGAACAAATGATAAAAAATTTCTAGCCTCCCTAAATACATAAAACAGCTTTCGCAATTTACAAATTAAGGACTCAATATGGAAATTGAACTTCAAGTTGTGATCGAATATAACACCAAAGTACTTACATTTAAGAGTCAACGGCAAATTCACACAATTACAAGGTCCCAAACTGCATAATCACGAATAACGATGAAAAGCAACCCCCGACCAATCAGCACACCCTCGATTAGAAAAGGAAAATCTCATTAACGAGGTCTTTTCAACATTCAAGCCCAAACAATTTGTATCCATCCTGTGCTTGATGAGGAACAAGTTATAATTTATTGTATCTATTAACCGCTGGTGATTCTTTGCGTAAAATACAATGGCTGTATCATCAGCAAAGCCCAATATTTCACCTTCTATTTCAAGATTCAACAATTCATTGATGTATAATAAAAACAAAATAGGGCCTAACACTGTTCCTTGTGGTACTCCACAGGTTAATAATAATTCAACACTGAACACCCCCCTTATTCTTGTTACCTGCGGGCGACAAGACAGATAAGATCCAATTAACTCCAAAGGCAGTCCCCTTATCCCATATTTATACAACTTGTTCAGTAATCTCGAATGGTTAACAGAGTCAAAAGCCTTTCTGATGTCCAAAAAAACACTATAGACAAGGAAACCCTCATCTAATTTATTGGTAATAATATTATTTAATTTGAATAAGGCATGATCAGTGCCTAAACCCTCACGGAAGCCTAACTGATTACCCGAAATAATGCCAAATTTGTCCAGAAAGGAAATTAATCTCACTTTTAAGCATTTCTCCAGTAACTTCGAAAGTGATAGTGTTAGAGCTATCATAGAACTATAATGGTTCTATAATTTGTTCTTTCCATTCTATCCCCAGCCTTATACAAGTATTCGTTTCTTCGAGTTGTATTAAGTTTTGCTTCCTTAGCTACCAGTAACCAAATTTCCATAGGAAGGAACCACAACTCTCTATTTTTCGAATCGAGTGTGAAGCGTTCATTTCTTCCAAATACGTTTGAATGTGAAGGTGTGAAGGTGATATGCAGAAGGTACCTTTGGTAATTTGCAACGTTTTTTCTTACTGATAGGCACCTTTGCTCTTTAGAGATCAGAAACTGGATCCTCCCCTTTTTCTCACCTGTAATATTAAACCTCTACAGTGCCCTCAATAGTTCTTCTTCTTGGTGGACGGGTCAACAAGAAAAGAGGCAAAGTTTCGAGGAACACCAACCCGGACTGGTGGGGAATTGATGTGTGGGAGCTCAATTCCCAGGGTACAGTGCACTTTCACTATTCACACTCTTATGTGACTTGAAGGATAATAGAATAGGTGCCTGCGTACTTGGACACCTAAAACTAGGAACAAAGTCCACAACTATGAGTCGTGCCTCCACCTCCACCATGCTCGAATTTCTAAATAAACATGTGGTGACCACGTGGACCAGCAACAAGAGATCTCAATTTCCCAAACGGTCTCCATCATTCAACTAGGCAATTATAACTCCCTCAATATAACTTCCTGGTTTTGTGTATACTAGAAACCATCGCCCTTCCTATTAGTAACCCGATTTTGTGCAGACCAAAAAGCAAAATCCCGTCAATTTTCCAAATCTTTCAACCTCAACCACTTCACCTTCAATTTTTAGAGTCAGATGAATAAACCAGTCAGTCTGATCGATAAAAGTAAATTTCTCAAGTACTATTCAAAATTGTAACAATAGTAAGAACTAGGTATATTAAAACTGTTTGGGGTTCTCTAAAAATTTGCTCATAGATGTCATGCTGCACCGTTGGAACTTGAGGGGACTTTTCATTAGGAAGCTGCTACAAAATCGACGGAGGGGTGATTTTGGAAGGTGATTTGGAATAAGAGAGGAGAAAGACGTCGGGAGATTTCGAGCGTTAAGCCGTGAGTAGTTAGCGAGATCGTAAGTTACCTGTAATCCTCAGCCCTCGCCTTCATCCGCTCACCCTAAATGTTAATCAGATAGCAGTCCTTCCCCTCTCCTAACAGCTTCGTTTTACCTCCGCCCTGCTGTTTACCGACGGCCGATCTTTATGGCCGCGTCCTAATCCATAGGCCGAGGCCCGAGTTGTGGGCTTCCCTCCTCGTCAGAGTTGTGGACTTGATATCAAAGATTGAAACTTCAAAGTCGAGGCTTTTCCCTCCCTTTCGAGTCGTCTTCATGTTGAGGGAACCATCATCAACTAATGGCGTTCCTCAGGGAGCAAACATTGATTATTATTTCCACCTTGCACCGCACACGTCAAAATACACATCTCTTCCCTTTGGTTTATTACGTTCCCCAATGAACCCTCAAAATATAACATAAACAACGATCCTATTGAATAATTCTCAAAACGTTTTGAAAGTAAGATCGTGTTACAAGAAACAACTTCAATATTTTTACTTATTGATAAAAAACTGAAATGATGATTTGGTATCTACTTACATTTAAAACGCTGCAAATTATTACACAATGGTTTATTATTTTTCTATATAGATCACTCGTCTACAAAATCACCAACCATCCAATATGAATAGAAGGGGAAAAAAAATCAAAATCACCAACCATCGATCGCATTTTGGTCAGCGCTCGGCTTGGTGCGTTCTTCCCCTGTACGGTGTTTCGTTTCTCGTATTTTCTCCTATATTGGATCGTTTTTGCCCATTTTGGTTGTCACCATCGAGTCCGCCGTGAAAAAATCTATAAGAAACCGTCATAACCTATTTTTCGCAAAAAATCGACTTGGTGCGTTCTTCCCCTATGGTCTTCAAATGAATTCAGTTTTGATGGGAAATTTTGAAAGACGAAATGCAGTAAGCTAGGGGCAGCTGGTGCTATGAGCACGGGTTCAGGGGTTTGTGAAAATAAACTACAGTTCTTTAGGATAGCTCAAAAACGCTTACAAATTGGCGGAAAATTGTGGAATTTGGATTTGAACAAAAACTCTTCTGTTACTTGAGAAACGCTAATCTTTCAATTAATCTCAACGATGTCGGGAAATCCAAGAATGAAGGTCATGATTTCGTCTTTCGATAATTACGTGCAGGTAGTACTGCGTTACAGTGAATATTTATTGATTTGCGAACCATTTTATTTCCCCACGAAAATATTCTCGCAACATTTACCTTTGTTCAATCGACTCCTTTGCTTCGCCTCCCCGCCCTCGCAATATCGCGCTCCAATATTACGGGGCGAGATGCGGGAAAAAAGAAGTCGAGTATTTTGAAGAGGGTTGTAATTTGAATACAAAAGCTGTTGTGATTGACACCGATGGGGCGACCCGCCTCGAATATAAATGGGGAAAGCTTCAGGTCGACCTGAATCAGAAAAGGCTGAGTTTCTCTCCCGCTCGCGAGACGTCTTCACTTTGCAGCACCGCAGTTGCCATCGGTAGCTTTCAACTTGGCTTTCTGACACGCCAAGTTCGAATCTTGTTAATTCAAATAGGAATGATTAAAATTTGCAAATTATTACATAACGTTTATTTCCATTATTATTTTATTCTAGTAGTGTAGTATCTGTGCTGATACCTCTAGTCACGCATTAATACATAAAGATACAATAAGTTTGTACACCGGAATTAAGAGTAGGGATGACAACGATATATCGATATATTTAATATATCGATATATTAGGTTTGATATATCGATATATCTATATCGATATGAAGAACCGATATTATCGGCCAATATCGATATATTTACCGATATATCGCGACTTGTTTTCAACAAGTAAAAATTAAAAATTACATATTAAAATGGATAGATGAGAAGGACGCCTGTACCTGTAAAAACATCAAGTAATTTTATTCCAAATTTTTTAGGTACCTACCTACGTGATAGGTAGGTTGATTTCAGACAACTGACTTCAGCTCAAACATGATGTTTTACACTACAGTGACGCTCAAGTCTCAATTATTTGACTTGAGCCAAAAGTAATGGAGGCGCGTCTAGATTAAAACGACCTAATACTTATACGAGTTGAAGCAATTTATGAATTAATGAAACATTGCTACGGCGAGGGTATCTATGATTTTTAATATTATGTTTTGGGACCCCTGAGAGTAGTCTATCCCCAAATTTGCAACCCCAAAAAGTCTTTGCTATTGACCTAGTGCTCTGACAACCATGTCATTTTTGCACTTTTACAACTACATACTTATGATAATTTCGATAATTCATACCAGGAACTTATTAAACCAGGTTAAATACCGACTTACTTCAGCCGTTTTTTCAAGTAGATCTTCCGATATGTCGAGTATATCGATGTATTTCTTCCAAAATTATATTTGTAACGTTTCAATTCACCTGCCTACTTACTTCAATAAGATTTTCCAAGTAGATCTTCCGATATTTTTCACTCGATTTGCCATCCCTCGATACCTCGTAACGTAAACCATGAAACTTTTGAGAGGGTTAAATACTAAATTCAAAGAGTTTTTCCGTGTAAATCTTCAGATATGTCGATTATATCGATAAAATTCTTCCAGAATGATGTTTGTATAGCTTAAAACGTTTTAACTCACTTCAACAAGATTTTCCAAGTTAGATGTTCCGATATATCGAAATATCGATATATTTTATCCGATATATCGTAGGTATCGATATCTCATTTACGATATATCGTTTGATTAGTATATCGATATATTTCATTCGATATGCCATCCCTAATTAAGAGAACTCGGAAACATTTCTGTATTCAGGAAAAACACAATTTGAGGAATAAAACATTTCGATAAGAACATCTGATCGTATGGTATGAAATTGTATAATAACTTCTGAAGTTGATTGTTGGTAGTTACCTACTCAACTCATGTGGTGATACTACATTTTCTCCCCCTTTGGGAAGCTCTTCAATTCCTCTGCTCATTTGGTCCGCATGCTTTCTTCTCTCGATCCCTCCAACATCTACTAGGTATGAGTGCAGTCCAGTTCTCGACTTGATCGATCCTACGACAAATGGTTTGCCATTTCTATCAGGATTCTGTACCCATTCAGCTTCTCCCTCTTCAAATGAGCGGTCCCTCACTTTCTTATCGTGACTCCTCTTCTGTTGAACCAGAGCTGTGTCGACAGTTGAATCCAAACTTGGTCTCAATAGATCTAGTTTTCACCTGATTCGTCTTCCGTAAAATAATTCTGCTGGTGACCGACCAGTAGTACGCTGAGGAGTGACACGATAAGAAAATAGGAATTTCTGGAGCATGCGGCTTGCGTCAGTCACACCACTCATTGCCTTCATCCGGTGTTTGAATGTCTTCACTTCCCTTCCAGCTAACCCATTCGTTTTAAGGTGATAAGGCGTTGAAGTTATGTGATGAATATTGTTGGCTTTACAGAATTCCCTGAATTCCGAACTTGTAAATTGTGGACGATTGTCGCTCACTATGGTTAGTGGTAATCCTGCTCTTCCAAAAAGTTCTCTCAAGAGGTGGATAGTTTTAGAGGCAGTAATTTTCTCCATTGGAAATATTTCTAGCCACTTCGAAGTAGAGTGAAGGAAGTTCACTTGCCGAGCTTTCAGTAAATTTGATTAATTTTCATATTTATTTAATTTATTCATTTCGGTTTTTTTATTATCATGTTTTTCTCTTCAAGCTGTGATTTATCTTCCATTTATTCAGTTGCTGTCTTCCAGTTTCCCTGAAAGCGGATGTTTTATTTCTTATTTGCTTAATTTAATTTGATTTTCAATAATTATGGCGGCAACTCCACCAGTTCATTCTATATTGATGCTTGGTATGCTCACTGAATAACACGATCTTCAAGCCCTGATGACGGTAATAAATTTACCGAAAGCTGGGGAAAGAAGGAGTTTGATTTCAGTTGACCCCATTCCCAATCAGCTGACGTACTGTTTTTTTTTTTTTTTTTGTTTTTTTGGGTCCATTTCTTTGAAAATTCGCTCATCAACTCATGCTGCATGAATGGACCTTTGGTTTATTATTTTCAATAATGATCCTTTGGAATCGACCAAGAAAAAAAAATTTTAACACCCAGTCAAAATTTGATGGTTTACGTTTCAAGGTACGTAGAATCCAAAAATCGAATAAAAATTTGGCCGTCCATCCGCCGTACGCCGTCCGCCGAGAAATTTTCTGAATGACAAAGACTTTACGATATACTCTATTGTCATCATTGTTACATCTTCGGATGAAGCACCTCACTTACGCATTCTCTCAGAAGGTGATATGCCGTAAAAAAAAACACTTCACTACACAATGGTTCATTATTTTTCTATCATGATCACTTGTCTGCAAAGCCACCAACCATCCAACATGAAGAAATACATCGATCGCATTTCGGTCAGCTAAAATTTGAACGGAGATTAGGCCTCTTTTGCGATTCACACTCGTGTTTCTGATTTATCGTAAGTCCAACCCTTAAATTCTCGTAGGGAGCGAACAGTTTGTTCTACAGAGCTCCGCGTGATCTCTAAAAATTCTATATAATCTTAAATTGATGGAAAAACAATACCTTTATATCAAAATTTTTTGAGTTAGGGCGTTTTCAAAATTTCAAAATTAATTTTTTGACCCTTAGAAGTGACCTACATCAACCAAAATCTTCGGGGCACAACTAGACTCCAAATGGAGCCTACATACCAAATTTCATCAAAATCGGTCAATGCTAAGTGGCAAAAGTACCGCGTACGGACGGCCACATTTTTATTCGATTTTTGGATTGTACGTACCTTGAAACGTAAACCAACCAATTTTGAGGGGTGTTAGAAAATTTTTTTTCTTGATCGATTCCAAAGGTTCATTATTGAAAATAATAAACCAAAAACGCTGTAAATTTCGGTCAGCTAAAATGTGAACGGAAATTAGGCCTCTTTTGCGATTCACACTCTTGTTTCTGATTTATCGTAAGTTCAACCTTCAAGTCCTCCTACGGAACGAATTCAATATTATTTTGAATTGGTGAAAAAACAATACCTTTATATCGAAAATTTTTGAGTTAGGGCGCTTTTGAAAATTTTAAGTCTTTCTTTTAACCCTAACGAGTGACTGACATCAACCAAAGGCTTCGGGGCACAACTAGACCAAATGGATTCTACGTACCTTGAAACGTAATCGACAAATTATCAGGGGGGGTTAATTTTGGTTTATTATTTTCAATAATGAACCTTTGGAATCGACCAAGAAAAAAATTTTTTTAACACCCCTCTCAAAATTTGATGGTTTACGTTTCAAGGTACGTAGAATCCAAAAATCGAATAAAAATTTGGCCGTCCGTCCGCCGTCCGCCGTACGCCGTCCGCCGTACGCGGCACTTTTGCCACTTAGCATTGACCGATTTTGATGAAATTTGGTATGTAGACTTCATTTGGGGTCTAGTTGTGCCCCGAAGATTTTGGTTGATGTAGGTCACTTCTAAGGGTTCCAAAATCAATTTTGAAATTTTTAAAACGCTCTAACTCAAAAAATTTTGATATAAAGGTATTGTTTTTCCTTCAATTTAGGATTCTATAGAATTTTTAGAATTTTTTGAGACCACGCGGAGCTCTGTAGGACAAACCGTTCGCTCGCTACGAGAATTTAAGTGTTTTACGCACGATAAATCAGAAACACGAGTGTGAATCGCAATAGAGGCCTAATCTCCGTTCAAATTTTAGCTGACCAGAATACGAACGATGTTTTTCTTCAAGTTGGATGGTTGGTGGCTTTGCAGACGAGTGATCTATAGAAAAATAATAAACCATTGTGTAATAATTTGCAGCGTTTTTTTCTTTCTCGATATCAAAGATATATTATTGAAAATAAAAAACCAATAAACAAAAATATAAAATAAACACATGTAATACAAATAAAGAAGCAAAATTGAAAGAAACAATAAAATATCATAATTATAAAATAATCATAAACCTATTCAGTTGTCTTAACATCGGTGTGTCAATATTATTATCAAAATGTAAACTGGTATTTACCTGTAGGGTTTCGGTCATGATAAACTTATCAGTGGATTATTCGAAAGCAAAGAGGATCGAGTTGGTTTGGAGACGACGACCAGCAAACCAGAGGCCGTTTTAATAAGAAACTGAGGTCCGCGGGTCTGCGAGGAATACAATATCAGGATGAGGACGAGGGTCGAGCCTGTTACCGCGGGTCCTTGACCTTTTCCTCCTCTTTTCTCTATTTTCTTTCTCCATTCGTATTTTCTCAGAGGAATCCGTTCAAAAACACTTTGGAAGTTCTTTCAAGACGAACGGAAGATGTGCATTCGATGGGTTTTCTGACTTTGTTACGATTGTTTCGAATCGAGTGTGAAACGTTCATTTCTTCCAAATATACTTCATTGTGAAGGTGTGAAGGCAGTATGGTGTGGTAGGTAGGTATTATAGTTAGGGATGGTATATCGAATGAAATATATCGATATTCTGATCAAACGATATATCGTCAATGAGATATCGATACCTACGATATATCGGATAAAATATATCGATATTTCGATATATCGGAAGATCCAACTTGGAAAAGCTTGTTGAAGTAGATACGTGAGTTAAAACGTTTCAAGCTATACAAACATCATTTTGGAAGAAATTTATCGATATACTCGACATATCGGAAGATTTACTTGGAAAAACTCTTTGAAGTTAGTATTTAACCCTCTCAAAAGTGTCATGGCATACGTTACAAGGTATGTAGGGATGGCAAATCGAGTGAAAAATATCGGAAGATCTACTTGGAAAATCTTATTGAAGTAAGTAGGCAGGTGAATTGAAACGTTACTAATATCATTTTGGATATTATGTTGATGTATTTCTTCCAAATGATATTTGTAACGTTTCAATTCACCTAGTATAATACTCGACATATCGGAAGATCTACTTGGAAAAACAGCTGAAGTAAGTATTTAACCTGGTTAAAAAGTTACTGGTATGAATGAGGAATTTCACCATGTCGGAATTTCCTATTTTTGACCCCAAAATCGGATTCAGCACCTCGAAAAACCCCCTAAGGCAAACTTTCAGCCCGAACTTCCTACTTTACGAATAAACAAAACAGTGTAAAATAGAATATACTAAAATACGAATGTTTAAAAGAAAACGGGAAAATGACGTCATCCTGGAATAGTTCATTTATGGCCGCTTGAAGCGCTGAGATCGAGAAATCCATAGTCCCCAGATGCAAAATTTCACGAAACAGTAAAGTTCGAAATCGAAAAACTGAAGAAAAAAATAGAAAAAGCAAGATGGGGAAAATTAGGTTTCCCCTGTTTTTGTTTGATAACTTTCCTCTTAGAAAACACGATTTCGTCGTCCCAATGGGCAACACTGGGAGGAGACGGCGATCCGAACAGCCAATCAGCGAGCGTTCCCGCTTCACGTCCGTTTTCCCGGTTAGTTTTGAAATCGAAAATTTTGATTGTCTCCCAAAAATAACAGGAGACTTATTTTCCGAAATCAGCCCGATTTTCATCTATCCCACACCATCAACTATTCAGGAAAAATGCAAACAGAATTCGGTGAAATTCCTCATTATCGAAATTATCATACGTAGTTGTAAAAGTGCGAAAATGACATGGTTGTCAGAGCACTAGGTCAACAGCAAAGACTTTTTGGGGTTGCAAATTTGGG
Source organism: Apolygus lucorum (assembly GCA_009739505.2). NCBI lineage: Eukaryota > Metazoa > Arthropoda > Insecta > Hemiptera > Miridae > Apolygus > Apolygus lucorum. Next base: position 2,553,114 of record CM019177.2, read on the forward strand.
GATAGACTACACTCAGGGGTCCTAAAACATAATATTAAAAATCATAGATACCCTCGCCGTAGCAATGTTTCATTAATTTATAAATTGCTTCAACTCGTATAAGTATTAGGTCGTTTTAATCTAGACGCGCCTCCATTACTTTTGGCTCAAGTCAAATAATTGAGCTTGTGCGCCACTGTAGTGTAAAACATCATGTTTGAGCTGAAGTCAGTTGTCTGAAATCAACCTACCTATCACGTAGGTAGGTACCTACAAAATTTGAAACAAAATTACTTGATGTTTTTACAGGTTCAGGCGTTCCTACTCATCTATCCATTTTAATGTGTAATTTTTAATTTTTACTTGTTGAAAGCAAATCGCGATATATCGGTAAATATATCGATATTGGCCGATAATATCGGTTCTCTACAGGGTGTTTCACGAAAAGGTTACACCCCCCTTCATTTCCGCAAAATTCAGTGTAAAAAATTCGGACCAACGCAATTCTTCATGATTTTTTGTGAGGATCTCAGGAAAAATACGTTTGCGCAAAAAAGTTGCGCGCAATCGTGCGCAATTGACACTAACTTCATTTTTTCAAATGGAATCCCCTCTTTTTTATTACAGATTCGGATTTTACGTCAAATTTCACGAAAAATTCATACCCGAATCGATCTGTTTTATTGCGCGCAACCTGGCTTTTTGAACGCTCTAAGTTGCGCAACTCCACAATTGCGTAAAAATTAGGTTTTGGAGAACCCTAAGTGTGGCACATGTTTTTTCATCATTTTTTGACGCTGAATCACAGGGTGTCATCCGTTTTGAGGAAGACCAAGATTTCAAGAGGAAAAATTAACATTTCTTTCACGAAAACATCAGTTTTGTGGTCGAAATCATGTTTATTTTTTATTTTCTCACCTCCTTTTGAACCATGGGCTTGGGGCCGTCTACGGTGAAGTTGAAAATAAAAACTGGCAGCACGATCATGCTTGAACTGAACAAATTTGCCTAAAAACTTAAAACGATTTAAAAAGAGCGATTTTTTCACTAATAACAACCGAATTTTTGCCGCCATTTAGAAAAATTCCAGTCAAATTGAAAAACGGATGACACCATGTGATTGAGCGTTAAAAAATGATGAAAAAACATGTGCCACACTAAGGGTTCTCCAAACCTAATTTTTACGCAATTGTGGAGTTGCGTAACTTAGAGCCTTCAAAAAGCCAGGTTGCGCGCAATAAAACAGATCGATTCGGGTATGAATTTTTCGTGAAATTTGACGTAGAATCCGAATCTGTAATAAAAAAGAGGGGGTTCCATTTGAAAAAATGAAGTTAGTGTCAATTGCGCACGATTGCGCGCAACTTTTTTGCGCAAAATTATTTTTCCTGAGATCCTCACAAAAAATCATGAAGTATTGCGTTGGTCCGAATTTTTTACGCTGTATTTTGCGAAAATGAAGGGGGGTGTAACCTTTTCGTGAAACACCCTGTATGTCGATATATCAAACCTAATGTATCGATATATTACATATATCGATATATCGTTGCCATCCCTAATTATAGTGTGTTCAACTAATGAATACCGCTGGGAGATGTTTGACTAACCGTTCTCAAAACGGCCGTTCCGTGTTTTTGTTTTAGCTTTGTTTTCACTTTTCAAGGTTGAAAAAAAAAATGTTCCTCAAAATCATATTTTCCGCTCGCGTTTTACGTTTCAGACCTTTGCTGAAGAGAGATGGATACAGAAAATAATAAACCGTTGTGAAATAAATTGCTGGGTTAATAAATTGCTAATAAATCGCTAATTTAAAAAAATAAAAATACATAAATTGCTAATTAACCGTTGTTAATAAATTGCTGGTAGTCGAGAACGAGATGACTCGACATGGAAAGTAGAGCTAGCGCCTAAAAAGTCTGTATCGGTTGAGCGAGAAGGTCGTTTACAGGTAGGGAGTTCTCTACTTGAGGAGACCTTTATTCCAAAGAGAGGAGACTCGACGAACCCCCCTGTTGAGGATGCGGTCGTCATTTTTCCATCGATCTCGTTGTTTAGCGCTCGTCGTCTGGCGAGGAGGGGCGCCTGCAGTTATTCCTCGGGGCGGCGTGACAAGGAAGCGGCTTCTCAGGCACACGTGCGACGTCTTCGGGACGTCTTCGGGGAGGAGCCGTGAGAGGCGGGAGATAAGCCGTGATGGAAGACCCGGCAGAGTCTGGGAGCACGTCCTGGAGTCCTCCCCTCAGATATATGACCTTCCCGCTCCCGTAAGAACCTGTCATAGCTGGCAATTAACATCACTTCAGAGACCCGTCTCGGATCTGCTCCTCTTTAACCTCAAGCTGAGCACTTAAGCTTTTGCGTTGAACCCCCCAGATGGAATACAAGCAGAGGAAGAGCATCAGAAAATCAAAGACGAACCTGCTTTACACTGGAAACTGGATTTGAAATTGCGTATTTTAACCCTTTGCTTGGCAACGTAGCTTAAAAAAACATAAATAATAAATAGAAATAGAAAGAAAGAAAAACGCTGCAAATTATTACACAATGGTTTATTATTTTTTATTTTTCTATATAGATCACTCGTCTGCAAAGTCACCAACCATCCAACATGAAGAAAAACATCGATCGCATTTCGGTCAGCTATAATTTGAACGGAGATTAGGCCTCTTTTGCGATTCACACTCGTGTTTCTGATTTATCATACGTCCAATCCTTAAGTACTCGTTGGTAGCGAACGGTTTGTCCTACAGGGCTCTGGGTGGTCTCTAAAAATTCTATACTATCTTAAATTGATGGAAAAACAATACCTTTATATACATTTTTTTGAGTTAGGACGTTTTCAAAATTTCAAAATTAATTTTTCAACCCTTAGAAGTGACCTACATCAACCAAAATCTTCGGGGCACAACTAGACCCCAAATGGAGCCTACATACCAAATTTCATCAAAATCGGTCAATGCTAAGTGGCAAAAGTGCCGCGTACGGCGCACAGTGGGCAAAATGACCAATCTAGGTGGACAAAATTATTTTTTGGTCGGTTTTTTATTCAAAATTGAATAAAAAGACGCTGATTACGGGAAAAATAATGAAAAGATTTCTTGACTTCAATGAAAGTAGGCAGACGGTATATCATGATATTTTTGTACATGTTTTATCTTAAATTCTTGACATTATGATTAGGTACTGATTAATTGCTTTGAGATATATGACATTATTACAGTGTTAAACGGATATAACTCTGAAATATTGAATTTGAAAATATTATAGTCATGTTCTTATTCGACATCGTAGAAGATTCAACTGTTGATGTGCTTGAAGTTGCTTCTTTCATGATACGGCTTGTGGTCTTGTCTTCTGCTGAGTAGAGAGCAGTGAGCGCCGCTAAGCATAACTTTTTGGGGCCAGCAGTCAACAATTCTTTTACTTTTCTTCTTTTTGTTTTATCGCCTGAGTCCTCAAACAGTTTTTTGTGACGCACAGGTGGTTGGTTCATGATAGCTTGAGTAATTTTCTAGGAAATGACAACTTCAAACTCTTTCAGACTCAGCCATGTCGAATATTTGTTGGAAAAAGTCTTCTTTCCTATGGCAATTTTCCCACCTCTCTCCGATTTTTTTGAAAAGTCTATCACAGCTTTTTTGATAATTTTTAAATTTAATATTTCTGAAGAATCGTCGAGATTACCTAACCCAATCACATACCTAGTGAGGTTTTCGTGGCGATCTTTCTTCGGTAGCTGTTTCCGTTTCTGGACAAATTGATGGCGAGGAATCGTGATATTTATACCTGAAAATCAACCATTTTATTAAGTAACTCGGAAAACGCATAAAATCGCAAAAAAAAAAGGTGGTTGAATACCGAAACCAGAACATTTAAAGAAACGAAAAAAAATCGGATTTCCTTGGCAACTCTTGGCCGTGTGCTACTTTAACTCCAATACGTCAATTATCATTTAGAAAAATACTGTATGGCGTTTGCTCATAAACACACAGTATCAGACGCTATTTTTACAATTTTAGCAGGAAAAAATAGTACTTACTCCTTTCAATGGTTTCTATTAAGGCTGAACCAAGCCTGGAACGATTCTGCCTACAACGAACTGCAACGTAGACGAGAAAAGTGGGGAATTCTTAGTAGCTGATAACACGATCTTATTCGAACAGGAAACGGCGACACTTTTGATCGAAGTTTTTAAAGCCATAGAAGGTTTTGACGATGTAAATATTAACGTTTTGGGGACTGCGAACTCATAATGAACAATGACTAATATTAGAGATTCCCATGTTTTGACTTGACTTTTGTCCACCTAGATTGGCCATTTTGCCCACTGTGCGGCGGACGGACGGACAATTTTTTATTCGATTTTTGGATTCTTGAAACGTAAACCATCAAATTTTGAGGGGGAGTTAACTTTTTTTCTTGCTCGATTTCAATGGCTTATTATTGAAAATAATAAACCTTTGTGATTGTGTAATAATTTGCAGCGTTTTTAACCAAAGGGTTGGTTGTATCATTTTAACGATGTGTGCTATGTGCCACACAGACAAGTCTATGTATACTCTCTCATATTGCTAAAATTTCGATTTCTTAACCATATCTTCAAAGATTCCTTCGAAAATTTTCCCACTAACTCTTATTGCATGAAGGGAATTTTCTACAATAAATATGCTGTTCCCATATCAATAGAATCTCAGCCAACAGCACAGTTGTACATTTTGAAGGCCTGATGATAACCCAAAAGAGCTCGAGAGGTTGCGTTAATCACACGGAAGTGATATCTCAAGGAGTACGAGATCAGGGTTCGCCATCTCACCGCCTAAGCTTCGTCGTCTGGCCTTTCCAGAGCAATTACCGTACTTTACGCCCTGCGATGGGGGTCTCAGAGCCGCCGAAAGCCACGGGAAGAAGGGCGGAGCCTCCACTTTAATTATCCAAATTAGATTTGTATCAAAGGCCTATTAGCCGTATCTTTTGCTTGAAGACTTCACCCGGTCGATGTCTCGAGGGGTCTCGAATTGCGTTTTCCCAATCACTTCTGAGCCCCCCCGGCTTTGTCGAGTTCTAATCTCTTCATTGAACAGTGCGTGTAGAACATCAAAAATGAGACCAATATCACTCAATACAACCGCATTTATTAATTACCAGACTTCGCTGACGTGCTGCTTCGCTGACGCTTTCGTTTCCAATCCCGAATAGATGGGACTCGATCAACAGGATAGCAGATCCAATCGCGAAGATAGAGAGATATTTGTTTATTGGCTCCATTTTACAATTTTTACAAGAAGAAAAATGCATAAAGGGATGCGATTTGCTCTGATTTCCTACCCGAGGTTAGGCTTGGCCCGAGTTGTAACCCTACAATCTTTCCAAAATTGCTCCCTCGGGGTAAGTAAATTAAAATTAAAAGCTGTTGCTTTGATCACATCTACATTGGACTTCCTGGAGGGGAGGGAGCATGTGGAGTTGAGACTCTATGACCTTTCCAAGGCTTTCGATCTGGTTCCCCACAATCTCCTCTTACAGAAGCTGAAATTCTATGGTTTTGGTGAGGCAACGATCAAATTCTTTGAGAGCTATTTAAGAGGCTGGGTCCAGGTGGTGTCTTTTTAATGGTATGAGTTCGGAGAAAGTGGCAATACCATGTGGAATAAAGCAGGGTTCAGTTCTGGGACCCTGTCTGTTCATGAACGATCTCGCTTAGATCAGCCACTAGATCGTGGTCGCATGGTTTTGTTTGCCGATGACATTTCGTTGGTTTCTGCTGGTTCGACTAATGAGACACTCCATAATAGTTTAGTACGCTCTGAATCAATTGTCAGGGAGTGGTTCTCGGCTAATGCTCTCCTCATGAATGCTGAAAAAACCCAATACCTAAAGTTCAAATTAAATGGTCGTCTCCAAAATCCGGTAAGCGTTCTGGGATTATTAGTCGATAACCGACTATCCTGGCAAAGCCACACAGAGATGCTGTCTTCTACGCTGGCCAGCTGCAACTTTCTGCTTCGACGACTTGTTCATTCTGTTTCATCTGAGATTTTGCTCATGGTGTACCATGCTTGTTTTGCCAGTCGATTAATGTACTGTGTGGTCCTATGGGGAAACTCTTGTCTGACATACAGACACGGAACCATAATTGTTCAGGAAGGTCTAAAACGTAAAACGCGAGTGGAAATTTTGATTTTGGAGAAAATTTTTTCTCTTCAACCTTGAAAAGTGAAAACAAAGCTTCCGCTACCTTGGTTGACTCGGAAGCAAAATGTGCATAATGTGTAGATATTGCTTCTATTTTATAGAAGATAGATAGTTAAGTTAGTTAGTTAGTTAGAAGATTGATAGATAGAAGACAGATAGATACTTCTATATTATAGAAGGCCAAGTGGATGGCAATTTCAAAAAGAGAACCACAAGTAAAGCAGTTGAAATTCACAGTTCACATTAACCTTGTAGCCACCTTCTGCATCATTGGGGAGGCATGTGTGGCGTATGTGCCTCTCGATGCTCGTTTTGTGCTGTCCCAGTACTATCGGTTTTAGGATTATGACCGGAATCTAGGTAGAGATGGGTGTCGACACCCGATATTTCAATACATCGATACTTTCCTGCCGATGCACGATATTTTGGCATCAATACTGCACTATCCGAAATTTTTGGATATCGATACTCTTCTCGCGGAAAATTCAACGTAATGTCCGAAAAATGAATTAATTTTATTATTATTAATTTTGCTTCCGAGTCTACCAAGGTAGCGGAAGCTTTGTGACACACCCACTTGGCAGATGTTTTATTATTATTTAAAACCCATTTCGTTGGGTTTTAAATTAAAAGCCTGGATTTTGTTGGATAATTTTGTTCTACTGATAAAATTGATTTTAATATTAATTATTAATTATCTACTTGGTCACTTGATAGTGAGAAATCTATTCAAAAATTCGTGAATCGGTCCGATTCTTTTCATTAGCAGGTAGAGTGAATTGAATTATTATCAATAACAATCAATACAATAAATAACCATCACAATCACAATAGAGAAGGAATATTCATGAAGCTCATAGTCTGCACAAACAGTGCAGACATTGTGAGCAGTTGTGGAGATAGCGCTGCTGATCAGGTAATCCTGTTTCATCGACGGAGAATCGAGACACGGGGATAAGATGATTTCTCCATCGTCTGCAGACGATATATTTAAACATGTTTAAATATATTTATCCACCGTAATTTGTATTCAAAACACAAGAATGTACTCTTATTTTCTGAATAAACATAATTTTGTTGGAATCAATAAGAGCCTTGATTATTCGGTTCATGCTCCAAGGCGATTGCCTGTTCATTGTCATCGTTTATTATTGCAAGAATTGGATCATATTACATCCAATCGTCTCTCCAACTTGACAGCCAATCTGCAAAACAAATACGGGACGCGTGGCACAGGTCGTGGGGCCCTCGTTTGCGACTGGACAGAAGAAAAATACTCGGTAATATATTGTAATGCCATCAGGAGATACGCTGCCTGCAATACGCCGGATGGGGCTGGTAGGGACAGTTTATTTCCCTCGGGAGCACCTTTACAACCTTTCCGCTAAAAGTGAGCCCCTGAGCCTTAGCGCCGACTTACACACGTGTATACAAAACACGTGTACACTTTGCAAAGTTTATCTTCCTCTTCTCCCTAACAGGAATATTTAGAAACAAATTTTCTTCTCTTGGGTTGAAAGGCTCGTGAAAGTCGTGATAAAATCCTTCACTTTCTAGCGGAAGAACGTCTACAAGTTGGGTGGGCAGTACACTCTTCATCCCATAGAATCACTCGAAAATGGTGCATCAATTATTATTACTGATAAATACCCCATCATGAAAGTTGATTTTCATGATCATAATGTGATCATATAATATAATATTATATGATAATATAATAATATAATCATAATACATATAATATTATTATATGTATAGTTTTCTGAGCTGATGAAAATCATCACCATTAAGACATCGTTCTAATTGTTAACTTTTGAAAGCATACCTCTGATCGTAGGTACTGATCAGACTCTGATGAAATTGATCTGCATACCGCGCTCTAAATTTAATTAAATTCGGACCGAGATTTCGCAGATCTTCTCGGGGAAGAAGGAATTGAGTAAAGAGAAACCCACTGACCGACTCAAAATATTTCCAAAACCTCTAAATAACTCAAGATTTTTTTCGACACTCTCTGCACACCTTTTCAAGTGGGATAAGGAAACGCCAACATGAGGGAAGATATTTTTAAGTTAGCGATGTCATGAATAGGTAAGAGTTGATTGGGGTCTCTCTCAGTTTGAAATTTTCAATTAGGGCAGACATTATTCTTCCAGTCTTGAAAATGATTTATTTTTGAAGTTTCTGCCTGTAACTCTTACCCTTCTCAAATATTGAAAACATTTTGTTTTGAAAACATGTTTTGAACTCATATTATAGAAGGTAAACCTAATTATTTCAACGGCAAGCTCATGTGTAAGATTTTGCTTCTATACTCTATCCTCGATAGCGAAGTGGTCTAATTAAACTAATTTTATTTCAGGTAAGTGAGATCGTTCATTTGTCTCCGCACTGCCGTTGTTAAACTGCAATATAGTAAGTTCTAGTTGAGCACTAGATGAAAAGGTAAATGTTCACTTAATTTATAATATTATTCCAATTCGATTGGATGATTTTACAAATACTTTTTTTTCAGTTTGACAAAGATTGAAATCGAAATATCAAATACTTTTCCCTCTTCATTCCTGTGAGATTTGTTCACCTCAATTTACTATGTAGTTGAGTAGAACAGTGATCACACCCAAGTACATAATAATATTATAATATTATTAGGTACTTCTATTACATAATAATATTATGTACTTGCGTGTGATCACTGTTCAACTCAACTATATATTGAATTGAGGTAAATAAATCTCACAGGAATAAAGAGGAAAAGGAAGAGGAAAATAAAGAAATAAAGATGGAAATAAAGAGGAAAATTATATATATTATATAATTATGTAACTTATTATATATATATGTCCACATCAAATGCCTTGTAGGGTGAAAGATTAATATTAACGATTCAATATGTTACTTCCCATCACTGCCAAACCTGCTCACATAATCAGCTGAAGTTGAAAGAAGGCAACTTCAGTATTCAAAATTTATCGGTAATAAATTGGCAAATAATCAGACATTAGGATGAATCAGTAATTTAAATTCAAACTCTGCTGGGGTACCTGAAAAATAGTATAAAAGACGAGAATAGATCTTTCTCTGTGTGATTTCTTTCTTTCAGAGTCTTCCTACTTTTCCACTACGTGGTTATTCGTGGTTTCAGTGCTCAAAGTTCTGAAAACAGTTTAAAAAAAGTTTGAAAGAAAAAACGCTGCAAATTATTTCACAATGGTTTATTACTTTCCTGTATAGATCATTCGTCTGCAAAGATCACAGCTTTGCCATTGATATGTTTAAGAAGTTGAACAAAAGCGCAGTTTTTGAATTAATCTAATGATGACACACTGAAAATTATGGAAATCCAAGTCGACTAAATCTTCTTTCTCATTCAATCACTTTATCTATTCATTCTGTGATTTATTGTTGGCATCAATGGTGTGAGAGGCAATCTAAATTTAGTTCTCATTTCAATACCTCAATGAATTTCGATGCTTTCGGTTGGGAGCGGAAGAAAGAAAGCTTCAGACGAGACTGATGAAAATACCGCAAACAAAATGAGAGGATCCGTCCGTTCATCCAATACGAAAGAAAGACCAGCGTGGTAAACAAGGCCGCAGCATACAAATGCAACGAAATTACATCACGCGCCAAATTATTCAGACTGCCTCGGCCCACTCAGGAGATTGGTTATGTTTCGGGGAGGAAGTTGCCCTCAGGCAGGAAGTGGGGATTCATCAAGGACAGCTTAGCTAAACTGGGGTCGACCACACTTGCCCCACTTGAGATAAGAAAGTAGCATTTGCGGTCAACGGTTTATATTATAATGTATTTTATATAGTTCAGAATGGGAACTTTGTTACTGGATACTGTAGTGTATTATTATGTAGGTAGGTATTATAAAAAAACATAAGAAAACAGAGGAATCAGGAATCTCACAGAGGAAAAACAGAGGAATCTCACTAATGTTTTTAAAGTGAAATATTGGGTTTCTCGACCTTTCAAAGCCACATATATTTATGCGAAACAAACCTTATTATAAAACTCCAACTTTGTCAGTTTGATGATTTCAATGTAAGTCTAAGAGGCTTGGCTACAAATAAATTATAGTATAAAATACAAAGTATGTTTGCCGGAATCGTTGGCTTTATTTGCCAGAATCGAACTGAATGAAGTTGTCATTGGCGGTGCTAATCGTAAAATTGAAGATAGGGATCGTAGAAACTTTGCAACAAACAAGAACACTCATGTATTAAACCAATATGTACAACACTGATTAACAACTTTCCTTTAAAAAACGCTGCAAATTATTACACAATGGTTTATTATTTTTTATTTTTCTATATAGATCACTCGTCTGCAAAGCCACCAACCATCCAACATGAAGAAAAACATCGATCGCATTTTGGTCAGCTCTAATTTGAACGGAGATTAGGCCTCTTTTGCGATTCACACTCGTGTTTCTGATTTATCGTACGTCCAAACTTTAAATTCTCGTAGTGAGCGAACGGTTTGTCCTACAGAGCTCCGGGTGGTATCAAAAAATTCTAAAAATTCTATAGAATCTTAAATTGAAGGAAAAACAATACCTTTATATCAACATTTTTTGAGTTAGGGCGTTTTCAAAATTGATTTTGGAACCCTTAGAAGTGACCTACCTCAACCAAAATCTTCGGGGCACAACTAGACCCCAGAAGGAGCCTACATACCAAATTTCATCAAAATCGGTCAATGCTAAGGGACAAAAGTGCCGCGTACGGCGTACGGCGGACGGCGGACGGACGGCCAAATTTTTATTCGATTTTTGGATTCTACGTACCTTCAAACGTAAACCATCAAATTTTGAGGGGGTGTTAAAATATTTTTTTCTTGGTCGATTCCAAAGGTTCATTATTGAAAATAATAAACCAAAAACGATCAACCAATTCCAGATTGAAATGTTGAAATTCGAAGACAACATTTTTTACCCTATGTTCAAACACCACCTATTTACTATTTTGGCGAAAATGAGGTTTTCATTTATGTATACATAAAGGGTATACATACTGTATACATACAGGGTGTCTACAAAACAGCTGTAAGGAATTCAAGGGGTTAATTCTACAACTAATTTCCAACAAAAAGGGTCTCTTAGAATTTTTTTGTTAAACGCCTCTTTAACCGACTTTTTTCACTTTTAAGTTTTTTTTTCGTGTTTTCGACCTTACACCATTAAAACGGTCATATCTCTCCTAAATTACACTCAAAAATTAAAAATAAGGATACCGTTGGAAAGAGCGTCAAATTTCATATCTCTCTGATACCAAATAACAAATTTTCAGTTGAATTACACGAGGAATAAAGCAACCTAAAAAGTGAACTTAGTAAATTTTCGAAAAATTCCCGTTTTTCAACGCCTATAAATCTCCAAATATTACCAGGTAAAGTTCTGTTGCCGGAAAGCCTAAAAACTGCGCCAGAATCTCAGCTTTCCAATGGTATAATCAAAACATATTCTTCAATCGTATTTAGGGGAGAAATTCGTGTTTGAACGCGGAAAAACGTGCATTTTTTCAACGAAATCAGCGCTCTGGCCTCCTGTTTCCGGAGGCCTCGCGGTCTGCTGCTGTCGTCCGACCCCTCAAATCGACTAGGCGGAGCGCCGATTTCGTTGAAAAAATGCACGTTTTTCCGCGTTCAAACCCGAATTTCTCCCCTAAATACGGTTGTAGAATATGTTTTGATTATACCATTGGAAAGCTGAGATTCTGGCGCAGTTTTTAGGCTTTCCGGCAACAGAACTTTACCTGTTTACTTAAGTTAACCTGTTTACTTAAGTTTACTTTATAAGTTTACTTTTTAGGTTGCTTTATTCCTCGTGTAATTCAACTGAAATTTTGTTATTTGGTATCAGGGAGATAGGAAATTTGACGCTCTTTCCAACGGTATCTATATTTTTAATTTTTGAGAGTAATTCAAGAGAGTTATGACCGTTTAATGGTGTAAGGTCGAAAACACGAAAAAAAACTTAAAAGTGAAAAAAGTTGGTTAAAGAGGCGTTTAAAAAAAATTCTAAGAGACCCTTTTTGTTGGAAATTAGTTGTAGAATTGACCCCTTGAATTCCTTACAGCTGTTTTGTAGACACCCTGTATAACTTTCCGCGCCGAGCACACTGGTTAGCTCAAAATTGCTCTATCTAGATCAGGTGAGTCAGAAAACACTAATTTGAACACACCTCGTATCCACACTAGGTTTTTCCTAACAACCTATCAACAGTGAAGAATGGTTTCCACAGCCACAGTTTCCAAATGTAGATAGGTGGTGTGTGAACATAGGTGACGATTTTAGTCAGGATGCAAACATTTATAAGAAAATTTGTATCCAGGGCTGTACTCCAGAAAGACTGGGTTTGCCATTCTAACTGTTTTGGCAACTATCACGAAGATTATGAAAATCCTCTAAATCCACGAATTATATTGAAAATATTATGTATTGGTTGGTTAGCAAGAAATCTCATCGAACGCAGTCTCTGCGTACAAACTTGAATTTCGGCAATAGCGGATATCCTGAAAATAAGGTTACGAATCTACTGAAGGGGCAGGGAGTTGTTTTCGTCAAGAATAGCATATACCTGCGTCTAGGAGGGTTCTTAGCGGTCAAATAAGCCCAGGCCTGGGTCAGTTCAAACTGTCGTCGCAGTAGTCCTTTTCATGAACCTCTCAAGGCCCTGTTTGCTCCTACTGCAAGTGCGAGATCCGGTCAGTCAACAAGTCTCCCTCACTTTGCGTCCCGAATCTGTCTCCGAAATACGAGTATATCATTAGCAAGTAGAAAACTATGACCTTAGGGAATGATTTTCACATCATCATGTTTTCAAGTGGGTTAATGTTAAGGCTGCGTCTTACAGTTCTAATAAAGATTAGGATGATGAGGTTGATTAGGAATAATTAAATGATTTTTGGAACCTACCCAAATCTTTACCATCGGGTCATTAAACAATCATCATCTATATCATCGGGTTATGGATGATAACCCGATGAATGTCTTGGCAGACATTGCTGGAATGAGAAAGAATTTCGATTGTTGTTTCCTTGTTTTTGATTCATTCTTCTTTCTGGGGTACACCTGCACCGTCCTCCAGGGATTTGATAGTCTTCCTCAGTCGAAAGGAAATGGCTTTGATTATCGATACCTGGGTCCGAACCTTCACCCACCCTATTTTTCCTGTAATGAGAATTTTTTATATCCTCGATGTGATTCTGAATTTCATTCGTTGCGGGTTGTGGAGGACCGTCATGCCAACAAATTGCCGTTCGAAGTCGTCATTTTTTCCTTTTGACTTTGAGAAATTCATTTGAAATACCTGTCACTTTGTCAGCATCACTCCCCCTCGACGCATCGCAGGTGGGGACCACTTGGTATCTAAATATCACTGCAACGACCTTGACAGGACTCGATGACTTCGATATTTCATAACCCACCCCTCTCAGCTTGATGGTTGCGTTTAGGCTTGATAGTCTACCGAGGGTTCCCCCATCTGAAGTAAAAAAAAAAAAAAAAAATTACAAGCTTCAAAAACTGTGATTCAGTGATACTCCATCAAGATCATTAAGATAAATTAATGTGTACAAGTCGCTAGTCGTTTATATTTGTTGATCATTTTGAAGGTTGCGTGTTCATAAAACTCGTCTCCCAACCCTCTTGTGGTCAGCAAATCCACCGTGATGGGTTAGAAGGGTCAATATTGAACCCTCCTAATCGCTTCTCATAACCTTCTCCGCATTGAACTGAGCGACCAATTAGGAATAAACTCGAAACAAGAGTTAGTTGCTCATACCTTCTCTAATCCATATTGTCACTGCCCCTTCAGATCATAGACATCGTTGTATACGCGATGAATCTTGATGGACTCAATTAAACCTACCCTACTATCCAGTAATTGCACTTTATACCTTTGTACTTACATTTATACTCAGGAATGTAAGTACAATTGAAGACTCTGCAACAACAATGAACCAACTCCAGAATTCTTGTCCACGAGTTGACACTCATGACAGAGATGAACAAATCGGCTCCTAAGAACGACTCTGAGCGCTTTTCTCTCTCAAAAGAGCTCTTTTAAATGGATCACTGATAATTTTCGGCTCTTTTGAGCTCGTATTTATTGTAGGGGTGAAACGAAAAGCGCTTCAAATTATTACACAACGGTTTATTTAATTTCTGGACGGAAAATTTTGTATTCGATACTTGGATTCTACATAATTATACTTTGAAATTTAAACTAACAAATTTGAAAACAATAACCCAAAAAGCGATTTTTTTTTACACCGAAGCGGATATTTACGACCAAATACAATAATTTTGGAGTGGAAGTACGATAAAATTCCATAAAATTGTTGTATTTGATCGATTTTTAGCGAATTTTTTCTTTGAATTATCGTCATGCATCAGAACACTGTCACAACTCTCTCGAGATCCAATTAAACCAATTAATTATCAATTATCACCGCCATCTTTTAGGACCTGATCGAACTATTTAACAACCTCCATTCTTCTTCCATGCTCTACTGATACATTCACACAGCCTTTTCTCAAACCCACTTGATCATAGCATTTAGCGGTCAACGCCTCTCTCTCTCTCTCTCTCTCTCTCTCTCTGTCAATGAGTACATTATAAGAGTGAATGAAGACCTGAGTCGGCTAGACAAATGGTGCAGTAACCATGGTATGGTAATGAATGCAACTAAAAGTAAAGCCATGCTCATCGGCAATACCAAGCTGTTGGCGAAAATCAAAATGCCCTCCCTGCTAAACGTAATGATTGGCAATGCCACCTTGGATTTTGTTCATCAGTTTAAATATTTGGGAGTACTGATGACAAACACACTCAATTGGAGTACACATGTGAAGAACATCTGTAACAAAGTGTACAGGAGCCTCTACCAACTACGCAGAATCGCAATTGATTTTCCACATCATGTGAGAGCTCAACTAGCGCAAGCATTGCTCGTCCCGTACTTCGACTATGCATCAATGGCCTACTGCGATTTAAATAGTGAGCAGACGGATACATTGCAAAGAGCACTGAATTCGGTAGTCAGGTTCGTGTTCCGCCTTCGCCTTAATGTACACGTAACCCCATATTTTGACAAACTAGGCTGGCTCAAGATTCGTGAAAGAAAAAAACTGGAAACTGCCACTATGCTCTTCAAGATTCTCAAATAAAAAAAACCAAAATACTTATTTTCGAAATATAAGTTCAGGAATGACATCCATGTTCTTTCGACCCGACAAGCCTCCTCTACCCTCCAAATCCCCCAGCATAACACCAATTTGTACAGTAGGTCTTTTCTGGTCCAAACGATAAAACTGTTTAATGATAAGGATTACATTTTTGATTTAAGCGTATCTGTCAAGGAGTTCAAGAATAAGCTGAAGGAAACTTTTCTAGAAAAGTACAGATGATACCGAAAGAAATTAACAAATAAATATATAAATAATGTAATATAAAATAGGTACTAATATTGAAAATAGTAGGAAGATATATGTTATGTATATATAAGTATTATAGGTACTGATGCTGTGAGTACGAGAATACTGTTATTTTCTTTTATTTTCTTTAATGAAATAATTAACATTTAGGTAAATGATTGTATGGGGAATAGAAAACTAATTTGTACAGGGGGAAGTAAGAGAGGACCCTCATGGTCCTAACCCATGTCCTGTTTTGTAAATAAAATCCACCAATCAATCAATCAATCTCTCTCTCTCTCTCTCTCTCTCTCTCTCTCTCTCTCTCTCTCTCTCTCTCTCTCTCTCTCTCTCTCTTCTAGCTTTTCAACCTGTTCAAACCCCTCGCGCTAGTTTATTTTCTTCTTCTCAGTTGATCAGTTCAGTTCTTTATGTTCTCTTTATATTCAGTGAATCAGGTTTGAGTTTAATTTTTTATTTTCTATGTTGATTTTTCCATTTTCAATCCAGTGTGATTTTGGTTCATTATTTTCAATAATAAACTTTTGGAATCGACCAAGAAAAAACAATTTTTTTAATCCCCCTCCCACCACCCCCAAAAATTGTTAGTACCTACTTAGCACTTTCCTTAGTTCCCATGGACCGATTTTGATGAAATTTAGTATATGGGCTCCATTTGGGGTCTAGTTGTGCCCCGAAGCTTTTGGTTGATGTAGATAACTTCTAAGGGTTGAAAAATAATGGTTGAAATGTTGAAAACGATCGAACTTGAAAATTTTTGATATAAAGGTATAGTTTTTCCATCAATTTAAGACAGTCTTGAATTTTTAGAGACCACGCGGAGCCCTGTAGGACAACCCGTTTGCATCCTACGCGATTTTAAAGTTTGGACTTACGATAAATCAGCAACACGAGTGTGAATCGCAAAAGAGGCCTAATCTCCGTTCAATTGTAGCAATGGCAAAGCCTTTGCAGTCGAGTGATCTATATAGAAAAGTAATAAACCTTTGTGTAATAATTTGTAGCGTTTTCTTTTGTTCTTTTCACCTTTTGTATTTGCTGAAGTATTTTCGATTTCTTTTCATTTTCAGTCTTCATCTTAGGAGTTTTCATTTTCGTTATTTTCTTTTATTACATCTTCATTTTTCCTCATTTGTGTTCATTTTGATTTATCCCCTTTCTTTTGTCTCTTGGGAGAATATTTTAGGTTGTATTTTCCCCAGATCACTGGGGTGGTAGCAGAGATCTGCTTTCAAATAGGGTTGCCTTCTTTTTCTGATTTATAGGAAAGAGTCAGACTCCTATAAGACTTTATCTTCATACCAGGAGGAATCCAGGTTGAATGAACTATTGACGGAGAGTTTATGTTCTTGACTGACTGAATACGAGAGGCACCACCGCCATTCGGTTCTAGGAGGGCGTGAATAAATTGCAATTGTTCCTTGTTTTCGATTTCATTCTGCTCCTTGTGGTATCCCAAAAATTTCCCTTCCCTTTGTGAGTCGAGCCCTCAGCTGTCAGTCAAAGCGTCCCTTCGACCGTCCTAACCCTTCCAAACTTTGAGAGGGATGTGCACCGCCGCCGCCACCATCTCTTCTCTGCGGTGGAGGCTTTCCCTCTGGTGTAAACTGTTATGGAGGAAGAGGAAGGTTCGAATTCCCAGATACCGCTAGTAACCCCCCGGCCTTCCACCTCGAGAGTTTCCCTAACAAAACTAACCTCGCAGGATGGTCCTTTCGGATAGGGCAGCGGTAAACTCTAACGAATTTAGGTGGTAAACGCTATAAAATTAGGCAAATCTAGCAACCTCGTAGACTCTGAACTTGAAGAGCTACAAACTAACTTGAAACACTACTATCATGAATAGTTCCGCTTAGATTTCCAGTCTTGACAGTTCTAGTAGAATCGATAAAACTGATGACAGTTCTCAATTATGGTATGGATTTATGGAGTAAATATTACTCTAAGCTCTGGATTACACTCAGCGTACGTCACTCAGAGAGTAATTAGAGTACAAATAAAAGTTACTGCAAGTATAAAACTTCGTATTACAATGTCCAACCATAACATCCGTTTGAATTGAGAGACCTTTCGTGATTAAAAGTTTTATGTAATTTAATACCTTTAATTATTTAAAACTATATTGAGAAAACAGGGAGATTGAAAAGGAGAAGCACTTCATTCGCGTTGTAACAAGGTTATATATTCGCCAGCGGTAGGTTTCAGTGTAACAGGATTACCTTTTACATTTTAGTTGTGCCGAGGCTGAAACATGACGGACACAACATCATCTTCCTCTTAAAGAATTCCTAACCTTAACAGTTATCAATTTCTCGCATTGTTTAAGAACATCAATTTAGGTAATAGAAAATTGAAAACAAAATATAGATGCAAGTTAGGCATTAAGTTAGTTAGTTGATTAGTATTAGATTAGCTGAATTGTGTAGGTATAATACATATTCACACGAGAATAAATTGAGTTTAAAGTCCAAGAGGGCATTCATTACTTCACTCATTAGCTGACATGAATCGAAGTGGTTTTCTGGTTACCCTTCCAGAGCGTCGCACCTCTGGTTGGATTTCCGCTGACAAATTCTGTTCTTGGATGGCATCAGTCGCAGAAATTGTTGATTTTCTAGGCGATCCTCTCGAGACAGTCTCAGGCGCTGGAGTCAGGGACTTCCGAGAGACCGGAGGTTGAACATCAGGAAGTTGCGGGATAGATTTTCTTGACAACTTCCGTGGTGACTTAGGAGGAGTTTCGGCTTATCTTACCTCAGTGTTATGATCATACGGAGATTGCATTTGTGGTAGAGAGTTGGACAGTGACAGAGGGAGTGACGTCACAGGATTTTGTACTAGTGGTCCACAGCTCCTCATTTGCTCAATATGTCTCCTCCAAAGTTGTCCATCCACTGAAACTGTATATTGAAGGTTTTCATCTCGACTGACGACTGTTCCAAAGATCCATTTTCTATCGGGTGAACGGTAATCACGAACTGCAACAACTTCTCCGTCATAGTATTGCTTCTCGGAAAAGCTTACTTTATTTTTTCGAAGTTGATCAGCAACATCTCTAACTGGATCAGGCTTCACAATATCAATCGTTGTTCGAATTTCCCGTTTCAGGAAGAGCATTGCAGGAGACTCCCCAGTTGTGATGTTAGGAGCTCGAATGTACGACATTAAAAACACATTTGAGCGATGTTGGAGTGTTCCCTTGTGGTCTTTCATGGCTCTAAGAGCTTGTTTTAGCGTAAACACATATCTCTCGGCTTGGCCGTTCGATGCTGGGTGCCAGGGTGCAGTAGTTATGTGCTTAACCGCGTGGATTTTCATAAATTTTTGAAAATCCTGACTAGTAAAGGCTGTTCCGTTGTCAGATACTAGAGTTCGAGGCATTCCATAGCGGGCAAAAAGCGATTCAAGGGCGTTTATCGCATCTTTGGTTGACGTAGAATTCACAATGAACGCTTCAAGCCATTTGGAGTGAGAATCCACAACCAAGAAAAAATTGTGACCCATAAACGGTCCGGCAAAATCGCAGTGGATTCTTTCCCACGGGTGGGGTAGGGTATTCCCAAAAGTGCTTTCCACTTTTGGCGGGTTGTCTCTGAATTCTAATGCACTCAGAGCAATTTTTGCAGGCTTCTTCGATATCCTGGTCTATTTTAGGCCAGTATACCACTGATCTGGCCAAGGCCTTCATCTTCACCATCCCCAAATGACCTTCATGGAGTTCTAGTAAAATTTTCGGTCTAAGAGCTTTGGGTATGTACACTCGAATTCCATTGAAGATGCAGCCTCCTTGTAGCGAGAATTGAGTAGAATTCGGTCCGATGGGTTCTCCAAGCTGTAATTTTTTGTAGATATCGAGTGTTTCCTCGTCTTCAAGTGTAGCCTTCCGAATATCTGTAGGTAGAACAGGTAACGTATTTATCTGTTCAAGGTGGAAAACTGCTACGTCATCGAATTTCGAAGAAGAATCCTCATCAGCCGGTTCCAATTCTTTAGAATTTTGTGGTAATCTGGACAAAAAATCGACATTACCATTATCTTCAGATTTTCGATATTCTATATCGAAATCAAAAATTTGCAAGTAAATAGCATAGTGTAGAAGTCTGGTGGCTGTGTGAGAAGGCAATTTACTTCGTTTGTTACGCCCAAAAATATGGTACATTGGTTGATGATCAGTAACCAAAATAAATTTTCTTCCAAAGATATAATTGTAGAATTTTTCAACACCCCATCGTATAGCTGTTGCTTCCTTGTCAATTTGAGAGTAGTTTCTCTCGCTTGAATTCAATGTTCTAGAGGCGAACGCGATTGGACGTTCAGCTTTCCCAATCCGGTGGGCTAGGCAACAACCTAAACCGACTGGGGGCGCATCAACTGAGAGTACAAGAGGCAACTTAGGGTCCTACTGACTGCGCCAGTTTTATGTAATTTAATACCTTTAATTATTTAAAACTATATTGAGAAAACAGGGAGATTGCACTTCATTCGCGTTGTAACAAGGTTATATATTCGCCAGCGGTAGGTTTCAGTGTAACAGGGTTACCTTTTACATTTTAGTTGTGCCGAGGCTGAAACATGAAGGTGCGTTTACACCAAACGCGCATTGCACGCGCGCATGGTTCGCGTGCAGATGCGCGTCCGGTGTAAACACTTACAACGCGCTGCGCGGTGCCGAACAATGCACGCGAGGAGTGCGCGGCGCGGCGCAAAGTGGATCCGCCGGCTGTGGATTCGCCGCGTGCATTTCCGGCGTGCATTTCCCACGCGCACTCTTCCAGTCTCCTTTCAAACTTTGAGTAGGTAGGTACCAGCCATGGACCTAGTATCCCATGGACCGGCCCTCGACCCGTTTCACCACCCATCGTAGTGAAGCCTGAAGAGTGGGGAGCGACGACCTTGAAGAGCCCTGGGGGCGTGGTCTAAAGGGAGCCGTGGTGGGGGGGTCATCCTTCCAGTATGTCAGGAGCGAGCGTCGAGGTCAGCAAGAACAGCTGGTAGGCGCACTCCTCGCCTTGTTCCTACCTACCTGAAAAACCCTACTGTTTTGACGCCCTCGCTCCTCTAACACTTTGGCCTAAATGGTAGAGTCTCAGACTGCGAAGCAAGAGGTCTGCTGTTCAAATCCAAGGGGGATGCCAAATTATTTTACCTGTAATTTTCATCATTTCCCAAACTATGATCGTGTTTTTTGTTCATTATAACATTATTTCTACAGTTTATAATCACACTCAAATTAGGTAATTATTTTAAACCCTAACTTGACTGTATATAAATGAACCTTTTTTTTCTGTCGCTAAAAACAATATTGCTGGAGGTCTGAAAGAATGATTTGAATGTATCCATGTACCTCTACTTGTTCCATTACTTTGTTTCCCATTGTTTTCGGAAATGTTGACTAAGTACTTATTGTTAATCTGTGTTACATGGCAAACAAAAATGTAAAAAATTAGTTCATATCTAGGTAAAATTTCTTATGTTGTACCTAATAAAGAGATTTGAGTGTATCTAGACAACATCCGTAAATAATGTCCTGTATTTGAAGTTTTGAAAAAAATTGTAAGCCCTAATATTGACTGTTGATAAACGCAGGTTTTCTTTAATCGATATGAAATTGCTGGGGTCTAATAGAATGATTTGAATGTAGGTTAAACTTGTGATGAATTGAACGTAGGTACCTGTTAAAAGCGTTGACTATTTGAATTTTTTTTAAAAAAAGGTCCAGTATATTTGACAATGCGGAGTTACAGCACGGGTGGAGTTAGGTACCTATCAAATTAAATTGGAATTAATTTCAAGTTCAAAATAAATTATATAAACAAAAAGTTAAAGAGATAGTAGGACATATTCCTAGTTTCCATGAGATTCTTCTAGGCTTTAATTTTCACATTCTAGGCTCCTCAAATAAAACACCCTTTTAGTATTTTAACACTCTTTATTTCAACACATTTTAACACTTTATTTCAACACATTTTAACACTATTTTATTCTTATTTAATTTGAATGTTTTGTAACAGTTGTATTAAATCAATTATAGTATCAAATAATAAAAAAATCTCGATCGAAGTTGTTTATACCTTTACATTACATATAACAAAAAAATTAGAGTCGTAATTAATTTACTCTGAACGAAACTATAGAATTACAAGGTATCACGAATTTATCGCACTTATTACAAAAATGTTATTATAGTACAGCGGTCTGAATGAGATAAATAACAACCATCTAATGTATGAAATAATTTTTCCTGTAATTTTCATAGGTACTTAATTTCCAAACCTATATTTTTGTTTTGTTTATTATTTAATTATTTTAATAGTTTATCACTCTCAACCTAGGTGGTACCTTTTTTTCAAACCATATTTTTGCCTGTAGATACATGAACTTTTTTTTCTGTGAGTATATTATTTGGGTTTGAGAATGTACCAGGGTTGGTACGGTTTTAAACAAATTTTTGAAAAACTTGTTGTTTTAAAACAATTGTGTTAAATTGTATCTACAACAGTGTCTAATACTGTTGACAACGACGTCATGCGAAATGAGCAACGAGAAACACTATGGGTAGGTACAAAGGTACACAATAGATTTCAATTTCTATTCAGAATGACAAGTAAGATCCATCTTGGAAATTCTCGGAAGTAAAAATCAACTTGTGTTCTAGTTTTTTATTCTCTGCTTTTGTAGTACTACGTTATGGTGATCGGAGTTTTTCAAAATCAATTTTAATTTTCAGTAAATTACCTATCCGTGCCTTAAATATGAGTTTTTTAGTAAAATTTTAATAAAAATGGTGTCTTTTAGAAATAAATTTTGATGCTTTATTTGCCAATGTGCTTCATGTGCAAATTTGAAAAAAAATCGTTCGTAGTTGGATATATGCATAAAAAAATTGAGTGTAGGAGTTAATTTACTTTCATAAAAAATACAAGGTTGTTAGGAACCAATTGAGATGTATTGCCATCACAGGTTGTAGGTACGTGTACAAATTAAAGCTTAATTCAAGTGACTATAATTTAAATGTAGTACGTAACACACATTTTTTCATTGCAAAACCCCTATTCAGTCGAAATATTGCATTTCTTACTGCAACTCATCAACAATAAATTTATTGAACTGCCTACAGATTTTAATTAGTCTTCATTTTGAAACCCAACACTTTCCCTACAATGTACAATAGTACTATCGTAAAAGTGCCTGTTTTATTGACACATTAGTAGAAAACCTTGTTCCAGTAACAAACTACAACATTTTTGTACATTAAATTATTAATCAAACATCACGAGGGTATCCAGAAAAGATAGCTGTTCAGTCAAAATATTATTGAAAAAAACCAGTGGAGTAGCTAAATTAAACTGAATGTCTATACATTTTTAAAATAGTTGACACAATTTTCCCTTGTTAGGTACAAATGGAAATAGTTGGGTGAGAACATTCAACTTTGGTTGTAACTATGTAAAATTCAACAGTATTTAACTACCTTACCCAACTATTTAGGCAAAAAAAATGTGACATCGAAATCAGTGGAGCCCCAGCCCCGAAAGCGAGGGGTGCACCGGGATCGCGGCACACAAGGCAAGCATCAGAGGGGTGAAGCATCAGAGTAGCTCTTGCTGACCTCGACGCTCGCTCCTGACGTACTGGGAGGATGATCCCCCCACCACGGCTCCGTTTAGGCCACGCCCCCAGGGCTCTTTTCAACCCCCCTCTTTACCGCCTTCAAGGTCGTCGCTCCCCACTTTTCAGGCTTCACTGCGATCGGCTGGAGGGCCGGTCCATGGGATACTAGGTCCATGGTACCAGCCCAGCTCTTCGTCCAGTAATTTTCAATGGAGTGGTCGAACGATCAGGATTCTTCGAACGATCAAGTCGTTCGGCTGGTTTCTCTTTACGAAGAGAAACCAGAATTGTGGCAACAAAACAATAAATTTTATTTTAATAAAATTTAAAAAAAATGACTGTTGGGAGTCAATTGCCCGCGAAATGGAAATGGAAATGGAATGTGTAAAAACAAAAATGACTTCCATATTATCGTCGTTCAGAAGAGAGAAGATCAAGGAGGAAGCCTCAAAAGGAACTGGAAAAGGTATGTAAACTATAAATAATAAATAGCATTTAGAAATTTATTTCAACCCTTCACAAAAGTATTTCATTATTTTACAAATTATCAAAAAAACAAATTAATACCCCCTTTTATAAATTTATTTAAATCTTTTACAAACAAATACATTTTTTAAAGGGTTTGATTAATTTTGTAAAGGGTTTAAATAAATGTGTAAAATGTTGAAATCATTTTGTAAATGGTTTAAATTATTTTGTAAAGGGTTGAAATAAATTTGTAAATGGACACATCCTGGACACATTCACCTCAATTTTGCTGAGCAAAAAGTCGAAGTCCGACTTCGACATTCGGCTGAAATTGTGGAAGAGCCGATTTTCACCTGCCCTCAAATCGGCAAGAAGTTTAGTGCAATTTCTTCCCATCAGAAATGATGATTCCCGCATTCTGCGTCTCTTCCTTTGTCGCTTCTTCTCTATTTCAGAAATAATAAACACAGATACAGCACAAACGGCTAATTTCGACAAAGCGGGAGCCATTGTTAACTGGATTGATGAAATGCTAGGAAACAACTGTTTGGCCGTGCGCGGCCGGTGTAAACGGCTCTTCCAATTCGCGGCGTGCATTGCTCGCGTGCATTGCACGCGCGCATTGCACAGCGCGGCGCAAGGTGCGCGTTTGGTGTAAACGCACCTTGACGGACACAACAAAAAGTTTACTATTTGATAAATTATTGTAATTCTATTATACTCAGAAAATAAACACTCCGGGGCTCTGACAAACAGAACGCAACGAAGAAAATCAGAGGAAATACAAAGTCTGCCAAGTGGGTGTGGCACTTAGCTTTCTCGTATCCATAATAGATTTGTTTAGATGTCCCAATGCATAGTTCATAAAATAAAAACGTAAAAGTAAAAGCAATGCTTCAGCTTCCGTTTACCTTGGTTGACTCGGATGCAAAACAAAGAAAACATTCTGTAGGCGTGTTAAGGAACTGAGGGAATGTATCCGCAGATATCCGAACATAATGATTTCAAGGTTTTTTTTTCCTTGAATTATCGTTAGGGTCCACGGGTTGTTGGACCCTGGATTTGTTGCTCAGTTGAAGATGGATTCGATGGAATACTGTTCAAGCAGGTAGATAAGAGGCTTTCTTTGCAAACCGCGTATACAATCAAAGGGAGAAATCTATTAAGGATGGCTGTACGATACCTTAATGACTTGATGACGAGATTGGATTGTTGAAAACTTCTCCTTACCTGTAATCAAAAATAACAACGCTGTAGGAAAATGCATCAAATCTACGAATCAATACTTGTATCTGATTATCATCCAATAGGAACAGAGCGTGGGCATCGCAATCGTTTGAATTGCGATAGTAACAAAAATGGAAAGAAAATACTGGAAAAAATAAACAATAAAAAATAATAAGTTTTGAATATTTTCGGATACAAAATTTTATTGTAAGTAAAAATAAATGTAATTCCTATCTTAATATAGAAAAAAATAGAGTAAGTACAAAAATAAGTTTGGGGTCCTCTTTCTTCTCTCGACTCTCACTATTCACTTTCTTCAGGCCCAGACTTCCTTCCTGATTGAGAAGACTATCATCCACAACAGCTGTCACACCATGATTTTTTTATTGCGAGAAAATGTTCGTCGGAATTTTATTGACCCAAAATGCCGGGGGAACTTGGCAAACTGACTTCAAGCCAGGGACGAGGTGACATCTTAGGATTGTCGCCTTTCTATCGCTGGACTATTTGCTTTCGCTGCGACAGGTCAATCTCGCTATTTGTCCTTTTCAATATTGTGTTTGACTCGTCGCAGGCATCGTAAATTGATGACGAATATTAACATTCTGGACATTCAGTTCTATCATTTTGAAATTGGAGATGACTCTCAAAGATGCAGGCGATGATCAAAAGTAGAAATGATCTCGATTAACCCAGTATACGCTGACCCCTATTAATAGCTTCAATCGAATAACACCGTCGATATTCCAACTTCTGCACTAGCCTCTGGACTCTATCTATTAGAGGAAGATTAATGGGATGACTAGTCCGACTTTTCTCGTTAATAATGGATTATCTCCACAGTGCGGGACTCCTCTCGACCGTATTATAACCTCGCCGAGTGATCCAAATGGCCAACGAACCATCAAAGCCCTGCCCGCAATAACACAGTGGTAGTATTGAATTTTCCCCAAACTTTACCGCGCGAAAACCTGAAACGCGGGTTAGACGATCCCCCCTCGTCCAAACTACCTCCTCACAACCGACGCAACGGGCAATTCCAGAAGTTCTGAAGGAGTGGAGGAGCTCTCAGAAAACCCAATTAGAGGATGATGCAATTTATCCCCTAATTACTGGTGTAGGTAAGGGAATTGTAACTTGTGAAATCCCCCATTTCTACCTTCCCATCTAATTAGGTGCTTTTTGAATGATTATCCAAGTTTCTTCTGGTGTTTTTAACTCATTTCGCACGTCGCAAAGGTCGTTAGATGTTTCAAGTTGATCATTCAGGGGCCTCTAGATGATGTACGCGATACCTAGGCATAATTTTCAAAGGATTTTTTGCTTCCAGGGGTGCAAGGGTATTTGTCATCACACATCAGGAAAAGCAACAGCGATCTTTGAGAGAATTGACCACATTGACATTATGAGCGCCACTACAGAAACACAACAATTAGTGCAGGATAAATATTACACTGGAAACCTAAAACGAGAGCAAATATATTAGAAAATACTTGCGCCTAACATTCGGCTCAGCTAAAGCATTTATATAATAAGTAGCGATCTCCAGCACATAACTTTCTACTTCCAAATTACAACCCCACAAAGACGCACCCCACGAAGAGACATGGACCAAGTTAAAGGTTGGAACTTGTCAAAATTAAATATAAAAAAATGGTGCGGTTGAATTAATGGCAGTTTTACACCAATTGATGTTGAAAGTCCGAGTCATTCATTGTGAAGAAGTTGAACTGCCCACCCAAATTGGCAGACTTTTGAGCTTACGTTGAAACGACTTTCTCAGCATTCTGACGGTATCCAGTATTGAGATCGGGAAGACAACTAATCATAAGTAATTATGCTAGATAATCATGTAGGCTATTTGATCATTAAGACATGCAAATTCCGTAATTATAGTTTAGATTAAATTACTACATCACTAACCATTACAATGCTGGTAATTACGTAGGTATTAACCAATTATTTGGTGATTACGCCGGTAAGTTTTTAGCATGATTACACTGGTATAAGAAAACGCTACAAATTATTACACATAGGTTTATTTTGAGCACACAGCATTGCATTGCTGCAACTAAACACAAACCATATTTTCGCTCCACAATCGAATAATTCCAAATTAAATTATTTAATTTGGAGAAATAAAAGCTTCACGCTCAATTTATTCAAAAAAATAAAGTCTTGTGGGTGCCTTCATTAGTAAATTCGACTACTGGTCGCTAAGGACGCAAAACAATCGCATTCTGGTCTGCTGAAATTCGAACGGAAATTAGACCTCTTCCGCGATTCATACTCGTGTTTCTAAATTACCGTAAGTCCACAAGTGCTCATAGGAAGCAAACGGTTGGTCTTATAGAGCTCTGGGTGGTCTCATTCGATTCTAAAAATTCAATACTATTTTAAATTGAAGAAAAAATATTATCTTTATACCGGAAGTTTTTGAGTTGGGGTGTTTTCAAAATGTCAACCCTTAGATGTGATTGACATCAACCTAAAGCCTCGGGGCACAACTAGACCTAAAATGGAGCCCATATACCAAATTTAATCAAAATCGGTACATGGTAACTAAGGAAAGTGCCACGTTCGGCGGACGACGGGCAAAGTTTTATTCTATTTTCGGATTTTACGTACATTGATACGTAAGCCAACAAATTTTGAGTAGGAGTTCATTATTGAATCGATCCCCAGGCCTTACGGTGGAAGAGCTAATTCTAGTTTATATAATATCATAATATTTTAACTCTATTTTAGCTTCCAAATTCAAGTTCATGGTTCATCTTGTGTCATCAGTAGCGCGAGCAGTAGGTTAATCGTGAATCGCTTAATTCAACTGTTGACGAACCAGGCGTCTATCATGACCCAACTACGAGTTCCGCCATCAAAGCTACTCTAGCTGAAAAGACGTCACACTTTCGTTGAAGATCAAGACTCAAGTTCAGGGTTCATTCCTTTTCATCACGTAGCTGCAACAGTAAATCGTGAATCGGGTAATTGAACTGTTGGCGTCCTCGGCAAGCGCAACCACCCAAACCTCAGACGAAACCTTTATTTCGTACAGGCGGTTGTGATAGCGGTTGGACGAGGCGGGGAAACCCAATTACAGGAGTACAGCTCCATTAGCAGACCTATAATAATTTGTCCGAAAGGTCCCCAGCAAAGGTAATTGCTTGCGAGAAATAGTGGTCGGGAGGGGTGAGTTATATTGCACAATCCTAGTTAGCGGGGGACTGAGGAAGGGGGACTCAGACATGCGAAACGCGGCTTGCAATCATAACCGGAGGCGGAAGGCAGCAGGAACACGCGAATAGAACGTTAAGTTCGCGGTTCATTGGATATCAAGATCGACGTCTTTTCCTCGTACAACTGGAACAAGAAGGTTCTGGTTCAGTGCCCGAGCCTCATCCAATGAGCTCAAATTATCTTCGCGAATTGGATTTTCTAGGGAATTTTGGGAAAAGTCTACAGATTCTGATTAGTAGGTCAGACTGATAGATCAGGATTGCAATTTTAGTTTATTATTTCCAATATTGAACCTTTGGAATCGACCAAGAAAACAAACATTTTAACGCCCCCTCAAAAATGTGTTGGTTTATGTTTCAAGGTACGTATAAAATCGAAAAAAAAAGTTTCCGTCCGCGGCACTTTCCTCAGTTAGCATTGACCGATTTTGACGAAATTTGATATGTGGGCTCTATTTGGGGTCTAGTTGTGCCCGAAGCTTTTGGTTGACGACAGTCACTTCTAAGGGTTGAAAAATTAGTGCTGAAATTTTCAAAAAGCTCTAGATCGAATAAAAGTTTTTGTTTGATATAAAGGTACTGTTTTTCATCCATGTTTAAAAATAGTATTGCAGTTTTAGAATCGAATGGGACCACCCAGTGCTCTGTAGGACAAACCGTTCGGTCCCTACGAGATCTTGAGTGTTGAACTTGGGATTAATCAGAAACACGAGTGTGAATCGCAAAAGAGGCCTAATCTCCATTCAAATTTTAGCAGACCAAAATGCGATCGTTGACCGTTTCTTTGAGTTGTACTCAGTTTGCGTCCTTAGCAACCAGTAATCAAGTTTCTTAACACCTTCAGACCGGGGCTCAAAACCCAGATTGTCCCCAGGACCTAGGAAAATTTTGGAACTTCACAGCATAACAGTCGCACTGATGAAATGCCGGCATTTTTGCTTGATAACATGCACTGATATCCGAAACCGAAAGGTTGGGACCAAGGATGTTAGACTACAAGGTTGGGGTCACGAGCCGCGACGCTTGAGGTGATGACGTAGCTCGGTAACCACCCGCCCGCTAAAGGCCCTTCTTTCCCCATGCTACATAACAGTATTTTCTCTTTTACTTCTAATTGAAGGATTTCATTCAACTCCAAAGTTTTTCGATAATCAGTTTTATTTATTTTGAACTTACATTGTGACATGCTGACGACGATTATGACGACTGCTATTGTGACACTGCACATTTCTTCTCGAGAATTCGAGCGAATTCATTCAGTCTCAAAATTTAACTTTTCGCCTCATTCAGTTGCTGCCGAAGCAACTCATTTTCCTCTCATAAACTCTTATTTTCAGCCAACAAAAATAACTCCTCCTGAGGCCGTTCATCTATACTGTCAAGGAGTGATCCGGCTTCACTTTCGTGTTCTATTTCTAAATTACCATTAGAGTTTCGATCAGAATGGAAGACCGAAATTTTCAACAATTCATCAGCTTGTTGTCGATGATCTCGTGTTTTCCGCTCTTTTTCGGCGACCATGATCTGACATACACTCGTCTTTATCCTGACCAGACGAAGAAAAGGTAGTTGTAGCGATCGGTGAAAATAAATGAGGTACTGCATCAGGCTTGAGTTTCTTCCGTTTAGGTGTTATGTTCAGTAGCTCACTTTTCAAATCCCATTCGTAATCACTTTCATCGAAGTGTTTAGAGCAAACCCGGGCATTTGATACTGAAAAAGTATCAGCTCTTTTGCACAAGAAAATCCATTTTTCTTGAAGAACTTTCTCCTTCGCGAACCGGAGCAGTTGAATCCCGCGTTCTTCTTGATTTCTTTGATGGTTGCTGCAACCAAAAATGGCTCAAATAACCATTCTGGGGCCGCTGGGAAACAGGCGATTGAAAAAGAAATGATAAACAAAACAGAATAGAACGAACTTGATAACTTACTAAAACGGAACGGAATATAGCGAACCACTGGAAGACTGGAATATGAATGTAAGGATGAGTGAAAGGTCTCTCGATGGTTACCGAGTGACGTCACTTCCCTGGGGATTCCCCAGTTTCCATTTTCGCGACCCCTACCTTGTAGCTTGCCCTTGGTTGGGACGGTAAGGTGGGTTCATTCCGAAGCGATTGAGACCAAAAAGAGCCCTGTTGGGGGAAAAATGAACTATCCAGAGCGTTTCGAAAAATGTTCATGGATCCACCGAATCATGAGTTCATGGATCCACCGTGGAAGCAGCTGTACCAGGCGAAGGTTTCGCGTGGATCCAGGGTGGAAGCAGCCGGTCTGAACGTGCTAATGAAGGCACCTACAACTCGAATTGAGTGTGACGCGTTTATTTTTTCTAAATAAGTAGGTACCTAAACTTGAAAGTGAAATGAAAATAAGGTTGTTAGGTTGTGACTGAGGCATAGCAGTGTTCTTTGCAGGTGAGTGATCTATACATGAAAATAATAACACAGCGTTTTTAGTAATAACCGATTCTAAATATAGTGGGTTCATTTGGCCAGGGAAGAGCAGCAGAGTGGACTCAGTACTGTACAAAAATGTAATAAACTTCATCTAAATGACCGATTTGATGCCTATTACCGCTCATTTTGATGATATCTGAAGGTAAACGTTGATTTGTTAGTTCGCATTAACGTTTATTTACAAGTAATCTTGAAGGTAGGTAATTGTACTGGTGACGTTACATCTAGAACGGTACACACATGCTGTAGACAACCACTGATATAATTTTTGCTGCGAATAGTACGGATACCTGATCCATCATGCAAACGATTAACGTTCCAAACTCACATCTAACGCATTCGACATCGAATTTATCAATTTGAACCAATACTTAGACCTCATCTACTTTTTAATGTGGGAGCTCTCATTGGGGATCAAATTACAACGACAGCAAAATCGAGTACTGAGACTGAAACGCTTTATTGAATGTCGGGAACTCTGTTATATTGTGACCCGTATCTACCAGAAAAAAATAACTAAAACGTACTACCAACTTTAGCATTGCTAAATACCACGCGCCTGAAACGAAAACGACCCTCGTCCTCCCATCACCTTGCAATAGACTACATCTTTTTAAAAAAATCTTTGAAGTTTGAAGCCATTCAGCACACTGGCCTTGAAGTGCGCTTTCCAGAAGCCTGAGAAGTTTTTTTCTGCAATGGCATGTCAGATTCAATCATGGCATCCACAAGCGGACCACGCGCCAGTCTGCAGACCTGTGTCTCGAGACTTCTTCTAACCTCTCAAGGCCAAATCCTTCGTCTAATTAGTTGATAATAATGAGAATTGGTAATAATAATAAGTAGATAGTCGTCATTATTAAGTTAATATGTAATCCTAGTTCTTGAGAAATCGATAATGAAAATCTTCTCAATCCTTCGTTCGGCCTTCGAAAAGGGGACCACTGGGATTACATCAGGCGTTCCCTGGCGAGAGCAGATTCGCTCTTTTCAGTTTTACATTGTCAGTAAAAACTGATTCTGCCTGGCCAGATTTATGATTAATCTTTAGATCATTACATCGATATAAGTACAGGGGCTAAAATGAATTACTTTTTTTTTGTGAATCTTCCGTAAATAAGTAAGCACTATTTTAAAACCCATTTTCTTCTTTCTCATCCTTCCTACCGTTTGAGGAATATAATGCCTGGTTTTCCTCCCAAGGGAGGGTAGACGGAAGAAAAATATCATGGCTTGACCACCAGGATGCTCTCGGGCAAGTTGAATTTTTTACGAGACGAAGGTAGTAGCTATGAAAACCTGAGAGGTTTCGGAGCTGGTCAGAGAACGTTATTCCTCCCGAAGCCATAGCCCAACATCCTGCTCTCATTTCAGCCCTGTTCTTTCCTTCCATTGTCTTCGATTTCCTGATTTTTCCGTAATACTATAAACAAGAAGCCTGGTTTCGTTGTGACATGCCAGTTCACTTTCCTATCACGAACCTTCGACCTGCAGTAGCACAGACGAATTTCTCTGTATGGAATTATTTTAACCATCAAGTTAAAATATCTTGAGTATCTTGAGTTGATAATCAGCAACACGGTTGACAGGCGAAATTTATTTGCATTACACTAGGGCCCAGTTCCGAACTACCTCTGAATGTGAGGAAAAACTGGCCCGATAGAACGTGAGACATTTACGTTTAAAAATAATAATGAAATTAAAACTCTTTTAACAAAGAAAAAAAAATATACAAATTATTACACAATGGATTATTATATCTGTTACAGCTAGTATTACTGGAAAAGCCGTATTCTATTGAGGTGGGTCATCTATACTGTATAGATGACCCACCTCAATAGAATACGGCTTTTCCAGTAATACTAGCAATCAGCAATAACATTGCTATCCGAGAGTTGTGGGAGCCTTTAATGAGAAACTGGTTCTTGGTTGCTGAGGATGCACAACTGAGCACAACACGAAACTACTGATTATTCAAAGAAACAAACAATCATCGCATTCTTCGTTGCTAAGGAAACACTCTGGCATGAAACTCTTCTCGAAGAAAGAAAAAAAAGCTGAAATTAGCCTCACTTTCGATTGAGAACCTTAATATTCTTCATGTTCATGTTCTTCTAGAATAGGAGTTGATGAGGAGAAGGGAAAGCAGGTTCTCTCGAGCAAGCTAACAATAATTGCTCATTTAACGATAGTTGATCGACTGGGTGGTTTCATTTGTTTTATGAATGATTACTATCTTAAATTCATGAAGAGAAGTCATGTAACATTCATTAATTAGTTTATTATCCTCCTTAAGCTAACGATTGGCCTCAACATGCTCTGGGTGGTGTCCAAAAATTAATAAAAGTCGTTGCTGTTTTAAATTATTGGAAAAACAATACTTGTTGGAGGATGGTCACCTATGAATTGGATGATGACCATTGAGGGGCCGCCATTGAATCCTCAGAACTGCTGCATAGATAAGGCAGGCAGGACGCCGACTGCATGTTGTAGAAAATGTAAAGTAGGGTAAAACCACCAATAACCAGCACCCCCCCTAATAGTCGGCACTCTCAACACATTCTGGTCAAGAATAAGACTTGGGAGTGACCTAGGAGACTTAAAAAAATATTTTCAGGGGCTACAACTGAATACGAAGCTCGTTAGCTTGTTTGTGGGCCGTGAGCAGGAGTAAAATCAGATGGAAAAACATTTTTTGACAGTACCCATTGCGCGTCCTCGTAACATACCTCCCGCTATTTTTTTCTTAAGGACTGACAGTGCTGTTTTGGGTACTGCTCGCTGGTAAGTGATTCTTTCGTACTTTTTTCCGATTCTGTTGCATTCTCCAGCCTTAAAGCTTTCATTTGCATTATTTTTTGATACGTTTTATCGAATTATATTGGCGATTGTAGATGTGCCCAGTTCTGGATAAAAATTAACCTCAATTTCAATAATTGGCGTGGGGTGCCCACTATTGGATTTCGGCTTGCATTTGTCATCATGAAGTCTTTTGATCTGAATTGATCAATTTTCGTAACCAAACATAATTTCTAAAGATTAAATTGTTATCCCGTAGCTCTATCCAGATTTCGGCACACCATAAAACTAATAATGGGCAGTGCCGATCATTCAATAACTGGCATGCCGACTAGGGTAGAACCCAGTAATCAGCATGCCCAGTACTCAATAGTCGGCAGTGCCCGGTATTAACACTGGAGGTGATCGCTAGGTATTTTTTGCTGAGGTGTGTAAGGGGGGGGGGGTTACCTACCTACTACCTGATGGGGTGAAGGGGGGAGGGTGCTGAGACTTAAATTGCTTCCGAGTCTACCAAGGTAGCGGAAGTTTTGTTTTCACTTTTCAAGGATGAAAAAAAGATCTCCAAAATCAAAATTTTCACTCGCGTTTTGCGTTTTAGACCTTGCTGAACAATATGGGTTCCGTGTCTGTCTATCATGAATTCCTTGTAACGGGCATAACTATACGAAGTTATTGTCCGATTTCTATGAAATGTTCAGGGATTGTGCGGTTGGTGTGTAGACGGTCCCCTATGAAAACATCATCCCCGGACTGATAGAAGCGACTGCGCATGCACAAACGTGAATTCCTTGTAACGGCCATAACTTCTACATTTTCCATCCGATTTCAATGCAATTTTCAGGAATGTTAGGTACAGATTAGTATTTAGATGGTCCCCTATGAAAATCACCACTTTCGGACTGATAGTAGCCTCTGCGCATGAGCAAACGTGAATTCCTTGTAACAGCCATAATGTCCAAATTTTCTACCCGATTTTGATGAAATTTTCAGGGATTACGCGAATTAGGTAGTGATGGTCCCCAATGAAAATCAAGGCCTTATAATTTACAGTAGCCTCTGCGCATGCGCAAACGTAAAATCCTTGTAACAGCCATAAACTTACATTTTTCATCCGAATTTGATGAAATTTTCTAGGATTGTCCAGATAAGCGTGTAGATGGTCCCCTATGAGGGTAGTGAAAGGTACTTAGAGATTGGTGTTTTGAGATTAACTTCAATGCATCGGATCATCTGTATAATCGGGTTATGGATACGAGGAAGCTATGTGCCACACCCACTTGGCATTTAATATAAAATATTAAATTTTAACTTCATAGTTTGAAACCAACGTTTGATTTCCTTTTATACCTATTCAAACTTTTGTGATATTTCTTGTCTCATCCGTTCACCTCCATCGTTTGGGACTTAATTTATGTGATATGTCAAAATAATTAGAGTGTTCAACACCAAATTTTGTCGAGGAAAACCTGGTATTTCACTGCACAGTAGGTCGGTACCTCGGTAACTCAAAGTTAACCTTAAAGAGTGATTTAAATAACAACGTTATTTTACCTTTCGTTACCATTTTACGTTTTTTTCTATCCCTCACCAGAATCTAAACCTGTTCCAACTATTAGTATGACAGCGTTGAATTGGCAGTTGGCAGGTGCCAACTATTAGTAGAGAGCAGTGCCCATCAATGGTGGACTGGTGCCCACTATTGGTTAAAAGCCGTGCCGATTGATGGCAAAATGGGTGCCGGCTACTAGGAAATCTGTTGTTTGTGTAGAATTGCCTAACAACTCGATTCAAAAGTTGTTATGAAGTTTCCTAGTATTTTTTTAAATGAAGTACAGATGTTTATCTACGTAAAGAAAAAAAAAATAATGGATTAGCACTCAAAACTGATTTATAACTGCGTTTTGAAGTTGAAGATCGGGCTTAACAGTGCCGACTATTGGTGGTTTTACCCTAAAATAAGTAAAGTAAACAACCATCTCAGGTTGAGTTTTCGTCCGACAGCCATTCCTGGCGACGCGGACGTCTTCCAAAGAGATCAGAATTATTTCTGATGATTTCGCTCATGGCTACTTATTTCCTCGCCCGCTCAAGTGGAGCGGGGTTCACCAACGGCCCAACCCGAAAAATAATCAAGACCTGCGATACCGCCCTCGAGCGGTCACCAATCCAGATAATCTCCTGTTTTAACTTCAATGATCTCACGGGAACCGGTTCTCTAAACAAGCTAATGGCCGTTGGTCTTATGTTGTGAAATGCTCATGAGAAAACCTCGATGAGGAAGCTAGACTGCCCACCCTACTCGGCTGACGGTTTTCTTTCTAAAACAAATTTGCTACTGGTTCCTTTTGAAAGTAAAAGCCTTTTCATATCAAGATTTTCAGGAGGAACAATAAATAAAAGAAGAAATAACCCCTCACGGGTCTTTTAATATAAAGACTTCTTCAAGGAGGTCCCTTTCGAGGGAGGGATGTAAAGACATTAAGTTAAAGTAGGTTGTGAAACCTAATTAAAAAGTTTGCTCAAGTACTTGGGTTATTGGGGGCCACCGGGGGGGGGGGGGGGGGTACCCGAGGTCGGTTGAATGCGGAAAAAACCGTCTTGAGTGGCCCCTTTTGAAAATGAAGATCATCTTTCTATTGAGGAAGGGAAGAGTCTTTTAATTTTACCGTTCGGGTTGGCGGCGAAGAATGAGGGACTGTTGCGATTCAGAAGTGAAGTGTTTGCCGAGGAAGGACGTCTTTTCTTAAGGAGAAGGGAAGAGGAATTAAGGAGGGTTTTAGTAGAGCAGTGGTCGAAGCGAAGATAGCTCTCTTGTACGGAGGCTAGGAGAACAGCAATCCGCAGAAGTGTTCTTTTATGGCGGAGAGGGGAGAAAAGGGAAAATACGAGGTAGAAGAGGGAAATACGAAGCAGTGGAAGGGGAAAATACGGCGTACAGAGCAGAAGAGTTTGCCCGTAAAACCGGTTGAGACACTGCGTCGCCCACCTCTGCTTTATTCGAGTCAGTCAAAACATATTCGAAAAATTAATCGACGTGTGGGCTGAGTTGGGTGTGATCCTAATTGTGATTACGATTGTGACCACAATCACGGGATTTTCAGATGAGATTTCAATTAGAAACTTGTGATAACGATTCCACTCATGTTAGTTATATTACATTTTACATTCTACATGTTACAGTTATACTCACAAGTTTTCCATAAAATTGGGATCGTAATTGTTGTTTTCGAGTTTTCACTTTTCAAGGTTGAAAATAAAAAGTTCTCCAAAATCGAAATTTCCTCTCTCGTTTTACGTTACATGTCTTCCTGGACAATTTTGGGTGCGTTTCTGTCTTCTGAGTGTCTGTCTGTCGTGACATCCCTGTTACGGCCAAATCTTAGCGAAGTATCCGTTTTCGATGAAATTGAGAGATCAGGGATGTGAGAGTTGACGTGTAGATGGTCCCCAATGAAAATCATCAAACACGGACTTATAGTAGCTACTGCGTGAATTCCTCGTAATAGCCACAACTTATACTTTTTTCATCCGAATTTGATGGCATTTCCAGGGATTGGCGAGTAGATGGTCCCCTATGAAGGTAGTTC
Source organism: Apolygus lucorum (assembly GCA_009739505.2). Lineage (NCBI taxonomy): Eukaryota > Metazoa > Arthropoda > Insecta > Hemiptera > Miridae > Apolygus > Apolygus lucorum. The sequence goes on from CM019177.2 coordinate 2,590,126, forward strand.
AAGGTACTTAGAGATCGATGTTTTTAAATTAGCTACCATACATCGGATCATCTATTTAATTGGGTTATGTATACAAGGAAGCTATGTGCCGCACCCACTTGACAGACTTCTATTTTGATAACAAGTGCAATTATAATTTTCTTGAAATTACTAGCGTTATCACACTTTTTCTGAAATTACTGTCACACTTGTAATCAAAAACGTCTGCCAAGTGGGTGTGACACAGAGCTTCCTCGTATCCATAACCCGATTATGTAGATCCTATCCTTAGAAGCCTCAAAAAACTCTCAAAACTCAATCTCTAAGAACCTTGCACTACCCTCATAGGGGACCATCCACACGCCAACCCGCACTCCCTGACAATTTTATTGAAATCGGACGATAACATTTTTATTGAAATTACACTCGTGATTTCAATAAATTAAATGAATACTTGTATGAATAAATTGTTATTGCGAACTCACTTCTAACAAGTTTTTTCTTACAAAAGTATATTCTTATCATTTAATCTTAACAATTTGACGTCGTATCGAATAGGGCAAACATAACAAAACAATCTGTCGAATTATTCTTAACTGAATATAAACATAGTTTAATTAATGAATAATGTCAGACTACATGAAAAGCGCGCCACGAAATTGATAAAAATAAATTTAGTTTGGGAAATAGTTTAATGTTAGAAGCATATTTAAATTATTCGGATGTTACAATATTTCCATTAACAATTAGGTAAATATTAACGAGCTTCAACGGTACAATGAGTCAATAGAAATCCGATACCAATCCTTACATCCATGGTTGCGATTGTTCGTGGAGCGATCATTTACAGTTGTGACTGGTGGGGGGGGGGGGGGATTGAAGACACTATTCCAATATTTATCCTCACTGTAGAGACAGGGAAACTTTGTATTTGTACAGCAAGAAAACAAAGTCGGGTCCTCCAGTTTCAGTGATACTTAGAAAAAGATACTCAAACGTTTCCACATATTTCAATCCAACATTATTAGATCTTTTGAATTCTGTAGGACAAGTAGATACGGTTGTCGTGAGTAGGAACGAAGCGTAGGAAGTGGATTGAGTGAGCAGTCTTAGCTAAACTGATGGGATTGTTTTCTCGTGGGGGGGAAAAACCGAAGAACGAAATGGAAGGATCCGAGAAACAACAGTGACAAGGAGTGATGAATGTAGCGGGATCCTCTCTTTCTTCACACCAATTCACCAGGAGGGAGAAGAAGAGGAGAAAGAGGAAGGGGTGAGAGGAATACAAGGCAAAGGGCCGAGTTATTCAAGACTCCCACGAAAACTGGCGAGGTTTGTTCATCTTTGAGGGAGATGAAGCGAAATTGTTAAGGATAAAAAAAGTAGTTTGGAGGAACTAGATTTGACGATAAAAAATAGTCTGGCAGGTTTGTGTGAAGCTCAGTTTCATCGATCATCATGATCTTCGATGTATTAGTTGGTGTTTACGTGTATTACATGAGTAGAGGAAAGTTTAAATCCACCATTTATAAGAATTTTGATTAGAAGACGCATTTCATCGATCACAAGATTCGGAACTTGAGTATCATCTTCGGAAAAACTTGGTAGAGACTGTCAAACTTCGACGATCAATAGCAGCTGAACCTATTCAAACTTTCAAATGGATCATCATGCTTTCTAATACTGGAAACAGTAGAATATTCTGTGAGAGGCGTCTTGTTTGACTTAAAAGCGAAAAAACTTAATAATGGTTACGAAATGGCCGTTTTTGGTTTCCAGAATTTGTGACAGTTTTAGAACTGCAGTCACCAGGGACATTTGGTTTATCATTTCCAATAGTAAACCTTTGGAATCGACCAAGAAAAAAATATTAACCGCCCCTCAAGATTTGGTTTACATTTCAAGGTACTTATAATCCAAGAATGGATGTCGTTCGCCGTACATTCCTTAGTTACCATGGACCGATTTTCATGAAATTTGGTACATGGGCCTCATTTTAGGCTTAAATGTGCCCCGAAGCTCATTAAAAGATTTCAGTCACTTCTGAAGGTTGAAAGATAAGAGATGCAATTTTCAAAACGCTCCAGCTCAAAAACTTTCGACAAAGATATTGTTTTTTGTTTTTTTCAATTTAAAATAGTACCTATTGAAGTTTTAGAACCGAATGAGACCACCCAGAGCTCCGCAAGACCAACACGTATTTTTCGACGGATTTGCTCTTACACGTTGCACAGGAACCCCCACCGTTGAGTGCTGCTCGAAGTCACTTTCACTCGTGGGGTGAAATGTCGACATCGATAACGAAGAGATTTCGACGACCATGTAAAAATGTCCATAAACCCTCAGATAATAGAGCTTCCTCGCTACCTATAGGGAAGCTTTGTATTCTTGCGACGACTTGAGAGAATCAGGTACTCTGAACTCTGGCTCTGGCCAAAGATCACTCGCAGACATCAATGCTACCAAAATTCAGAAGTTTGAAGTTGTTTGTCTGACGTCAACACACAGAGAAATCAAATAAAGGTGATTGGGGCAACAATAAGGATCAGCTAAGGATCGGGTACAAGCAGGCTATTGTTCATCCTCGAGTTTAGATGGGAAAGAAGGAACATTATTCATCTCGTCAGCAAGTGGGCTCCGTGGGACTTGGAGCTGAACTCAAACCCCTTGGAGAGGAGAAATGTCGGCTGATGGCGTAGCCAGAAGATGCACAATCCTCCCTCCATCAACTCGGGAACAATCTAATTCAATATTGTCCCTCTCAACTAACGTACGGGGTCGGATCTCGGACCCTGAAATATAGCTTCCAGATGAATATGGATGACGAGTGTTAAAGTGCTCATGTAAATAACAGTAAATGTTATGTTGATGTTGTATAAACATAAAATTTTGATGTATATAATATATACATAATATACATATATATATAATAATACATATGTATACATATGTATATATATATTATGTATATATACATACATAATATACATATATATAATATATACATATTGTAAAATCCAACAACTTTTCAAAGTCGACACCTTATGTATTTTTCCTGAAATAACTTTGTCAAAGACCAAAACACAACAACAAGATTTTTCATTCATGTCAACAAAACATCAACCAAAATAAACACATGATTTTCCTGATTCTGGAGTGGATTCCTACATTGCCTCCCACTCTTCTTAAGGCCTGCCCTCAGGCCTGATTTCAGCTCTTGTCAACCTATTTGCATGTAGTAAGCGAGTAGTGCGTTCCATCTTGACTTGGAAAAGGACATCGTTTTTCTTCGCCACTATCTTGTATGGTCCCGTCCATGCTGCCTGCAGTTTAGGACATTTTCCAACTGTTCTCCTGGGGTTGTAAACCCAAACCAAATCTCCGACAGTTAGTTGAGGTATTTTGGCTCGACGGTCGTGCACTTCCTTCTGCGTTTTCATCTGGATTTGAGCCTCATTTTGCGCGAATTCTCTTACAGTCTCTAGGTGAGATCTCAGTTGAACTGCGTACAATGTCTCGAGCGGTGGTTGTAGTAAAGCAGGCCTCATCAATGTCCCTGGTAAATGCAGTTCTCGGCCATACACAAGTTGAGCTGGGGATAATCCTGTAGTTCGCTGTGGCGCAGAGCGATAAGCCAATAAGAAGAAAGGAACTTTCTCATCCCAGTCTCGTTGGTGGTTACTTACGAAAATTGCCAAATTTTTACTCAGTGTGCGGTTTAACCGCTCTACCAATCCTGCTGATTGGGGATGAAGAGGTGAGGATCGAGTTCTATGGTATCCCATTAGCTTTGCTACATCTTGCATCAGTTTTGCCTCAAAATTTCGACCTTGATCGGTATGAATTGTCAACGGGACTCCAGTTCTAGGGAAAACCTGCTCTACTAACGCTGTTGCCACTGTTTGAGCTTCCTGATTTTGTAATGGAATGGCTTCAGGCCACTTGGAAAAATAGTCAGCGATAACTAGGATGTACCTATTACCTCTCCTTGTTTTGGGGAACGGACCAAGAATGTCCACACCCAGTCGTTCAAATGGGGCTCCTACAGCCAACTGCTGGAGCGGTGCAGGTTTAATTGGGCCTGGCCCTTTCACTTTTTTACATTCTAAACATGTTCGGCACCATGATCGTACATCAGACGACATCCCTAACCAGAAATACATTTGTCGAACCTTACCTAGAGTCTTCCAGAAACCGAAATGACCTCCCTCCGGGCTGTCATGGCACTGACGGAGTATTTCTGGAATCATTTTGGTTGGTACCACCCATTGCAACCACGCTTGGCCCATCTTCGTCTCCCAACGATGAAATAGCTGTCCGTTTTGCATTTCCAGTGAGTCCCACCGATTCACTAGTCTTCTGGCCGATGGGCTCCAACTTGTCATTTCTTCAACTGAGGGCTTTTCTCCTTTTTGCTTCCAGGTTACAATTTTTGTTATAGTTTCATCATCTTGGTTTCGATTTTCCCCAAAATCAAGCTGGATTGCACAAACTTCATGAGAGGCCTCTTCTCTTTCTCTTTCCTCCCGTCGTGCACAGTACCGGCAATAACTTTCACATGGACGCCGAGAAAGAGAATCCGCATTTCCGTGACTACGACCTTTTCTATGTTGGATCTGGAAATTGTAGCTCTGTAAGGTTTCGATCCACCTAGCCAACTGTCCCTCAGGCTTTTTGAAGGTTTTGAGCCAGGTTAGCGCAGAATGGTCAGTTCGAAGCTTAAATTCTGTTCCATATAGGTAATGATGGAAATGAAGAATGCTTTTGACAACTGCTAGTAGTTCTCGTCTAGTCACACAATAGTTTTGTTCTGCTCTTGAAAGTGTGTAACTGTAGTATGCAATGGCATGTTCTTCCCCTTCGACTTGTTGAGAAAGCACAGCTCCTATGGCGTGGCCACTAGCATCACAGTCTAGAACAAATGGGGCTTTAAAATCAGGATAAGCTAGTACTGGACTTGATGTCATCATGTTCTTAAGCTTCGAAAAGCTATCCTGGCACATTTTATCCCAATGGAATGGAATTCCTTTTGCTGTAAGACGTGTTAGTGGTTGTGCAATTTCTGAAAAGTTTTTCACGAATCGTCGGTAATAAGAACACAGTCCTAGGAATGATCTTACCTGCTTCCTCGATTGTGGTTGGGGCCAATTTTGAACTGCTTGAGTTTTTGCAGGATCTGTAGCTACTCCAGAGGCCGAGATAATGTGTCCCAAGTACTTGATTTCTTTTTTGAAGAAAGTACATTTATCAGGATGAATTTGCAATCCTGCCTCCCCGAGTCGTTTCAGTATCCCATCGAGTTTCTTCATCACTGTAGGTACGTCGTCCCCATAAATAATGATGTCATCGAGATAGACAAGCCCTAGTTCTTTCGGTATAACTGCCTCCATCAATCGTTGAAATGTGGCTGGTGCATTAGAAAGCCCAAAGGGTAGAACACGGAATTGCCATAGACCTTGTTGATACAGGCTGAAAGCAGTTTTTTCTTTGTCTTCTGGCTTCATAGCAATTTGCCAATATCCGCTTTTAAGGTCTAACCCACAGAACCATTTGGCTCCATGAAGAGTATCCAATAAATCTTGTACACACGGAAGAGCATAGGAGTCCTTTTTGGTAACCCCATTGAGACGTCTGTAGTCTATACAGAAACGAGTGGTACCATCTTTTTTGGGTACCAACACGATTGGCGATGCCCATGGACTATTTGATGGTTCGACAACCCCTTGGTTGATCATGTCTTGTAACAGTTTGTCCACATCTTTCTGCTGACTGTAGGGGATTCGGCGTGGGGGTTGTTTGATAGGAATCGAATCTCCTGTGTTGATCGCATGCTGTACCACGTCTGTCCGCCCCAATGGTTTACCTTCTTCAGCGAATGAGGATTTGTGCTGTAAAAGTAACAATCTCACTTTATCATAATGAGCAGACCCTGGGCATAAATCAGACGCTTTCATCGCCTTTGTTACCCATTGTGGGTCTTCTGGTCGTTGTTCTGGCTCAACCTGTTTCAAAGCCACTTGGAGAACTCTTTCTACACAGTTCCAGCGTTTTACGAGGGGTACCTCCCTATTACAAATTCGCAGTACAGTCCGTTTGAAATCAACGCATGCACCAAATTTTTGTAGGAAGTCAGCTCCTAAAATGGCTTTATCTCTAATAGGAGCGATCAAAAAAGTGTGCCTTCGTGAAAATTCGTCGCCTATTGCTATTTCAACAGTGCACTCACCAAGAACTTCCATCTTTCCACCTGAAGCTGTGTGCAAATGTTGAAATACCGATTGTTTCTTCAGATTCTGTTGTCTTTCTCTGATTATATCTGGGCGCAGAATGGATACAGACGCCCCAGTGTCGACTAGTAGAAAGTAAACCTTCCCCCATAATTTGGCTTCAACAAAACAAGCCCTTTTTCCTAATCTGGTAGAACAAATAATTGCTAAGTGGCCAGGATTATTCCGAGTCAGGCCCTGACCATTGCTCCTGGCTCGAATCAGTTTTCCGGATGGCTCTTCGAATACACATTTCCTCTTCCTTCTACTCTCTCGGGCTTATTCGGACATTGTGCTTTTCGGTGGCCTGAACGGTTGCAGCCCCAGCATTGAGTGCCTGTTCCCTCTCTTCTTTCCCCTTGTTCGTTGAGAGCGGCCTTCTCAACTGAAGCTTCTAACATTTGAGCTTTGGTCAATGCTTCCTGCACAGTTAGAAAGGGTCCTCCAAGTGTCAACATACGGCTCAATTCTGGATTCTTCAAGGACCGAAGAAATGATCTCACTGCAATGGTTTCTCTGTACGAATTTGGCCAACCTGGATAAGCACTTCGGGTCATTCGCTCTATGTCAGTGGCTAGTTGAATAAGTGACTCTGTGTCACCCTGCTTACGAATGTCTAAAACTGCCTGCCACCTAGGAGCGAGTTGCTCCTGCCCAAACCTAGCTGCTATAGCCCGTGATAGAGAACAGTACTGTTGCTGTTCTGTGAGTGGAAGGTTATTCAAAACCGTCAGCGCTGCACCTCTCAACACACTCGCTAGCTGTTGTCCTTTCCTGATATCATTCCAACCATTCACACTGGAGAGTGCTTCGAAATGTCCTCTATACTCTTCCCACGCTACTGTCCCATCGTAAGGCATAGGCTTACTTTCTGTTGTGACACAAAAAGTTGGTTGGGTTGGGCATGTTGTTTTGTGCATACTTTCCATTCGAGGTTGAGTAGAGTATGCTGAAGATGGCATACAAGGCTTACCTAGACTTGTATGTGGCTCACTTTGCATCATTTGCCTCTCAACATTTTGTGGCCTTATAGCGTCTCGTATGAGCTCTTCAAGATGCTGTGCAGACGTAGTAATTTGGTCTTGCATTTGAGTAAGAGCAGTCTCCATGGCTAGTACCCGACCCTCAAGATTTCTATCCCCTTCAGTCAGATTCTGGGAAGGATTTGGGGATGAAATAGCAGGAACTGGGCACTGGCGAGTCGATATGGTTCGTCGAGTTGGCGTTCTTTTCGAAGATGTTCGAGGCATCGTGGTCTTTCACAAATTCTCTTTTTCAAGATCAATTCTTGAACTTCTCCTTTCCTTTAAACCTTTGTTTGTTTTAGACGGGCCCCCAAATGTAAAATCCAACAACTTTTCAAAGTCGACACCTTATGTATTTTTCCTGAAATAACTTTGTCAAAGACCAAAACACAACAACAAGATTTTTCATTCATGTCAACAAAACATCAACCAAAATAAACACATGATTTTCCTGATTCTGGAGTGGATTCCTACAATATTATGTATGTGCAATACCATTGATTGTAGCAGTAAAACATTTTCCCCATTATAAATTATGAATGGTGGAAATAGAGAGAACTCGGATCCTCCAAAATCACAATTTTTGCTTGCATTTAGCGTTTCAGAATTCTGTGGACAATTTTGGTTCCATGTCAGTCTGTAGTTTACGCGTTTACTTTTGGACGAAGCTCTGAATCTACCACATCCCAGGCAGCCTTAACTTCGTTTGGAGCTGAGAAAGTCGCAATTTCAACTCGATTTCTGTACTCCGTAACCACTACCTGCAGCATTGTCAGGATCGAAATACTCGTGGTTATTAAAACCATCTGATCCTGAAGATCAAGCGATCCCGCACACCCCGCCACGCGATTAATATCCGGGTCGTGCGTTTCAATTTCCCATCGCGTTTCGCCGATTCAGCGGTTTCTAAAACGCACACAACCCTTTCCCTCCTGAGCTGTAAGACATTCTCCAATAACATTAGACAAGAGCCCCGCGAAAACAATGGGAAAGGAGAAAAACGGGGATCGCAATCATACCTCGGCGATAGCAACCCTCGTCCGCCATTGTTTTCGATAGCCCCATAGAAATGAGAAACCCGAGTCCAAACTCTCCATCTGCTAATCCCTCCAGCCTTCCACGACCCCTTTACTTTTAATTGAAACAGCGCTTTAGTGCCGCTCTTTTCCTATAGGTGGCTTTTACCGAATACCTCCCCACCTTCGCTGGCCCGGAATGAAGCAAAAATTAATTTTTTCTGTAGGTTCCCCAACAACCGTAAGGTAATCTTCCGAGGTTGAGGAGTTTTTGGTTCAATCAGATACGTTATTTCTCCCTCCCCCGCCCTCACTCTGTTAATTCAAGTTATTTTGAAGGAACAAAATGCAAATCAACTGAACGACCGGGATTGTTCCAAATATTGAATTACGAACGGAATTTCATTACCTCATTACAGACACGTTCATTAGTTTTGAACGATTTCAGCATCCTCAATGGGATTGAATTGTTTTTTCATGCGACTGTTCGGTACAACCCGACGAATGTGGATCGCAATCCCCGAATTTCACAAAGTCCAGGATAAAAGTCCTTTTCGAGCAGCATGAGTGAATGAGCGAATTTTCAAAGTATGTTATAAACCAATTTTATAGTTAGGTAGTATGATAAATTTTCAGTTTTGATGAAATATTTTTATAGGATGTTTTTGAACGTACCAAATCGTAATATTTCAATAACATAATTGACATATTTCATGAAAATTTTACATTAGAATTTAAAAACCTATAATGAATATATTGATATATGAAAATTAGAAAGTGGTGAATTCTAGAAAACTCTAAGAAAGAATATTCCTTCAAAAAAGGTTTTACATTTTTCGTATAAAACATTTTGAAGCTGTTGCAGTAGCCTCATTTCCTTCTAAAGTTCGCCTAACACGGTGGCTTCTACTAACCCAAATACTATTGGATTTTGACCTTCAGTTTGTTTGCTAGTCTGACTTATTGCCAAATTCTTCATTTTTTGAATGTTTCTACGATTCACAAAAACTATATAGCTTTCTTTTCTAATTAAACATAGCGCTTTTATTACCAATCTGGTTATACAATAATGATTGTAATTCATTTTAACGCGATATTTGGTTTAAAAAATAATAATGTCTACTGCGTAAGAAGGTCATAAGATTCCTGCGATAAGCTCCATTCATCCAATGAGTGAGCTAAATTTGCTTATGTTGGGCCCAAGAAGCTGAAATGTCTCATGGAGCCTGTTTAAGTTTGCTGATCCCAAATAAAAAACTGAGGTCATCTGGGTGAGGTAAATTCAAATAAAATGCCTCACTTTTTCGCGATACGACACCTTTAACCGGTGGCCAAATATTCATGTACTCGTAGAATAGTTCCATACCCAGCAATTTGGCCGAATAACTATGAAATTTCATGAACTTGGTCAAAAACCGGAGTACCGAATATCGGATGATTACCAGGCAGCTGGAGGCAAGCTGTCTCACCTATATTGATGGATCATTACATGTACCTATATTCTATCGTGACAGTTTTTTCATCTTCTAGCTGAATTGGATTGATAACAAAGCATGGACGAGTGTCAACCAGGAGTCCTTTGGTGGTTCTCTTGTCATCTTCTGGTGTTGGCTTTATCTACTATGCAGCCTACTTTGTCCATCAACTACTAAGAGTCAGGTCCGATTGTATTGAATTACATAGCACGTATTGATAACTTCAGCGATCCAGCAGCCTACGATTTCAAAAGCGATAAGATCTGGCACTGCTGTCATCTTCCGACTGGAGTGGATTAGTAGTTCTAGAGAAAGAGTTTTGGTTTATTATTTTCAATAATAAGCCTTTGGAATCGAGCAAGAAAAAAAATTTTTTAACCCCCCCTCAAAATTTGATGTTTTACGTTTCAAGGTACGTAGAATACGAAAATCGAATAAAAAAATTTCCGTCCGTCCGCCGTACGCCGTCCGCCGTACGCCGTCCGCCGTACGCCATCCGCCGTACGCGGCACTTTTCTTAGCAACACTGGACCGATTTGGTTCAAATTTGGTATATGGGCTCCATTTGGGGTCTAGTTGTGCCGCGAAGCTTTTGGTTGATGTAGGTCACTTCTAAGGGGTGAAAATTAAGGGTTGAAATTTTCAAGAGTGCCCTAGCTCGAAAACTCTCGAAATAAAGGTATCGTTTTTTCACCAATTTTAAATAGTACAGAATTTTTAAAAATTTTTGAGACCACCCGGAGCTCTGTAGGACAAACCGTTCGGTCCCTACGAGTATTTGAAGGTTTTCCTTCGATAAAACAGAATCATGAGTGTGAATCGCAAAAGAGGTCTAATTTCCATTCAAATTTTATCGGACTAAAATGCGATCGCTGTTCATTTCTTCGATTTGTATACAGTTTTGCCTTCTGCGTAACCAGTAATCAAATTTCCATATCAAGCTTTCTATTTTTCGAATCGAGTGTGAAGCGGTTAGTTCTTTCTAATAAACTTGATTGTGAAGGTGTGAAGCCATTATAGTGTGGTAGGTAGTACCTACCAATAGTTGGTAGGTAAAAAAAAGTTGGTAGGTAAAACAATGTTTGTAGGTAAAAAACGCTGCAAATCATTGCTCACTGATCAGGTCACTGATCAGCTGAGTGAGCTCCGAAGCCATTTTCAATCCTATTGAATGGAGGTGCTCTTCCAGGTGTCTCCAGCATTCGAGGATATCTTCTTCACTCCTCACATCACTGATCAGCTGAGTGAGCTCCAAAGCCATTTTCAATCCTATTGAATGGAGGTGCTCTTCCAGGCGTCTCCAGCATTCGAGGAGATCTTCTTCAATCCTCACATCACTGATCAGCTGAGTGAGCTCCAAAGCCATTTTCAATCCTATTGAATGGAAGTGCTCTTCCAGGCGTCTCCAGCATTCGAGGAGATCTTCTTCACTCTTCAGATCACTGATCAGCTGAGTGAGCTCCAAAGCCATTTTCAATCCTATTGAATGGAAGTGCTCTTCCAGGCGTCTCCAGCATTCGAGGAGATCTTCTTCACTCTTCAGATCACTGATCAGCTGAGTGAGCTCCGAAGCCATTTTCAATCCTATTGAACGCAGGAGCTGAAATTTGAGAGGTAAGGTCAAGGGAGAATACAGATGGTGGTAGGTGCTATTGATGGAGAACCAGTGATCTATACAGAAGGATGATCTATACACAAAATAATAAACCTTTGAGCAATGATTTGCAGCGTTTTTTCGTCAATCATGCAGGATTTAGAATTATTTTTATTTTTTGTTTGGAAAATAGGGTGGGATGTTTTAAAAAAAAATAACTGTAACCCTCTTTTACGTCACTCCCGGATTCAAGAAATAAAGAATATACTTTGAGAATGGAATTCGTCACCTTATATTCCATTTCTCCCACCCAACGAGCAGGAGAGGGTCGTGAAAACGGATACCCTCAGCATTAAAAATACACCCGGCGAAGGAGAAATGGCTTTAGGTGAGAAAGGGCCAACAAAACCCCGTTTCTTTGGAGAAAAACTTTCCTCTGGAGGACCCGATGGCCGTTGGGGCTTCTACAGGGTTAAGCTGGTCGGAGGCGAATAATACATTCATAACGCATCTCCGGAAAACGGCAACAAAGACTTTCAATGATTCAGGGTCTCGTTTTCCCAACGCGCTTCTCCCCCTTTTCGTACGTGAATTGTAATTATAGCGATACATTTTGTAGTGTGGTGGTGCAGGTGGGAGATGAGAACTACAGACAACTAGCACCGCGTTTAGAATTCCACTAATGAAAATATGTTGCTTCTGCAGCAGTGGGAGAAGAGAAAATACGAACCGAATTAATCAGAAGAAAGAATACTAATTTGTTACGTTTGAAGAGATGAAGTATTGCTCAACAAGAACACAACACAAATACAGAGTTCTTTTGACAAATCGTATTCAGAATGCTCATTTTAATTAGTTATTAATTTGGTACTCAAACCGATAGTCAATAAACTGTAACAGTTCTGTGGAACTGTTCCGCAAACGATACTGGATGTAAGAGGAGGCCAGTCACTTGCATATTGGTTTATTATTTTCAATAATAAGCCTTTGGAATCGAGCAAGGAAAAAACAATTTTAACCCCCCCTCAAAATTTGATGTTTTACGTTTCAAGGTACGTAGAATACGAAAATCGAATAAAAAAATTTCCGTCCGTCCGCCGTACGCCGTACGCCGTACGAGGCACTTTTCTTAGCAACACTGGACCGATTTGGTTCAAATTTGGTATATGGGCTCCATTTAGGGTCTAGTTGTGCCGCGAAGCTTTTGGTTGATGTAGGTCACTTCTAAGGGGTGAAAATTAAGGGTTGAAATTTTCAAGAGTGCCCTAGCTCGAAAACTCTCTAAATAAAGGTATCGTTTTTTCACCAATTTTAAATAGTATTGAATTTTTAAAAATTTTTGAGACCACCCTGAGCTCTGTAGGACAAACCGTTCGGTCCCTACGAGTACTTGAAGGTTTTCCTTCGATAAAACAGAATCATGAGTGTGAATCGCAAAAGAGGTCTAATCTCCATTCAAATTTTATCGGACTAAAATGCGATCGCTGTTCATTTCTTCAATTTGTATACAGTTTTGCCTTCTGCGCAACCAGTAATCAAATTTCCATATGAAGCTTTCTATTTTTCCAATCGAGTGTGAAGCGTTTAGTTCTTTCTGATAAACTTGATTGTGAAGGTGTGAAGCCAGTATGGTGTGGTAGGTAGTACCTAGCTGGTAGGTAAAAAAAAATTGGTACCTAGGTAAAAAGAATGTTGGTGGGTAAAAAACGCTGCAAATCATTGCTCAAAGGCTTCTTAACTCTTCAGATCACTGATCAGCTGAGTGAGCTCCGAAGCCATTTTCAATCCTATTGAATGGAAGTGCTCTTCCAGGCGTCTCCAGCATTCGAGAAGATCTTCTTCAATCTTCAGATCACTGATCAGCTGAGTGAGCTCCAAAACCATTTTTACTCCTATTGAATGGAAGTGCTCTTCCAGGCGTCTCCAGCATTCGAGGAGATCTTCTTTACTCTTCAGATCACTAATCAGCTGAGTGAGCTCCACAGCCATTTTTACTCCTATTGAATGGAAGTGCTCTTCCAGGCGTCTCCAGCATTCGAGAAGATCTTCTTCAATCTTCAGATCACTGATCAGCTGAGTGAGCTCCAAAACCATTTTTACTCCTATTGAATGGAAGTGCTCTTCCAGGCGTCTTCAGCATTCGAGGAGATCTTCTTCACTCTCCAGATCACTGATCAGCTGAGTGAGCTCCAAAACCATTTTTACTCCTATTGAATGGAAGTGCTCTTCCAGGCGTCTTCAGCATTCGAGGAGATCTTCTTCACTCTTCAGATCACTGATCAGCTGAGTGAGCTCCAAAACCATTTTCAAACCTATTGAATGGAAGTGCTCTTCCAGGCGTCTTCAGCATTCGAGGAGATCTTCTTCACTCTTCAGATCACTGATCAGCTGAGTGAGCTCCAAAACCATTTTCAAACCTATTGAACGCAGGAAGCTGAAATTTGAGAGGGAAGGTCAAGGGAGAATACAGATGGTGGTAGGTGCTATTGATGGAGAACCAGTGATCTATACAGAAGGGTGATCTATACAGAAAATAATAAACATTTGAGCAATGATTTGCAGCGTTTTTTTCCTCATTATTAAACATTTTGCGGTTTCCCTCGATACTCAAAATCCATTTTTATTTCGTTTCGGACCTTTGTACGATAAAAGAGCCAATCTATATAAACCACACTCCAATTGCTACTGAACCATACCCAATTCATATCTGTATAAATATTTTAATTAATCAAACAACTTAAAATTAAATTTGAATCATTAGAAATGCGAGGGTAGAATAGGGTAGAAATAGGAGCTGATTATTCCATCAGAATATCTCCAACTCTATTTCGGTTATATTTGGATGAATGATTTTTCACATTAGTTCTTCATCAGCCTGCCATCGACAAGTTCTGCCTTTGGTTTTCAGGAAATTTAAATACTGGTTGCTAAGGACGCAAAACTGAGTACAACTCAAAGAAACGAACAGCGATCGCATTTTAGTTAGCTAAAATTTCAACAGAGATTAGACCTCTTTGGTGATTTGCTAAAACAAAGAAGGGATAACTAGTGCAGAAAAGTCAAAATAGCGTTTTGACAAAGGTTAAAAACTTTGAATCGATTTTCCAGAAATATATACAATGTGGTGATGCACCCCTTGTAAGATAGCAGTACGATTTTTTTGGTAGGTTAGGTTCATAAAAGATTTGAATCGATACAGTCAGTTATTAGCCAGTTATCAGTTATTCCTTGAAGGTGTAGACCGTTGAGTCGATCGAGATCAGTATTGTCCCGAGAGAAAGCCCGAAAGCGCCTGGTGATCTAAAATGTAGCGCAAACTAGTTTACAAGTCTTGGCCAAGACGAAGTTGGGTTGTTGGCAGTTCTCAACCCCCTGCTGTCTTCAACCACAGTCCCTCCTGCTTCGCCGACATTCCCAATCTGCCAAGAACTTTGACGACACCTGATTTTGAGAGCAGACGTCTTTAGATTTCCGATATCCCGCCCACCTTCTGCTCCAACGAATTATTCAGCCTCTAAGTGCCCTGTCCGACATTATACGCAGAAAGATGTCCCTCTAGCGTGATGTCTCTGCGTGGCTTGACGATATTTCGGATGTATATTCGTTGTATACTCGTATTTTAGGTCTGAAAAATGCCGGTTCCGTGAGTGTCTGTGATGAAATCATTGTAACGGGCAAAACTGTACTAAGTTATCGTACGATTTCGATGAAATTTTGAACTTTGTCCTATGAAAATCGTCTCTCCCGGAATGATAGTACTGCGCATGCGCTAACATGATATATTTACATACATAGGGAATACATTGTATTCCCTTGTTAGAGCCATAACTTCTACTTTTCCTATCTGACTTCGTTGATATTTACAGGGATTCTTCAGATTAGCGTGTAGATGGGCCCCATGAAAATTACCGACCTGAAACAGATAGTAGCTTCTGCGCATGCGCAAATGTGAATTCCTTGTAACAGCTATATCTTCTACATTTTCTACCCAAATTCGATGATATTTTCAGGGATTGTGAGGGTTGACATGCAGACGGTCCCCTATGAGGGAAGTTCAAGGTACCTAAAGATTGATGATGATTAGTTACAATGCATCGTGTCATCCATACAATCGGGTTATGGAAACGAGGAAGATAATATCTTCCTCGTTTCCATATATATATACATATATATACATATTATGTGCCCGTTAAAATCAGAAAAACAACGTTGAGTGCAGTAATAAGAAAGAAGATTCAAGTCAATAAGGTAGTTTTAGGTAGAACAACAAAACACTGGCACTAAAGTACATGAGGTTATTATGGTTACAGCTGCTATAATATAGCATTCTTCATATTATGAAAATTTGCAAAGCTAACATAGGATGCCTTCCCATTCCTACAAATTGGTAGTTGGACCACGAGCATGCACGAACTTGTCTACTTCAGCTAAGAGAAAAGCCGTTGAACAAATCAGCGACAGACATTTTGACAAAATTGTTGAAATTCTTGACGCATATCTTGTGGGTACAATTAAACATTATTGTGAAAATATTAACATTTGCCGGTTTTTGATTTTGACGGGGCCGAGTCGCAAGGTGCTGTTGAGCGGGACTCAGGTTCCTGGGACGGAATATCAAGGTGCTGGTAAGCAGATGGTTAATAGCCGAGAGGGAATTCAAAGATTTCTTTGGGCCGAGTGTACCTTTGTTCCGGGACGGAATCCCAACCCGCCTATGTGCCAGACCCACTTAGAATTGTTAAAGTGATTGTTTTTTAGGTAATTTCAAAGTGTCTTCGTTCAAGATGAAGTAACAAATTCGTTCATGATTCATCACATGTAAGTATTTACTTACTATTTTTGTGTAATAAATATCTGAGCGAAGACAAACGTTTGTATCCAAATTCCACAGACTTTCTGAAACCTGTCATCCACTGGCACATTTGGCTGTCTGCCACTGGTACATTTCAAATGATTTGGAAAAATAGCATTTTGACAACAATAAATTTATAACAACTGCCTTTGGCATTGTTGACACGCTTATTTCTGGTTTTGTTTATGTCTAAAGTACAAGTTAAACCAAAAATACTGCTTAGAGCCTCTGGCTAAAATTCCTGAAACATGGAACATGCTTTGGCCGCGCTTTCCGGCGGAGTAGGGATGGGGTGGACGGGTGGAATATAACCTCCCCCCCTGACACACCCTCCTGCCACCCTCCGGCGGGACGTTTTTCGGGTGGTTACTCCAAGGCTAAAGCATGTTCCTAGCTAAAACTTCAGACGCAGTTCAGCTGGGAAAACTTGAGAATGAAAAATGGTAGAATTTTCCTTAACGTATCCGCCACTGGGCTTTTACCCTACTGCAGGATACTTCCAAGTACCACATTGAGGATAGCATGGGACTTCTGACGGAATGTAATTAACTCATAGTTACCTCCTCGTAGTTGACGATATAAGTATGTGCGTCGCAGACACTTGAATGAGTCCCCTCTCCCAGTTTGCCACTTATTGTTAGCACCCTCCGAGCTAACTAGAAAGTGTCGCCTGAACTTCGCACGATAAAACACGATTATATACCACTTGTGCAGCCCTTGACTAATTAGGGATTGAATTAACAGTTTTCCCCGCAACTCTAAAGTTCGACCCTCCGAAAACTCGGCAATCGTTACTAACGACGCAACCTTCCTTCCCCGTCTATCGTGCGATAATTCTCAACTATGGAAATTATATGTTTACTGTTAATTAAAACGTATTTATTACATCGAACCGAGCCCCAACCTGTTACTCGTTCAGGGGAGAAATATCAGGATGAAACTCGAAATGCACCGTTCAGATGATGACTTTGAGGTAATGATTCAGAACTTCGGTCTGAACTGGTTTGAAATTTGAAATGAAGATTTAATACACGGAAATTAACTGAGTCAATCGACTTACATAAGTTGATTTGAAACTGAATTTTGAGAGAAGATGAATTTATTCATGAAAGACTCGTGAAAATGCAACAATAAGCCTCAAACTGGAGTTACCATTGTCCAACACCCACCCTCAAAAATAATCCATACATTTGGAAATTTTTTTATTTAAGCCTAGTCCAAAACACGTACGGCACAATTGGATTTGGTTGAACCCAAGGTGAGTAGAAATTTGATACCTGATTCGTAAAAATCAGGGTATCGAGAAGTGGTTCCTGGATATAGAGGAGTAGTTTCTGGACTGTCAAAATCAGGTTACCGAGGAGGTTACAGTTCAGACACCGAGGAGTAAAGTACGGTAAACAACCATTTCAGGTTGGATGGATTTCTGGTGTCGCGGAAGTCCTCAGCTGACTTCCAAAGGGTAGATCGGAATTTGTTCTGATGAGTTCGCTCATGGCTTCCCATTGCCTCACCGCCCTGGGTTTGACGAGGGAGGCGATGAGAGCCCCGCTGCCGGCGATGAGCCTTGAATCCACGATCCCCGCAGAGGTCGGTCCAAACTCCACCGCCAATCAACGACACCCCAACGACCGTAGCCACACTGCTGTCCCTTGCCGTCAGCGATGAATTCAGTAATTGATACAGGTAACTCAGCTATGAATACCGAGGAGTTATTTCTGTTTTGCTAATCCAGGTTAACGAAGTTTGGTTTCAGTTCAGTTGGATCAAATGAGTGAGGAGTGGTTTCAGGACTGTCAAAATCTGGTTACCGAGAAATGATTTCTGGTCTTAAAACCAGAATACCGAGTAGTGATTTCTGTTTTGTTAATTCAGGTTACCGAAGTTTGGTTTCTGGCCCGTCAAAATTGTGTTACTGAGAAGAGGTTTCTGGACCAGAAAAATGTTCTAAATGACTTCTCAATCTCGATTTAACAAAAATGTTTACCGATGGAAAATCCATGGAAATATGAAATAGTTTTAATCGCATTGCTATTTCTACATTCCAGAAACTATAAACTTCATCGTAGACGTCTTGTTTCATGTATTAGAAACTTTTTTTGTGGTATAATTCATCAACAAAAACTCAATTTCAATATCAATTTTTATGAAAAAAAAATAAACTGCAAACTTGTTAGACGTTTCTCATTTCACCATTACGTTGCCATTTTTAATGATCACCATTGACATTATCCGGACTCCCCCCAAAGGCGTTACGAACTTATGCCAAGACATTTTATGAGGAAAAAGACACTCAAGTTCAGAATAAATTATGGGGCTGGGAGTGGAAGTGGGGGTGTAACCTTTTGAAAATTGTCAAGGAAAGGGGAGGCAGAGATGAGAACACTGAAAAGAGAAGTGAATAATTACCAAGATCCGAGGGAGGTACGAATGAAACAAAAAAGTGGAGGGGGGCCCTCCAAGGAAGGGATGATGTATAGGTCTGAAGGTGAATCTGGTCCTGACTAATTAATACGGTCGTGTGAGTGATCGTCTAGGGATTCAACCCTTTTATTTCGGTCGTCTCGCAGCTTACCGACGGATTTCGCCTAATTTCTTGGGGGCTGGATGTCTGGGGTGAGAGGGGTGGAGGTCGTCCAGTTCATTTGAGACATTAAATGACTCGAAGGTTATGAGTAATGAAGTACACTGGATTTATGGTGAAATGGGGACACATTTCTTCTGTTCCATCGTCTGTGTATGTTCGCCCTATTAGAAGTGAGAGAACAGAGAGCCTTTCTGCATTCTGCCGTTCTGCATTTCGTCAAGATGGTTCAGAACAATGAGGCCTGGCTTTGGCCTAATGGATATTCTATTCCATCTTGGACTGCCCTTCGCAATACTGGACATAATTCTACTCGCCTACATAGGAGGCTCTTCGTAGGGATGGCACGATACCACCGATATATCGGAGTATCGATACTTTGATGCAAAACTCAAACCGATATATTGGTATCGATACTTTTGCCTAAAATTTCGGAGGTATCGATACTTTCTTGACGATATTATCGAAAATTTTGCCAAAGTAAATTGGTGAAGAAATACCAAATAAGTAACTAGAAAATAATACCATATATTGTCTGCCACAGAATAACACTCAAAACAGGCTCAGAATAGTATCAATTGAAACGATATGTCGCCACGATAGCCTCAAAATAGTACAAATGTGAGTTTGGAAGGAATTTAAACCCGTTTTCCCTAACTTAAAGAAGAGGGAGGCATGCAAAATATTAATCGTGATGGCGACATCAGTCATGTGCGAACGGCTTTTTTCGAATAATAAGTAGTATTATTTGTATTGTAACTGATTTATTACTCGATCCTTTCGATTTCTAACATCATTTCATTGAATAGAAATTTCCTGGAAATAAGAATTAAAATTGAAATAAAATTAATTCAATTTTTTATTAAATTTTAAATCATTGGCTTTTAATTCATTTTAATTGTCATTGACTTTTATTAAATTTTAAATTATTGTTTAAAAAATATACATTGCCTTTTCTCAATTAACAGGGTTTTTATTTATATTGAAAAATCATTGGTGGGTTAATTTGAAAAAAATCGGTGGTATCGATACTTTGAGCCGGTATTATCGAAGTGTCGATATTTTATAACATCGGTATCGAAAATATATCGGGTATCGATACTTCCTGAGAAATATCCTATCGAAAGCAATATCACTTACTTATATTAATTTCTGAAATGTTTGAAATCAAGGTATGAATCACTCAAAATCACATTATTTTGGGTGGTAGCTCTATTCAGGTGTTTATTACATTGAGAATCGAATAAAAATATCCAAAAATATGAAACGTTTGTGGTTTGGGAGGTTTGATTCTCTCCACGGGAAGTTTTTCTTCAAGCATCGATTATTCACGGTCCCAGAAGAAAAACTTCGATTTTGGTTTATTATTTTCAATAATGAACTTTTGGAATCGACCAAGAAAAAAATTTTTTAACACCCCCTCAAAATTTGATAGTTTACGTTTCAAGGTACGTAGAATCCAAAAAGTCCATTCATGCAGCATGAATTAATGAGCGAATTTTCAAAGAAATCTCTCAGTTGAAGCTATGGTTAAGATCTTAACCACTGCATTGACCACTCCACTCCATGTCAACACCACATCCTATTGTTGGTTTTTTTTCTATTTTCAGTATACCATACCAACATACTGTATGCACTGGGTATGCTTTGAAGATCTTAGGAGTCCATATTCATGTTCTACTCGTCTCTACGAACTCATAGAGTACCCACACGGCTACTCCTCATATATATATAAATATATATATATGATTTTTGGCGAAACTTCAGGGATCGTTTCAGAATGTTCCAAAACGGATTTCAGTGAAAAATTTTTTCGAAAAAGTCGATTCTAAAAATTTTGAGGCCATTGCAATAGCATCATTTTCTTCGAAAATTCGCTAAAATCGAATAAAAATTTGGCCGTCCGTCCGCCGTACGCCGTACGCGGCTCTTTTGCCACTTAGCATTGACCGATTTTGATGAAATTTGGTATGTAGGCTCCATTTGGGTTCTAGTTGTGGCCCGAAGATTTTGGTTGATGTAGGTCACTTCTAAGAGTTCCAAAATCAATTTTGAAATTTTAAAAACGCCCTAACTCAAAAAATTTTGATATAAAGGCATTTTTTCCTTCAATTTAAGATTCTATAGATTTTTTAGAATTTTTTAAGACCACCCGGAGCTCTGTAGGACAAACCGTTCGCTCACTACGAGAATTTAAAGTTTGAACGTAAGATAAATCAGAAACACGAGTGTGAATCGCAAAACAGGCCTAATCTCCGTTCAAATTAAAGCTGACCGAAATGCGATCGATATTTTTCTTCATGTTGGATGGTTGGTGGCTCTGCAGACGAGTGATCTATATAAAAATAATAAATCGTTTTGTAATAATTTGCAGCGTTTTGGAATTACGTTCCTCAGATTTGGGCCGAAAAGTTGAAACTAACAGTACCTGAGAAACGGTTCGAAATTGATAAAACCTGATTAACGTACCAATATACGTATTCCCACCTACCAATGAATCCGTTTTCACACAGAATGCTCAGCAAGGACTAGTGCTGGAAACTGAAGTAATAACCGTAGTTATTCGAACTCCCGCAAATACCTCGTAATTCCTCAACAAAAATAACAAACTACCACGATGTTCTTCCCGCTAATCATGAAATTGTACACGAACTTCGATCTCAGTTGGTTCTGCCGTGTCTGTGCCTTCATTGTTCATCACGCAAACCCGTCAATAACAACGATGAGCCGATAAAAAGGGTGCTCTCTCAAGAACATTTACCTCCTTCCACAGGTTTAACTGCATTATGTGCTCCTCCACAAAGGCCAACTTCTAATGGAGTTAATCAACTTTACGTTTTCCTCGTCTTCCCTTGAAAAGCGAGAGGAGAGCGAAAATTTATTCGAAAAGTACAAAACGCTTCAAACAAGGACCTTTGTGCTCTGGGAAGCAGCCCAAGTCCAAGTATTCAAATTAGTCGGGTTTATCAGTTCTGCGTTTCTCCCCTCCCGCCGTTTACACTCGTTTGAGAAGCATCGTTCCTCTCACCCTTCAGAACATGAGGTGCTTTCGGTTCTCCTTCAAACTATTTCAGACGTTTCAAAGCGTTTCTACGGGATTTTGAAACAGGTTTTGTAGCGAGGAGGCGTGCAAATCCACGACTTCCCATTTAAACTTGGGAGAGGTCGAAATACGAGACAAAAGTTCTCAAATACGTAGGTTATGTTTAATGAGGATGCATTTGATCGTTTGCAGTAGGTTATTTGAGTTGGTTGGCCACACATCCCACACAAACGGTCTCCAACGATGGAAAATCGATGAAAACCATCAGTATCCTCCACCAGTGCTTAGACACTCAATACGTGGGAAACGGCTACTTCTTCCATGTAGGACACTAAAGTGAGAATAATTCTGGTTTCCAAAGAAGTATAGACAACAAATTTTGCTTCCGAGTCTACCAAAAAAAAGGAGGACGAAAAAAAAAGTTCTCCAAAATCAAAATTTTCACTCGCGTTTTGCGTTTTAGACCTTTCTGAACAATTTTTGTTCAGTGTCTGTGTGTCTGTGTGTCTGTGTGTCTGTGTGTCTGTCATGAATTCCTTGTAACGCGCATAACTATACGAAGTTATTGTCCGATTTCAATGAAATTTTCAGGGATTGTGCGGGTTGGTGTGTAGACGGTCCCCTATGAAAATCATCATCCCCGTACTGATAGTAGACACTGCGCATGCGCAAACGTGAATTCCTTGTAACGGCCATAACTTCCACATTTTCCATCCGATTTCAATGAAATTTTCAGGAATGTTACAGATTGGTATTTAGATGGTCCCCTATGGAAATCATCACCTTCGGATTGATAGTAGCCACTGCGCATGCGCAAACGTGAATTTCCTTTTAACGGCCATAACTTCCACTTTTTCTACCCGATTTCGATGAAATTTTCAGGGATTATGCGGATTAGGTTGTAGATGGTCCCCAATGAAGATCACCACCTTCGGACTGATAGTAGCCACTGCGCATGCGCAAACGTGAATTTCCTTTTAACGGCCATAACTTCCACTTTTTCTACCCGATTTCGATGAAATTTTCAGGGATTATGCGGATTAGGTTGTAGATGGTCCCCAATGAAGATCACCACCTTCGGACTGATAGTAGCCACTGCGCATGCGCAAACGTGAATTTCCTTTTAACGGCCATAACTTCCACTTTTTCTACTTGATTTCGATGAAATTTTCAGGGATTATGCGGATTAGGTTGTAGATGGTCCCCAATGAAGATCACCACCTTCGGACTGATAGTAGCTACTGCGCATGCGCAAACGTGAATTTCCTGGTAACGTCCATAATTTCTACATTTACTATCCGATTTCAAAGAAATTTTCAGGGATGTTACAGATTAGTATTTAGATGGTCCCCTATGAAAATCACCACCTTCGGACTGATAGTAGCCACTGCGCATGCGCAAACGTGAATTCCTTGTAACGGCCATAACTTCTACATTTTCCGTACGATTTCAATGACATTTTCAGGGATGTAACAGATTAACTCGTTTTGATGTTTTGAGATTAACTACTATGCATCTGATCATCTATACAATCGGGTTATGGATACGAGGAAGCTATGTGCCACACCCACTTGTTTTCATTATATTATAAATAAAATGAAATTTTATTTTAAAATGAATAAAATACAATTCATCAACAATCAATTATTAATTTCTAAAATTGTTCTTATCTCAGACGATTTGTGCTGAATCCGGATGTACTAGGATTATGGATAGTAATATCCACAAAACATGCTTAACCTTTTTGGAAATTTGATGGAGAAGTAAACAAAGAAACACCATCCATCATTGAGCCAATATTTTTCAACCTTTCACTCAACTTCCAGAGGTCTCTAGTCTTCTACGATGTGATTTTATATGATTTCAGATCTCTTTTGAAGAGATTCAAGTAAAAGGCATGTCAAATGCCGTCCAAGTTCGACCTACTCATGCATTGTTCCTCTCGTCCAGATATAATCTGTCATGAGCACCGTCACGCATCTGTAGTTCGGTTTCTCGGGTCTTCAAGAACTTGGACGGTAGACTCCGGGCACTCTCCAAGACTAACAGAGCGGTGATGATCTGATGCGGTTCAATTATATTTGAACACGTCAAGGTGATCCGACATCGGTAATGGTTGTGAGGTTATGTCAACGTTTGATCTGGCAGCTGCCTCACCTCCGGCGATGTGCACCTCCGTAATTAATAGGATTTCAATATATCCCAACGTCGGGAGATCAATTCTCTAATGAACCGATCCTCCCCTATTCATTTCCATAATGATGATGCTCTTGCGCCTACGCTAGGTGAGCAGCGCGGCTTTGATGCGTTCCGCAGCGATGTAGAACAGGCGCAGACCCTCGAAAAAGCTACCAATACCATTTGTGTATTAAAGAAACACTTACTTTTTAAAACAACAGGTTTTCTCTATTTTACTCTACTGGAATTTCATTTTTCTCTCGAAAAACCCTGGAAACAGCCCGAACCATGAAAATTTTTGTGGGTGTTTTTACTTGTTTTAAAAAGTTCAAGTAAGGTAGTGGCCGTTTTTGGTTTATTATTTTCAATAATAAGCCTTTGGAATCGAGCAAGAAAAATTTTTTTTAACCCCCCCTCAAAATTTGATGTTTTACGTTTCAAGGTACGTAGAATACGAAAATCGAATAAAAAAATTTCCGTCCGTCCGCCGTACGCCGTACGCCGTCCGCCGTACGCCGTCCGCCGTACGCGGCACTTTTCTTAGCAACACTGGACCGATTTGGTTCAAATTTGGTATATGGGCTCCATTTGGGGTCTAGTTGTGCCGCGAAGCTTTTGGTTGATGTAGGACACTTCTAAGGGGTGAAAATTAAGGGTTGAAATTTTCAAGAGTGCCCTAGCTCGAAAACTTTCGAAATAAAGGTATCGTTTTTTCACCAATTTTAAATAGTACAGAATTTTTAAAAATTTTTGAGACCACCCGGAGCTCTGTAGGACAAACCGTTCGGTCCCTACGAGTACTTGAAGGTTTTCCTTCGATAAAACAGAATCATGAGTGTGAATCGCAAAAGAGGTCTAATCTCCATTCAAATTTTATCGGACTAAAATGCGATCGCTGTTCATTTCTTCGATTTGTATACAGTTTTGCCTTCTGCGTAACCAGTAATCAAATTTCCATATCAAGCTTTCTATTTTTCGAATCGAGTGTGAAGCGTTTAGTTCTTTCTAATAAACTTGATTGTGAAGGTGTGAAGCCATTATTGTTGTAATCCCCGCCCGATATTCACCTATACCTTTCTATTTCCCCACGAAATATAAAGAAATAATGGAAATGAAAGATAAGAATGCTGCTCGAACGAATTCGGGATCACAATTGTCATTTTATTAATTTAAAATCCACATGGTTTAATTTGGATAAAAATAAATGAACGTCAACACATGTTACATCAACTGGATGTAACATCCTCCGAACTACCAGGCAAAAGGCTAGACGGTTGAGCTCTCCGCATGCTGGTCCCATCCTGTGCCGTGATCTCCAGAGAGTAGAGTGTCGAAATCAGTCTTTGTTGACTTGATGTCTTGAATGAAGAGCTTCGGGGAGATCGGTTGTAGCTCCTCTGCTTCCTCTGCGACGTAAGTGAGAGGCCGGGCGTTGATCACCGCCTCGATGTCACAGATGACGGTTGTCAGCTCTTCATATGTGAGTGCCGCTTGTCCCAGATTCCTCATCACTAGCTCCTTGATCATCCAAACCACACGTTCCCACCATCCTCCCCACCAGGCTGCAATGGGAGGATTGAATTTCTGATCTGAAAAGGAGCAAATTTTGTCCCAATTAACCAAGTACGACAACGTTTTAGAGGCTTCAAAACCCGGAAGTTGAAAGTGATGAAAAAAGTTCGTAATGCACCCCACGATATACTGCACATATAAACAGCACCACTCACACCTTATCTGTCTTTTCAATAATCGTTTGGACGAGTTGCCCACGCTAGTACCTTCCGTTCTCTTGATTTCATCTAAATCTATTTCCTTCTTGTCAAAATCCTTTTCTATCTTGAGCTTAAAAATTCTTTTTCGATTCTTGAAAACAATCAAACGTTCTCGCCCCACCTCTTGTTGTTTCCTACTTCTTTTTCGGCTCTTGAGCTTAAAAATTCTTTTTCGTGTCTTCCAAAGACGTACAAACTACCAGGCAAAAGGCTGGACGGTTGAGCTCTCCGCATGCTGGTCCCATCCTGTGCCGTGATCTCCAGAGAGTAGAGTGTCGAAATCAGTCTTTGTTGACTTGATGTCTTGAATGAAGAGCTTCGGGGAGATCGGTTGTAGCTCCTCTGCTTCCTCTGCGACGTAAGTGAGAGGCCGGGCGTTGATCACCGCCTCGATGTCACAGATGACGGTTGTCAGCTCTTCATAAGTGAGTGCCGCTTGTCCCAGATTCCTCATCACCAGCTCCTTGATCATCCAAACCACACGTTCCCACCATCCTCCCCACCAGGCTGCAATGGGAGGATTGAATTTCTGATACCTTTCTGTCTTTTCAATAATCGTTTGGACGAGTTGCCCACGCTAGTACCTTCCGTTCTCTTGATTTCATCTAAATCTATTTCCTTCTTGTCAAAATCCTTTTCTATCTTGAGCTTAAAAATTCTTTTTCGATTCTTGAAAACAATCAAACGTTCTCGCCCCACCTCTTGTTGTTTCCTACTTCTTTTTCGGCTCTTGAGCTTAAAAATTCTTTTTCGATTCTTGAAAACAATCAAACGTTCTTGCCCCTCCTCTTGTTGTTTCCTACTTCTTTTTCGTGTCTTCCAAAGACGTACAAACGAAGTTATCATTCTGACTATCTGCGAATATCTTGGAATATATAAAACCCGCTCGGTAACCTCTTCACCTATTACTGTCTTATCTATACTATTTTTTTCATGATCTGCTGCAATGAATGAGGAAGAGGACCACTTGTCCTCAGCCGATATCAACGAATTTCGCTCTTCCCACCACCTACTTCCTAAGAGAGTCCTTCCTCCAAGGCCTCTTGAGGGCAGATCAGCAGGATTGAACGCCCGTGGTAATTTTAGGAATTTTGAGGGCAGCTCATCAGGTATTTCCGTAGAGAGTTTTAGCAAATTTTTCGGGATGCTGAAACCCATGGGATCGTCTACTTGATGATCAGCTCCGAAAAACTTGCTATTTGTCAGTTTTCTTTCATGATTGCAATCCGATGCGTCTCTAGGTTTTGTGCAATTCTCAATTGACAGAACTGTGGCAGCGGTAGGAATTGCTCCCGATTTCTTATTACTAATAGTCTTACTTTCTGACGAGGATAACCCATTTGTACTGAGTCTTTTCCTTTCGTCGCTTTCGCCCTCTGCTTTGAGGAACACAATGATGTTGGCCACCATCAAGTCCGGAGTCTTCTCAGATCCAATGGTCGCAGCTGCTGGAGTGAGCCGGAACCTGGACCAGGCCTTCAAGACGTCCACTGGTAGACAGGCCTCCACCGTGGCAGCATACTTCTCTTTCGTCACTCCCAGATGCTTCAAAGCACGAAGTTGCGCAGACAATCTGTCGAAAATATCTGACAACGAAATATCTGTCTTGGAATAAACTAGTTGGATGACTAAATTTAATAATTGTCTATAGTAGGGTCTGATGAGAAAATCGTCCTTGGCGACACTGTCCTTCCGGTAGGATAACTCCTCATGGTAGTTTTCACCTGATGGCGGAAAACGCTCTAGAACTTTGCGAGCCTTAGCCCCAACAACTGAACTCTGAAATGGATACTGGGACTTATGTGAATCTGTTTCATACTTCATCTGATCAATCTTCAAATTCCTCTTGCTTTTCGTATCAAACTGACCATAAACTGAAACTACTGACTGCTCATCTACACTTCCGCTTGCCTCCTTTCTTAATCTAACATACGTTTCGAACTTTCCGCTGTATAGAAAGAACTTACTTCTGAAGTCGCTCATATCCTCGAACTCTTTCACCTGATCCTCTTCGTCCATCTTCTCTGCAAACAACTTCACCTTCATGTCTTCATCTATCTCGAACAACTTCTGAGCTTCGTATTCCATTGTCCTCATCTTCGCACATGCCGACTCGTAGTCCACCTCTTCCTTCTTCAATTCTTGATCCAACGCGGTACACGCCCGTGAAAATATACGCCTCGCGACTGTCCTTTCTGCTCTGATTCTCTCCATACTAACTTGAAAATTTTCTAATCCAAAGCTTGGTATTCACTAAACAAGGGATGCCACGTGTTGTAATCCCCGCCCGATATTCACCTATACCTTCCTATTTCCCCACGAAATATAAAGAAATAATAGAAATGAAAGATAAGAATGCTGCTCGAACGAATTCGGGATCACAATTGTCATTTTATTAATTTAAAATCCACATGGTTTAATTTGGATAAAAATAAATGAACGTCAACACATGTTACATCAACTGGATGTAACAATTATAGTGTGGTAGGTAGTACCTACCAATAGTTGGTAGGTAAAAAAAAGTTGGTAGGTAAAACAATGTTTGTAGGTAAAAAACGCTGCAAATCATTGCTCACTGATCAGATCACTGATCAGCTGAGTGAGCTCCGAAGCCATTTTCAATCCTATTGAATGGAGGTGCTCTTCCAGGCGTCTCCAGCATTCGAGGAGATCTTCTTCAATCCTCACATCACTGATCAGCTGAGTGAGCTCCAAAGCCATTTTCAATCCTATTGAATGGAAGTGCTCTTCCAGGCGTCTCCAGCATTCGAGGAGATCTTCTTCACTCCTCACATCACTGATCAGCTGAGTGAGCTCCAAAGCCATTTTCAATCCTATTGAATGGAGGTGCTCTTCCAGGCGTCTCCAGCATTCGAGGAGATCTTCTTCAATCCTCACATCACTGATCAGCTGAGTGAGCTCCAAAGCCATTTTCAATCCTATTGAATGGGAGTGCTCTTCCAGGCGTCTCCAGCATTCGAGGAGATCTTCTTCACTCTTCAGATCACTGATCAGCTGAGTGAGCTCCGAAGCCATTTTCAATCCTATTGAACGCAGGAGCTGAAATTTGAGAGGGAAGGTCAAGGGAGAATACAGATGGTGGTAGGTGCTATTGATGGAGAACCAGTGATCTATACAGAAGGATGATCTATACACAAAATAATAAACCTTTGAGCAATGATTTGCAGCGTTTTCAATTATAGATGTTCCGAATGCATAAAATTGTCTCAACAAAATACAACTTTTTTTTACATTTTCGTTATTAAAATTTATAATGGCGTTTCAATTGCTTTTTTTTTCTCGAAAATTAAATTTGCTAAAAGTGATCATAAGGGCACAGTAGCAGCTAATGAATGCCAACCCGCACAGCGTTCCTATATTTCTCCTCGACTTACTAGTCTAATTTTAGTAACTTTGTTCATTTTCATCAGATTTTGCTTCCAAGTTTACCAAGGTTTGAGTGAACCAATGAAGCCTTTTTTCATGTTCCCAGGTTGAAAAAAAGTTCTCCAAAATCAACATTCCCACTCGTGTTTTACGTTTCAGGCCCACCTGAACAATTTTGGGTCCGTTTATGTCATGGAATCCTTGAAACGGGCAAACTGTACGTAGTTACTGTCCGATTTCGATGAAATTTTCGTGGATTGTGCTGGTTGGCGTGTAGATGGTCCCCTATGAGGGTAGACCAGACGTTTTCTTCTGCTTTTTCATTTCAAAATGCCCTTGAACCCTGAATTTCGAGAAATTATGGTCACATTTAGTTATATTTTAGTTCATTTACCTATAATCCTGCAAAAAGACGAATATTGACCCTGGAAAACCTGGAAAACTCAGGGATTTTTTTTTCTGAGGAATCGCTGGACACCCCGAACAATAACATTTAAAATTATAAAGTTTAAAAATTTTAAACTGTTAGAGGTACTTATGCCTTTAGATCTATATCAAAAAGGGCAAAAGCTTTGTATTACTACCTTGATGTGCAAATTAGGTTCCTTGTCCTGTCTATCCCTCTCTATGTGTCTGCATGAGGAACATCGATCAAAAGTAAGGAAGTAAGGAAGTAAGGAAGAACTTTGATCTTTGAAGTTCTGCATACCTGTTGTATCTCCACCCTGTATATGTTACTTGAAATTACAACAATAATCCAAATTCCAATTAGTGAGAAATCGAACATGGAAGGCAAATTCAATGGATGAGCCCCAAAATGTGAGCTTTGATTGGTGTTTGACATCTCAGAGCCTCAAGTGTGTGCTAAGCGACACAAGGAAGAAGTAGAAGTGAGTGGGAGCCTTGCTAGGACTGTGCTTTCGTTCGACAATTCTCAGATTGAAGAATTCCATATTACAAACAGTATGCCAATGAAGAGCTCCTAAGTACTAACGTATTCTTAATAATACGTAATGTTGTAGCGTGAATTGATGAGCGATTGTTAACAAACCGATTTTGGACGTCAAGTTGCAACGAACAGACTATTTCATCATCTTAGAAGCCAAATAATTTTTTGTATACCTACGTCTTGTACCGGTTAAGATCGAAAACAATTTGCCGAATTATCTGTGATTATTTTGACAAAGTTTGTCCGACAAACGGCCGAAGGTTTGTAATAATTCGTTTCCGTTGCAGCTGAGGAGGTCCTGAATTTCTTAGTTTGAAAGTTGGGAAGTTTTTGGGGGACGTATCTTTATGACAAGAGTCCAAAGAGATGAAAAGGAGTTTTGAAGGTCATGCTGGCCAGATTATCACAAAAACGTCAGGATTAAAATTGAAACATCTACCAATATTTGAAACACCTTGGTTTTGTTAGATATTAATCCTCCACGAATAGGATGTTGGAGTGAATTGATAAAATTGTAATTTTCACGATCCTGTATATTTTTCTCAACATTTTCATCAGTGTATCATACTGCGTGCATCCTGAAGTGACAAATCGACGACCCTGTCATTTTTTAGAATCCCTAATTATAATGAATGGAAAGAAAGTGACAAATCCCTTTGGGTTCTATAAATTAGTCGACGTCACCTCGTTAGGGAGAAATTATTTCTCAAGAGCATTTAGACGAAAAAAGAACGAGTGGGGATAGAGCGCGAGCCATAAATACTTTTTTGAG
This sequence comes from Apolygus lucorum, assembly GCA_009739505.2. Taxonomy (NCBI): domain Eukaryota; kingdom Metazoa; phylum Arthropoda; class Insecta; order Hemiptera; family Miridae; genus Apolygus; species Apolygus lucorum. The sequence continues at coordinate 2,621,018 of CM019177.2, forward strand.
GTAAAAATGGGTTGATTGGATGGGTGAGGGGGGAGGGTCAGGAAAGGGTTAAAGGAAAGGGATAAAGGGAGTGTAGGAGGAAAAGAGAGGATATCCGTGAGATATTGGGCTTCCATGTGGCGACACTCGAGGCTCTCGGGACGACCCATTTCGGAGTTGATTTAATGGGGGAGAACCCGCCAAGAGAAACTACGGATCGAAGGACCAGCAAGCATTTGTATGGATTACGGACAGAATTGGGACAAAGTACCGCAAATGTAATACCATTGGGTTGGAATACTTTAGTACAATGTGAGTAAGGTAAGAAATATGGTCGGTTAAAAATCGAATATGTATGTCACCACATAATACTAATCAAGATACACGATTCAATCTAAAATTCAAATATTTTTCGATCAAATTAAACCTTTTTTTATCAAATAAACTCAGTACTTACTTAATAAAACCACGTAGTAATGAAATAAAACCTTGTTATATCAAATAAAATGTTGGTGTATTATTTTCAACAAAGAACTTTTTTTCCGAACTATCAAGAAAAAAATAACATTTGATTTAAGATTGTTGCTAAACAAATTACAAATTGGAGCGGATGTCTAGTAAGAAGGAATGCGAGTGACAATGCATAGAGAAAGATTGCTGGTGGGGCTTAGTGGAGAAGGAAGGGAAAGGGAATGAAGGAGGAAAGAATACGGGAGGTCGCAGGAAGAATGATTAATGGATGAAAATGATGAGGACTCCAACGAGATCTCACTGCGATCAGCATTACGGTAGACCGATAAGTTTCATTTGATTTGAACGAGGTTTTATTTGGTCAGTTCGAAGTTTCGTTTGACAGAAAAAAGGTTTTATTACTATAAATAATAGTGTTCAGCCATCCCAGTTTGAGATGAACCCGTCCGATCTTTAAAAAATTAGTCGAAATAATCGTTCACCCACGTAATGCTGTTCAACTTTTCAACCTACGTTGGAGGTGCAGTAGCCTCTCATGAAATTCAAGTTTAAAAGGCAATGGCAGACTGATTGATTTTCAAACAAGAGATGGCGCTGATGACGGGAAAAAAGTCCCATTTCGACATTTTTTGTTTTCATTTTGGCTCATAAACGTAAAAAACGTTACAAGAAGCGACCCAAAATTGGTCATAAAATCGCTCGTGAAAAATCGTTACAGTTATTTGACATTTTATGTCTTTACTTTGGCACATAAACGAAAACATGTTACCAAAAGCGTCACAAAATTGGTCACAATATTGGTCACAAAATCGGTTTCAAAAAAGTGTAGGATTACAAGAAACTACGTAGTAGCAGATGTCAGCGTTTAGGTTACTAACTACGTTACTTAGATGATTTCTATAAACAAATAAATTACTTTTGATCTTGAATTCAACCCGAAGTCTTCCAATCCTTTATTGGCGACGAGGATGGGAAAAAGAACGGGAAAAAACAAGATAGTGACTTCGATGAGTCAACGAGAAGACTCAGGCTTAAGGCTTTTAAGAGGTTCACGACGCGTGCGACTATCCACACCCGAAGGGAAGACGATGAGGAAGAAGTAGTGGAGATTGGACCAGATCCGGAGTTAAGAAGACCACAACAGAGGGGAGAGAATGATGAAGATGAAGAATTGGCTCGTAAGATGGAAAAATTTTCAGCACGACCATTTGAGGAAGAAAGTTTCTGGGAGGACTATGAAAGTCAGTTTTTACTATTGTGTAGAGTTAAAGGACTAGGAGGGGGAACAACAAAATTGAAGAATGCCAGACGAGATCTCCTTCTGGCTTATGTAGGGTATGAGATTTAGTAACAGTTAGTTTTTTAATGATTTCTTCGTCATTCGTGTTCGTAGAAAAATCGTTCACCATTCGTTGGAAAGCCCTAAATGTATGCATAAATGATATAAAAGACATAAAATGTCCCCATGTGTTGCAGACTCTTATGCAAGCTTTTTTTGGCAATTTAATAAATTGCGAGTTTAAATAACAATTTTGTTGTTTTCTCCTCCTACTTTCATCCAATAATTTCTTCCTTATTGGGGAGCGATTGGTCATACAGACCTTAGGTCGGTTTCAGTCGTTTACAAACATTTATCATTATGTTATATTGTTGAAAAAATAATACTTGCATATAAAGTAGCCAGAAATGAAATTTAGGGACACAACTAGATTTTTACTGGCCACAAATCAAATTTTATCAATTTAGATCAACAGGTCCTTATTTTTGTTATTCGATTTATGAATTCTACGTTCCTTGAAACAAGAAACAACAAATTTTGTGTTTCGTAATACCTACTTATCCATTTGATAGAGCAGGGTAGTAAAATACCAGAACTGGGTGGCCTACTCTACTCGATGTTTCTGTCTTCACAAGGGAGAAGCTGTTTTTGCCGTCAGATCGAGAATCAAATGTAAGAAGGAGGAACTATTTTTACACTGCAATCTTATTTCGAGGAAATATATTCAATTTATTTCACCGAATTCGAAGTGATTCCGTTCCATCGAACCTACTGAAAAGGAAGAACCGAGGGAGAAACGAGAAAAAATGTAATCGGAATGCCATTGAGAAGAACCTTATTTTCCTACGTTGAGGGACCTTAAACGCTTTTCGTTCTCAGGAAATGCGGTGAAAAAAAGAAGAAAATAGGAGGAATTTCCCGCGGTTCTTCGAAGTAAGAAGTACGAAACGTGGAAAGAGGAAACAAGAGATCGATTGACGAGAGAGGGAAAGACGAATAAATAGGATTTTCTGCTGTACGGGTCAGGAAATCGTCAGTGTAACGTCAGGAATGCGGTCTTCAGATCTGCGAAGGGCGGAGGGAAAAGAACAATTTCATGAGCGATTTGACTCATCGATGCCGATTTCTGGTGGGGAGGGTGGAGGATTCCGAGGAGAAACAAAAACTAAATTGTGTCATTTCTCGTTTGATGGGTTTTCGTGGACCTTTTCCCCGCGAGCGATGATGTATTTTCAAGTAATATTTGAGTGGTTTATTGTAATATTGTTTATTATTTATTATTGGAAGCTTTGTTTCAGTGTAGTACTTAGGAAAGAAATACCTGCCAAAACTTCCATTCGCATTTCATAGCTTTAAAAAAACTCAAGTGCCTAACTGTCTGTTATCAATTAACTGTCCCACACAAAATCTTTGTGCAATTCATATGCAATTCTCAGGGTCGGTGCCGGCGGGATTCAAAACAATTCACTATGAATTGCATCAACAAAAACCAATGTTTAGGAGCTATGAGGGAAGACCGAGCAGATGAAACCCAAAGGAGATTTTCTCTTCAAGTCCAAGAATTGTACTTCTACGCTGCAATACTGTTGATGACTGTGAAATTGAATAAAATCGTTGTTTATCATTATTAATGTTTACATCAAAAATTTCATCTAAAAGCCTCACTAAAATATCATCTTCAATTTGACTAGTAAGGGTGTTTTGGTTCCGGATTTTTAGCTTCTTTCTAGGTCTACCCATTTAAAACCGTATCTTCTATTGATCGAATTTTTACACAAAACTTCGTGTGCTCACTAATTTTGACACGAGGAACACGGGAAAAATATTGAAGAAGTTCTGCCAATAGCCAATTATACTGAAATTGGTGGGTGCCATACGGCACCTCTGGTAAGATGGGGTATTCACAGTTGAGCGTATCGTGTTAAGTGGTAAACTTGTTAAACAAGAAAAGCGTGAACAACCCCAGTCGACTCGTGTTAAACGTGCTAAAGTTGTTAAAGTCTCATCACTCCTTCTTCTTCGATTAGGTGGCTAGACCGCAGCCATGAGGGTCATAATATGGTTGTTGAGTGGCATGATTCGGAAGAGAAAGTGTGAACGAAAAGGGGAAAATTCCATAAATTTGGTAGAAATGTTTGAAAAACATCTACAATGTCCATCATTGCTTGTTCCATGGCAAAGAAACAAGCAAGGTTTTTTACCACAGAGTACTGGAGACAACTTTTATATCACCTAGATTGGTTACAGATTGTTTACTTGTTACACCGAAAACTTGAGAATTACTCAAGAAAAGTGATAAACAAGAACTTGTTGATGAAGTAGTCGAGGAAACAGTTTTTCGAATTTTTCCTTAACTTTCATTGCGTCCAATTGCTCCTCCCAACCTCCATACCTCCACGAGACCTCCCTACCTTCAACTCCAACTCAAATAACTCGAAAAATAACCGACACAAACAAACGCACTCAAATTCTACAGAATCCAACTCAAAAACGTCTGCCAAGTGGGTGTGGCACATAGCTTCCTCGTATCCATAACCCGATTGTATAGATGATCCGATGCATAGTAGTTAATCTCAAAACATCAAAACAAGTTAATCTGTAACATCCCTGAAAATTTCATTGAAATCGGATGGAAAATGTAGAAGTTATGGCCGTTACAAGGAATTACGTTTGCGCATGCGCAGTGGCTACTATCAGTCCGAAGGTGTTGATTTTCATAGGGGACCATCTAAATACTAATCTGTAACATCCCTGAAAATTTCATTGAAATCGGATAGAAAATGTAGAAATTATGGACGTTACAAGGAAATTCACGTTTGCGCATGCGCAGTGGCTACTATCAGACCGAAGGTGATTATTTTCATAGGGGACCGTCTACACACCAACCCGCATAATCCCTGAAAATTTCATTGAAATCGGATCGAAAATGTAGAAGTTATGGCCGTTACAAGGAATTCATGACAGACAGACAGACAGACAGACACACAGACACACAGACACACAGACACACAGACACTGAACCAAAATTGTTCAGGAAGGTCTAAAACGCAAAACGCGAGTGAAAATTTTGATTTTGGAGAACTTTTTTTTTCGACCTTGAAAAGTGAAAACAAAGCTTCCGCTACCTTGGTAGACTCGGAAGCAAAATAACGACGGAACTAACGAACACACAAGTAAACTCACTCAGAAACAGCTGGCAAGTTGTCAGCCATTTTCTTTCTGATGTTATGACGGATAATACGTTTAGCACACACTTTAACAGTCCATTCGGGTGTGTTAACTTACGACCACTGATAACACACTTTGATAACATGTTTACGACCGATTCGTTCGATGTTCAACACGTTCTCGGCGTATAACACGTTAACACGTCGAGAACGGCCCGACCGTGAGTGCCCTTTAGGACACGTCTGATGGAGTGCATGGATAAACTGGTACCTGGTAGTAAATAGAAGGAATAACAATATTCACATGAACATAATAACATGATTTATTCAATATTGTATTTTTTTACTAGAAAACGAAACATTTGAAAATCCTAGGTGAGAATATATTAGTATGTTAATTCAAATTTTCGATAAAATAACATAAAACAAACCACACATAAGCCCACCTAGGACTTGCGGCACGTTCTGGTCTGGGACTTCCAGTTAAAGACAGCTCATTTCTTCTTCTTTTCATAGGTGTTGACGACATAATGGTCCCTGCGATCAAACAGGATGTCTTCCAACACTCTGGAAGACGATATTTATAGGTACCTCATATGCGGTTCTGAATACCTCCTTGACATTGCATACTTGAAAAAAAACTATTTCGTCGCCTAGCATTGTCAACCATTTCGCAATTCATGACTGATTTCTGATCTCAGTAGTATCTGAATAATTTTGTTGTGGCCAGCAACTGCACCTTACGTCGCCTGACTCTTCATCAGTCAGTGCATTTGGCTTGGGTGGTTCAACATAAATGTCAATTGTTTAATTCTATCGGGGAACTCACCAATTACCTAGTACATCAAAGGCTTCTTGAAGAGAAAATCCAGGCCTGCGATGAAAAAACGTCTGCCAGGTGGGAGAGGCACATAGGTTCCTCGTATCCATAACACGATTGAATAGATGATCCGATGCATAGTAGTTAATCTCAAAACACCAATCTCTAAGTACCTTCCACTACCCTCATAGGGGACCATCTACACGCCAACCTGCACAATCTCTGAATATTTCTTCGAAATCTGATGGAAAATGTAAAAGTTATGGCTGTTAGAAGGAAATTCACGTTTGCGCATGCGCAATGGCTACTATCAATTTGGAGGCCATGATTTTCGTAGGGGACCACCAACACGCCAATTTGTACAATTTCTGATAATTTCATCAAAATTGGGTCAAAAATGTAGAAGTTATGGCTGTCAAAATATTTTTACGTTTGAACATGCGTGGAGGCTACTATAAGTTTGGGGGCCATGATTTTCATAGGGGACCATCTATACCCCAATCAGTACAATCCCTGGATATTTTATCGAAATTAGACAATTTGCCCTTTACGAGGATTTCATGACAGACAGACACGGAACCAAAATTGTTCAGGAAGGCCTGAATCGTAAAACATGAGTGGAAACTTTGATTTTGGAGAACTTTTTTTCAACCTTGAAACAAACAACGTGTTAGCAAAGCTTCCGCTACCTTGAGCGTTAGCACGTGTTGTGAGAAAGAGAGGAATTGAATTAACTCCTACACAGCCGATTAACCTTCTAATACCTATTGGAAATAATCGGAAGTGACTCCCGAAAGGTTTGTGCCCCATTTCAGGGCTCCTGGGTAGAGATTGTTGGTTTATTATTTTCAATAATGAACCTTTGGAATCGACCAAGAAAAAAAATTTTAACACCCCCTCAAAATTTGATGGTTTACGTTTCAAGGTACGTAGAATCCAAAAATCGAATAAAAATTTGGCCGTCCGTCCGCCGTCCGCCGTACGCGGCACTTTTGCCACTTAGCATTGACCGATTTTGATGAAATTTGGTATGTAGGCTCCATTTGGGGTCTAGTTGTGCCCCGAAGCTTTTGGTTGATGTAGGTCACTTCCAAGGGTTCCAAAATCAATTTTGAAATTTTGAAAACGCCCTAACTCAAAAAATTTTGATATGAAGGTATTGTTTTTCCTTCAATTTAAGATTCTATACAATTTTTAGAATTTTTTGAGACCACGCGGAGCTCTGTAGGACAAACCGTTTGCTCCCTACGAGAATTTAAGGGTTTATATTGAAATCCATATGCATATAAATCAAAACACGAAAATCGCAAAAAATCGCAAAAGAGGCCTAATCTCCGTTCAAATTAGAGCTGACCAAAATGCAATCGATGGTTGGTGATTTTGATTTTTTTTTTTTTTTTGATTTTTTTTCTTCTCTTCATATTGGATGGTTGGTGATTTTGTAGACGAGTGATCTATATAGAAAAATAATAAACCATTGTGTAATAATTTGCAGCGTTTTTTGATTCTTCCAAAATTCGCTAAGATCTCTAACGTCTGACATTGTCTGTAAATCTGGCAACAATGGAAGGTCTTCCAGGTTGGAACAGAACCTGTAATAGTTCTTGTATCTTTCGGATGGAACCTGGGAAGTGCGATGGGCGTCCCGCTAACCCATATCCATTATCCCCGTCCAATAACACGGAGCGGAACATCCCCTCAACACGCTCGCGATCCACATCTCCAAGCTCCTTATAAAGGTCTCAATCCCGCACCAGCTAAGTCCAGCGAGTCCTCCGGTTATTGGCCAATACCCGTTTTTCCCTTCTTTCCCTCCTCCGGGAGACTTTCCGGTTGCGTTCGTCCAATTTATCGCTGGCTTAGCGGGAAGGCAACACTTCTACTGCGGCGAGGGTTAAGCGCTACGCTCCATTTTACTGGTAATCCCGCATTTTCCCGCCAACTATACGCGGGAAAATTCATTTTTTCGAGGTCGAACCTCCGAAGCCCTTTTGGACACCGAGACGTATTTTACGAACGTTCCTAAGCGCACAGGAAAGCCAACCGTGAGGCCATAAAATAAGAAGCGCTCGAGAGATTTCGTTGCAAAAACTTTCCTCTTTACAATATCACGTTTGTTATGTCTCGGAAAGCCTGACTGTGTTCTAACTTCGACTGTCTAGAAAATTGATGATTTTTAGAAATGGTAAAAAGTTAGTTTGAATTCCTAGCACCTACGAATTGCCTTAATTATTAGGAAATGTGATTACTGGTTGCTAAGGACGCAATCACACAATCAAATCATCATACCCAATTTCATCAAAATCGGTCCATAGTAACTAAGGAAGCTGACGCGTAGGGCGGACGGATACTACTTCGATTTTCGGATTCTACGTACCTTAGAACGTAAACCAACAAATTTTGATTCTCATAATTTAAAATAATAATAACAATAATAAAACGGAGATTAGGCCTCTTTTGCGATTCACACTCGTGTTTCTGATTTATCGTAAGTCCAACCCTTAAGTTCTCGTAGGGAGCGAACGGTTTGTCCTACAGAGCTCCGCGTGGTCTCTAAAAATTCTAAAAATTCAACACTATCTTAAATTGATGGAAAAACAATACCTTTATATCAAAATTTTTTGAGTTAGGGCGTTTTGAAAATTGCAACCCTTATTTTTCAACCCTTAGAAGTGACCTACATCAACCACAAATCTTCGGGGCACAACTAGACCCCAAATGGAGCCCACAAGCCAAATTTCATCAAAATCGGTCAATTTTAACTGAGGAAAGTGCCGCGTACGGCGTACGGAGGACGGATGGCCTATGATTATCAATAATGAACCTTTGGAATCGACAAAAAAAAATTTTAACGTTCCCTCAAAATTTGATGGTTTACGTTTCAAGGTACGTAGAATCAAAAAATCGAATAAAAATTTGGCCGTCCGTCCGCCGTACGCGGCACGTTTGCCACTTAGCATTGACCGATTTTGATGAAATTTGGGGCTCCATTTTGGGGTCTAGTTGTGCCCCGAAGATTTTGGTAGATGTAGGTTACGTCTAAGGGTTCCAAAATGAATTTTGAAAACGCCAAAAAATGTTGATATAAAGGTATTGTTTTTCCTTCAATTAGAGATTCTGTAGAATTTTTAAAATTTTTTGAGACCACCCAGAGCTCTGCAGGACAAACCGTTCGCTCTCTACGAGAATTTAAGATTTGGACGTACGATACATCAGAAACACGAGTGTGAATCGCAACAGAGGCCTAATCTCCGTTCAAATTTTAGCTGGCCGAAATACGATCGATGTTTTTCTTCATGTTGGATGGTTGGTGGCTTTGCAGACGAGTGATCTATATAGAAAAATAAAAAATAATAAACCATTGTGTAATAATTTGCAGCGTTTAATCCGATTTTCTGATTCTACGTACCTTGAAACGTAAACCAACAAATTTTGATTTTCATAATTGAAAATAATAAACCAAAATCACCAATCCAGCTCGAAACCGTAAATGATAATTTGTTGGGTTGGGAACAAGGATTCTACCTAATTAGGCTCGAAAGCATAAGTCGATAGGGGTAGTAATAGCTAGGAAGGAGGAAGCTCGGCCCGAAACCGGATAACTTCCTGGGGGGTAAGGAAAGTAAGCAAAATCTACGAAGTATCGAGAAGAGATGAGACAAGAGAAGAAAGAGAGTTGGGCTTATTGAATGAGTCGAGTCAAAGGTTAGAGTAATAATTATCGATATGTATCGATTAATCATGTAATCGATTAATTTGTAATGATTATTCCTTCCTCGCATTATCAATTATCACGGTTAGTTTGCAGGGGCGTCAGGTGAGAATAATCGTCAGGCAAACAGCTTGGCCAGTCTTAGAGGAATAAAAATAATGAAGAACGCAGCAAATGATTTACGATTTTACGACGGTTCTCATAGGGGACCGTCTACACCTCAATCTGAACATTCCTGAAAAACGTCGTCCAATTCAAATGGAAAAGTAGGTGTTACGGCTGTTACAAAGATTTTCCATTTGAGCGTGCGCAGACGCTACTGTTAATTTGGGAGCCATGATTTTCATAGGGGACCGCCCATCTACACCCCAATCCGCATAAAGGCCGGGTCACACTTGTCATACAAGCTTCAGATCCGACTCCGATCAGAGAATCGGATAGACGTCGGAGGGGGCGTCGGATCGGAAAGGGGTGGGCACACCTGTCCGACACGCGTCCGATTTGTTCCCCTCACCACTCGTCAATCGCCTCCCGGCAGTTGTCAAATGTATAGTATATGTACATAAATACATATCTAAGTGTGTGTCATTGCAGACGATAACTCTCCTAAGATTTAACATTAATTAATTCATATTAATTCAAACGCCAACAAATTAAGAATTGCAAACGAAAAGCGAAGTTCGTTGGACAGCGCTCTACGTGTGCAAGGAAGTGCTCAAATGCAAAAAAAAAAAAAAAAAAAGGGGAACTTCTGAATTTTTTTTTTTTTTTTTTTTTTTTTTGTCGTTTTAGATAACTAAGGAAGGAATAGTCTGGGGAAAAATATTTATTTGTCTTGTTTTAGAGCGTTTCATTGAAAAATCGTGACAAATATTAAATGGTTATGGAATTGATTTTCAAAGGTACTAGTGGTATTGATTTTCAAAGGAACAACATTCGAGAGGCATAAAATAACCATAAAATAAGGCATAAATAACCATAACCATGTTGCATGAATGGATACAGCCTCACTACTTCAATAAGTTCTTCCGGGTTGACGGAAGACATTGTAGGAGTACTAAACAAATATAATAAAAGATTATAAAGACCATTTACAAAACAAACACACGAGAAACACAACGACGGCGGACAAAAAATAACTAAAAAAATACCTACCTTCCTTCCGATGCTCTTCCCGCAAATCGGACAGGGAATGGTTGACGAACTCTGAGTCGGATCGGAACAAAAATCGGAGAACAATCGGAGTGGGATCGGTCACGGGTCGGAGAGGTGTGAACTACGCCGTTTAGAGTCCAAAGACATTCCCTCTTCCGACTCCCCTCCGATTCTCTGATCGGAGTCGGATCTAAAGCTTGTATGACAAGTGTGAACCGGCCTTAATGAAGGTACGGGGCGGAGTCCTGGCCAGCCCGATATTTCGTGTCCATAAAATTACCTAGGTTCTATAATATTGGCAGTTTGAAATTATATGATTTTTATGATTCATAGAAACACCAGCAATTAGCACGCAGTTCGACTGCGATCGTCTTTCTTATCTGCGGTGTATCTTTGGAAAAACCTCGACTTATCGGCGAAGGAGGAGGCCGATGAACTTAACCTTCAAAGAACATCGATCCAGGCCGACCTTCCAGCCCACCTGACTTCCTCTCCAGAGAACGGCTTACTTTCTTCGGCATTTTCATCCCTGAGCCTCGAGACAACTTTCCTTCCACAAAAATCGGTCCATCCTCCACTATAACATTTTCCAAACTGTTCTAATGAACAATTATCGAAAATTGAGATAGTAATATAAATTCCTAGATTTTTGCGTAATTAGGTACCTCAGAATGTGCGAATCTCTACTCTAACTTGAGTTTTTGGTTTATTATTTTCAATAATAAACCTTTGGAATCGACCAAGAAAAAAAAAAATGTTAACACCCCCTCAAAATTTGATGGTTTACGTTTCAAGGTACGTAGAATCCAAAAATCGAACAAAAATTTGGCCGTCCGTCCGCCGTACGCGGCACTTTTGCCACTTAGCATTGACCGATTTTGATGAAATTTGGTATGTAGGCTCCATTTGGGGTCTAGTTGTGCCCCGAAGCTTTTGGTTGATGTAGGTCACTTCTAAGGGTTCCAAAATCAATTTTGAAATTTTGAAAAATCCCTAACTCAAAAAATTTCGATATAAAGGTATTGTTTTTCCTTCAATTTAGGATTCTATAGAATTTTTAGAATTTTTTTGAGACCACGCGGAGCTTTGTAGGACTAACCGTTCGCTCCCTACGAAAATTTAAGGGTTTAAATTGAAATATAAATATATATATAAATCAAAACACGAGTGTGAATCGCAAAAGAGGCCTAATCTCCGTTCAAATAAGAGCTGACCGAAATGCGATCAATGGATGGTGATTTGGAATTTTTTTTTGATTTTTTTGATTTTTTTTTTTGATTTTTTTTTTTTATATTGGATGGTTGGTGATTTTGTAGACGAGTGATCTATGTAGAAAAAATAATAAACCATTGTGTAATAATTTGCAGCGTTTTTGGTTGGTAAAAATGGCGCAAAATTATTCATTATTAAATGACCTGACTGTAGATCCGTAGGTCTACTGTCTGTATTTTTTCCCCAAATGGGGAACCCCTGTTATGATGGCAGATTTGGATTCTTCATAAATTTGAAAAAAATTACCCGCGCTGAAAAAGTCTATAAGCGGGTGTGGCACATAGCTTACTCGTATCCATAACAAGGTTATACAGATGACCCGATGCATAGCAGCAAATCTCAAAACAACAATCTCCAAGTACCTTCCACTACCCTCATTGGGGACCATCGACCCTCCAATCCGTACAAACCCTGAAAATTTCATCAAAATCGGATAGAAAATGAGGAAGTTATTGTTGTCACAAGGAAATTCACGTTTGCGCAGGCGTAGTGGCTACAATCAGCCCCTACGCAATGATTTTCACAGGGGACCACCTACTCGCCACCTAATCTTATTAATCTAGTACAATTTTATCAAATTCGTATGAAATGTGTGGAAATTATGGCTGTTACAAGGAAATTGACGTATGCGCATGCGCAGTGGCTGCTATCAGTCAGAGGTGATGATTTTCATCTACACGCCAACCAGCACAATCCCTAAAAATCACGATCCCAGAAAATTTCATCGAATTCGGACTATAACTCTTGATATACTCTTGAAATTTTGATTTTGGGGATTTATTTTTCAACCTTGAAAAGTGAGAACAATGCTGCGACTATCTTGGTAGACTCCCAAGCAAAAACGCTGCAAATTACTACACAAAGGTTTATTGTTTTCCTTTATAGATCACTCGTCTGCAAAGAAAACGGCTTTGCCATTGTGACCATCTACCAACCATAGGTACTACCTGTCTACCACATACCTACTTCACAATCAATTTTATTTGCAAGAAATAATAAAGATTTCGATGAAATTTTCAGGAATTTCGCGTATAGGCGTGTAAATGGTCCCCTATGAAAATCATTGCCCCCAGACTGACAGTAGCCACTGAGCATGTGCAATCGTGAAATCCTTTTAATAGCCATAACTTTTACATTTTCCAACAATATTCAGTCCGTTCCGTGAAGTCTCTCTATGAGGGTAGTGCTAGGGAATAAAGAATCATAAAGAATGATGTTTTGAGATCAACTATTATGTGCCTACGTGCCACTACGTGCCATACCCACTTGGCAGACGCTTTTCTTATGAAAATATTTTTCAAATTCTCTTTTTAAGATAGTGTTGAGTACTTTAAGGTTATTTCAGTTACGATCATGATTCTTAATCAAAAACGATGTTTTTGACCCGAAAACGACTATTAGTAGTAGGTTACAATTTTGGACTTATAACTACTTTTGAATCGAGATTATCCGGAGAAGAAAATACCATCCATTTCTCTAAAACACCCTAGGTAATATGTATAGGGCTAGATTTTATTTGAAATGGAGTGATTATTGGTTGAAGATCTCACGGTCTGCCTATATGGCAATTCGTGTGTACCTACAGCGCTCATGAATTATTCACCGAATCGACAAACGGAAACGTCGCGCGCGGTGAGCGGCGCTGATCGTCGAGGACCAGTTCGGCCGTGGCGGATAAAAGCTTGTTTATTCAAGGAGTTTGATTAGATAGAACCGCTGCTCTGTCCTACCGCACTGTCCCGCATCTCTGTCCCACCGCCCGTCCCGCGTCTCTGTCCCGCCCCTCTGGACCCGCGTCTCTGTCCCGCTTGTTCCCTCGCCAATCAGACCCGAAACGCGCGGTTCCTCCCCGATAGGTCAACCTTCAGCTGGGCGGACGATAGGTTTGTTGGTGTAAACAGCGGGCGGGAGTCGAACCCCAAATAGAAAACCGAGACCCCCCGACGATAATTCGCGTGTTCCCGATAAACATCGGCAGGCGATGGTGAAAACCAACGAAACTCCGACCAGAGAGTAACAATTCCACGTTGGACGATATAATCATTGGGAAAACTATTGTCGTATTTGTTACACAATTCCCTCTGGCAAGCTCAAGGGTACAGCATTGTGTGTACTCAGCATTACTAGATTTTTCTTTTCAATAAAAGCAGGACCTAACAAAAAGACAATTTTCAAATACTGAAAAACTCTTATACTTTTGGTCTATTATTTTCAATAATAAGCCTTTGGAATCGAGCAAGAAAAAAAAAATTTTAACACCCCCTCAAAATTTGATGTTTTACGTTTCAAGGTACCTACGTAGAATCCGAAAATCGAATAAAATTTTTAGACTACTTACGATCGACTCTGAGAGACTGCAAGTGTGTGTGATGCAGGGTTGTCGTACATACACGATACACCCTACCTACCTAGGTAGGGCGTACCGTAGCATATATAGATATTAGCTTTCTGCACAATATAGGTACATTATTTTAGTCAAGGTTTGGGTTAGGTTTAGTTAGGTTCTTCTCTACAATATCAATGAAAAAAGTCCATTAAAATAGCATGAATTAATGAGCGAATTTAAAAAAAAACGCTTGCATACGAGTCTGCAACGCATTGGGACATTTTCATGTCTTTACCTATGTCAACTAAAAACAGTTAATAGGAGAGGTAGGTACCATGTAAAGAGGTAGGTACTACTAAAGAGTGTAGATATATTATGTTACAAATTGACACAATTATTAATATTAGGAGGTAGGTACCTAATTTCAATAAAATAGACGATTCCGGATTAATTATCTTCTACACTCACGATCATTTGTTTGTAAACAAAATATGAGAACAGTTATGCCCATAGCTCCGCTATTCGTATAGTCAATAATATTGACTATATTATGTTATGGAGAACATGAAAATGTTCGTTAAATCGAGAGCTTTCCAACGAGTGGTGAACGATTTTTGTGGGTTAAAAAAAAGTGTAGAAAAGGAACAAACCTAACAACGGGGTCGTTGTAAGCGGAAATCATTATAAAGGCACTGTAACACAATTTCGTTACGCAATTTCGTGACAGTTTTTTGTGCTATGTGCCAGGGCAAAGACATGAAAATGTCAAAAAATTTCCGTCCGTCCGCCGTCCGCCGTACGCGGCACTTTTCTTAGCTGCACTGGACCGATTTGGTTCAAATTTGGTATATGGGCTCCATTCGGGGTCTAGTTGTGCCGCTAAGCTTTTGGTTGATGTAGGTCACTTCTAAGGGGTGAAAATTAAGGGTTGAAATTTTCAAGAGTGCCCTAGCTCGAAAACTCTCGAAATAAAGGTATCGTTTTTTCACCAATTTTAAATAGTACTGAATTTTTAAAAACTTTTGAGACCACCCGCAGCTCTGTAGGACAAACCGTTCGGTCCCTACGAGTACTTGAAGGTTTTTCTTCGATAAAACAGAATCATGAGTGTGAATCGCAAAAGAGGTCTAATCGCCGTTCAAATTTTATCTGACTAAAATGCGATCGCTGTTTATTTCTTTGATTTGTATACAGTTTTGCCTTCTGCGTAACCAGTAATCTAATTTCCATATGAATATCCATATGAATATGAATTTCCATATGAATTCCATATGAATTTCCATATGAAGTTTTCTATTTTTCGAATCGAGAGTGAAGCGTTTAGTTCTTTCTAACACATTTGATTGTGAAGGTGTGAAGTCAGTATGGTGTGGTAGGTAGTACCTACCATTAGTTGGTAGGTAAAAAAAGTTGGTAGGTAAAAAAAATGTTGGTAGGTAAAAAACGCTGCAAATCATTGCCCAAAGGTTTATTATTTCTGTATAGATCACCCTCCTGTATAGATCACTGGTTCTCCATCAATAGCACCTACCACCATCTGTATTCTTCCTTGACCTTCACTCTCAAATTTCAGCTTCCTGCGTTCAATAGGAGTGAAAATGGCTTCGGAGCTCACTCAGCTGATCAGTGATCTGAAGAGTGAAGAAGCTCTTTTGGCGGCTTTACTTCCCTGCCTTTTTAAATTGCGAGTAAAAGGAACTTGTTATTGCATTTTTGTGTTGATTTGAATTGTTGTGTTGTTCTTCTTTGCTACATTGTAATCTTGGGATAACTGCAAGTTAGAGGAGCGACGGTAATGCGGTCGCAAGCGTGATCACCTGGTAAGATATCAGAAATGGTAGTTCGTTGAAGTGGCAGTAGGTAGCGCTGAAACACGACAACACTTTCTGGGGGCTAGACTCTCCTCAAATCATTGCTCAAAGGTTGATTATTTTCTGTATAGATCACTCTTCTGTATAGATCACTGGTTCTCCATCAATAGCACCTACCACCATCTGTATTCTCCCTTGACCTTCCCTCTCAAATTTCAGCTTCCTGCGTTCAATAGGATTGAAAATGGCTTCGGAGCTCACTCAGCTGATCAGTGATCTGAAGAGTGAAGAAGATCTCCTCGAATGCTGGAAACGCCTGGAAGAGCACTGATCAGCTGAGTGAGCTCCGAAGCCATTTTCAATCCTATTGAACGCAGGAAGCTGAAATTTGAGAGGGAAGGTCAAGGGAGAATACCAGTGATCTATACAGAAGGGTGATCTATACAGAAAATAATAAACCTTTGTGCAATGATTTGCAGCATTTTTAAACCATCCTCAAAACAGAATAACTAGGTAACAATGCATAAAATATAATTTGGTAACCTTTAATGATTCTTTCATTATCATTGCACAATTCAGTCTTCAAAATACCTACCACACCAAGTTTTTCAGTTCAAGTAGTTAGCCATTTCTATTCTGATTTAAGGAACAACTAGATATAAATTATCATCAGAAAAAACGAAATAATCACAAAGGCAGACGTTTAATTTATACAAAAATGACCTAGTAAACGAACGAACTACAAATTTATTGAAATTTGTAATCTCACTCGGGACTCTTTAGCAGGAACATCCTTTGCAATGGCCTCTACCTTGGTCCGTGAGGCCGAGAATTTAGACTCAAACATACATTTTACCAGCTTAGAGGTTCAGTCAAGGGAGGGAAAACATTGCATCTGTTCAGTTATGTGATACACATAGGTACCTTCTTTAGCAGCAAGGAGGAAATTTTCTTTTGTCAGTTGAGTCTGCTTGAAAAAATTTAGACAAGCATTGGCTTGATGAGGCAGCGTTCGAAGCATTTACATGTCGTTGGTTTTTTATGTGCCTGATTATGGACCTCCTCCCACTGTTAGATATGTCCACATCGCATTTACATAACTTGCAGAAAACGATGTCAGAGAAATTCCTCTTGTAGCTGTTTAATGAAATGACATTTCCTTTGCGTTCGACCCATCGTTACTTTTGAGGATAATATCAGCACGAAATCTTATGAGGAAAAACAATCAGCAGGAACACTAAACACTTGAAGAGAAATAAGGGGGGTGGGTAGTAGGGCTTCGACATTGATAAGTAATAACGTGATAATGATAACTTAAGTTGTTGTATACGATCCTCTTTGTTTCTCCTAATCTATAAAACCATGTCGGGTATTTTTTTGGTTTGGTTGGTTACCTGCAGGACCACTCACACGAAAGCAGTACATTTTAGGGTCCTTTCTAGGTGTAGGATCTTTACTGCTGAAAGTAGCAGGTACACAAAGCAAAATACCTACTATTGTGCACCACAACTAACTGACAAATTCTCAAATTCGAAACTTGATTCACACGGTCATGTAGCTGGTCTCCTATGACATAGGAATGATGTAGCTGGTCTCCTATGTCACTAATCATGATTTGGTTGATAATATTTCCTTTTTTCACGTGTACGGTAGCTCCTACTGATTGATATCAATTTGCATTCTTCTGAAAACCAGCCCCCTACCTCCCTCCAAGTTCGAGCAAAGTCGAGTAAAATCGCAAGAAATTGAAGTAATTTTCATGAAAATCGGACCATAATTTCATGTAAACTTGTACCTATTGGCCACGAAAAAATCTCTACAAATTTCTACACATAATTTTATTATTTTTCGGTATAGATCACTAGCCTGCAAAGAACACGTCTTCATTGCAGAAGTATATTACGACGATTCCACCTATCCAATATCCTCGCTGAAATGGACTCTACGCTCGATAGCCCCCCCCCCCTCCCCCCGCGGGTTATTTGTTGAGTTTATTGCCGCTTGACTCGCCATGGAATCTACCAGTAGGTAAATGAGCAGAAAATGCGACCGCGATCTTCGAATCGAATTTCAGGTCACTCAGTTGTTCTTCGTTAGAAACAAAATACAAAATTTCGAAATAAAGGCACCCACAACTTTTGTCGGTAGGTACTTTCGATCAAGAGGTAAGTAATAGTTATGGACAAAGCCGAGTTCTTAGGAGACGGGTGATCTTTGCAGAAAAGTATTAAATCATTGTGAAATAATTTGCTTCGCCTTTTTGAGAATTTGGAAACAGAATAGTCAAAAACGGAGTTGCAACTGCTCCCGAGTCTACCAAGGAAGGTTTTCACTTTTCAAGGTTGAAAAAATGTTTCCCAAAATAAACTTCCCCATAATGCTAAGTAGGTACGACGGACGGACGGGAATTTTTTTTTAACCCTAGGATGGCACACCTGTTTTTCGCATACATAAACAGCACACTGGGGTCAATTCTGACCCCAAAATTTAAATTCCTCTAATTTAAATTTAAGACAGAAATGTAAATTTATTTTTAGGTTGTAAAAATCTATTGATAGCCTGTTTGTTGAAATAATATTTTTGTATATATTATATACAAAAAAAACAGTTTAAACCAAGAATAAATTTCGGTTTTGAATATAGTTTCGTAAAAAGTCAATAAAAATATGGAAATGAATGAAATTTCTAAAATTTGAAATTATATTTTGTTGAAGGTTTTTTTAAAATAGATTCCACTATCAGCTTTCCAAGTTGTCAATATTTGGAATTAAATATTTAAAAAATCATTTAATTCTATGGAATAGTTTCGATAATAGATCAGCTCAAAGATGACCCTTTTTTGAGTTTGACTGACGACTTTCACCATCGCTTTTATTTCTCTGCTTTTCAAAAAAATTGTATTATCACTCCTGTATTATTGTGAATTTATATAGTATACTTGCTTTGGCTCAAAGTAGGGGCTTCTCGCGGTAAATGGAAAAATAAGAAATTTAGAAATCAATGTACCTACGTATGTATAAATCTTGGCACACCTATTTTTCGCATGTATGCGAAAAATAGGTGTGCCAAGATTTATACATACGTACATTGATTTCTACATTTTTTGTATACAAAAACGGCACACTGGGGTCAATTCTGACAAGAATGAATAGAAAGTCACACTGGGGTCAAATAGTCCCCCACACAAAAAAAGGCAACCGATTATAGCACACTGGGGTCAGATGTGGCCCATAGCACGTTTGCAAGTTAACTGCACGAACTCTAGCGAGTGACTGACCTTAACCACTGACAAAGGGGCTCAGAAGGAGTTCCAACTTTATTTACAAAATATCCCTGTTCAAAGAAAAAAAATTTTAAAAATAGATACACGGCCAAATGTAAATTGTGGGGTCACGAATGACCCCGGTGTGTCATCCTTGTTACAGGGACGTTCTCTGGAACAAGTAATCCCTTCAACTAACATCCAAGATTTTCATACGATTCTACTAATTAGTTTAGGGCGTAATCATTTGTCGTTATTACACTAAGATCTCCTTATTGGATCGGTTTTATTGGAGAAAAGAGTGAAGTCGAATAGGAAGCGATTCGTTGTTCGGAATTGGTGTTAGCGAACCTTTCAGGAGGGGGAAAAGAGCAGTTTGCTCGACCCTCAACAACACTCTTCAAGGAGGCAAACAGTCGAAGGTCCATATTCGAACTTGAGCCATCCGAACGAAAACAACCCTCGGCCAAAGTATTAGCTTCCGGGAAGGTCGGCCATTGCGAGGAATGGTCACCCTGACCGCCCTCCAGCTCTCACCCCAGGCGCTCCCAACTCGTCTGGAACTTGTGTAAGCATTACTCTTTATTATCTGACCTCCAAACAGGGAAAGATCCCTTCTTATTAGGTTTTCTCCCCGAAGAGGCACCCTCTTGAAAATTGGATCGAGTCCAAAAGGTAGAAGGGTCCAGGGAGGAGAGTTATATTATGGTCGACTCAATCAAGACAAGTGAGCCTGGCACATAGATTCATTATTATGTCGTGAGCCATAACATGAGACCCCTGATGTATCGTCCTCTCCGTGAGATACAGGCTACGTCGTTTTTCCCATTTCACGATCCTCCTCCCCTTTCTATCTACCGTTTTTCTCTTTTTTTCCCCAAACAGGTGCATTTTGTTCCTGTGGGATGCGGACAGGTGCGTTCGTCTTTCATGCCTCAAACGCGTCGCCACTCTCCCTTTGAGTATTCTTTTTAGTGAATGTTCAACGAAGAAAAGAAGCTATTGCTAGACTCAAAATTTTTAGTATGCAATTTTTGATTTTTTGCTTCCGAGTCTACCTAGGTAGCGGAGGCTTTGTTTTCACTTTTCAAGGTTGAAAAAAAAATTCTCCAAAATCAAATTTTCCATTTGCGTTTCACGTTTCAAACCTTGCTGATCAATTTTGGTTCCGTGTCTGTCTGTCATAAAATCCTTGCCACATCCATAACTTCTACATTTCTCATTCAATTTCAATAAAGAAGAAAGGAAAAGATTCTATCTTCATTTCTATTTGGTTGGTGGTTGGGGTTGAAATTTTCAAAAATACCCTAGTAGGTAGTAGGTACCTACGGTTGGTAGGGAGGGATCTATACGGAAGGGTGATCGATGCAGAAAATAATAAACCTTTGGGCAATGATTTGCAGCGTTTTTTTTTACCTATCAACATTTTTTTTACCTACCAACTTTTTTTTACCTACCAACTATTACTACGTACCACACCATACTGCCTTCACACCTTCACAATCAAGTTTATTAGAAAGAACTAAACGCTTCACCCTCGATTCGAAAAATAGGGAGCTTCATATGGAAATTTGATTACTGTTTGCTCAGAAAGCGAAACTGAATACAACTCGAAGAAATAAACAGCGATAGCATTTTAGTCAGATAAAATTTGAACGGAGATTAGACCTCTTTGGTGATTCACAGTCGTGATTCTGTTTTATCGAAGGAATACCCTTAAGTACTCGTAAGGAGCGAACGGTTTGTGCTGCAAAGCTCCGTCTCAAAAATTTTAAAAATTCAAAACTATTTAAAATTGGTGATTTTGAGAGTTTTCGAGCTAGGGCACTCTTGAAAATTTCAACCCTTAATTTTCACCCCTTAGAAGTGACTGACATCAACCAAAAGCTTCGCGGCATAACTAGACCACAAATGCAGCCCATATACCAAATTTTAACCAAATCGGTCCAGTGTACGGCGTACGGGGGAAAATTTGTTATCCGATTTTCGGATTCTACGTACCTTGAAACGTAAAATAACAAATTTTGAGGGGGGTTAAATTTTTTTTTTCTTGCTCGATTCCAATGGCTTATTATTGAAAATGATGAACCAAAATGCTAAACGATGAACATCGGGACTCTTGGTAGCATAAAATAAAGTTAGCTGATCACAGAACTTCTAATTATTATAATAATAATAGGTAATTATGAACAATTTATTGGCGAATTTAATACTATTAACAATAATTGTTAATTATTAATAATTACGAATCATTCGTAGAGCAAACGTCATAAATAAGACATGAATAATCTAATAATAATAAAAAAAATACTCAAGGCACTTATAACGCTTGGATGACATCATGAGGACACTGATCTCCTCGAATGAGGTACATTCGCGTTTTTGGCATGATAATGTAAGGGCACTTCCATCACATCTAGATATGGCTTTCGATTCGTGCTAATTAGCATTAATTAGCCGAATATCGACTAATTTACTGAATAGTATACCTCAAGCTTATGCAAATGGCACTAAAAACTAAAAATCGAAAAATTCTCACATTCGCGATTTTACTTTTTTTAATCTTAGAGAGTAGATTCTAAGTCATATTTAAAGTTGGTATGAAAATGTTGGCAATTTAACTAAATTCAATTTCGAATACTCTTGGAATAGTTTTTACACCGAGAGTGTCGCTGTTCACTGTTCACTGTCCTCGGGCTCTTCCTCTTGTCAAGTGCGCCAAACAAGGAAGCTCACACGTAACAGATGTAATCAAAATCGTAACACTTGTAATAAACGGAATAATCAAGCGGTGTTGCGGTATCGGTTATTAGGTGATATTACGTCGAGAGGCGGTAAAATAATTTTCCCCCTCTGGGAGCTCCTTTCTCCTTGATTATTATCAGTTTTCTCAGGAGACCACACACACACACACCTTCACACCAGCTAGCACAATAATGCATGCAAATTATATCTACAGAGTGCTTCCTGGAGTCGGGAGCTTCGGCTTGACAAATAGAAGTGAGGGAGAGTTGCGGGCCCGAACGTGGCTGAAGGGGTAAATTCAAATTACTGAAGCTCTTTGGTGTCATTAATTGAGTCACTAATTAATTAGTTGCCGCCAGCTCTGAGTGTGGAAAAGTAGACCAACTTTTAACCAGATTGAATATATTCAAACGCGCCGAATATTGATTCATCGTGTTTCCGTTCCTAGAAAAACCAACACGTTGCGATAGAGAAATTTGGGTCCTTCAAAATCAAAAGTTTTAGTGATTTTTGAACAACTTTAGTTTCCTTGGCTGTAAGTCACTCTCTGTTTGTGGTCAATCCTCGTCCCGGGCATAACTAAACGAAATCATGTCCTTCCTAAGTGTCTCTAAGTGAGAACAAGAGTATCCCTAATTAAATCCGCGAGTGACTTGAGATCAAGTTCACGTTCATGGCGTTATGAATTTTCGTGTAGTGAACTTTGATTAAGAATTTAGTATTGGGAATTTGACTAAGTCTATCTGACTGATGTTAAGGTGAAATAAATTTATTTTCTATAGAAGGTGAATTAATAAGTAAAAAGTGAAATACAAGAAAATACTCGCGGAATACCTTATGAATTACTGCAGTAGGTATTGGGGTTGGTCTGCTGAAACGAGGTTACCTGCAAGGGCGAAAAAGATCCAGGACTTCTTCTCTAAGCACGATGATCATCACAAGGAAGACAATTTTCGACTGACTTTGTCTCTCGATTTAAAAAAATTACCACAGACTTTCTTTGCTAAGTTGATTAAATGCGATACAGCTATGTGCCACATGCGTTTGGCGTGATTTTGGTTTATTACAGAACCTCTGGAATCAAGCAAGGAAACAAATTTTTAACCCTCCCCTCCCCCAACTCAATGAAAATTTGATGGTTAACTATTTAAGGTATGTTAAATCCAAGAACATCTGCGTACCTTGAAACGTAAACTATAAAATTTTGAGGTGGTGGTTTCAGACCTTTCAGACGTTTCAGACCTTCCTGAACAATTTTGGTTCCGTGTCTGTCTGTCTGTGTGTCTATCATGAAATCCTTGTAACGGGCATAACTATACGAAGTTATAGTCCGATTCCGATGAAATTTTCAGGGATTGTGCGGGTTGGCGTGCAGACAGTCCCCTTTGAAAATCATCACCTCCGGACTGATAGTAGCCGCTGCGCATGCGCGAACGTGAATTCCTTCTAACAGCCATAACTTCCACATTTTCCATCCGATTTCGTTGAAATGATCAGGATTTATGCGAATTAGGTTGTAGATGGTCCCCAATTTAAATCAAGGCCTTAAAATTGACAGTAGTCTCTGCGCATGCGCAAACGGAAAATCCCTTTAACCGGAATCCTTGTGCCGGTTGACGTGGATTCCCCTATAAGGGTAGTGCAAGGTAATAAGAGATTGATGTTTTGAGATTAACTACTATGCATCGGATAATCTTCACAATCGGGCTATGAATACGATGAAGCTATGTGCCACACGCACTTGGTAGACTTTATTTATTTGGTAGATTCCAAAGGTTTATTATTAAACATTAATAATAACGAAAATTTAATAAAAAATTATCCGATTGATGAATTTTGGTTAAAGGGTTCCTTTGGGGTCTAGTTGTGCCCCGAAGTTTCTGGTTATTGATTGTCACTTCTGAGAGGTGTAAAGTGAGGGGACGTTTTCAAAATGCCTTAGCTCGGAAACTTCCAACATACAAAGAAGTACTAATTTTTCATTTATTTAAAATTTCTACAATTTTACACTATCTAGATCTTTGTAGGACCAAACGATCCCTTAACGAGGATAAATGATCACCTAACTAGTGAATGTTCCATGATATTTTTTCATCAATTGCTTCCAAGTCTACCAAGGCATCCGAAGCTTTGTTTTCACTCTTCAAGGTTGAGAAAAAAAAAGTTTATCCAAAATCAAAATTTCCACTCGCATTTTACGTCTTAGACCTTCCTGAACAATTTTCGTTCCGTGTCTGTCTGCCATGAAATCCTTGTAACGGGAAAAACTATACGAATTTGTAATATCGCCCCCGACTGATAGTAGCCACTGCGCATGAGCAAACGCTAATTTTCTTGTTGCAGCCATAATATCTACATTTTCCAAACAAATTCCATGAAATGTTAAGCAATTATGTGGATAGTAGCGATTCCTTATGAAAATCATTGCTTCCAGACGGATAGTATCCAATGAGCAAGCGCAAACGTGAATTTCCTTGTAATACCAATAATTTCGATTTAGGGTAGTGTTCAAAACTAATGAAAACTCCCGAACGATCTATGGTAGGTTGTAAAATGGGCAATTAATGTGAAATTTATCAGACCCACGTGTTAGCTTGACTAACTTGCTAGCTTGCTCAAATTGAATCAGAAACACGAGTATGAATCGCATATGATTGTTCACGGAAGTGAGGGAAATTTCAGCTAATCAAATGCGCATAAACCGTCGTATAATTTGCGGCGGTTTTTTTTTCCTTCGACTGTCACCGACGGAGTTGACGCGGTTATTGAACAACAATGCCGTTCAACGAGTCCCTTGAGGTTCGTGGAAAGCGCGGGTTGAAGATGAAGACAAACCGTTCAAACCAAGTTCAGGTTCAGACAGTTTGAAAAGGACAAGAGGCGGCAAAACGATGCGTTGAACAGGACGAGGGGGAAGTCTGGTGATTATGGCTCAATTGTGAGCCAAAACTCGAGCTCAACTACCGCCATTCCCTAACACCTTTCCAGACCAATCTGCAGCTTCCACGTATGGAATTTTCTTACTTCTGTGCTTCGCATAACACATTTTTCAGTCCCATTTCATTTAAACTCCTGTTAATATTAATAAATTGATAGAAAACAAAAAGGTCCAAAACATGACTATACCTACTGTAATTACTTTACTCTTGATAGGAAGGTATTCGAGCAGCCAATCAATCAATTTTGGTCCTCCAAAATCCAAATTTTTTCTCGCATTCAAATGATGTAAGTACTTAATTTTAATAAATGACACAACACACACCCACAGACATTCTCTATCAACACACACGCATTTTCTAAGGCAGCTTGGTAGGTACTCAGTTGACCGATAGATTTCGTGTGAGAAGTGTATTATGGGACCCTTGAGTTAACCATACTGCCAACGCACTAATACGAAAATGACAACGTAAGTAAAATTACTTCTACGTTGGTGGCACTGCTTCACGTTCAAAATTTATTTAATCGTTGAAGATATCAGATTACTCTTCGGATGACTTCTTGGATTATTTTTTCAAGTTTTGTTTTTCAAGTTTTGTTGGCAACACTGTTTCTCGTTCAAATTAGTTTACACAGCGAAGTTATCTGGCTTCTTTTCTAATAACGTCAGAGACCTTTTTTTACCAGCAAGCAAGAATGGATTTATGCTGACAGTATTTGTTTATTTGTTTATTTATTTGTTTATTTGTATAATACACGGGCATATTCATGCCCAGTAACAGAGTTAGTATGAAATCCCAAACAGTTTAACTCATAATATAAAAAAAAACAATAACTAATAATTCAACATCTATGGTATTAACAAACTCTCATATAAATAACAATTACTGAAATTAACAAGTTAACATATACTCTGTCAGCACTTTGAGAGCTGTCGACGGGTTACAGAAAGACACCAGCACCGGACGACTTTTATGGGCGACAGGCCTTCCGACACGCACGACCCTTCGAACACCAGACTCCATGTCAATGGAGAATCCAGATAGTATTCTAGCCACAGTAGATTGAATTGTATTGGCTCCTATAGGCGTATTTATATTTATTTAAGAAACAAATGGGTGCTATTCCGAGTGCCTATTAACCAGTACAACCAGCTTGACTCCATTCTTGCTTTGTATTATACAGGGTGTCCAAGTAGGGTGTCCTAACTAACCTCCCCCCACTTATTTTCTCATTTTATAGTGTAAGGAAAAAATCGGATTAACGCTATTCTTCATAATTTTTTGAGTAGAATCCAAAAATGACAAAATTGCGCAGTGCGCAATCGCGCAACCATGCGCAATCATGATCAACTTTGTTTTTTTCAAATGAGAATCCCCATTTTTTATTGCAAATTCGGATTCTACGTCAAATTTTATGAACATTTTACTTCGACAACTTTTTTTTTCAAACGCGCGCAGCCCGCTCAGCGAGCGCTCAAAGATGCGCCCCAGAGATTGGGCCAAAGTTGAGATGAAGGTAAACCTCAAGTGCGGCACAATACTTAGCACTGTTTTTCCACGCTGAATCGCGTGGTGATGTCCCTTTCTTGATTTGATTTCATTTCACCGTATCTACAGCCGAAAAAGTCACTTTTTGAGGAGGAAATCATTTATTTTCTTATGAAGGATAATAAATCATCCTGATAAAATGTAAAAAAATTGAAATTTTAAAATTGTAAGATAACGGGAAACTTCTACATAATTATCACAAAATTTTGCAGAATAATTTTCAGTTTTCTAAAACATGATTGGATGAACAATGATTGAAACAATTAAGCGATAAACTCTTAATAATAACTCTTGATAAATTAAGAACTCTTAAATAAACTCTTAATGTAGACTGTGTTTTCTACCTGCACAAAGGAGTAATAATTCGAGAAAAAAACAATACTCAGAAAAGATTCCTCGGAAAATCGATGATTTCCTCCTCCAAAGTGACTTTTTCGGCTGTAGATACGGTAAAATGAAATCAAATCAAGAAAGGGATATCACTACGCGATTCAGCGTGGAAAAACAGTGCTAAGTATTGTGCCGCACTTGAGGTTTACCTTCATCTCAACTTTGGCGCAATCTCTGGGTTGTGCATCTTTGAGCGCTCGCTGAGCGGGCTGCGCGCGTCTGAAAAAAAGTTGTCGAAGTAAAATGTTCATAAAATTTGACGTAGAATCCGAATCTGCAATAAAAATGGGGGTTCTCATTTGAAAAAACAAAGTTGATCATGATTGCGCATAGTTGCGCGATTGCGCACTGCGCAATTTTGTCATTTTTGGATTCTACGCAAAAAATTATGAAGAATAGCGTTAATCCGATTTTTTTCTTACACTATTAGAGAAAATAAGTGGGGGGAGCGAAGT
Organism: Apolygus lucorum; assembly: GCA_009739505.2. NCBI lineage: Eukaryota > Metazoa > Arthropoda > Insecta > Hemiptera > Miridae > Apolygus > Apolygus lucorum. Next base: position 2,648,349 of record CM019177.2, read on the forward strand.
TACTTGGACACCCTGTATAATATTTGGACACGTATTTTAAATAATTTATTGTTTCGTGATGTCTTCAGAAAAGAAGCCAGATAACCTCGCTGTGTGAACTGATTTTGGACAAGAAACAGTGCTACATCACAACCCAATTCTTGGGAAAATTAATCAGTGACGTCACCATCGTCATGAATAATGACACTGATTAAACCAATTTTGAACGATAAGAGAAGCGGTGTTGTTATGTAAATTTTTATAATCAAATGTTATGTCTCGGTCTTGTGATTACTAAATCCAAATCCATTGTCGGTATGGTTTTCCTCACCTGATATTTGTTGAAATTAATGAAATATATTCTTGTTCGAAATTCTTTGCAGAAAAGTTGTATTTTCTTGATAAAGTTAATTTTGACAAAAATTATTCCTTAAATGTGTACAGTGCCTTCCGGTTTCAGTTCTTGTTTAGATTTGTTATCCAGTACGAACATACGTTTGTTATCAACCTCATAGTAATAATTCGTAGACATTTTTGCGTAAGTTTGTTGGCAGTATGTTTGACTCAAATGCCCCATAAACAACTCATGTACTCTGATGTAATGAACGTGGTAACGCTTCTTGAGTCGGGAAGTGAAGATCGGCCGCAAATGTGCGATATCAACCGTGACAGTCGGAAAAATAATGGAAACCTCCCGTTAATAATTATTATATGATGAAATATCTCATTCGCCGAAAATGGAGATGCGTGGTCTTAATTCTTGTACGTCGATATTATGGGAATGTAATAAATTTATGTGTTGTAAACACATAGAGTCAATCGTGCTTTGATCATTGCAAACTTCGCCGAACCAACAGGTTATGTTCCGATATTGTTATTCCATCTTTGTTACCAAGCTTTACTTTACTGTCCACCCAATATGGAAGACGTCTCTCGTTTCTATACAAATTGTATCAAGTCAGACAATGTTGACAAGAAATTAGGCATTGCAATGTCGCAATTACGTTGAGTAGATGGAGACTAAAATGATTTACTAGTACTTACTCAGCAGCATACAGTCAAATACTACGCTCTAGGGTGTCTTGATGAATTATATCGATGTTGTCTGACAATGTACGTAAAACCCCTATAGACTTAGATTCGTACAAAAGAATCCATTTTCGTAGCTACATTTAATAAACTTGGTCTCAAAGTTTGGTCTTGATTCGTATTACAAAAGCGGAAAGTTTTCCACGGAGGATAAAGAGATGAAAACTCCTATAAAGGAAAAACCCTTTGGTTGCCGGAGAAAAGACGTAGTGGAAGAAGGGTAAGGAGTGTAAGAGGGGTACCTACTTCCTTCGGCAAATTGCCTTGATGCTGAGACCCCCAACCCGCACCGAAACGTCTCCATTCCTCATCTCGCTCCTTTTCTCCCGGACGACGTTTTCTCTCTCGACTCTGTTTTTTTTCCTCTTCTCCCGCAAAAAAAGAAGAAAATCTTACAGTTTTCCTGACGTTCCCTTGAAATAGTGTCCGGGCGCACCTTCCGCTTCCACCCGGTCATCCGATACTCTTCTCTCCCCGTATTCCAGGGAAATCCGATGGAAAAATTCACGTTCAAACGGTTTCTCCGAAGAATTTTCCTCCAGCGCAAGGGTTTGTGAAGTGAGAATCATAGCGCCAGTTCTGAAACTTGGAATGGAACAACTGAGGCTTGGACGACAGGATCTTTCCAGTAGTAGGTACTACAAGCTCTAAAATCCCATTCGTGCAGCCTGGATGAATAAGGAAATTTTCAAAGTTTCTATGTCCTTACTTTAAAAGCATCAAAAAATATTCTACTTGCCTCCACCAACTCATTAAGTATCAACGCGTGAATTGATGGTTTTTCCCAATTGCCTGAAATAAATGGAGAATAATCGACTGCTTTGAATAGAATTAGGAGCCTTTTAACCTTCTTGAGTCCTGAGTGTCCTTGTGAGAGGTGATATTCATTTGATGAATCATCAGTCATTGAGACCTACGAATGGGCTCTTTCTGTCTGTTTAACAAGTCAATCATTGAAAGATACCTAGGCGAACCATAATATGGTATTATTATATTATAAACTGTCATTATTATTATTATAAACATATTATATTATAAACTGTCAGTAGTTAGGCATTTTTATAGAATAAAAACCTGACAAGAGAGCCAGACCGAGGCCTATGAATTTTTAAAGTTTCGACCGTTTATGACGTCACAGTGGGCTGGGGGGTCCCGCCCAGGCGAGAGGGGCGCGTGACGTCATAAACGGTCGAAACATTGAAAAATCATAGAAACAGATCTACTCACGCTAGAAGGTCGCGGTTGGTGCCAAAATTCTCAGGATGTAGTCTACTTTCGATTAAAAATCTTTAAAAAATCAAGGCGCACCCCCCATTCAGAGCTGCGCCCTTCAAGAAATAAAAAGGTAGGCCCTAACTGCAGTGGGGACACGCCTCCCTCATCATGCCTTAGCTAAACAAGGCCCATTCCTTCATTCATCGCCAGCCACTACTATACTAATTAAAATCCTCTCCCTACACCAAGCTTCTCGCTCTCAAGCTATCTATCTGCTGGAAACTGATCCACAGAAGGGGAACTGGACCACAGTATGGAAATAAATCAGTATCATGGAACCTGATCCGGACTACTTAAGCCACCTAACGGGAACTGATATACAGTAAGGAAACAGATCTGCATAACGGAAACTGATCAAAAAACTGCGATGGCAATAATTTAAAAAAAAAAATTAAAAACCACGAAAAAGTGAAGAATGAAAAAATGATAAATAGGTACTTAATTTAAAATAAAATAAAATGAAAACCTTTTTAACGAAAAAACGGGACGAACTCACACCTGATGATGGGTATGAATAATTTCATTGGATCCTAAATTCATGATGATCTGATGATTTTGATGAATACCAAAATTTGTTGTCTGCGTGTTCGTCGAAATACCATCCGGTTGCTTCAGGATTTTTCGCGGTACCTACCGATAAGAAAACTTTTCCCGCGGGGCGTTACGAGCAGGTGTTTACGACAAAGTCGATGCCGAATCGCGACGTATCCCGCGGGGCTTATTTAATATGATATGCGGACTCAGCCGGAGGATGTCAAACAGGCAATAAAAATGGAAATCCCTCAACGCTAGCAGCCCCGCTATCTTCCGACCCGATGCTGTGAGTTTTTACGCCATAGATCACCCGCCGGTATCACCAAACACCCGATTGCAAAGTTTTCCAAGAATATCCTCGAATCGACTTTGAGAACTAGGGTAATCACTAATCACACTCGCAGTTTAGGTGATTTCTGTCCGTCAACAGAACCTACTAAAGAAGTACTTAATACGAATACTTCAAGACGAAAGCCAATTATATTATTATAATATATAATTATTATTATTATATTATTATTAATTATATTATTAATAATTATATTATTATTAATTATATTATTATTAATTATATAGTTATTAATTATTATTATTAATTATATTTGTATTATATTATTATTATTATTATTATTATTATTATTATTATTATTATTATTATTATTATTATTATTATTATTATATATATAATTATATTATTATGGGCCTCCAATTATATTATTATGGAGAAAATGTTCAATAAAACTTGCAGTGGGTATTTTCTCCAAATTTTCAAATGTTTTTACATCAAATGATGCCTAATTCATTCTATGACATAAGCTCACTTGTTGGCGAATTTTCAAGGTAAATGAAGCTATTGAAATTGCCACAAAATTTTTAGAATGGAGTTTTTGAGAAAAAAAAGTAATTGAAATCCGTTTTGGAGCGTTCTACTCGTAATCTCCAGTGTTCACTGTGAAAAAACCATATCAGATTTCAATGAAAATTCGCTCATTATCTCATGCTGTATGTATGGACTTTTTTTCTTACTCAGTCCAGAGAGCCGAGAGTATTAAAGTTCACACACAAGTGGTTGCTCCTCTAGGCGATTCTAGGAAAAGATAGGTTTTTGGTACCTGGAGCTTAAGACCTACACGTGCTGGTTCCTTGGAGCTCCTACCCAGAATCCCAGGGTTTCCACAACACTGCTTGTTGTACTTTGAGCATCTCAGACATTGGCCCGTATTCACAAAAATCGCCAAAGTGAAACTTGAAGTCGCACTTCCGAAAGTGATACTTCAGGCCAAAGTGAAACTTGAGGAGAAATCGCTATTCACAATAGTTTTTAGTGTAGCTGCTCTTAGGTCAGCTATAAATTCAACTGACAAGGAAGTTGAACTTCCGAAAGGGTAACCCTTAGGGCGACTCGCTCCTATTGACCAATGGGAATATTCAGTGATAACATTGATAACCGGTTGGTGATCAACAAACGATTGTCCGGGTCGGACTAATTTGAAGACCAGAAGACTGGAAGACCCGATGGAAAACTGAGGAAAGGCCGAAATGAAAGGTTAATTTGGGCTTACCTACTGGTTCTTTGAAATAGAATTCACATAAATCTGACTACATTTTGGACAATTGAACAATAATGTCCTCAAACTGAAATGAACTGAGCACAATTATACGTGCTCAAAGGTAGCTGTAAAAAGGAAAAGTAGAAAATTGTTTACGTGACGTGCGCGGAAGGTCTTCTGACCAACACTCGAATTTTCGCTTTCTCTTCGCCTTCTTGGCACAAATTGTACACGTCTCCTTTCCGTAGATACTGCAAATATTCCATGTAGTCGTTTTCCATTTAAATCCGAACGGAAAAACTTCGTAAAACGGCTGTCGAAGCAAGCAAAATAGACGCACTTCTTGTCAAAAGCTGTACTAAGGGCCAGTAAAGTGTGGTAGGAGCCAAACTTACCCGGAGAGTGTAACTTGAAGAAAGTTCAGCTTCGGTAAAGTGGAGCTGAAGTGACGCTTCTTCCAAAGTTCGGTTTGTGAATAGCGTTTTCTCTAAAGTACGGCTCTAAGTGGAGATTTCAGGCTTCACTTAGTGAAAAGCCCCACTAAGTGCGTTTTGTGAATACGGCCCATTGACAGGGCTGTAAAATCACCAGTTATTTAGACTTTTCTCAGAATATTCGCTCATGCAGGTACCTACATGCTCTGGTGGTGGGGGGGGGGGATGGGAGGAGGTCTTTCGCATTAAAAACTAGCCTGATCCCACATTGGGATTTCTAGGAAACGTCTTGAGACAATAACGAGACCAGGACTGGACTGTGACATCACATGGGTAGGTGGAACCCTTTTACTACCTGACCCTAGCTCCCTTGAATCAACTGAGTATTGACTCTTATTTTGAGACAAAATAATTTTATGAAAACCAATGAATTCGCAGGTGAGTACGTACCTACTTCTAGATTTCCCAGTTGTGACTTTCAAATTTGAATATTTCGGAATTTTCAACATTTGTCGCTCCAAAACTTTCTATTTTCACAATCAGAACTTTCTTGCTTTGTTTGCTAGACCGATGTCTAGGCTTGAAATTTGTATGTATTGTACTTGTAGGTAAGCTAAGAAACAGTGGGTGATACAGTACCTATGAAGTGAAATCACTTAAACCATAACTTCGAATTGTCTTGTTGTTGTTTCGTTAATTGCTAAGAAAAAGTTACTTCCTCATTTTTTGGACTAGAGTAGCGTGATTAGTAACGTAATGAAATAGTACCTAGTTTACTCGTAAATACGATAGTACTAAACTGTAAACAACTTAGTTACCTATTACATTTTTTGATCACGACCCCCAGCTAAGACATATTTACAAATAAATGTAAATGAGTAAATAGGGCTTGGACTCTTGATAGTAAGAAATTAATAAATAGAGATAAAACAATATTTCCCTTGAGAATATTAGGTAATATTTTCATTTTATGACCCCAAAGTATCGATACTCGATATTTTGAAATATCGATACTAATGCCAGACGATACATGGAGTATCGATTCTCAAATACGATACAGTATCGATACAAAATATCGATACAGTACCTATCGATACTTTTGTAACGACACCTATCTCTAATATGAAGATAAATTGAGGGACAGTGTTGCTGAAGCTGAGTAGGTACACTTTTTCGGGAAAAATTGGCGACAGTGTAGCCAAAAAGTTGTCATTTTGGTTTATTATTTTCAATAATGAACCTTTGGAATCGACCAAGAAAAAAAAATTTTAACACCCCCTCAAAATTTGATGGTTTACGTTTCAAGGTACGTAGAATCCAAAAATCGAATAAAAATTTGGCCGTCCGTCCGCCGTACGCGGCACTTTTGCCACTTAGCATTGACCGATTTTGATGAAATTTGATATGTAGGCTCCATTTGGGGTCTAGTTGTGCCCCGAAGATTTTGGTTGATGTAGGTCACTTCTAAGGGTTCCAAAATGAATTTTGAAATTTTGAAAACGCCCTAACTCAAAAAATTTAGATATAAAGATATTGTTTTTCCTTCAATTTAAGATTCTATAGAATTTTTAGAATTTTTTGAGACCATCTGGAGCTCTGTAGAACAAACCGTTCGTTCACTACGAGAATTTAAAGTTTGAACGTACAATAAATCAGAAACACGAGTGTGAATCGCAAAAGAGGCCTAATCTCCGTTCAAATTAAAGCTGCCCGAAATGCGATCGATGTTTTTCTTCATGTTGGATGGTTGGTGGCTTTGCAGACGAGTGATTTATGTAGAAAAATAATAAACCATTGTGTAATAATTTGCAGTGTTTTAGGAGTAAAATGAAGTGGAACAACATGGAACTGTCAGATTTTCAAGGATCCATGAGCAAAACGAACTTCAGAGCGTCGGTATCCATGGCAACCATGAAGTTCATCAAGGTTAAATCGATTCTGTCGAGGTAACCCAACCCCGAAATTGTTTTTTGAACGCTCATCTTTTTAACTCCATGGTTGAACCAAACTCGATTTTCACAATAGGGTTACGTAAATATCAAGGTTACAGATTTGTTTTAACCGGCCCTAAAACGCTGCGAATTATTACACAAAGGTTTATTATTTTTCTTTGTAGATCACTCGCCTGCAAAAAATACAGGAATCCCGATGAAACCTGGTTGGGATGACCAAGTTGGGTGTTATTTTTCAAAAAAGCTCTTCCAGATAATCTTAAAAAATCCCGTTGGTGCGGGATGAGTAAATGACTGCGTATGGTTGACTGAAACTGGTTTGAAGGGATCTATTCATAATTTCCCTTGTACTTACTATCATCGATCACTTCGTCCTCGTCTTGGATACACACGGAAACCTCCGCTTAAAAAGTTCCCCCATTTCTTTTCCCCTCCTCATATAAAAATGAAAGACTTTTCGGACCTTTTTGCTTCCAACTTAAAGGCCCACTTTTAAAAAGATATAATAATTTTACGACCCTCTTCCCGCTTAACGGGCATATCACTAAAGCAAACTTTCCGCTTCCGCTCCCTTCACCTACCTCCACCACCGCGGAAGCTTTTTCTATTTGAGAAAACCGTAAATTTTCTCTCCTTTTCTGGGAGAAAACTCGACTTTGAATATCTTGTTTACGTACTCGCCCTTTAATTTAGGGCCCTTTGCGTGCGGAGATTTCACTTTTTTCGGTTCTCAGCAACCTTCACTTGCTTCCGCGTGTAGGTATAATAAATATCGAAGAGGCAAAGAACCCCTCTCAACAGCCGTTCTCCGTGAAAACGGATAGCGTGCCGAGTTTTCTTCCGCATGCATTTATTAAGTACAGAATAAACTCACCGCGAAATGCTTGTAATGAAAGAAAATGAATCATTGATAGGTACCTAATTTTCAAAACCTCATTTTCCAACTTTTCAGAGTTTTTTATTCTTGTACACAATTTATGAGTTGAAACTCGTAAATTTGGACAGGAAGTTGCGTGGAGGGGGAAACCCGGAAAGTTTGTTGTGAGCCGTTGAGGTCAATTCCAGCTGTCGAGGTGATTTATTTTTGCAGTGCAACGTCAAGATAAAATCAAAAGTAAGTAGGTAAAGCAGCTTTTCAATATTAAGATTTCAATTCGAATGTTCAACTTCCTGAAGTCAACAATTCGAATTGGAGGCTCTGTTCCGAGTTATGTCATGTAATTATTATGTTACGGCCATTGAATTTTGATCAGTCTCGAGGAAAATATAACATTTTTTTGCATTAGGCTATAATTTGGTACGCTCCGTCGAATTTTCTGTCTCAAGGAGAATTAATTAATTTCCAGGTGAATTTGAGTGCTGTTAGACCAAGAGAGTGAGTGTGCAAAAAGACCCCTGAATATATGATATTTCATTAGTTTATTTTTCAGGAAGAATTCATAATGGATTAATGGACTGATTTATTCCAATGTACAATAAGTGGAATTACATGCTCAGTTCGAATAAAATGTCAGCTAAATTCAGATTTTTTTTTGTTCAACAGAACCAGGCGTTTTAGCAAATTTATAGGAAATTCAAGGTATTGCAATAGACTGAACAGTTTTATCATGGACTGGGTTAAATCGGTTTTGGAAAATTGTAAAACGATCCCTGAAGTTTCAAACATCTTCAAAACATACCCTGTTCATAAAACAGTAGGTTCGTTTGGTACTCAGGGAATCGAAAAAAACAAAATCAATATACGTGTAGGTACTCTATGACTTCGGGGTGACGAGAAGAGCATGAATATGGACTACCTTCTAAAATTTTCAAAACGTACCCTCTGCATGCCTACTGTTGGAAAGTATAGTAGGGACATAGAAAATAGGAAAAAATAACAATAATTCACGTGTTGGTACTTCTTGGGGTCGGTGTGACGACGAGAGTACTTTTTTAAGTATTTAAAAAAACGTCTGCCAAGTGGGTGTGGCACATAGCTTCCTCGTATCCATAACCCGATTATATAGATGATCCGATGCATAGTAGTTAATCTCAAAACATCAAAACAAGTTAATCTGTAACATCCCTGAAAATTCCATTGAAATCGGATGGAAAATGTAGAAGTTATGGCCGTTGCAAGGAATTCACGTGTGCGCATGCGCAGTGGCTACTATCAGTCCGAAGGTGGTGATTTTCATAGGGGACCATCTAAATACTAATCTGTAACATCCCTGAAAATTTCATTGAAATCGAATAGAAAATGTAGAAATTATGGACGTTACAAGGAAATTCACGTTTGCGCATGCGCAGTGGCTGCTATCAGTCCGAAGGTGGTGATTTTCATTGGGGACCATCTACAACCTAATCCGCATAATCCCTGAAAATTTCATCGAAATCGGGTAAAAAAAGTGGAAGTTATGGCCGTTACAAGGAATATCACGTTTGCGCATGCGCAGTGGCTACTATCAGTCCGAAGGTGGTGATCTTCATTGGCGACCATCTACAACCTAATCCGCATAATCCCTGAAAATTTCATCGAAATCGGGTAGAAAAAGTGGAAGTTATGGCCGTTACAAGGAATATCACGTTTGCGCATGCGCAGTGGCTACTATCAGTCCGAAGGTGGTGATCTTCATTGGGGACCATCTACAACCTAATCCGCATAATCCCTGAAAATTTCATCGAAATCGGGTAGAAAAAGTGGAAGTTATGGCCGTTACAAGGAATATCACGTTTGCGCATGCGCAGTGGCTACTATCAGTCCGAAGGTGGTGATCTTCATTGGGGACCATCTACAACCTAATCCGCATAATCCCTGAAAATTTCATCAAAATCGGGATGAAAAAGTGGAAGTTATGGCCGTTACAAGGAATATCACGTTTGCGCATGCGCAGTGGCTACTATCAGTCCGAAGGTGGTGATCTTCATTGGGGACCATCTACAACCTAATCCGCATAATCCCTGAAAATTTCATCGAAATCGGGTAGAAAAAGTGGAAGTTATGGCCGTTACAAGGAATATCACGTTTGCGCATGCGCAGCGGCTACTATCAGTCCGGGGGTGCTGATCTTCATTGGGGACCGTCTACACACCAACCCGCACAATCTCTGAAAATTTCATTGAAATCGGACAATAACTTCGTATAGTTATGCGCGTTACAAGGAAATCATGCCAGACAGACAGACAGACACGGAACCAAAATTGTTCAGAAAGGTCTAAAACGCAAAATGCGAGTGAAAATTTTCATTTTGGAGAACTTTTTTTTTCGTCCTTGAAAAGTGAAAACAAAGCTTCCGCTACCTTGGTAGACTTGGAAGCAAATATCATACAATTTTAACAAGTGTCACACCGACAAGGCCAACAACATAGAGCTGGTATTTCGATTTTTATAACCATTGGCAATTATATTTAAAGATTTATTAATTTGTAAATTCGCTCATCAACTCATCTTGCTTGAATGGACTTTTTGTGCTCACAAGGATTCCTTGTGTGATAATTAAACTTGCCTATCTACTGGGTCAATAGGTTTGAAGCTCAAAGGCAAACAACGTGTTTTGCTAATGGCACCTCGATTCAGAGGTCCTTTTTCCTCGCTAAGTGCTCGCTTCCCTGATTCTTCGCCTAACCAGATTAGCTCCCGTTAGGTCTTTTCATAGACTCCACTTAACCTTTTATCCCCTACGAAGCGAACTCCAGCCTCCGCTCTATCTTCCAAAGTTAATCGAATAAGGTGATATCTAATCAAACGGAAATTACCATAACTCGGTCAGAAAGGAAACTTGCTTAACGTGAAGCTTTGAAACTTCGTTGTTTAATACTTTAATTCAGGAAATTATGCGTTATCTCGGGAACGACTGTAATGGTTAATAACAAGACGCTTACCTGATGAGCAGTGGTTTAGACTGCCGATCGAGGGGAAAAAAATTATACGAGGTGTTTAAACCTGATGGGCTAACTTGGGGGTTCGATTCTACAAGGTATTTTCAACAAAAAATGTCTCAAAGCAATTTTTCGAGGTTTTTTTTCGCGTGTTCGACCTTACGTCATTAAAACTGTCGTAACTCCTGTAAATTCATAATTTAGCATATCGTTGGAAAGAGCGTTAAATTTGCCGGCTGCCTAGTGAAAAACCAAAATCCTTTAGGAATAAACCATTTCTACAAAATCAAGTCTAAAAGCAAACTTCAAATTTTCTTCGAAATATGACTCTTTTTAAATCGAATTTTTCACTCTGAATCCCTAGCTATTTTGATGAGCGCTATTCGGAAAAAAAAGTTCAAATCGTCAGCTTTTCAACGAACTATCAATTACTCTTTTAAAAATTCAAATTAGAAGAGTAAATCAAGTTTGAATGCTAAAAAACGTGTGTTTTACAAGAAAATATAGTGTTTTACGAGGTGTATGGCCAATTGGTCACCCTCGATCTTAAGATGACTTGCAAGTTTGGTATCATTCCCTATGTAATCTTTTACCCTGAATCCAACGTCGATACTCTCAAATGATTCTGACTGCTACAAAGTGGATTTTTCGAAGACAATCTTCGTTTTTCGTACAGAAAATACGCATTATTCGTAGATAGGGTAGTGACACCTATCAACTCAACAAAAACATCAACTTTCTAGCTATTTTTTTTTTATTGAGTACATTTTAGGCCTCACAACCTTCATCAATAATCATGGTGAAAAATAACATGGTAAGTAAAAGATTAGGTATTGTTTATGATTTTAAAGGTTTTTTAAAAGACGAATTACTACACAGGGTGTCTACACTTAAGTTGGGCATAACTTCAGGGTTCGATTCGACAAGGAATCTCCAAAAAAAAAAATGGCTCTGAGCAATTTTTTCTTAACCCACTCAAAATGCCTTTTCTTCACTTAGAAGATTTTTTTCGCGTTTTCGACCTCACCTACGTCATTAAAACTGTCATAATACCTGCTATTTATTAAATAAAATTCAATTCAATTCATTTATTATTTCCATGTTCCTTTTTTGACGCTGTGTTAGACGGGTCATCTGCTGCATCTTCAATGAATCCTACTGAAACTTTTGTAGGGAAAAATACATGCCATTTGCCTTGAAAGAGAAAAACTCCATAAACATCACCTTCATTACCTGGTATGAGAACAAAGAAAGTTCGACCTAAAATGTTTTTAACGAGGCAGAAAATAATAATTACCGGCTTGTTAACGAAGATTAGAGGCCTAAGTGTGAGTGGACGCGTAAGGGAGGGAGCTTAGGAGACTCGGAGGTCAAAGGGCAAACTGGTTTTTTCTGTCCTTTTTCTTTCCCCTCGTGAGGGTTAATTAACCTGCGGATTACGTTGATCCAGTGTCCAAAGAAACGGTCTCGCTCGTAATGACGGTCTCCGCCCCGTTCGGAATTTAGGAAATTGGTTTTCCCGTATCGTTGTGCGTTGTTAATCAAGGCATTGTGCAGGAGCATTGGTCAGGAATTGTGCGAAATGCTATGAGAAGTGAACCCATAGAAGTGAACGGGAGTATTGAGTTATGGAATATTTTTGACCGTCTCCTTATTGTTAATCAAGGACAAGATGAATGTGAATTTATCTAGGTAGTTGGTACCTGAGGCTCGGGTTACATTCGGACCCAGCTACTGAAAGCTACAGTTAGTCTGTAGCTCCTACCACCTGATCAATCCGTAATACCTCTGGCAGACATCGAGCAAGACAACCGTCGTGGTATCCACTTATCCATGCTTGCCATCTATTTTAACGTCAATTTTCTTCTCTGTTAAGTTGATCCTATTATTCTGTAAATACAAAATATACTCAATTTATTCGAGTATTTTGACAGCTTGACTCGAGCTTCCCAAGGCTAAACACTCAAGACATCAGTGATCTGTTTTCCACTTTAAAAAGTCAATACTAATAATATTTCTACACTGTTTTTGTAAATAAGATATAAAATTGGAATCATTCGAGAATCATCGCCACATCGCATCGCTCACATCTCTCTTCGTCACACCACCCGAACTCAGGTCTACATTATCAGCTTGTGATAAAAGTTGAGAAAAGCTGAATAAACAATGGGGAATTTGCCTCAATTTTAGATTCTGGAATTTCAAGGCAAATCCTATTATAGGGCCCTAGAATAACGTTTAACACTAGGAATAACCAACGGAAAAAAATTACCGTAGGAGAAAATGACTAAACAAGTGAACCTCTGTTACAAAACACCGCGAAAATCGGGGAGTATTGTTGACGTCATACGAAAAAAAAGAAAAAAAAACGACGCGAAAGCAACAACAGACAGAGTTCTAGCACCGCCACACAAAACGATCCAGTGAAATGGCTACTCGAATAATGTGATTCAAATCTTTAAACTAAATAAGAGAAGATGAAGAATAATAATGCTTGATAAACTAGTAGATAGATTCGTATTGTAAAAAAGTGAGTAATATTGTTTCTTTTGGTCAATTTGGTGTCTGTGTTCTTCCTGCCAGTTCGTGGCGCACTCTTGTGCGCACTACTCGGAAGGTGAACGTTCGCGTATGTTCCGCTTCTGTGGTAAGCGCCACAGAACCTCCTTTGAAGTCAGATTGGTGGAATATCCGTCACGTTTCAAACATGGCTGCCTCTTACACATTGCCACCACATTTAAAATTTCCATCTTCCTTAAATTCTCTAAATTTTTTGGATGCGTTTTCGAGCAGCTCACTATGGTTTTATTCCATAAAAATAAACCCTCATTCGAAAAAAAAAAAAAAAAAATGTGAGGCAAATTCCCCATTGAGATTGCCTGTAGTGAAAGGAACTAAGTTCAAAAACACGACTTCCCCGACCTCAAGTGGTGAAGGGAACTAACAACACTCATTGTTATTTTTTTTTTTTTTCTTTTTTCATGGAAGATTGGTAGTGGAGACGAATTAGGTATGACAATGTCAATGCGAGAACTTAGTTCCTTTCACTCCCAGATGATGAGTGTTGCCCAGAAAGACTTAAAACTGCAATAAAAAAAGTATATTTTTAACATTTAGTTCTACTCACCACTGGCATATTCAATTAGGTACTCATTCTTTTTTTTCTGAATTAATTCAATTTAAGTAATATGTTAGCTTTTTTAAAAATTTTTATTTTACAAATATGATTTTTTCGCATTTGATCTCAATAGTGGTTCATGTAAGCACACGATGCAAAATGATTGTCTCTACGGCAATAAAAATGCTTTATTATTACACATTTGTCGGGCTGAAGTTAACGCTATGTGCCACACCCACTTTGGTAGACATTTAAAATTTAAATTTCGAATCCATGGTGTTTTTATACATTCCTGGCTAACTAGTCTTTTCGTTCGTTATTACGAACGTTTTGTCACATTTGAAATTGATTGCTGAATTTTTGCTCGCGTTAAAATTTTGAGAGAAATATATATATTTTTTTCAAATCGATATATTTTATTAAAATATCAATATCATAAAAACTGAGCATTTGTGCCCATCAAGCTAATTTCTATGCATACAATATTTACACTTTTTAGAGTTAGCAGCCCAATGGCTGTGCTCTAGAAGAGAACACCCCACGCACTACACTGTGTCATGTCACAAGTTCATAGGGTTTTATTCTATCCAGTCGCCGGACGGCATTTTTATTGTCTAGGAGACGGAGAACTTCGGGGTTTGTATGACCATGAAGCCGATGTTCGTGTTTAATAGCATGTTGCTTGATCGCTTCGCTGACGGTTTCCATTTTAAGATCACGATGGAGGTCGTCGTTGCGCACATACCAGGGGGCATTTACAATGCTCCTTAATACCTTATTTTGGAAAGTTTGTATAACCTTGATGTTAGATTTTTTCGTGCAGCCCACAACATGCATAACATGCATATCCTTTGATTTTCCTATGAGACGATAGCGTGAAATGTGTTTCTGAAATCAAACAAATGTCTATTTTTTCTTGATTCAGAAAAAACTCGAGTTCTGGAGTGTTTTGCCGAAGTCCATTCGCGTTCCATGTTGCTATTTTGAATTTATTCTGCATTTTCATGACTTTCTTAATGTTGGCTTAATTTTCATACTCTTTTCGAGTACGTTGACTCTCTCAATCAGGAGTTTATTGGTTACTTTTTGTTCGTTAACCATTTCGAATAGCAAGGTGAGCATCTTGTCAACCGGTGAACTGATATGTTGACTGCGCACAGTATCGGCATAAGAAACCGTTGATTTTCTACTAGTACCAAATTTATACAAGTTACTATTTTCGTTGGGGGGTTTTTGATCTTTTTTTGATAATTGACTCGCTTCAGGCTTCCCAATCTTGGAGCCTTTCGTCTTATCTTTCATTTTCTGTAGCTCCCTGGCTACCTCACACCCACGATAGTTCGCTGGATGCGCATCTCCACAATTGACGCATTTTGCCGGTCCTTCATTGTGGGAGCAGCTCGTGGCTTCATGCTTTCCTGCACACTTCACGCACCTTGCCTCTCTCTGACAGTAGGTTTTTGTGTGAGAGAAATATGAAAATCTTCAGGAATTGTTATAAAATGTACCAAAAAAGATCATAGTCCGAGAAAAAAAATCAAAATTGTGCATTCTAAAAATGTTGAGCCTATTGCAGTTGCAATACTCAAGTCTATTGCAAAAGCAGTGTACGAATGGAAGATTTTGTAAAATAAAAAATATCGATATAAAAATGCTTACTAACAGGTCACCAGTTGTGTTTCAACTGAACAGAAATTTATCGTAGTACCTACAGGTTTATTTGGGTTGAAGACAAACAAAAGGAAGGATTAGTTGGGGGTCGGATGATCGTCCTTCCTGGAAACCAAGCTCCTAACTGCCATAGTTGGTATGGAAACCTGCCTCACGCATGCGCAGAGCAGTCCAGCTCTCTTCCAGCCTTCAAGTCGGCCATTCAGTCAGTTACTGTCTTCTTCTAGATCGGGGTGATCGCGGTAGGTTGTGTTTCCAGAATCTTGTTTGAATTTGTGAATTCTCTGGTGCGACACTTTCCTTTTGATTAGGCCCGTCGTTTTATATTCCGGGTGGTGCATGGCCTTTTCCGAAACAGCGGTCGGAGTGAAGTGTTCGTGAAGTGATAAGTGGCCAACTGATGATTCCCCAAGAATCTCCACTCCAGTCGAATGAGTTTCCTCCGCCCGAATTTCACAACAGGTGCATCATTCACGATTTATTTCAACTTTTAACTAATTCAATTCAGCTTTTGGTTTATTATTTTCAATAATGAACCTTTGGAATTGACCAAGAAAAATTTTTTTTTAACACCCCCTCAAAATTTGATGGTTTACGTTTCAAGGTGCGTAGAATCCAAAAATCGAATAAAAATTTGGCCGTCCGTCCGCCGTACGCGGCACTTTTGCCACTTAGCATTGACCGATTTTGATGAAATTTGGTATGTAGGCTCCATTTGGGGTCTAGTTGTGCCCCAAAGATTTTGGTTGATGTAGGTCACTTCTAAGGGTTCCAAAATCAATTTTGAAATTTTGAAAACGCCCTAACTCAAAAAATTTCGATATAAAGGTATTGTTTTTCATGTCAGCTTTATTGGGATTTGGGTCCAACAACAAAATCCTCCTCTTTCACTAAATTTTCGAAAAATTTATTTTCTTCATCAGGGCTCAGAGGATGAGTTTAGGTTTGAACATCAAACCACGGTCGGGAACAAAGATGTATAAACCAGGAACACTAATCATTAAATTGGTGTTAAAAAACTTTTTTTTAAAAGAAAAAAATTTTTTTTTCTGACTGTCTTGATTTGTTTTTTACCAATATTATTATATTGAAGCCTGATGTTATTGTGTTTTTCCAAATTTTAATTATAATAGTCAAGTTTTTTAACACCAATTTAATGATTAGTGTTCCTGGTTTATACCTCTTTGTTTCCGACCGTGGTTTGATGTTCAAACCTAAACTCATCCTCTGAGCCCTGATGAAGAAAATAAATTTTTCGAAAATTTGGTGAAAGAGGAGGATTTTGTTGTTGGACCCAAATCCCAATAAAGCTGACATAATTTACATCGGGTCGATTGTCATACACTACTGTATTGTTTTTCCTTCAATTTAAGATTCTATAGAATTTTTAGAATTTTTTGAGACCACCCGGAGCTCTGTAGGACAAACCGTTTGCTCCCTACGAGAATTTAAGGTTTGGACGTACGATAAATCAGAAACACGAATGTGAATCGCAAAAGAGGCCTAATCTCCGTTCAAATTAAAGCTGACCGAAATGCGATCGATGTTTTTCTTCATGTAGGATGGTTGGTGGCTTTGCAGACGAGTGATCTATATAGAAAATAAAAAATAATAAACCTTTGTGTAATAATTTGCAGCGTTTTATAAGTTTCACTCCTCTCTACCCTCCAACAACATCTATCCTGTTACTAATGGACTTGCTCCTCGTTGTACCTACCTGCCTGAGCTACAGGGCATCCGTTACATTAGCTTTGCTGAAAGTGTTGTCATTACTTTCCTTACCACCGGAAGGGTAATATTAAAGATGTTTTTGGTTCATTATTGTCAATAACAAACCTTTGGAATCGACCAAGAAATAAAGTATTAATAAAGTATTTTGAGAATCTAATGAGAACATCCAGAGCTCTGTAAGACAAATAGTTCGCTCCCCATGAGAACTTATGATAAATCAGAAACACGAGGGTGAATCGCAAAAGAGACCAAATCTCCTTTTCAAATTTTACCTGACCATAATAAACTTGATTGTGAAGTAGGTATGTGGTAGGTAGGCAATGACAAACCTGTGTTCTTTGGAGGCGAGTGATCTACATAGAAAAATAATAAACCTTTGTGTAGTAATTTGCAGCGTTTTTCTCATAAGAAGGGCTGAGATGAGGTAATTTTTTTAAAAGTTGAATTGAATTTATGAAGGTTGAGTTTCAATTGTGAACATTTTTCTTTAAAAAGTTTATCAAAAATATATTATACATTGATGTAGGTACTGATATGATTGGTAAATATGTATTATAAACTTAGATCAAAACTTTTGTTAGGAAGTTGAATTAAATCAGTAAAAGGTTTAATTTGTTCGAGGTTGAAATAAATCAATAAAAGGTAGAATTCAATCTGTAAATTCTAGTCTGGCTCATTAAGCTCATTCAAATGTAGGGTAAAAATATCAAAGATTTATGGGTGCCTTCATACGAAATGTGATTCTGGGGAGCTAAGAATACACCCCTGAGTACAACACAAAACGCATTTCAATGAAACGAAGAACGATCGCATTTGATCAGCTGAAATTTGAATGGATATTAGGCCTATTTCCACAAGTGAACAGTAAGTAATTTTGCGATTTACACTCGTGTTACTGATTTATTAGTCCAACACTTGAGTCCTCAGGCAGCGAACGACTTGACCTACAGAGCTCTGGGTGGTCTGATTCGATTCAAAAAAAGTAAAATCTATTTGAAATTGGTGGAAAAACGAAACCTTCATATTTAATTCCACTCTGTCTTTTACCGTCATCTGTTGACCTCCCAAGAGAGGATCGGAATTCGTTGTTATGATTTCGCAGATGGCTACTTGTTGCCTCACCTCCTGAAGTGGAGAGGACCACTCCTCCAAACCCCAAAAATATACTGGTATTTTTCGTTTGATTAGCTAATTTCGAACCTTTCTTGAGAATCTGTTTATCCAACAAATTTTAAATTTGTTTAAAATTGTTTTAAAAAAATTACTGCAGTTGAATTTTGCTTCCGAGTCTACCAAGGTCGAAAAAAAAGTTCTCCAAAATCAAAATTTTCACTCGCGTTTTGCGTTTTAGACCTTTCTGAACAATTTTGGTTCAGTGTCTGTGTGTCTGTCTGTCTGTCTGTCATGAATTCCTTGTAACGCGCACAACTATATGAAGTTATTGTCCGATTTCAATTAAATTTTCAGGGATTGTGCGGGTTGGTGTGTAGACGGTCCCCTATGAAAATCATTATCCCCGGACTGATAGAAGCGACTGCGCATGCGCAAACGTGAATTCCTTGTAACGGCCATAATTTCTACATTTTCTATCCGATTTCAATGAAATTTTCAGGGATGTTACAGATTAGTATTTAGATGGTCTCCTATGAAAATCACCACCTTCGGACTGATAGTAGCCACTGCGCATGCGCAAACGTGAATTCCTTGTAACGGCCATAACTTCTACATTTTCCATCCAATTTCAATGAAATTTTCAGAGATGTTACAGATTAACTTGTTTCGATGTTTTGAGATTAACTACTATGCATCGGATCATCTATACAATCGGGTTATGGATACGAGGAAGCTATGTGCCACACCCACTTGGCAGACTTTTTTTATTTTGGTTTATTATCTTCAATAATGAACCTTTGGAATCGACCAAGAAAAAAAAAAATGTTTACCCCCTCAAAATTTGTTGGTTTACGTTTCAAGGTACGCGGAATTCAGAAATCGTGGCCCGATTTTGATGAAATTTGGTATATGGGCTCCATTTGGAGTCTAGTTGTGCCCGAAGCTTTTGGTTGATGTCAGTCACTTCTAAGGGGTGAAAGTTAAGGGTTTAAATATAAAAAAACGTGCCCTAGCTCGAAAACTCTTGAAATATAGGTATCGTTTTTTCGCCAAATTTAAATAGTATTGAATTTTGAGAATTTTTAGAGACCACACGGAGCTCTGTAGGGCAATCCGTTCGCTCCCTACGAGAACTTAAGGGTTGGATTTGCGATAAATCAAAAACACGAGTGTGAATCGCAAAAGAGGACTAATAACCGTTCAAATTTTATCTGAACAAAATGCGATCACTGAGGGTACATGGTAGGTAAGTAGTATCTATGGTTGGTTGGTGGTGACAATGGCAAAGCCGAGTTCTTTGCAGACGAGTGATCTATGTAGAAAAAAATAAACCTTTATGTAAAAATTACAAGCAGCGTTTTGTTATTGGCGTGGGTATTGTTACTCCTAAAAAACACAGTTCACTACTGAAAAAGGATTTAAAATAACTACAATTTGTAATGAAAGCCAATAAAACAAATAAAATAATGAGGCAGTTGAATCGCTGTAGCTAATAATCGGTTCTTGCATCCTGAAGGTATTGAAGAGCTGAAGTCAAGTTCTCGCCACCAAGAAGAATACCGAGAATTTTGTTTGTTTCTTGGTCGATACAAAATGCTCATTATTGAAAATAATAAACCAAAATGCATGTTTTTATCGATCACTGGTTGAAATTGAACTTACCCCAATCGGTACTTATCCAACGGGACGTCACCTGGAATTTCGTGAGTTACTAAATAATATTTATGTTTATTCCATATTTTAGTGTCAGATGAATACGAAACCGAGGACAGGGAGCTAAAAATAACATTAAGTCATAATGCAGTTTTACAGGAGAAAGGTATTATGAAATTTTTTCGGAAAAGTGCGCCTTTCACCTGTCAAAACTCAAGTTGTGGGCCTGGATGTCGATTTTGGAGATCGTTGCCGCCCAAAAATGGAATTTGATTCAATTGTGCAAAAACGAAGTAAATCCGAAGAACGTCCACCCTTGGTTCGAAAATGCCGTCGAGTTCCGCAATGAAGGACTCGCCCTCCGAACCAAACTGAGCTTCATAATTGAAAGATGAGTATTGAAAATGAAGTCAGGACATCGTTGTACCAACGTATTTTAAAGGGAAATGTAAATGAAAGTGCTTGAAAAGTTCGAGATTCTTAAGAGTGATAGGTCAGGTAAATGTCTGAATGAGGTGGTCCCTCAACATGTTTCACCGTTGATAGGTTCCTTCCTACAATAGCTTGGTCTCCCCTTCACAATGTTACCCTCGCCAATGTTTGAGCTCCCTTTCACTTTGTCTGCCTTGATTGGCATTTGATGATCCTCCCAGGTCCCTTCACTTCTTTGAGCCAATAGGATTTTCCTTTCACTTATCTGATTGGGTATGACTTTCACTTCCTCGGCCAATGGGATTCAAGCTCCCTTTCACTTGTGTCTATATAAGCTATGCTCTCTGTGATGTACCTTCAGTTATTGTTTGTTACTGATGATGACCTAACCGTCGAAATCGATTTAACTTGTAACTCATTATTTTCGAGGAAATAGACAACGTTCTACTCAACTCCGTTTTTACGAAACCAGAGGCTGTGCAGTGCAAAACCCCTACGTCTGACAAAGATGTAGTGGTTATGTTTTGTTATCTATTGAATGAAGACGCCGAAAGCTTACCTACTTTTTGGGGATGAGGCCGCCTTAGTATAAATGAAATTCTCATAAACAGTCTGCCCGAGGAAATAAAGGTGGAAAACCAGTTGCCCTGCGACCGTTTGTACCTTTCCTCTAAATTAATTAAACCCGAAAGGGAAGGGCGGGTTTTTGGCCACAGCGGGACCAAATTAACTGCTCCCCATGAAAATGTTGTTTCCACTGTTGTTTGGCGACTATAAAATTAGCTTGATGACATTATACATAGAGCGGGGTGGGAGGGTTAATGAGAGGGCACGCATTGCAGGTTGTCGAGGTGAGAGGGGATCACGGCTTCTTCGCTCATAATCTACTTCTCTTACCTTCGGCTGGAACGAATCAATTTTTCCCAGACTAATTTATTATAATCATTATGGTTCACTATTTTCAATTATTAAAATATTTTTCTCACCACTTCTGAAAATTACGCATGATTGTTGGAAGGACTCTGGTATACCAAACTGGTAAAGTGAATGAGATGCACAGCCAAGGTAGATTGGAGGGTTAACCTGAGTCGTTGAAATAGGGAAGCAAATCATTCTTATGCCCCCAATCAATTGATTTCCCATTTACGCAATCAAGATAATTTCATATTTCATAAGCGGTCCCCAACGGAAAAGTTTTATTAAGGATGTTCACATGTTCATGGTAATGATACAGAATTATGGGCTGGACCTGATGTACCCATATAACACTTAACTATAAAGAGATACAGACATTTTATCGAAAATGAAATGTAGTTCCAAAAAACTATAATTAGGTACACCTTCCTACCTTCAATTTATGAGCAAATTCGTGTTTTCCAATAGAACAAAAAGTTCATAAGTTTGGAAGGAAAACCCGGAAAACGCCATCTGTTTTTTGAGAATAGATAGAAAGGTAGTTAAATAGATAATATTGATGATTGATCAAAACATTAATATTATTGAGAACAGTAAAAACATATAATTATACGGCATTGGCGTTCCTATCTTACCGTCGGAGTTCACCTTTTCTTTCTCATTCCTATATCTATTATTAGTAAGTGTTATTTCACACAGTTAACTTTTATTAAACATCATTTTGGTTTATTATTTTCAATAATAAGCCTTTGGAATCGAGCAAGAAAAAAAACTCCCCCCCCCCTCAAAATTTGATGGTTTACGTTTCAAGGTACGTAGAATCCGAAAATCGAATAAACAATTTTCCGTCCGTCCGCCGTACGCGGCACTTTTCTTAGCAACACTGGACCGATTTGGTTCAAATTTGGTATATGGGCTCCATTTGGGGTCTAGTTGTGCCGTGAAGCTCTTGGTTGATGTTCACCCCACTTCTAAGGGGTGAAAATTGAGAGTTGAAATTCTCAAGAGTGCCCTAGCTCAAAAACTCTCGAAATGAAGGTATCGTTTTTTAACCAATTTTAGATGGTATTGAATTTTAAAAAAATTTTGAGACCACGCGGAGCTCTGTTGGACAGGCCTTTCGGTCCCTACGAGTACTTAAGGATTTTCCTTCGATAAAACAGAATCACGTGTGTGAATGACAAAAGAGGTCTAATCACCGTTCAAATTTTATTTGACTAAAATTTGATCGCTGTTCATTTCTTTTATTAAATCAAATTTTGTATTCAGTTTTGCTTTCTGAGCAACCGGTAATCAAATTTCCATATGAATTTGTCTATTTTTCGAATCGAGTGTGAAGCGTTTAGTTCTTTCTAATAAACTTGATTATGAAGGTGTGAAGGCAGTATGGTGTGATAAGTAGTACCTGGTAGGTAAAAAAAACGCTGCAAAGGTTTATTATTTTCTATATAGATCACCCTTCTTTATAGATCCCTCCCTACCAACCATAGGTATTGTGATGCCCTCTTCCGAGGAATCACAGGATTATTCGCAGATGGGGGCACTGGAGGGAGGAGAGAGAGAGAGAGTAGGGAGGTGGAGGGCGAGACCACTTCTTCTCCAGCAGTCAGGGGAGTAAATTAAAAACTAAAAAGACCTGAGTAACAAATTAAAGGGTGTTTTGGCACATGGTTGCCTACTTTATATTTAATTGTGCTTAGGGAAATTCGGAAACACCTCTCAACGAACATTGAGTCGTCATCATCTCATCCCGTACTGGAGCTGGAAATCAAATTTGCGAGATTTTTCAATGCATGGATGTTAACGATCCATGCACAAAGTAAGTGCCAATTATATTGCCATTAATATTTGCATAACGTCCCTTTTCTCCTGTCTAAATAATTTGTTTGTGGAGAGTCGCTCTGGTGTAACATATTGATTGGATTCAAATTGTGACACATTCTATGAAATTAAAATTGAATTGGCATAATTTGATTTTCATTAAAAAAAAAACACTCCTGAACGACCTGTTATATTGTGTCTTGTTGCTGGACTCAAATTTGCTTTATTTCTTTAAAAGGTAGCCTGCTCACACGCTAAATAAGCCCCACCCCTGAAGATAATGAAGCTCTGTCGCCGTAGTTCATTTCTTTAAGTATTTTAATGGCAAAGCAAAGGTTTTAAAAAAAAATATTTTTTTTCCATTTAAAGAAATTGGAACAAGGGGCATTGCAGTACCTACTACCTACTAGGGCATTTTTGAAAATTTCAACCCTTCATTTCGATTTGGTTGGTGGTTGGGGTTGAAATTTTCAAAAATTCCCTAGTAGGTAGAAGGTACCTACGGATGGTAGGGAGGGATCTATACAGAAAACAATAAACCTTTGGGTAATGATTTGCAGCGTTTTAGTACTCCGCATCGAAAGTATACATGACATCGTTCCTACCTACGTTGTTTTGTTATTTAAATTACGCATTCTATATTCAGTAATTAATGGTCGACGGCATGTCCAGGCTGCTTTGCAGAATCTGTGTAGATATTTTCCCTGTCTCTTCCATTCAGTATCTCTCAATTATTATCTGCGCAAGATGGTTTTCCCAAGGTGTATTGAGCGATAGTACGCAAGTATTGGGCATTTCGCTAAGAAATACTCAGTCTCCTCCTTTTCTCTCAGGTTGCACGTGGATTACCTATAGGGACACCCAGTCCGGAATCTAATCCGGAACTCGCAGGGACATTTTAGTATCCAGTGTTTTCCTAATCAAAACCATCCTCAGTGATGTTTATGTCATGTTTTAACAGCTTATAAAATCCGTGGAATTACCCATTATTAAACCTCTCTTATCATTTCCATTTTCGCATCCGTATTCACACCTTCCAATAACTCCTCTTCGTTGCTCCCAACCGACCGGTTCTTCGTCGCCATATTTGATGGGATATGCATTCCAGGTTTTCACGCATTCTAACTGAACCTCGATTTTGAGAATCTAAATGGCCGTCCACAATAGCCTTAACATACATTAAGGTTTTGGCGTGGGTGCGACTTTTTCAACTTTCTTTATAGTATCCATTAAGGTAAACAAATCCAACAGAAGTGCTCTCTTTCCTCCATCCCTCCCTCATCACTCCACATCCAGCTTCCTTCAATAAATACTCGTTTGTAGGAGGAAGACGAAAAATTAGAACAATTCCAGAAAGCTCTCGCCGTTCCGCTACTACACCAACACCTACTCATTGTTGTTCCTATTCGAATGTCTCCGACCTGAACCTTCAACTGCCGTTGAAAACAGTCGTTGAAGAAGAAAAGTCCCCTCTGTAAGAAGAGAGAGAACTTGGGAAAGCTTTACCGGCTTACAACTTCCAGAATAGGTAAGATGGAAGAAGAGAAGAGGAGGAGAGTAGGATGAGGGGGAGGAGGAAGGGGTTCACTTTCTTCTGTCTACTTTTCTTCCGGTGCAAGTCGAAGTCTGAACGCTCTCAATAAGAAAGATTTTGAAGTTCAGATACTGGTAGGAAAAATCCTCGAAATATACATTGCTCAACGCCAAAGATTCCCTAACAGTTTGACTTGCTGTTTGTCTACGTTGGACGGAATCGCACAATAACAGAATGAAAACTCGTCCTTACTTAGAGTGCTATGGAAAACAAAACCAGTGATAATATTTCTGGCGGCATAAGCCCAACAAATTGAGACTTTGCACTGGGTGCATTGTTCTCACTTTTCGAAGAGTACAAAATTATCAAAATCATTCTTTTGGTTTTCTGTCTGTGACTGTAAAAACATTTGTATGACAGCAAATCCTTGTAACGAGCGAAACTAAACAAAGTTGCCATCAGATTTCGACAAAATGTTTAGGTATTGTGTTGGTTGGGAAATAGATGGGCTCCTATGAATTTCAGTTCCCAAACATGTTGCGGTCACGAGGAAATTGATCGTTCATGTCTAAAAAGTGAAAAATTTTATTTTAAAGGATTTGTTTCCATTTTACAAGAGGGCAAACGATGTTTTTGCTACCATGGTCGACTCTGAAGCAAAACGCTGCAAATTATTACACAAAGGTTTATTATTTTTCTATATAGATCACTCGTCTGCAAAGAACACGGCTTTGCCATTGTTACCACCAACCAACATGAAGAAAAACATCGATCGCATTTCGGTCAGCTATAATTTGATAGGAGATTTGGCCTCTTTTGCGATTCACACTCGTGTTTCTTATTTATCCTAAGTCCAACCCTTAAATTCTCGTGGGGAGCACACGGTTTGTCCTTCAGGGCTCGGCGTGGTCTTCAACAATTCTTAAAATTCAATACTGTCGTAAATTGATGGAAAAACAATACCTACCTTTATAACAACATTTTTTGAGTTAGGGCGTTTTCAAAATTGCAAACCTTATTTTTCAACCTTTAGAAGTGACCTACATCAATCAAACATTTTGGGGCACAACTAGACCCCAAATGGATCCTGTAAACCATTAACAATTCATATTTGGAAATAATACTTCACCACTACAATTGATGGTATTGTACATAAATATTTACATAACAGTATTGTATCAGCACTTTCAGCACTCAGCAGTCATGTCCATCTGGCTGCTTGTTATCAGGGTCCGAGATCCGACCTCGGACATTGGGGTGAGGGACAAGGTTGAGTCACCTCATCCCACGAATGATGGAGGGAGGATTGTGCCTCTTCCGGCTATGCCATCAGTCGACGCTTCTCCTCCCCATGGGGTTCGAGTTCAGCTCCAAGTCCCACGGGGCCCATTTGCTCGAGCCACGGCACGCCGTCGTGTGGCCGTAGCCCTGAATTTAGACCAGATGGATGATCCTCCTGTTAGGACTCGGGTGGTCATCCACTCCAGGATAAACAGTGGGTAACCAGCCCGAATCAGATCCTTGGCTGACTTGCCATTAAATTAGTATTCTACTTTTATAATTGAATGGGACCACTCAGACTCTGTAGGCCAACCGTTTGCAACCCATGAGAACTTAAGGGTTGGTTTACGATAAATTCTCCGTTCAAATTTCAGCTGACCTTCAAGAGTTGAACTCAGTTTTACGTCCTCACCAACCAGTAATCAACTCTCCTAACGAAGGCAATCACAACTTCTTATTCCTTCATGTTGACTGTGAAACGTTCATTTATTCAATATAAACTTGATTAAGAAGCAAAAATATTGTTGGTAGGTGGCGACAATGCCATGGATGTGTTCTTTGCAGAATCTACACAAAAAATAATAAACCTTTGTGTAATAATTTTTGCAGGGTTTTTATTACAGTGGATATAATTAGGCCCCTTCGTTATGAAACGCCTAAAATCATGTAGGATTCCTCCAAAATGGTGAATAGCGAGAGAGTCTTGATCGTATTTCATCTCAATCTCCATTGCCATCTGAAGAAACCCACCGAGGCGTCGCGAACCCTCCTTGGATAAACTCAACCGAATTTTCATTCCGGAAATAGATTATCTCGGCTCCCGATAACCTAACAAGAAGTTAATTGGAATACGCTCAACCCTAATCCAGAAATAATCCGGTGGGAAATTCACTGAGATGTTCCCCCTCTCCAATTCCCATTCGCTTGCATTTATTGACTAAAAACGACGTCTCTCTGCGAACCTACTTGCTTCTCTTTACGAATAAAATGTTTCATTATATTTTTAGGACGTCCGATCTGGGGTGGAGGAGGACAACACACAACGTACTTCCCAGTTTGCCTTACGTCACAAGAGTACCGAAATTCGCAAGGGGAGGGAGAATAATATTCACAAAATAAACGGGTTTTCAATTTATTGGTTCCTATTAAGGCTTACTATTGGTACCCAAAGTTTGTTGAGAGAACATATTTATGCTTTCTGATTTTAATGAACTATTCTTTGAGCCACCATGGAACAAATAAGTGGTGCCACGATGGTGCTTGGACAGCAGAAACCGCGTATATCGTGGATTTTGGGGTGTCTTCCAAGAGCTAAAGGAGGTAACAGTCGGTCGCCGTTCCTCGTTCCGGGTTAGTCCAATCTCTTACGAACCTACGCCCCGTCTGAAGGAGCAACACCGCACCCCCACCACCACCAATGCCTCCCCATCCCTCAACCTTCTCATAGCTGGACAGTTTTCATCAACAGCATTTCCCAGTTTTCTCAGGAAATAATCATCGATTTTTTTTTCGTTTTTCTTGTGGCATTCTTCTTATTTTTATAACCTCCACACCCATGAACTTGTTTAATTCCAAAAGTAAAACGAGTGAAAAGTTGTACCTGTATTTGAAATTTTCAAGGATTTTTGAAATCCATTAGTGTATCTACCTAAAAAATTGAAAAACTAAAAGAAAAGTTGGGTATCGTTGATCATGTATTTCAAAAAACTGTTAAAATTCGAGGCTCGCATGTTGCAAGAAATGTTTTAATGGGTTAGGGGGCTATGATCTCAATCGATTCTAAAAAATTCAATGCCTTTTTAAATTGGTGAGAAAACAATACCCTTATTTAAATACTTTTCGAGCTAAGTAGGGCACTTTTGAAAATTACAACCTTTATTTTTCACCCCTTAGAAGTGACCACTTAGAAGTGAACCAAAAGCTTCATAGCACAACTATACCCCCAAGTTTCATCGAAAAACGAACGGATTTTTCAAAATTCGATTTTCGAATTCTACGTACTTTGAAACGTAAACGATGAACTTTTGAGGGGTGGGGGGGTCAATTTTCTTTTCTTGCTCGATTTCAATGGTTCATTATTGAAAATGATAAACCAAAAACCAGACTTCATATTAAGAAGTTTCCCAGTGATGTAAACAAGCATTTCACACCAACTAGCCCTAAAAATATAATGTTTTTCGATGCAAGGAAGCTGTACTGGCCCACTCATCATAGAAGAAGTTTGAGCGACTAGAAAATGAATTTTTATGGATGAGATCGGGTATGATTTTGACCTCCAGTTGTGGAGACTCATTTGAACCAAAAAGTTATTCATGGTAAAATAGTGGGCTCTGGTGACTTGGGAGCGTTTCTCCCAGTCTGCTACACCGACACATCCCTCGGGAGGGAGCCAATTAAGGACCCAGTCGACGTTTTCATCCCTTCGAGTCCAGAAAGGTCCTCCCATGAAAGTGGCTCTGCGCATATTATTCCTGGAAAACGACAACTGGCTACTGCTAACCACCCCGATGAAAATGGCCACCTAGAGGGGCACTCAGCGTTTCAACCCATAATATGACCTTAGCACTTTACTAATATCCTAAATGGAGGTCCAATTCATATTCTCGTAGCGTTCCGAGAGCACTCTGAGAGCCGGGGTTGGAACTTGTGTTGGTAATAGCTCATGGAACAAGAGATCGGTGGTTAACATGTCCAAGGGTCATAAAGGGGCTGCAACCGCCCCTTTACCGTATAAGTTAGAGTGCGTGTGAAGGCTGGCCGACCCACCTCAGGTCCTATCGTTGGCGCGATAACGTTATCGGCTCGTTACAACTGTAAAAACAAGTTATATCGGATCATCTCGTCTCACGCTTCCTTCCTCTCGGTTGGATTAGACGGTTACCCATCCAAGCAACGAAGAAATCATTGTAACAAGCTTGCGACTGCCTACCGTGAAACCTAGTTAAAAAGAAGTACGCCAAATTGGGTGGGCAGTATAACTTCCTCCTTTGGAATAACATACGACTTGAAACTTGGATGGTGTAAAAATGTTGATTATATAAATTATTCAGCAGTACCACTGTTAAATTTTCCAAAACAAAAGTTGCTTTTCACGATCATGTTGCAGAACCACAGTCAGACACGGAACCAAGTTGACTTCTGAATCGCAAAATGCGAGAGGAAATTTCTATCTTCCCTTATCTTCGATTCCGAAGCAAAAATTGTTCATCAGACGTTCAGATACCAAACTATTAGATACAACCAAGCAGTTTGAACACAACTGAAGCCAGTGCTCGGGGGGGGGGGGGGGGGGGAGGTAGCAGACATGAGAGTACTAAGTAAAGGGGAATCACAGGTCGAGGGAAATTCAAGAGATTCAAACCAAAAACTCAAGCTGTATCAGCATCAACCCATCATCTCAACACCAACCTATCTGAATCTGCGTTGATTTCATATCAGTCCCTACCTTCAATAACCTGAATTTTACAGACCAAAAACCACTAAAAATTTGGTAAGCCGGTTCTAATATACCAGCGACCGAATTTTCCTACCCAATCATCCTCCTTACCTAAATTCACAATCTACAAAAATTAGTCCAGTTGTAATTAGTAATTAGTAGTGGTTATTCTTAGAGTCAGATAAAACAATAATATTCCCCAGTATCAATTTTATTCTTTAAAATTTTGTACTAGTCATATTTACAGTAATTTTAATTTCCCAAAATGCGCACTGAACCGTTGCCCTCTGAAACGTAAAATGCTAGTCAAAATTTCGATTTGTGAGGACTCAAGTTTTCTTGGGGTGCTGCGCGAATACAAAGCTGCCCATGTCTTCGAATTTTATCATTGTCCAAAATTCACTGAAATTAGTCATTGAAAATTCATTATTCACCTCATAATACCTCATAATAGAATTTGTCTATACATTTTCCAAGGTAAATTAGATCAGATGGTATGAAATTGGGAGGAAAGATATTCCAATCTCCCACATCTTCGGAAGATAGATGTGATTGGTGGGAGCCTGAAGTAAGTTGTAATATTTGAGTTATCGCATCCATTTTAATGAAAAAGTACGTAAGGAATTTATGCAGAATCGTACGTCATTCAGAAATTTGACCCTCAGAGTGAGATTCTTTGATAGATAAGTATAGTTAAAAAATATAAAATTTATAATACGAATAACAATAATGTGAGAGAAAGAAAAAATAATGCATGAAAGGCTCATTGAGCTAAATCCTATGTAATTATATTTCAGAAAATGGGGATGAAATATAATTCTTGTTTGGTAATGCATGCATTCCAGGGCATAAGGACGCCCCACTGCATAAGGAAGAGTTCAATTTCAACCAGTTCCTAAGCGATAAAACATACATTTTTCCATACCTCAGCGGAGAACTGTAATTTAGTTAGTAATTGGCTCAGAAAGTAACTATCTACCTATCTACAAGCAAGATAAATCTTAGATTGAGGATCTGCCTATTATATAGTATTACAAAACTAGCCAAAATTTCTGACGATCTCATCTCAGCGAAAGTGGACTTAACTTCCAATAAACAATGAATTATCACCATAACCATTTCGAACGAAGAAAGGCCTTACAACCACTAGGGAGAAAATCTCCATTTTTCTTTGCCTGACCGAATGAAAATAGTTGCGGAAGGTAGTAGTAGAAAACCATTCATAACGTCTGCCAAGTGGGTGTGGCACATAGCTTCCTCGTAACCATAACCCGATTGTATAGATGATCCGATGCATAGTAGTTGATCTCAAAACATCAATTTCTAAGTACCTTACACTACTCTCATAGGGGACCATCTCCACGTCAACCGGCACAATGTCTGAATATTTTTTGAAAATGTAGAAGTTATGGTTGTAACAAGGAAATATACTTTTGCGCATGCGCAGGGGGTACTATCAGTCTGGGGCAATGATTTTCATAGGGGACCATCTACACGCCAACCCGCAAAATACCCGAGAATTTCATCGAAATCGGATGAGAAATGTAGAAGTTATGGTTGTGGCAAGGATTTCATGAGAGACACATAGACAGACAGACAGACACGGAACCAAAACTGTTCAGAAGGGTCTGAAATCTAAAACGCGAATGTAAATTTTGATTTTTGAGAACTTTTTTTTTTCAACCTTGAAAAGTGAAAACAAAGCTTCCGCTACCTTGGTAGACTCGGAAGCAATATCAGTCGCCATTCCCTACTTCTTAGAATTGTAATTCTTTCCTAATTTTCTTGTAATTCTTATCCTTATCTTATCTTCTTGTAATTGTAATTCTTCCCTAATTCTTAGTGATGTTTGAATATTATTCTATGTGTTTACTATGGGATACGGGTAAATGAGAACGGCAATTATCAGTATGAAGGCAAGTATATTAAACTGAATTACAGCGGTAAAAGACGGTAATAAATACGGTAATATAAGCAGCGCAAAAGAACGGGGAACAGTTTTGCCTGGACTGAAAAAAGATGGCGAGGCGATTCAGAACTGGGGTGTAGCAGTGTCGCTCTGATTAGTACTTTGGGGGTAAACTTAATCGATAAACCTAATCGTTAAACTTAATAATTGATAATATTCAACGTTCTTCTATTGTGCAAAAATATACTCGTTCTGGTTCTTGTAATCCGGTTTACGGATTATCGGGATATGGGTTTTAATCGGGTTGAGAACAGAGAGGAACGGGGCGGTAGTGCTGACCTCTGTCAGGGCGCCTCGGAACCCGGTCTAGGCGGTTGATTTGAAATCACTGTTCGTGAAGCGGTGGGGAGTTCAAACATTCTAGATTGCTCATCCAACTTGGCAGCCACTTCACAGTCTTTTCCTCCTCGATATTTCATATTTGAGAATTATTTACATGTATAAACTTTGCTGAAGTCGACAGCTGAAAGCAAGATTGTTCGCATTTATCATGAAAGTGCTGGTTTGCAGGTATTCTTGTTACCGGTAACTCATTCTGTGTCCAATCAAGAACGGTGATTGATTTTTCGTTCATCCAAAACTTTTGTTGGTCGGAAACCGCGAGTCGGAATTTATGGGTGAACCCTGAGAAATTCATTTGGCGATCGAGGAGGATCATCAATTCTCTCTGGAGGTCATCAAAACTTGAGGATACCTCCCTGGAGGGGAACGTATTACAGGCTGTTCGAGCGTACGAACCCATTAATAAAGACGTACGTATGGTAATGTGCAGGTTTCATCCCCCCACAAGCTTCTCCCTCGTATCCACAACTTTAATAGAAATCCGAGTTATCCCGAACAAGTTTCAAAGTAGATCTAGCCACTCATGTGGTAACCTTCCGTCTCCCGTTCGTTCGTCGCGGCGTTTGCGGGGAATTATCAGGATTTTAAAGGGGAGCTACATAATAATCCTTCGAACTTAACTGGAGTGAACAAGATCGAAATGTCATTATCAACTAATTTATGTTAAGAGAAACTCAGTGAGGCAAAATACTGACGGAACAATAGCTTATTCAAACATTTTTCGAGCACAAAATCAAGTTAGGTAGGTCGGTGGTACATCTTTCGCACAAGGAATAACATGAGTTTAGTATACAGTAGTATAATAGTCCTAGGACTTAATGAACAATTCTACAGGAATTAGTTCTACAATTATAATTTGCAACGGTTAGGAAACGAACGGTTTGACTTACAGAGCTTTGTGAACTGATCCGATTGTAAAACGCTGCAAATTATTACACAAAGGTTCATTATTTTTCTTTATAGATCACTCGTCCGCAAAGATCACAGCTTTGCCATTGTCGCTATTTTTTTACCTATCAACCATAGGTACCTACTACTTATCTACTACATAATTACCTTCACACCTCCACAATCACGTTTATTTGGAAGAAAATTTTAAGAACGTTCAACAGAAGATGAAGGAGAAGAATCTTTATCTCGAAGGGGTATGTTGATATGACAAATGTTCAATTTCTCCCTTGCGAGGGAAAAACATTAAATCATGTTTAATGTTTTTCCCTCGCAAGGGAGAAATTAGATTTGATGCCGTTTGATATTAACATTAAAGGCATAATCGTGATCAAGTTGCCGATCACTCAGCTGATCAGTGACCACTCAGGCGCCTTCAGCATTCTCCATTGACCCTGCTTCTCAAATTTCAGCTTCCTGCGTTCAACAGGAGAGAAAATGGCCTTGGAGCTCACTCAGCTGATCAGTGACCACTCAGGCGCCTTCAGCATTCTCCATTGACCCTGCCTCTCAAATTTCATCTTCCTGCGATGAATAGGAGAGAAAATGGCCTTGGAGGTCACTCAGCTGATCAGTCACCCTTCAGGCGCCTTCAGCATTCTCCATTGACCCTGCCTCTCAAATTTCATCTTCCTGCGATGAATAGGAGAGGAAATGGCCTTGGAGGTCACTCAGCTGATCAGTTACCCTTCAGGCGCCTTCAGCATTCTCCATTGACCCTGCTTCTCAAATTTCAGCTTCCTGCGTT
This sequence comes from Apolygus lucorum, assembly GCA_009739505.2. Taxonomy (NCBI): domain Eukaryota; kingdom Metazoa; phylum Arthropoda; class Insecta; order Hemiptera; family Miridae; genus Apolygus; species Apolygus lucorum. Next base: position 2,681,732 of record CM019177.2, read on the forward strand.
CAACAGGAGAGAAAATGGCCTTGGAGCTCACTCAGCTGATCAGTGACCACTCAGGCGCCTTCAGCATTCTCCATTGACCCTGCTTCTCAAATTTTAGCTTCCTGCGTTCAACAGGAGAGAAAATGGCCTTGGAGCTCACTCAGCTGATCAGTGACCACTCAGGCGCCTTCAGCATTCTCCATTGACCCTGCCTCTCAAATTTCAGCTTCCTGCGATGAATAGGAGAGAAAATGGCTTTGGAACTCATTCATCTGATCAGTGATCTGTCAGGTGCCTTCATTACTGTCCTTTGACCCACCATCTCGAATTTCACCTTCCTGCGTTGAATAGGAGAGAAAATTGTTTCTATACAATGAACATTAATTTGTGATTCACACTCATATTTCTGATTTATCACTAGTCCAAACTGAAGGACCTCCGAGGGAGCGATCTGTTGGTCCTACGGAGCTCCGTCTAGTCTCATTCGATTCTAAAAATTCCAGTCTATTTTAAATTGATGAAAAAACAATACCTTTATAATTAAATTTTTCGAGCTAGGACGTTTTGAAAATTTCATCCCCTAGTTTTCACCCCTTAGAAGTGACTGACAATAACCAAAAGCATCTTGGTACAACTAGACCCCAAATGGAGCCGATATAACGTGGTAACTAAGAAATCGGTCCGTGGTAACTAAGAAAAAAAACGTTGCAGATTTGCGTGTCGGAATTCACAGAACGACCCCCAGCCCTAAAACATTAAACATGTTAAAATAAACGCTTCACACTCGATTCGACGAAATAGGAAATTCATATTGGAATTTGATTATTGGTTGCTAAGGAAGCAAAACTGAGGACAACTCAAAGAAACGAACAGCGATCGCATTTTCGACAGATGAAATTTCAACGGAGATTAGACCTCCTTGGTGATTCACACTCGTGATAAGTTTTATCAAAGAAAAACCCTAAAGTTCTCGTAGGGAGCGAAAGGATTTTCTGCAGAGCTCTGCGTGGTCTCTAAAATTCTAGAAATTCAATACTATCTTAAATTGGTAAAAAAATAATAAACTGAAAATTTCTACCCTTAATTTTCATCCCTTGGAAGTGACCGTCATCAACCTAAAGCATCGGGGCTCAACTAGACCCCAAATGGAGCCCATTTATACCAAATTTCAACCAAATCAAGAGTATGACTTAGTAGTTATTAATTTTAATCCGTGGAACTAGCCATAATAGATAGCATGTGCCCTCCTTAACAAAAAACGCTGCAAATCATTGCTCAAAGGTTTATTATTTTCTGTATAGATCACCCTTCTGTATAGATCACTGGTTCTCCATCAATAGCACCTACCACCACCTTCTCCCTTGACCTTCCCTCTAAAATTTCAGCTTCCTGCGTTCAACAGGAGAGAAAATGGCCTTGGAGCTCACTCAGCTGATCAGTGACCACTCATGCGCCTTCAGCATTCTCCATTGACCCGCCCTCTCAAATTTCAGGTTCCTGCGTTCAACAGGAGAGGAAATGGCCTTGGAGCTCACTCAGCTGATCAGTGACCACTCAGGCGCCTTCAGCATTCTCCTTTGACCCTGCCTCTCAAATTTCAGGTTCCTGCGTTCAACAGGAGAGGAAATGGCCTTGGAGCTCACTCAGCTGATCAGTGACCACTCAGGCGCCTTCAGCATTCTCCCTTGACCTTCCCTCTCAAATTTCAGGTTCCTGCGTTCAACAGGAGAGGAAATGGCCTTGGAGCTCACTCAGCTGATCAGTGACCACTCAGGCACCTTCAGCATTCTCCATTGACCCGCCCTCTAAAATTTCAGCTTCCTGCGTTCAACAGGAGAGGAAATGGCCTTGGAGCTCACTCAGCTGATCAGTGACCACTCAGGCGCCTTCAGCATTCTCTATTGACCCGCCCTCTCAAATTTCAGGTTCCTGCGTTCAACAGGAGAGAAAATGGCCTTGGAGCTCACTCAGCTGATCAGTGACCACTCAGGCGCCATCAGCATTCTCAATTGACCCGCCCTCTCAAATTTCAGGTTCCTGCGTTCAACAGGAGAGGAAATGGCCTTGGAGCTCACTCAGCTGATCAGTGACCACTCAGGCTCCTTCAGCATTCTCAATTGACCCGCCCTCTCAAATTTCAGGTTCCTGCGTTGAACAGGAGAGGAAATGGCCTTGGAGCTCACTCAGCTGATCAGTGACCACTCAGGCGCCTTCAGTATTCTCCATTGACTTTTGATTATGGAAATTTGATTACTGGTTGGTTACGCAGAAGGCAAAACTGTATACAAAGCGAAGAAATGAACAGCGATCGCATTTTAGTCAGAAAAAATTTCAACGGAGATTAGACCTCTTTTGCGATTCACACTCATGATTCTGTTTTATCGAAGGAAAAGCTTCAAGTACTCGTAGGGACCGAACGGTTTGCCCTACAGAGATCCGGGTGGTCTCAAAAATTTTTAAAAATTCAGTACTATTTAAAATTAGTGAAAAAACGATACCTTTATTTCGAGAGTTTTCGAGCTAGGGCACTCTTGAAAATTTCAACCCTTAATTTTCACCCCTTAGAAGTGACCTACATCAACCAAAAGCTTCGGCGCACAACTAGACCCCAAATGGAGCCCATATACCAAATTTCATCGAAATCGGTCCATGGTAACTAAGAAAAGTGCCGCGTACGGCGTACGGCGTACGGCGTACGGCGTACGGCGGACGGACGGAAATTTTTTTATTCGATTTTCGTATTCTACGTACCTTGAAACGTAAAACATCAAATTTTGAGGGGGGGTTAAAATTTTTTTTTTCTTGCTCGATTCCAAAGGCTTATTATTGAAAATAATAAACCAATATAGGCTATTTCCAAAACTCGGGGAAGCGCTTTTGAGAATTTTATGCAAATCCACCCAAGTGGCTTTTTTTGGTGAATTTTTAGGAATCTACCTACGAACTTTATATTGTTGTTTTCTATCCTATTTTAATATTTAACGGTTCAATCAGAAAAACAATAGTTGATATAACCTACGTTTTTTTTATTCGAATACTTATGGATGTCCTAAATATAGAAAAACTGGTCAAGTAAGTATAATCTATGAAATATAGATATCTATGAAAACGAAACTTTTATCTATTTTTATTATTGAAATTTATGACTGAAAACAATAAAATAGCTAGATTTTCTTCGAAAATTAACTGGAAGTATTCAAGAGGAAAAACCTGCAGCTAATAAGTCTCTCTAATAAGTCTCTCTGCTTCGAGCCTTTTCAAACAATCGAAGGTGAAAGCAAGCCTTGTAAGTGGTCGTTTCTCACGAGTTAACCAACAAGTATCGATGATTTGAACGTTCATTATCGACTTTTCAAAAAATTGAAGGTGAAAACAAGCCTTTGAAGAGGTCGTTTCTCTCAAGTAAACCAACAAGTTTCGAAGATTTGAACGTTCATTCTCGACTTTTTAAACAATCGAAGGTGAAAAGAAGCCTTTGAAGTGGTTGTTTCTCTCGAGCAAACCAACAAGTTTCGAAGATTTGAACGTTCATTCTCGACTGTTCAAAAAATCGAAGGTGAAAAGAAGCCTTCGAAGTGGTTGTTTCTCTCGAGTAAACCAACAAGTTTCGAAGATTTGAACGTTCATTATCGACTTTTCAAACAATCGAAGGTGGAAACTAGTCTTTGAAAAGGTCGTTTCTCTCGAGCAAACCAACAAGTTTCGAAGATTTGAACGTTCATTATCGACTTTTCAAATAATCGAAGGTGAATTCAAGCCTTTGAAGTGGCCATTTCTCTGGAGTAAACCAACAGGTTTCGAAGATTTGAACGTTGATTCTCGACTTTTCAAAAAATCGAAGGTGAAAAGAAGCCTTTGAAGAGGTCGTTTCTTTCGAGTAAACCATCAGGTTTCGAAGATTTTAATGTTCATTCTCGACTTTTCAAAAAATCGAAGGTGAATACAAGTCTTTGAAGTGGCCGTTTCTCCCGAGCAAACCAACAAGTTTCGAAGATTTGAACGTTCATAATCGACTTTTCAAACAATCGAAGGTGAATTCAAGCCTTTGAAGTGGCCATTTCTCTGGAGTAAACCAACAGGTTTCGAAGATTTGAACGTTGATTCTCGACTTTTCAAAAAATCGAAGGTGAAAAGAAGCCTTTGAAGAGGTCGTTTCTTTCGAGTAAACCATCAGGTTTCGAAGATTTTAATGTTCATTCTCGACTTTTCAAAAAATCGAAGGTGAATACAAGTCTTTGAAGTGGCCGTTTCTCCCGAGCAAACCAACAAGTTTCGAAGATTTGAACGTTCATAATCGACTTTTCAAACAATCGAAGGTGAATACTAGCCTTTGAAATGGTCGTTTCTCCCTAGCAACCCAACAAGTTTCGTAATTTGAACGTTTATTCTCGATTTTTTCAAACATTCGAAGGTGAAGACAATCTTTTGAAGTGGCCGTCTTTCTTTATTAATTCTACAAGTTTCGATGAGTTCTATGTTAATTCTCGATTTTATCCTAGAATTGAATTCTCTGCGGTGTCTGTCATGAAATCTGTAATTCGAAGTTTTCTTCTATTTCGGTTGAATATTAGGGAATTAAGTAGATCTAATCTAAGATCTAATTAAATTAGATATTTGAGATAAATTAGAAGTTTTCATATTTTTGATGTCTTTTCATAATAAAATGTCCTTAAAAACCTGACTTTGAGAAATAATGATCACACTTATTCATATGTTAATTCATCTATTCATATATTATATGATGACCCGCATATTCTTCGCCGCTAAACGACAGTTTGGGTCCTACTACTTTCAACTTTCAGCATTTTTTTGTGAGTTTTTCGGCGATTGTGTTTTGTTTATAAAATTCTACGATTTTTCCTAAGAATTCCACCCTAAACAAATTGATTGTTGTATTCTCAGAGGGTTAAAACCATCAACAATACGATGCGTAGGGTAGTTAGAGCAGCAAACCTTATTGATTGAGAATCGCGTGATAAACCGTAATTTGTTAATTTGGTAGAATCACTTCCGGACGTTGCCTTCTCCCGACGATAAGAAGATTGCGATGTGTGATTCACGAATACTCCACAGCCAGAACGGTGCTGTAGCTCATAGGTTCAGTCTTTCCCTGTCACTACGCACGTGGCTATCTCGTTTCCTTCTGTGTTTTGCATAGCTTTCATCACGTATATTGATGATTGCTATCTGTTGTTTATCGTTCGTAGAACGAGAAAATGGGTTTTGGGTTCCCTTCGCAATTTACTTGTGTAGTCTGACGTGCAGATGAGTCACTGCCACAACGACGTGAGTAGAAAAGTAGGGCAGAAGATCCTTGGAAGTTGTTTCTGTTTCTGTCTGGCTTGTGTCCAATATCGATACCTTAAAGCACAAAGGCGCTATGTCCATCCACCTTCCAAATTATTTATTTTCTTTAATTTCAGAAAAACTCGAATTTAACAAAACTTTTATTGATCTTCTTGACGATTATAGCTTGAAAATTTGTTTAAGAAATAAAAGAGTTTAGTGGAACAATTTCTTATTTTAGGAATTGTGCATTGTTGAAAACTGCTTTTGTGTTTTTCCGAAAATTCAGTTTTTGGACATAGCACCTTTGTGCTTTAAGGTATCGATATGTTTGTGCAACGACAGAACAACTTGTAGTAAACAACATAGATCGTGAAATGCAAACGAGTAACTCCTTTTCAGGAACTGTATTCTTCAACGTCAGAACAATATGAATGACGAGTCTATCTTCGTAATCCCCCCCCCACCCTCCCCTTCTTGTTCATACTCGTCAACAGCCCAGTTAAAACGGATATAACGGGTATGGAAAGGGCCGAAAAAAATTTGCTAATGATTGAGCAGTTAAAAAATATCGTCCCTTGACATCTAAGAAATCTTCTCATGTTTTGAAACGTTTTGGAGACGGGCGAAGATCTGAAGGGAAGAGAAGGTACTTATGACAGGTAGGGGAGTCACGAATTTTGATCAAAATTAGTTTAGGTAGTAATATAGAGCTCAAGCGATAATATGGAATAACCTACTGCCGAGTCAGCAGTAACATCTCTCCTCTTTCTTGCCAACACCCAAACACAAAAGGTCAAAACGTGTAACTGGTATAAAATTAAAGTAAATAATGAATTTGGGGTAGTTGCTTAAAAAAATTGTCATGAAACATAGAAATTCAGATTTCCAGAACTCCTTGTTTTTGAGGTGGGTCAAAATTTTATAGGGAAGAGAGGGGGCTTATTGCTGGTAAGGCAGTGATGAACATCCTGACTACTTCTTAGTCAGTATAAGGGAACACTGGCGATCATCTTGAAAAACCTGCTGCTGAGTTAGTTGCAGGTGGTCAATGTGCTCTTGTCGATCTAACGCGAAACCGATGACGCCCCAAACACTCAACTTGAGCTCCTTAAAATAATCTTCTACCTTATAATCGTATTCCAATTAAATTGACCAGCCTGGTCACTGCCGGGGAGTTGTTAGATCCTTCTCCTCTCCGAGGTCCAGCGGATTTCTTTGTTTTACATTGAATTTACATTATTTGTGACTAATTTCTGTTTCTAGCTCATCAAATGAATCTCTTTGTTTCAGGTGAGTGGTTTAAAGGGCGATTTCCGATTCAACATTACTTTTGTGTAAGCAGGTATGATAATACTACTCATCATTACAATCTACATAAATTTGCTCTACTTTTATGGGAAATGATTCTCAAAAACTGGAAACATTTTTTGAACAAAAGATCAAAGAAAGAAGTGGCGTATATCTCCGGATGGAATTTTCGAATACTTACTAGAGCGGGGTTCCAGCATTTCCTTTTAAAATATTATTACAAGGAAGGTTCGTTAGAGGCGCTGAAAAAATCTAGCGGATCGGGGCTTTCCTTGACCACCGCACCAAAAATTTCCCACAAATTCTACCTTCGATTTTCATTAGTTCCGCAGGATCCGTCGCTTTGGTACCTCTCAGTGTGTTCTGCTGATAATCCGTTCTGGATCGTCGAGGCATCCACGTCCGCCGGGAGGTATCTTTCAGATTGGACCTCTGGGGAAACGGAGGGATGATTGGGGAAGGAAGAGGAGAGAAATCCTGAACCAATTACGCCCTTCCATGGTGAGGGACCGAAAATAGTTTCAAAAACAGGACTCTCCGAATCCGTACTCGTGCACAACGGATTGGGGTAACAAAGTCTGAACCACAAGCACCATCAAAAACCGAATAAATTACCCCAGATTAGTGATGTACCAATCATTTATCAAATTAATGATTGTCTTATGTGTCTACCAATAAGTCTTAATATTGTTTTTTGCAAATATTTTTCCAGTTTTATCCAATAATTTCATGTGAATCAAAATAATTTATAATTCCATTATTGATGTGCAAGTACCTACAACCTTAGGTACTTATTAAATAGTTATTTATTGGCATGGATTATAATATAATCCATGTTTCAATTTCAAGGTTATCAGGTACTTAGCTAAATACTTCTGGGTTGTAGAGGGGGAGGGGGGATTTGAAAATTTAAAAACGCGATACCAGTAAACAAAATCATAGTTTTACGTCATATTTTTCGGTGGAAATTATGTATTAAATTCCCCGCCCCCCTTTTCCATTTTTCCCTTTTTACCTGCAATAGATCTACATCTTCATTTCCCACCAGTTATGGTAGCATCTTCAACTATTCGGTTGTTAATTGACGCCGATGTGATGTTCACTCGGTAACACATTGAGTCTGTGATAAATTTACCGAAAACTAGATCAAAGAGGAGTTTTATTTCTGAGGACCTCATTTCCAATCAATTTGACAGAGCATATTGTGTTGGGTCGATCAATATGTATTTGCTATTCTATTTAATGGTTCTGCAAAAAGTTTATCAATTTCCTGTTCATCGGGTTTTAGCGTGTCCGACCGACAGACGAGTAACATGAAAATATTTCTCAAATTTCTGAAGAAGGAATTTTGATTTTTACCAGCCTAAAGTATCGCATTTTGCTGCCTCTGTAGACCCGGAAACGAAAAACAAAACAAATGATCGTTTCGCGTTTGCTCAGTTCCGGGTTTCGAAGAGCGGGGAGGTGGAATGTTCGGGCCCTCTGCAAACCTGCCTGAGGCTGTTGGGCAACAAAACACATAAAACTGCAGTTGGCTAGGCCGTTAGGGGTCTAATACTCGAAAAGGGCCCCCGGAGGCCTAAATACATACAACAAATATTATCTGAGCTTTAGCGCTGGCCGCACATCCAAAGTTATGGCAGGTGGTTCCAGGGAGGAGAGCAGGGGATCTTGGAATTTGCGACCTACCCTGGGAGTTTTTCTCGTTGTCGCACAAGCCAGGGGAAAACTCGTCGACCGAAAAAAATCAAGCTTTACATACTCTCAAACAGGATTGCAGGCAGTTAAGCTTCTTCTTTTTTTTGCTCATTTGTTGAGCAAAAGCTTAAAATTCACAACGAGTGAATAACATTTTAAAAGTATTTATTAGTTGTTTCCTTGCTTCCTCAATTCCAAATTTAGGGAAGCTCTGTTCGAGCGGAAAATAAAAATTGGGGAAAGTATCAACGCCTCACGCTGATACATTGTGAAATGAATGTGTCCCTTGGCAATAGGCTGGAATTTGCATCACTGCTACAGTCATGAAAATATTCAAGAATTTTAGGGAAAAACTGCTAATCGAATTTTTGATTTATATTTTTGAAAACAGATCATGTTTTATGTTGCCGTGAAAGTTTTTAATCCAGATTAGGCAGTCTTAAATAGGCACCTTCAAGATTTTTAGCACTTAGGGGCTGATCAGGGAGGATCTCAGTTTGTTAACCATCAGCAGTCTTAAATACGCACCTTGAAGATTTTCAGCACTTACGGGCTGATCAGGAAGGATCTCAGTTTGTTAACCATCAGCAGTCTTAAATAGGTACCATAATTGTCCTGAGAAATTTCAGCTTCTTGGGTCCACCAGATACATATTTTGCTGACGTCTCGGCCATTTGAAGAAATTTGGATTGACTCCAGCAATAAGGAATTGTCAAAGATTCCAATGTACTTTGTTGAATATTGGTTGCTGATTTCGGAAAGATCCTGGTCCCAATTCACGTATCCTTCCCTGTAACTGTCCACTTAGTCATTCATGAACCTTTTTTTGTGTATTTTCAAATTTTCCAATTTCCCGCTTCAAAATGAGACATTATATGAGGGGGGTACCGCTAGCCAATAAGGAAATACTTGGAGGGGGGGAGGGGGAAATTATAGCCGGTTATTCTCGCAGAACCTGCATCAGACTTGTTCATGCATGTAAAGTGTGTTGTGTCATCGACCCATGGTATAAAGAATGGTCAACTATTGATAATGTGGTCAACCAGAAATATACCCCGTTATTCTCTAGCTTCCGGAAAATTTATTTCCATCATCAGGACTCAGTGGCAGTCAAACATGAGGAGAGGGCACCAACCAAACCATATCCTCTATCCGGCTCTCACTCAACCAGCCATTATCCAAAACAGGTCAAACTTCAAAGAAAATGTAGCAAGCGTATGAAAAAATATAAAAAGCAAAATAATATTTTATAATATATATTATATAAATAAGTATAAATAATATATTATATTGTGGTAGGTAAGCATTCAAAAACTATTACAGAACCACATATGGCAAACTAAATTTTGCCAACAAAACTAAACTACTCAAATACTTTTTTAAAAATTTAATATGTAATTACTAAATAATAGTATATTTTCTCAGAAAGTGTTTGACCTATTTTGGTTCATTGCAAGTTGAGTTAGAGCCGGATTGAGAATATGGGTTGGTGCCCTCTCCTCATGTTTAACTGACACTGAGCCCTGATAGTGGAAATACATTTTCCAAAAGCTAATTCTGGATGACACCAGTTCCAATAGTTGAAAATTCCTCATCCATGTTCAAGTAGGTCAAATTCCCTACCAAATACATAGCTTCCTCGTCATCCATAATGTGGTTGGTTAGGTAATAGGAAAGGAGGTTGTCCGAACTGCAAAGTAGGTACCCCACCAAATATGTGGGATATCGATCAGCCTGTCGATGAGAGGGTTGTCTCCAAGTCTGTGTGGCACATACTCGTAGCTCATTGAGCCATCTTCAACATGATTATTTTGAAAAAAATAATCTTCTTTTTCTTCAAAAAATTATTGGTGCAAAATATTCGAAATTCAGATAAGAACCGCCATGCTTGTCACAGGAGCTGCATCTAACATTTCATGTGGACGGCAATTCGAAAAAGGTCAGCTCAACCTCCCTTCGCTCTATATTCTGGAAGTTCTACTATACTCAAGGAAGATCAGAGAGAACTCAATAGCTACCCGGTTTAAACAACCTTATTCGACCCGTAACGGAACTAACCTCATGAGAGTACCTCTCCACCGGCTTGAATTTTATTAGAACAATCTCAAGTATAATGCTATAGCAGTTTCCAATTATTTCATCCTTCATCGCGAGACAGTTGTGTGTAGATTTGACTGTCCATTTTCGTTGTTCAAACTAACTGTCAAGAAATATCTAATAATGAGAGAACTAGTTATACACCATAAGCGATTTTGCTTCCTCACTACCGAAGGTAGGGAAGCTTTGTATTTGTGAAAGAAGTGAAAAAAAAATGTCCTCCAAAATCAAAATTTCCACTTGCTTTTTGCGTTTTAGAGTTTCCCGAACAATTTTGGTTCCGTGTCTGTCTGTCTGTCGGTCTGTCTGTGGTCAATCCTTGTCCCGGGCAAAACTATACTAACCTGTGGTCTGATTTTGATGAAATTTTCAGGGATTGTGCGGGTTAGGTCCTAGACGGTCCCCTATCAATTTCAGCACCTTCGGACCAATAGGAGCGAGTGCGCATGCGCAAACGTGAATTTCCTGGAACCTCGGTTTCTCGGTTTCTAATGAACCGATTTTGCTCAAATTTGGAGGTTAGTTAGGGACTAACTTCTAAGAGACACCCTATAAGTTTCAATCAAATTGGTCAAGCAATAGCCGCTGCGCATGCGCGAACTTTAAATTTATTGTTACAACCAAAACTCCGCAACTATTCAACCAATTTCGATGAAATTTTCAGGGATTGTGTGGGTTAGGTCCTAGACGGTGGACCGCTAAATAAAATTCTACGTTAACATCGCCAATATTTTGGTATTCAATCACTCTTTAAATCATAATTTTTTCGCCAACTGATTCTATACGTCCATGTTACAATGAGTGAGGAAGCTATACTGCCCACCCAACTTGGCAGACGTTTTTTCACGCTGTGAGCAACACTTTGTTGTAGCAGCCTACTTCAAACGCACTTATACATCACAACTACTATTGTTTTTAAAAAAGCGTAAAGATTTGTTGGGGATTGCTCTATTTCTTCACATCACGAGTGTAGGTGGCCAAATTAAATTATTATTAGTAGTAGGTACTATTATATTATTTAACTTGGAAAAGGGTAAATGAATGCAGTATCGGTTTCGCCACAAGGGTCTGAGAAAGTAGTAGATTTTTATCAACTAGAAAGGAACTGGGACCTGGAATGAAGTGAAAAACACAAAACAAACACTTAATTACTCAAAGTTGTCGAGGAATGAATGGAATCAAATGCCGGAACAAGCCCCATCCAGACGGTAAGAGACAAATGAACGCAAAAAAACGGCCTTTTTCCAATTTCCTTGAGAGATCATGAAGGGTCACTCGTGAATATTAAACGGTTTTCGGTGGCTGCGGGAAAGACTTCTTTGAATATCCTACGAGGCTTCGGGCAAATGAATTGAAAACGACGCGAAAAGCGGGTCTGGGGAAGGAAAAAATAATATCGTCTACTACAGCTCCAATTACCTGGCGGGAGAGATCTTGAAGGGGTAATTAGCATAATAGGGAGCCCTGCGGAGGTGGCGCTAGCGGCGGAGGAAATTTAATAAGCGAGAACCTAGTTTTCTTCCTCGTTGCGACTACCTCTTATGCCTCCTGCGTTAGATAGGCACCTAGAAGGTAGAGTGATGTTCGCAATTGCCATACCTAGGTGTCTAGCGAAAGGCGAATGGTGTCAAGTTCCCGCACAGTTCTCACTGCATTTTTACTCTCCACGTGTTAAAACAAATGAAATGTTTTCATTAAACATCAAAAATATTATTGAAACCAAGGAAAGAAGAATGGTCATTCAACTAAGAACAAAATACCTATCAAAAGAAATGTATTGGTCATTCTGGTATCTTCTGAAAGAACTCAATAAGTACTCAGCAACTGTGAAATTCAACGAGAGTAAACGTAATGCAGGAAACCTAGGCTGCGAAAAAATAATTCCCAGACGTCTACATCACCGGAGAGGGCGAAAAAGCGGCTGACATCTTTTACGAAGTGGGAGAAAGGAAGAAGAAGTGATGAAGCTGACGAAGCGGAAGAGTCGGCTGCGGGGACGTCTTTCTGGATGACAGATTTGAGTCGACGGGCTTGTTTGGGAGCGTTTTCTTCTCATGAAATTTCGTCTTTTTGCCACATCCTCACATTCGTTTCCTCTCAGACGAGCCCTCAATTACGTGGGGTGATAAGCGACGGGCATATGCCTCCTGACAGCTGGTGGACTCTTCGCCATCAAAACGAACCTCGAGATTTGAATGTGGAAATAGTCGATGGTGATAGTTGATTAGTTCTGCAAAACGGGAGACGGTATCTTGAGTCCTTACAAATTAGGTGATATTAGAAATGTGTGTGACAGTATTTCTGTTACATTTTCCTGCAGGTGCCGCACACAGGCAAATGATCAATGCATCTGAAAAATCATTGTTTCAAGATAGTAGAGATGTTCCCCAACTGAAGCTTCATTCTCTCCTGCGAGAATCAAGTTTTGTCGGAGTCATCACACATAGTTCACTAATATCAACCTATCTGGATCTGAGATTTCAGTTATGGACAGTCCGTCATGTTGGAACCTTGATGAGGATCAATCAGAATGCAGGAACTTTACTGGGAGCGTTGCAGAATGCTGGGACCTCCAGGGAATCGTAATGCAGGTATTTCGGCCAATCTTAATGCAAGATCCTCAGAGATGAGTTTGTATGAACCTCACTTGGAGCACTGCAGAATGCAGGTAACTCTGTGAATCAGAATGTATGAACGTGACTGGGAGCATTTCAGAGTGCAGAAACCTCCAGTCAATCAGAATGCAAGAACCTCAGGCGATCAGAATGTATGAATCTCACTTGGAGCAATGAAGAATGAAGGGACCTCCTCCCTATCGTTATGCAAGAACTTCCAGCGAATTATAATGCAGGAAATTTTACCCTATCATAACGCTGATCACCAACTAATAATCACCCCCAACCTAAAGGCATCGAGACAGGAAATTATGACTTGGAGCACTACAGAATGCAGGTAACTCTGTGAATCAGAATGCATGAACGTGGCTGGGAGCATTTCAGAGTGCAGGGACCTCCAGTCAATCAGAATGCAAGAACCTCAGGCGATCAGCATGTATGAATCTCACTTGGAGCACTGCAGAATGCAGGTAACTCTGTGAATCAGAATGTATGAACGTGACTGGGAGCATTTCAGAGTGCAGAAACCTCCAGTCAATCAGAACGCAAGAACCTCAGGCGATCAGAATGTATGAATCTCACTTGGAGCAATGAAGAATGAAGGGACCTCCTTCCTATCGTTATGCAAGAACTTCCAGCGAATTATAATGCAGGAAATTTTACCCTATCATAACGCTGATCACCAACTAATAATCACCCCCAACCTAAAGGCATCGAGACAGGAAATTATGACTTGGAGCACTACAGAATGCAGGTAACTCTGTGAATCAGAATGCATGAACGTGACTGGGAGCATTTCAGAGTGCAGGGACCTCCAGTCAATCAGAATGCAAGAACCTCAGGCGATCAGCATGTATGAATCTCACTTGGAGCACTGCAGAATGCAGGTAACTCTGTGAATCAGAATGTATGAACGTGACTGGGAGCATTTCAGAGTGCAGGGACCTCCAGTCAATCAGAATGCAAGAACCTCAGGCGATCAGCATGTATGAATCTCACTTGGAGCACTGCAGAATGCAGGTAACTCTGTGAATCAGAATGTATGAACGTGACTGGGAGCATCTCAGAGTGCAGGGACCTCCAGTCAATCAGAATGCAAGAACCTCAGGCGATCAGCATGTATGAATCTCACTTGGAGCACTGCAGAATGCAGGTAACTCTGTGAATCAGAATGTATGAACGTGACTGGGAGCATCTCAGAGTGCAGGGACCTCCAGTCAATCAGAATGCAAGAACCTCAGGCAATCAGCATGTATGAATCTCACTTGGAGCACTGCAGAATGCAGGTAACTCTGTGAATCAGAATGTATGAACGTGACTGGGAGCATCTCAGAGTGCAGGGACCTCCAGTCAATCAGAATGCAAGAACCTCAGGCGATCAGCATGTATGAATCTCACTTGGAGCACTGCAGAATGCAGGTAACTCTGTGAATCAGAATGTATGAACGTGACTGGGAGCATCTCAGAGTGCAGGGACCTCCAGTAAATCAGAATGCAAGAACCTCAGGCGATCAGCATGTATGAATCTCACTTGGAGCACTGCAGAATGCAGGTAACTCTGTGAATCAGAATGTATGAACGTGACTGGGAGCATCTCAGAGTGCAGGGACCTCCAGTCAATCAGAATGCAAGAACCTCAGGCGATCAGCATGTATGAATCTCACTTGGAGCACTGCAGAATGCAGGTAACTCTGTGAATCAGAATGTATGAACGTGACTGGGAGCATCTCAGAGTGCAGGGACCTCCAGTCAATCAGAATGCAAGAACCTCAGGCGATCAGCATGTATGAATCTCACTTGGAGCACTGTATAATGCAGGTAACTCTGTGAATCAGAATGTATGAACGTGACTGGGAGCATCTCAGAGTGCAGGGACCTCCAGTCAATCAGAATGCAAGAACCTTAGGCGATAAGAATGTATGAATCTCACTTGGAGCAATGAAGAATGAAAGGACCTCCTTCCTATCTTTATGCAAGAACTTCCAGCGAATTATAATGCAGGCAATTTTACCCTATCATAACGCTGATCGCCAACTAATAATCACCCCCAACCTAAAGGCATCGAGACAGAAAATTATGAACTTATTTATTACCTACCTAATGTGACGAATTTCAGTTCAGTTATGTTGTGAATCCAGTATTCCTTGGCAGATGAAATCCGAAGAATGTTAATCGACATAAACAGCTCTGCAAAGCAATACCTCTACAGCATTTCAATCTTTATGATTTATAGTTGCAGGGAAAACCTTTCAGATCTTTTACTGACTAGGCAAACTAGGAGTGATTGTACCGTATAAACCACTTTATTTTTCTTCTCGTACCAACATTACAGTTCTTTTCAATGCTTGTGTTACGTACCGAAGAATAACGGGACTCAATAAGAAAAGTTGTCAAACTTTCTGAACCCTGCCATTATGAGTTTTCTCCTCCAAGTAGAGCGTTTCGTTTCAAGGCGAAAAGA
The DNA here is from genome assembly GCA_009739505.2 of Apolygus lucorum. Taxonomy (NCBI): domain Eukaryota; kingdom Metazoa; phylum Arthropoda; class Insecta; order Hemiptera; family Miridae; genus Apolygus; species Apolygus lucorum. The sequence continues at coordinate 2,697,179 of CM019177.2, forward strand.
TGTGAAAGCCCTTTTTTACCCCCATTTCTTCACTGAGCAATATCCCATTCTTTTCACTACCCCTTTACGTATCCCTCGAGTGGGTAACTTATGCCATAAAACGTCTCAGACTCGCGGGAGTTTTAGCTCAAATACCCTCATTGTTGAGTTTCTCTCATAAAGAGCAGATTAAATCGTTTTGAAAATTGGTGAGAGTTTTCTCCTAGCGCTCAAGTTATGAAGAACCAGAGTTTTTGTGACCTGCAATCTGTTATATTGCGTCGTTCTTCATCATGATCGTCATGGCCGTTCTATGATCAGTGACGGTTCTAAAATTTACGTTACAGTAAGAAACAACTTTGAACGTAGACGCTACAAATTATTACACAAACGTTTATTATTTTGCTATATAGATCACTCGTCTGCAGAGATACTAAGATAGTAGTTTGGTACTACCTAACTACTACATACCTACTTCACAATCAAGTTTATTTGGAAGAAACAAACGCTTCACACTCAATTAGAAGAAATAAAGAGTTGTGGTTGCCTTCATTAAGAAATTTGATTAGGTACCTACTGGTTGCTGAGTACAACTCGAAGAAACGAACAACGACCGCATTTTGGTCTTCTAAAATTTGAATGGAGATTAGGCCTCTTTTGCGATTCACACTTGTGCATCTGATTTGTCAAAAGTCCTATCCTTCAGTTCCCATACGGAGCGAACAGCTCCGGGTGGTCTCATTCGATTCTAAAAATGCAATACTATTTTAAATTGATGAAAAAACAATACCTTAATTTCGATTTTTTTGAGCTAGCTTTTTAACGTTTCAACCCTTAGATGTGACTGAAATCAACAAAAAGCTTCGGGGCACAACTAGTCATCAAATGAAGCCCACATACCAAATTTCATAAAAATCGGTCCATGGGAAGTAAGGAAAATGCCGCGCACGCCAGATGAAATGCAAAATTATTATTCGATTTTGGATTCTATGTATCTTGAAACGTAAAGTAACAAAGTCTTCAAAGGAGGTTAACATTTTTTTTTCTTGGTCGATTCCAAAGGTTCATTATTGAAAATAATTAACCAAAATTTCCCTGGTACTGACCAAGAATCGCTTAAATACTTAGTAGCTGGTTATTCAATGTGCTGATGCCACGTACAGTTTTGTTATAGCTTGGTATTGCTTGGTATAACCCTGTATCACAGGTGCTTACCAAGTTCGTTTTGTATTGTTAATCCTAATGTTAAGGTTGTGAATAGGCCGGCTAAGTGAACAATACGGGGTCCGGTTAGCTGACATTCCATTTGCTTGTCGCCAGGTTAACGACTGGTTCACTCCTTCAGACAAGACACTTCAGTACCCAATCCCTCTAGGCCTTCCAAGCCGGGAGGATTCTTGGGGATTACAATCTAGAGCCTTGTAATGTGTTACATTTCTAGTCAGTAGTTCTCCAATAAAGTGACGAGTAGGAAAACCCCGAGCAGGCATGAGTCATCACCAACATAGGTGAGGTGAGGAAGGGAAAGAACACTTCACTTGACGTCACCTTTTTTCCGCTCTCCCTCACCATACTAACTTGAGTATATAAGCCACACTCAAGGGTCTTCCTACATGCATTCGTACCTCGTCTATCCGACTTATCATTTCTTGTCTTACCTACAGCCCAGTTCTTCCGAGGAAACGGTTTGCCCCATAAAGGCGCCGAACCTCTAGCTTATGCTATACCAGATATTTAAAAGATAGAGAGAGAGAGACTAGCTCGGTCGGGAGTGGGGATGAACCCATAAACAAACACTGGCATAGAATTGAGATACAAACGAAATTTTTATTTGTTCGAAAACAAATTAGAAATAGGTAGGTAGGTATTGGAAAATATTGTTTCCAATAAGGTACTTCTATTGTTCGAAATAATAATCATAGACCAAAATTTATAGGTAGTTTACCTATGAAATGAAAAACCATGCCACTACGATATTCTTCAGGGGTAGTGCAAAAATAATAATTGTTGTTAGCCTCAAAAGAAAGAAGTGGTTCTAGGAGGTAGGATAGGTGGTTCGCTGGGAAACTAAATTTAGCTCTTATCTGTTGATCAGCGAAGTTTTTGACGATGATGAGCAGACTTCTTCCAAGGGAAAAGCGTGAGTAGCCCTTAGACCATACTTGAAACGGTAGTATGGTTGATTTCCACTTAGAGGGAAGGCGAAGTAAGCTCCAAAAGCTCAAGTACAGTGTATAACATCCAGAAGGCAAAACAGTGATGAGCCTCCAAGAATTTGGCGGAGTAACTCCGAGTTTTATATTGTGTAGTACAGATGTCGATTGACTACAAAATCAATACCGGAAGATTTTCTTGAGTGGTGATGGACCTTCAAGAATTCGACGGAGTACACTCCAAGTTTTATAAGGTGTAGTACAGACGTAAATTGATTAGAGAATCACTATCCGGAGATTCACTTCGGCGGGGATGTACCCTCAAGAATTCAACGGAGTAAACTCCAACTTGTAAACGGGTTGTACAGACGTCGAAACAGCGAATCAAAAAGTTAATTCTCACTTTTAAATTTTTGAGACGCAAAAGAGAAGAAAAGGTACGAAAAGGCTCCTAACCAACAAATTTCGCATGAAGAAAGGAAAAACGGCGAACGAGAAACGTGGTTTCAATTCGAGAGAGGTAATCTTGTTATCCCTGTCGGCAGGTTTGCGGAAGAAGGTTTGCTTAAGTAGGTAGTAAGAAGGTTCCGTTGGAGTGCGCGCACATCGCCCTAGGCTTTTAGGGATAAATCTCTCTGTTGAGTAAGATTCAGGCTAGGAACAATTCAGCGCATCGAGAGGACCATCGCCCTCACTCGACAACACATAGAACACAACAAGCCTTATTAAAATTAGATATGGTCAGCTGGGAACATCTTCGATGCAGTTCAGGAATGGTTATCCAGCTTCCTGGCCACCAAACTCGGACAATCAGTCACAGGCATTTGTTGACGAAGGCCTGCAGATTAACAGTTTATCACAGCTTACATCTGCCAGATCTCAGGTTCGTAGAGAAGCACCGATTTTACATTTGATTCGAAGAAACAAAGTTTTGTTTTTGGACCAAGCTGAGAGGACCTCAACACTGGTTCAAGAGAGAAGCTCCTGTCGTCTTGTCCAGTCTATTCTTTGCGTCCAAGAGCGCTTCTCAATCGGAGGCCTCCTGACTGCCCAAATAGGTAAACACCTCAACATCCTTAATCTGCTTGTCTTCAACTGTGAAGTCGGAAGAGACAACTTGTACACCCTCAAACCTTCAATCTTCGACAACTTTTATTTTGAGTCCAGAGCTCACACAGGCAATCCATCTTATTCTTCGTGTTTTCGTCTTTGGGCGAGAATAACACGTCGTCCGCAAAGTTGAGTTCGTTCAGATGTTCGATCGTCGACGAATGCCGAAATATTTCCCGTTTTTGGGTTTTTCATGGGAGGCGCATGGAATTACTTGAATCACCTTAAGAAAAGCAGCGGTGGGCGGACACATCTCTGTCTCACGCCTGACACCCTGCACATGAACGGCTTGTTGGGCCTGAATCAGTCTGATAATAATTTTTTTACGATTCAAAGCCGAAAAAATGACTGTCAATAAATTGAACAACCTACAACATACCATCATTGACCAGTACGAACTTACAGGAGTAACTTATGAATTGAACGGAAACTCATCTACAATTTGGTGCCCTGCGATGTTTGTACGGTACGCGTTCTTTTGTTTACGTTCTTCCTGCGGAAGTTTACCGACATCGATAAGTTCGGATGCGTGTCTCATGAATTCTGCACAAAACTCGATTTCCCTCGCCCTTCCTAATCACACGGTAACTACGACCGGAGTTCAAAAAGAAATACGGCTTGCTGCCCGAAAAATACTAATAACGCCCGACTCAAATATTCAAGTTGGGTAGTATCATCTCGTGCTGCGATTGTCCGAGAGGTCGTTGGCAAAGGGTTAATAGCGGTTTTCATGGCTGCGAGTCAACTAACTGAAATTCCGAGGTAAATGCGAGCTGTTCAAATATGCGCGGAGTTAAATCTTTTAGTGCCATCAAAAATGCAGTGGAAGCCGAAGAGGGAGCGATAATTTCCTCGAATTGTATCTCGTCGCCATTCCCGCCTAATAGGACTAAACTGCGGCTGCAACGAGGAATGGAATATCACAAGAATCATCAATAGCCTAGCTCATGGTTTATTCCACCTATCCACTTCATGAGGGAGCATTCATATTGTAGTCTGAATTTTTCAATAGTTCCAAAACGTTCGCCAAGTAGATGGGCAATAATATAGCTTCCTCTCATCAGAACCACATACTTCGGCATGGGAGTGCGGTTTCGAGTTCCATAAAATTCATGCAATATAAATGTAGGATTCGTAGTCGTAGTTTTGACCTAAACAAGGAATTCACTTTTTGGTTTATTATTTTCGATTATAAACCTTTGGAGTCCACCAAAAAAAAAAAAAAAAAAAAAAAAATTGCCGTTCATTTGCCGTAGGCGGCATTTGTTCCCATGGACTGATTGTGTAGCAACTTGGTATGTGGGCTCCATCCGCGGTCTAGTTGTGCCCCGAAGCTTTTGGTTGATGTCAGTCACTTTTAAGGGTTGAAAAATAAGGGCTAAAATGTTCATAACACCCTATTTTAAAAACTTTTGATATAAAGGTCAATTTATACATTTATTCAATAGATTAGAATAGTGTTGCATTTTTAGGGGTAAAATCCTTCACGTCATAAAGTTCTGCTTGAGTATTTTGAATTGCCCCTAAGAAAGTCCACTCAGGTTAACAGGTAGTAAATTGTAGAGTCGCACCCCAGTATGAGAGGATTTGACCGCATTTCCTATCCAACTTGATGTGGGCGCAATCTTCCAGCATTCATTTTAACCTACCTACACCAGAGACTGCAGAGGGTTAGAATTGGAGCTGAGTGGAGTGACCCCAGAACAACGGACTTTCAAATACCACAGGGCACTGTACTAGGGCCGTATTTGTTCTTGCTCTTTGTAAATGAAATGGCGGATCTCGAGATAAAGTACTCTCGAATTATCTCATTTGCCGATGATACGGTTCTTATATGTAATTGGCCTGATGACTCCAAGATGTTTTCGAATGCTCAGCATACGTTGACTATTATAGTAAATTGGTTCAGAGCTCACTCGCTGTAAATAAACACCGATAAAACCAAATGTATCACTTTTCGGTTATCTGTTCAAAGGGAGACGCTAATTCCATTTCATTTAAAAATTCACGAAAGGTCTTGCGCCCAAGGGGATTCCTGTACATGCCGCCCACTCCAATCATCTAGCAGCATCAAGTACCTGGGTGTGACCTCAGACGAAAATTTGAAATGGACCCAAGACATAGAAACTGTAACGAAAAGACTGAGGAAACTGCTGCATTTATTTCTTGAACTCCGTTACGTTTTGAACCTAGAAACTATTCGAAGTGTATATTTTGCACTGGTCCGATCTCAACTGATGTACGGTATTGTGGCTTGAGGTGGAGCGTCGCAAACATATCTGAAAACATTGATAATTATTCAGAAAACCATTGTGAAAATCATTGCGCGGTTTTCTTACTTAAGCAGATCAGTTGAGTATTTCAAGAAACTAGATGTGCTTAATTTCCGGAAAATTCGTCTGAGGTCTCTAATTATTTTTGCGTGTCAAAACAGTTGGAGATTCGCACAAGTAAAACATGGAAAAGGGACTAGAGCAGAGGCAACAGAAAAGTTCCTGGTCCCTAAGATGAACACCGCCTCTGGACAAAAAAAAGTTTAAATCAACATCAAGGATAGGTGAAGTTATAATTATTATTTTCTAGTTGTATAATACATTCCTACATGATGTATTTTTTAAATGTGTGTGTTAATAAAAAAAATTTCATAGTGCAACTTTTGGAAATCCGAACCACAAATAAAAGAGTCCAAATTTTGGTGCACAAACACAAGACTAGCGGTAAAATACAGACTACAGGTTAGTTGTGATAAATTTCACAATAAACCCGCATTAAACAATTTTCGGTCTTCAGAGTGGTATCATTAGTTTCAAGACATTGAACAATATCTTGAATTTTATGAAAAAATTAGGCGCTAAATTAACTACGCCGCTAATTATTTATCCTCGTTAGGTAATACATTATTTTCATTAGCCAAACGGTTCGTCCCACTGAGCTCTGGGTGGTGTCAAATAATTCATAAAAATTTGAAATTATTATGCTATTTTAAATTAACGCAAACATAATATCTGTATATAAGGCTATGGCTCAAGCAGAGCGTTTTGAAAATATTTTCATCCCTATATTTCCGCCATAAAAGTGACTCACTATTTTGGAAAAGCTCAGGGGTGCAACTAGACCCCGAATGGAGCCAACATACCTAATTTCATGAAAATTGGTTTATGAGAACTGGGTAAAGTACCGCGCACGGTACAACGTAGGCACAATTTGCGGGTATTCGATTTTTGATTTTTATGTACCTTGAGACGTAAACCATCAAATTTTGAGGAGTGGTTACACATTTTTTTCTTGCTCGATTCCAAATGTTCGTTATTGAAAATAATTGACCAAAAACGGACCTCAAGTTCGGATTCAGCACATCAAATAGGTAAATATTCAAAACCATCCCTCTAACTTTTCTAAAATGTGTTTGTCATTTGAGTTGAAATTTTCATAGTTGACTATACGCGGTTCTGAAGTGGAACAATTTATGTCTTCAACTTTTCATCAGTCGATTGATAACCAAGCAAAATATATCAATGTTTCTAACCTATCATCAAAAATAGTATGAACAAGGACAGGTTGGAGGGTCAAAGACGGGTGGATTATAAAATGGGTAAACACAAACTATTAAAAAATTGGTCAAATTGAATTAGGGTCTTGAGACGATCATTATAAATTGTTACCTACAAGTTTTTATTCTCAATAGCAATTTTAAGATTTCCTAGTTTTAGCTACCTAATGAGCCTGATTTTTGGGAGATTTTGAATCATTTTAATAGGATCGAAATTTGTGGAATTTTTGATTTTGATGAACCTTTTCATCGAGACATGTCTGAAGGAATGTTCTAGGGAGGAGATGAATAAATAATACGATTGTCATGAGTTGTAAAAGGAACCAAGAGCCAGGTTAGCACCGAGAGAAATTCAGGAGGACTGCATGTCACCAACATTGGGCAGGTGGCTTATAAAGGGTTAACCTTCTACCCCTCGTCCATAGTAGTGGGAAAGCGGGGTTTTCCTGGGGTCAGTGACCTGGGAGAACGGTGTGCATGGCTGTGGGTTTTTAGTGTTATTGCTAAGAAATATGCGCGAATTATTAAGTTTAATCAATAGATGAAAAACCATGCCGTAAATAAACCTTGGATTTGAGGTAGCCCCATAGGAAACGATCGACGTTTCTCTAAATTTATTTATTTTGAATCACTTTTTGGTGATTATGGCCATCACTTCAGCTCATCCACAGCGCACTTCTAGACTGGTTCAATTTGTGAAATGCAAATTTGTAGGGCCGCCGACTTTATTTAGCTTACTCATGAGGCTATCCCACGCAGTTGTGTCCCTCGAAAAGCAGAGAATTGTGCTTCTAGCACAGTTTTAGGATCAGGATTAGTCAAGTAGTATTATTATTAGGGTAAAATAGGTCTCATGAGTTTGAGGTGGTTTTCAAGTATGCCATAATGTTCAAAAAGTAGACAACTACTAATCAAATTCTTAGCACGAAAAGTATGAAAACAACAATTCTCTTTGCGGACATTCTCATCGAAACATTGACAAAACCAATAGATAGGCAGGCGGTTTGCGAGGTTGAAATCCAATCGACTCGAGAAAAAAACTGGCTCAAGCCAGCCGTTCTCGTCTAATGCGGGGATTTTCAATTACCGGAAAGCGCAGAGAGAGAACAAGCGCTTCATACGAACGCGACGAGCTTCGATTCCCGACCTATGGGTTTTTTTAGGCAGAACAGGAAGGGTAGATGTGAAGGGAGGTACGTTTTAATTAACCTGATCCGTTCAGGCAATTGAATCCCACCCGGAGGCGTGTCATACAAAAAACCTTAACGAAATTCGAGGTAGTTAAGCAAGGTTGGCGTCCCAGTTACGGAGAAGTGGGGTGTCGTTGGTACTGTTATTGGGGCACCGGTAATGGTACAACGTTCCCCGAAATGACGTTGTCATAACGTGAACTTGGCCGTCAAGTGCCAATTACGATGGTAATCGAGGAAAAGGGTTTCGATCGGTGACAACTGTTGTGCGGCAGTAAATGACATCTGGGTGCCATGTTTTGGAACTTTGTTGACTTTTCGATGAGTTTCTCAAATGACACGTCTTCCAATAAACAAAAACACTGCAAGTAATTACACGATGGTTTATTATTTTACTATATACATCACCCGTCTGCAAATAACACGGTTTTTTAAATTTAATTAGCACCCACTAGCAAGTACATTGCTATAGAGTTGTTAGTGTCTTCATTTCGAAATTTGGTTCTTGGCTGCAGAGGAAGCTCAACTGAAATTTAAACGGATATTAGGCCTATTCCGTTTGTGACAAATCTTTTGGTACTTATTCACTCAATTACCTACTGGAATTACTTGAATTATCGGATGGAACCCTTCTCCACTCTCGTCGCGAAGAGGTGGTCGCCTGTATATATACTGGTACTACAAATATAAGACACTCTCGCCTTACCATGGACACCTCATGACATCATCACCAAGACCACCACCACCACCACTGAACACTTCTTGTAACTGCGAACTGTAGATCCACCATCTGCTCGTAGAATGCCCTGAATTCCTTCTTCCGAACTTCGTTATCCCCCGGAATATCAGTAAAATACTTGGGAACGATTCGATATATCATCCGAATTCAACAGTTTAAAAATGTAACTCTTTTATGAGATTTGAATACTATGTAATCATAATAACTCACCTGTACAAGTATACTGGACTCTGTACTGTAATGTACTGCATGTACAAGTTTGGCGCCCATGACCAAATCGGTTGAAGGCGTCTGAATAAACATATTGTTTAGTAATGCATGCATTCCAGGGGACGTCCCATTGGATAAGCGGTAGATCAGTTTAACCAGTTGGTAAGCGATAAAACTGTTTCACTCGATGTAATTTATTTATTACTTTAGGCAAGAAATAGTGACCCCCCCCCACCACCATTATCTACCATAACATTTCTAGCGGCATGGGAGCGTCGAATCTGAAGAGCATTTTAAAATCCATGATCTACGACACCCAACATGCTAATTCGAGTACACCCCCCTCCCTCCCCACCACCACCGATGGTGTCAGTCTAGCACCAAAGCGGAAATACTTGGTAACATTGAACTTTCATCTATTAGTTTTAGTAGGCAGTCCGTCGAGGTTCGCATCCGTATTCAAGGTGAAACACAAAAAATACTTCAAAATCGGTTGCGAAACGGGTGAAAAACTAGCCGAAACTGGAACTTTACAATTATTGGAAACGAACAATGTAATGGAACTATCGAGTATTTTATCGAATTACAATAATTACCGCGTTTTTTAACAACTCCTGAAACGTAGATTGCTTCCAAAAACAGGAAGAAAACAACGTTTTTTTGACATTTTATGTCTTTACTATGGCACATAAATGAAAACATAAACACAAACGGTGGATACAGCTTTCGTACAAGTACGCGACCACGAGAGACATCTTATGTTTAATAAATTGAGAGCTTTCCAATGAGTGGTGAACGATTTTTGTGGGGTGGAAAATGAGGAAGTTAGTTTTCCCTAGGAACGATTGGTTGTACGTGAAAATCATCAGAAATTTCCGCGTGTAAGTAACGCTCCCCGCGTGACGATCCCCGCGTGACGATTTTTCATTTATGTGCCATAGTAAAGACATAAAATGTCAAAAAACCCACGAAATATGCGGTTTATGGTGTCCTGGCACCATGGTGGCACCACTATTAGTTCTATGGTGGTACAGAGAATAATTCATGAAAATCCGGAGGTATAGTGAGAATTTTTCCTCAATTTCAAATCTTGGGGACAGTTAGTAAGCAGTAAAGGAACCGAAATATTGAAAATTCTAATATTTTGTGAATGTAATCCCCCACTCCCCCTCTCCCCTTGCGAATTTTGATACTCTGGTGAAATCATGTACAACTCGGGAGTTATTTGAGTAAAAAAAAAGAAACACGCAAATCGGTTGGAAATTGAGGCTTAAGCACACGTTTTCTGAGCAATAACCCTCCATTTCCCCCCTTAAAAGGTAAAATTCGAAATTCCGGCGATGTAGTGCACAACTAGATAGTTTTCCGCGTCGAACAAAAAAAGAACCACGAAAATCGGTTGAGAACTAAGGCCTGGGCAGACGACACAAGATTTTGTCACACACACACACACATACACACACACACACAGACATACACCTATGGTTTTTTTTTTTCGCGGATTTGGATTCAGAATGGTCTAAAACGGATTACTGTGTGGTTATTTTTTTTTCTGTTGAGTGTTGTCCAACTTTACCCCAGATCGATCGCGTAAGGACGCTCAAGTCTTACTGTGGGACGTCCTAAAAAAGACACCTCATTTATTTACTGTGAGTCCAACCCTTGTCCTCGTTGGGAGCGAACGGTTTGTCCTTCAAAACTCTCTGTGGTCTCATTCGATTCCAAAAATTCGATTCTATTTTAAATCGGTGAAAAAACTGTAAATATTAGGTAGTATCTAGAGTTTTCAAACTAGGGCGTTTTGAAAATAACAACCCCTATGTTTCACCCCTTAGAAGTGACTGTCACCAATAAAAAGCTTCGGGGCACAACTAGACCCCAAATAGAGGCCATATACACAAGGTGTTTGATCTGCATTACAGCGCGTCCTTTAGTAAGACAAAGTAACTGGTTGTTGAGAGTTGTTTGTCTCATCCCTACTCGTTTCAAAACGTTTTAACCAAGAGGTTGATTGTAGTACAATTCCAATGATTCGTGCCATGTGTCACACCCTCAAGGTTGAATACTCTGTCATGTAGCAACGAGTGATACTTCAATTTTCACAACCGTAGCTTTGAAGATTTCTTTGAAAACTCGCTTATTAGATCTTACTGCATGAATTGACTTTGTGTGTGTGGGGGGGGGGGGGGCTCAGTAGAGGCCATTTTGAAAGAAGAGTCTAGATCCTCAACTACCTGTGTCCCATATTGGGAGCTAGGCAATATTATTCGTAACTGTTTTCAATGTGAAGTGCTTACTTACCAAATATTGTTTGTTAAAAATCAGAACATAGTTCCATTCAATCGAATGTTCTAAATAAAACGAAGTTCTTCAACACAGTTCGTGGAAAACGTCTACTCCAAACATAAATGGCCGATCCTGAACATTTTAGGATGCTGTGTACGAGGTCAGAGAAGATGGTGAGATTTCGGACGAAGACCATCTCACCCTGCACACTGTTCTCCGACATATTGTAAATATTGACTGGTTAATCAACTCCTATCCTTGAGCCAATCACTTACTCATAGAAGCCCACTCGATTGCTAGTCGATTATCATGAACTCGTTCAGCGGTTCATTCACTAATGAAGTCCTTCGTCATTAGTGAACGTCAGGAATTCAGCCCGTCGAGCTCTTCAACTTAATAACTCTACGTGGGTATGTTCATTTCATGTCTTTGTATCTTTGTAGGTATACTTCCCTCAGTTAGACACCTGTTCATAAATCAAGTATGAAAATAAAAACTCCATTTTTCCACAAACTCTAATCACCGTGTCTGGAAACTCTGAACGTTGTTCGTAAGTACTTTATGAGTGTCTGGAACTGAGATTTCCCTCGTTCTAATATCTTTCAGAGAACCCTCTTTTGTCGTGGGCCTCAAACACAGTTACAGAGAAAAGCGTTGGAGTTGATTTTAGAGCGAATATTTGAACTAAAAGGGTCCTCGAGTTCGGAGGACACCTTTTAATTGGAGTCCGTAATTATTCAGGAGGACCTTGGAAAAGGGGGGTTCGTCTCCAACATTTATGAGCTAATGGCATTAAGCTTAACCCTTAGGGCCCCTTAAGGTCGTGTTGACTCTACAGACGTTTCCAAGACGAGCGCAGAGAAATGTAAATGCGTCTTAGATTGTCTTTTAAAAGGGAAGACGTCTCAGCGAGGAAAAGCCGTTTCAAACGGCTCTGAGGAGCGGATTTTCGTCTATTTGCCGCACCCCAAGAATGGGAGAGTCTAGTCTGACTACGATATGCGAAGGTCATGAATAGAGAACGGTTCTCAACTCTTTTAATCCCGTTTCAGGCGTTGGAGGGAACAACTCCCACAATCCTGTGATGAAACGGCTGACGCAGTGTGTGAAAGCAGTTTGCGGAAGCGTTAAAAGGGTTGTGCAAAACAGTCGGAAGTAGACGATTCCGGCTGTTCTCAAACGCATTAAAACTCGACGTGTTGAACGGTTCAACCCGAGATTTATCCCTAAAACACGAGTTTCAGTTATGTTGGTTGGGGATCGGAAATGTTGAAGCCCAGTCGAAGTGAGCTTCCAACTAATCTCGCTTATCGTTAAGTCACATTCAATAATGAGTGATGTGGAAACAGTTGACTTCGAGTACACTTTTTGAAATGCGGGATTCCTATGACATCCATTAGATCGAACTCTGTCTACAATGAGAGGCCCATTCAACTTTCGACGCAAATAATCCAGAATCAAAATATTGAGGAGTGTTGGAACGATCTGTTTTAGAATCCTAGTGAATTGTATGACATGTTGGACAATGGTTGGTAACTCTAGTTTGAGGATTTACTTTATTGTTGTGTTCATGTGACAGAATCACTTATTATATTTTGTATGTGAAAAACGTGCGTAAATTAATTCCTTTGAATACCTTTGCTATCCTGCGCACTCTGTATATTTCTAGCATGCCACCTACTTAAAGACTCATGGAATTATTTGGTAGGAAATAACTGTACTCGAGCAAATCCGAGAGAAGAATTAAAATTATATTTTTGGTATCAAAAGTATTTAGTTTTTAAACTAGCAACTCGTGACATGAATAAATCACAATTTGTAGTCAGTTCCTACACCTATTCCTTCTTTAATCGCATCCAGGAAGCGTTTTGGGAGCAAAGCATTTGATTTTAACTCGCAATGAAAGAATTATTATTGTCTTGTGATCCAACAGAGATTAGTACCAAGTTTCAATCGTTCATACCATTTCTTCGAGTTGTGTAACTCGAGAAAAAGTTTGCGTACGGAAATAATTTCCGTTCATTTCTCGTTCAATTTTAAAAATAAATACAATTATTGTATTTATTTTTAAAATTGAACGAGAAATGCTCTTCCGGGTCTTCGACACCATAATTTCGAAGAATCAATTCTAACAAATGGAACTTTCAAATCAATCATCTGATGAATCTAGAGTGACAACATGAGAATAAAAATGTAGAATGAAATTGAGAACAATATTTGATTTTAGCGATTTTTCAACAAACAATTTTAGTATGGAAAATGAACATAAGATGTTGGCATTGGAAATTTAAATGTATCTGGTTTTGATCACCGTGTCTGGAAAATGGTAGCCCTCACTCTGAAAACAATGGGGAAGCTTATGAAAACGCCTGCTAGACCGTCAGGTTTGAGGTTCTATGTAGCTCCCTGCGGCCGACCACACGGTCGAAATCGCATTCTTTCGTAGGCCAGTGCATTTGAGACTAGTAGTGATGTATTCACGATCAGAATGGAGAGTCATAAACCAGTCACTTCCCCACAAGGGTGTTCTTTAGTTCTCCCCCCCCCCCCTTCAAACTAACATTTCTCCTCTTTGTTCTTTTAGAAATTTAATTTAATATCAAAACGTAAATCCCCGCTGATTAATAACCTTTCAACGTCTTTTGCCTAAGTAGAGCTTTTTATCGAATATCACACTGAGGGCTGAACTAAAGTTTTTGACTAGTGTAAAACTTTAGTACTGCCCACCACTGACTATTAGTGAAAACCAGTGAAAATTGAAATGTTTCATGCCTTTCTTCATCTGACAAATTGCATTTGAGGAAATTTACAAATAAATTGTTTAGAAATGAAAAAAAATAGTATTAATAATTTAAGAGAAAGGGAATATAACAATATTATCAGAGATAACTGATGGAACATACAAATACTTTGATCGAAAGTTGAGAGGTTGACAAGCGATAGTAAACTAAAGTAGTCCATTAGTTCTCCATAGTAATGGAGTCCATTAAAACCATGTAAAACCCATCAGCACATAAGGGTACCTAATGTTTACAAAAAAATGGGTGTTCGATTGAGTTTCTTGTTTTTGTTGCTATTTTTCAACTGCTGTTTCCGTGGGGGGCTGAACTAAAGTTTTTGAATGCTGTAAAACTTTGGTTTTACCCCATTTTTTATCCAATGAAAAACCCTACGTAGGCAAAAGTTAGTTCTTATTCAGAACAGTAGGTATACCTTCCTCATATGAAAAACAAAAAAAAAAAAAAAAAAAAAAATGGAGGTAAAAAATTAGGTGGAGTAAGATTTCTTTTCATTGAACGGTACCGCAGATACCGTAGAACTCAATGTGCACATTTCCAGGGCCCAGTCCCAAACTTCCCTCCAAATCTGAGCCAAGTTGAGCGTTCAAATCCCGGGAAATTGATGATTCAGAAAAAGTACGTTCGAGATTCCGTACAAAAATTTTGGTCGATTTTGACAAATTTCATAGGGGACCGTCTCGAGGTTAATCAGCATAAAACCAGAAAAATTTCTCAAAATTGGACCATGATGTCCAATAGTTATGTCCAGAGGAAGGATTGATCATGAACAGACAAGGAACCAGAGTTGTTCTAAATGCTACAAAAAATACTGTTCTCTTCAGCATTCCAACGTTGTGTTTTCCTCCTTTCGCTGTTCCTTTTTCCTGAGGATTTATCTAAGAAACCTCCATCCCTCCTTGCGGAGGGTCGCCCGGGTAGTGGAGTATGTCAACAATAGAGAGGGAAATACTGAGGCCATAATGCGATACAGCTGGTGCCCTCCCCTGCGGTATTCCCAACCCACATTCTTACAATAAAATAACTGTCCCGGACCGCCGATTCCCCTCCTTTTTTTTCCTTGAACGACTTCATAGCCAGTCCAGGAAGTTGTATCTCTCGGGAAAACCAGTTCTCTGCTACGTTCCACGAGCCCTCAAAGACGACAAACATTTCATATTTCAAGAGCCAGGAAGCAACACGTGGCGGTATTTATGAGACATAAGAAGAATCCGCAAGACTCCTGCAATGATAATAATTCACGCTACCCAGTTAAACAAAATAATGAGATATTTTGTCGGAAAATAAATTGTTGAAATGTTTGAAAATTGATTACCAAAAAGTGGTCGTTCCATGATACCAAAATTGAGAGAGAAATAGGTTGTTTCCTAATATATTTCATGTTTTTGTGCGCTTGAAAAGACGAGGGGGTTCTTTCGAAAGTGCCAAGGAAACAAAAACAAACAAGGAACAACAAGCTGCCGGATGGAACAGTTTCAGACTAAAATGGTCCAAAACGGATTTCAATGGAAAAAATGTTCAAAATTGTCCAAGCTTAAAATTTTAGTCAGTAAGATGCTCAATAAACAACATTTCATTTATAAATCCTTCCAAAATACGTACGTTTTATTCTTTTAAAAAATTAAAAAAAACTTTTTTAAAAACAATTTTTTATTATTTGTTGATGCAATGAATTCAAAAGTTGAAAATAAATTTACTCTAATAAAAAATATTACACTTTATAAGTTCATCAAACCCTTAACCTAAACCTTAAAATGGCTGGGTAGGGTGAGAACTGAGGATGGACTATATGGGTATGGATGGGTTGGGTGTGGGGTAGGGATAGGACAGGGCTGGGTTGGAGATGAGCTGTGGATGGGTTGGATATGGGTTAGGGAATGGTAAGGGGTTAGGGATTGGTCAGAGATGGATTTCCTCAATTATTATCTCTTGTATCGTTAATTTTACAGAGTTTCCTGTAAAACATGAGCAGACCAATAGCACACTACTAATCTCTTTTTGTTCTTTCTAACAGCAGCATTACAAACAGCCAACAAATCAATCAATTCATCTAAAATTATCCTGCTAAATAATGTAAAAATAATTTAGAAACAATGCAGAATAACACGTAGGTAGGTCGTGATCTTAAGGTTGGCCACAGTATGGAAAATCACGTGTCTGCAGAACACAAGGAGTGGAATTTATTGCTGAAATTGAGACTAATAAAAAGGTTTCTATTTATGATCACTTTCTCCGAACTCCATTTAGGATTTTGTAAACTTTTACATGGAAAAATGTTTTTAAAAACGCTGCAAATCATTGCTCAAAGGTTTATTATTTTCTGTATAGATCACCCTTCTGTATAGATTAAAGAATCCTGATTTTATTAATAATAAATCGTCGATGAAGTGAGTTTCAGGAGGCACTCATTTCCATGTCGGTAGGTACTATTTTTCGAATTGTATGCACCTTGAAACGCGAAACATAAAATGTTTGGTTTGCTTTGAGCAATGGCATCGGAGCTCACTCAGCTGATCAGTGATCTGAGGAGTGAAGAAGATCTCCTCGAATGCTGGAGACGCCTGGAAGAGCACTTCCATTCAATAGGATTAAAAATGGCTTTGGAGCTCAGTCAGCTGATCAGTGATCTGAAGAGTGAAGAAGATCTCCTCGAATGCTGGAGACGCCTGGAAGAGCACTTCCATTCAATAGGATTGAAAATGGCTTCGGAGCTCACTCAGCTGATCAGTGATCTGAAGAGTGAAGAAGATCTCCTCGAATGCTGGAGACGCCTGGAAGAGCACTCCCATTCAATAGGATTGAAAATGGCTCTGGAGCTCACTCAGCTGATCAGTGATCTGAGGAGTGAAGAAGATCTCCTCGAATGCTGAAGACGCCTGGAAGAGCACTTCCATTCAATAGGATTGAAAATGGCTTCGGAGCTCACTCAGCTGATCAGTGATCTGAGGAGTGAAGAAGATTTCCTCGAATGCTGGAGACGCCTGGAAGAGCACTTCCATTCAACAGGATTGAAAATGGCTTCGGAGTTCACTCAGCTGATCAGTGATCTGAAGAGTGAAGAAGCCTTTGAGCAATGATTTGCAGTGTTTTTTACCCACCAACATTTTTTTTACCTACCAACTTTTGCTTCCTCACTACCGAAGGTAGGGAAGCTTTGTATTCGTGAAAGAAGTGAAAATGCCGAATGGGATGTCAAACACCCGAAACAGCCTCGCATGTGCTCCAGATTTGCCCAGCCATGGTAAGACCCAGGTGTGCCCGTCACAATTCTGCCCTGAACCTACTGGAAGCCTACGCTCGCCGTAAAGGATGGCCAGTATGGCTAGAGCCACACTTTAACCTGGAACAGCGAGGTTATCGTCCAGACCTCTTGGTGGTAACACCAAGAGGAGCCTTCATTATTGATGTCTCAGTGGTCTCTGGCTCCGGCCAGAGATCACTCGCAGACATCAATGCTTCCAAAATTCGAAAATATGAAGTTGACGCATTACTAGATGCTGCAGCAGCACTTGCAAACATTCAGCGAAACCAACTAAAGGTGATTGGAGCAACGATCACCTGGAGAGGGATATGGCATGGCAAGTCAGCGAAGGATCTGATTCGGGCTGGTTACCCACTGTTTATCCTGGAGTGGATGACCACCCGAGTCCTAACAGGAGGATCATTCATCTGGTCTAAATTCAGGGCTACGGCCACACGACGGCGTGCCACGGCTCGAGCAAGTGGGCTCCGTGGGACTTGGAGCTGAACTCGAACCCCATTGGGAGGAGAAGTGTCGACTGATGGCATAGCCAGAAGAGGCACAATCCTCCCTCCATCATTTGTGGGATAAGGTGATTCTACCTTGTCCCTCACCCCAATGTCCGAGGTCGGATCTCGGACCCTGATACCAAGCAGCCAGATGGACATGACTGCTGAGTGCTGAAAGTGCTGATACGATACTGTGATGTAAATATTTATGTACAATACCATCAATTGTAGCGGTGAAGTATTTTTTCCAAATATAAATTGTTAATGAAAGAAGTGAAAAAAAAAAAATGTCCTCCAAAATCAAAATTTCCACTTGCTTTTTGCGTTTTAGAGCTTCCCGAACAATTTTGGTTCCGTGTCTGTCTGTCTGTCTGTCTGTCGGTCTGTCGGTCTGTCGGTCTGTCTGTGGTCAATCCTTGTCCCGGGCAAAACTATACTAACCTGTGGTCCGATTTTGATGAAATTTTCAGGGATTGTGCGGGTTAGGTCCTAGACGGTCCCCTATAAATTTCAGCACCTTCGGATCAGCTGAGTGAGCTCCAAGGCCATTTTCTCTCCTGTTGAACGCAGGAAGCTGAAATTTGAGAGGCAGGGTCAATGGAGAATGCTGAAGGTGCCTGAGTGGTCACTGATCAGCTGAGTGAGCTCCAAGGCCATTTCCTCTCCTGTTGAACGCAGGAACCTGAAATTTGAGAGGGCGGGTCAATGGAGAATGCTGAAGGTGCCTGAGTGGTCACTGATCAGCTGAGTGAGCTTAAATATTACAGTGGAAGAAAGATAAAGAGGGAGAGGGAGCAAAAACCTTTTCAAGGTATGTCACATTTTAGCCATTAGGCTCTAAGCGGAAATCATCCGGGGGTGCAGGGGGCGAAGCCCCCGCCGAGGCGCGCAGCGCCGAGTTTTCGCCAACTGATTCTATACGTCCATGTTACAATGAGTGAGGAAGCTATACTGCCCACCCAACTTGGCAGACGTTTTTTTTACCTACCAGCTAGGTACTACCTACCACACCATACTGGCTTCACACCTTCACAATCAAGTTTATTAGAAAGAACTAAAGGCTTCACACTCGATTGGGAAAATAGAAAGCTTCATATGGAAATTTGATTACTGGTTACGCAGAAGGCAAAACTGTATACAAATCGAAGAAATGAACAGCGATCG
Organism: Apolygus lucorum; assembly: GCA_009739505.2. Taxonomy (NCBI): domain Eukaryota; kingdom Metazoa; phylum Arthropoda; class Insecta; order Hemiptera; family Miridae; genus Apolygus; species Apolygus lucorum. Next base: position 2,716,108 of record CM019177.2, read on the forward strand.
CATTTTAGTCCGATAAAATTTGAATGGAGATTAGACCTCTTTTGCGATTCACACTCATGATTCTGTTTTATCGAAGGAAAACCTTCAAGTACTCGTAGGGACCGAACGGTTTGTCCTACAGAGCTCCGGGTGGTCTCAAAAATTTTTAAAAATTCAATACTACTTAAAATTGGTGAAAAAACGATACCTTTATTTCGAGAGTTTTCGAGCTAGGGCACTCTTGAAAATTTCAACCCTTAATTTTCACCCCTTAGAAGTGACCTACATCAACCAAAAGCTTCGCGGCACAACTAGACCCCAAATGGAGCCCATATACCAAATTTGAACCAAATCGGTCCAGTGTTGCTAAGAAAAGTGCCGCGTACGGCGTACGGCGTACGGCGTAGGTACGGCGGACGGACGGAAATTTTTTTATTCGATTTTCGTATTCTACGTACCTTGAAACGTAAAACATCAAATTTTGAGGGGGGGTTAAAATTTTTTTTTTCTTGCTCGATTCCAAAGGCTTATTATTGAAAATAATAAACCAAAAACTGACTATCTTTAATGGAAACCTGCCACCAGCGTGAAACTTGCCACTTTTATGAAGGCATGCACAGGACTTACATGGTTTTCCGGCGAAAAAATAGGTAACCGACTTACACGTTTTTTCAATGCCTTCTGGGTAAAAAACTATTCATCAGATTGGAAAACGGCTTCACTAAACGAATCAAGCGACCCTAATTTACCCGAAAAGCTCAAAACCTTATTTTCGAAAAAATACCGAATTACATGGTTTACCAGGTATAGGGACGAAATTGTAAAAAAAGACAAGGAACAACAGGCTGCATGATGAAACAGTTTATCGTATCGACTTCGACCCCAACTGAATTTGAAGAAAATTAATTTAACCGCTTCAACCCACCGCGTTTGGGAGGTGGTTGAGGAGGGACTGTCACTCCTCCTCCTCTTCCTTCACCTCCTCGACCTCCTCCTCGGCCTCCTCCTCGTCCTCCTCTTCGTCCTCGCGTCAATCAACCCCGCTAAATATCCAGCCTAATAAAATCTAGTTCCCTTCCCGCCTCCCTGAACACCGTTTCCTCCTTCCCTCAACACCCCTTCCATCCCGCCACTACATTATTCACTTTCCCATTATCTCCCTTGTCAGGCCGCGAGGGGTTTTCGCTAGGCCTCTCCTTTACTCGAATCCGCGTTCAATTTATTAAAAATGCGATCTTTCGGAAGGGGGAGGTTGAAAAAGAGATATCAGGGGAGGAAAAGAGATATGCAGAGTGCGGTTGGGGAACGAAGACGTCAAAAAAAGAGATACAAATAAGAAAAAAAATGCAAAAATACGAAAAAACACGCGTCTGCTTCGTGTTAATATTGAATGAACACGGGAAATTTTACTCTTCGAAAATCTTCTCGGCGGGTGTCGAGGTTTTTCCGTCGCCTTCGGTGGTGACGAGGGGGGCGCCGACGCCAGCCGTGGTGCCGGGGAGGGGTGACGGATCCCGCTTGACGTGACGGGTGGGTGGGGCGGGGGAGGGGCGGCGGCACCCCCGTTGTGCAGGGAAGGATGCAACATCTGGGGAGACGACTGCCAATATCCTTGGGAAACTCGGAGGACGGATGAGTGCAGCTCCCCAGAGTTCTATCAGTTTCGCCTCCTCCTCTTTCTCCACGTTCTCCTCCTCTTCCTCCGCCTCCTCCTTTGGAAGATTTTGAGGAGGGAAGAAGAGAAAAACTCAGAGTTTGTGAGTCACGATCTGTGAAATCTTTTGGGAGTTCGAAACCTCGCTTGAGCGCAGTATTATTCGCAGATCACTGAAGAAATTCCTGTCGAATGGGCGTGGCACATAGCTTCCTTGTATCCACAGTACGACTGTAAAATTTACAGAGGAGAAGGATCAATGTGAAGAATCTGAAACAAAACACAAATCGACAATGAAAGGATGAAAAGGAAGGAAATGGGAAAAGTTCCTCTGTCGATCAGACTGACTGACTAATTACTGACTACTGACTGACTGGCATTATGCCCACTTTCACCAAACATTCAAAACGAGTTTAAACCAAACGAGGCGAGAGATAAACGACGTTCAGTAAAAATCGTCTTTCACCAGAGAGATTTACGAGTTTAAACACCATCTTGGGGGGTTCGAGTTTAAACGGTCGAAGATCGGCCGAATAAACTAGGAAACCTCGTTCAACTACCAATTCAATATGGCCGCGCATTGATTTGTGATTGTTTTCGAAATGAAATTGCGAATTATTTTTGCATTTCGAATTATTTTTGACTCGTCTGACGATGACGACGACGTCCGAGTCGAATCCTGGATCGGATTCCTCATTCCGAGATTATGTAGGTACGTTACTGAGTTTCCGCCTTTCCAAGCCTCCAGTCGTCCAAGTGCTCGACTAGATTGACTCTCCCCTCGAGTTCCCGTCATACAAATAAGTTCAACACGTTAATTTAAAATGAATAATGGTTTTTTCAATAACATAATAGTGCAACCTACATTCCTTGGTTGTTTCTATTCGGACCAATTATACAAATTGACCATTATACAAAAAGACCAGTTCGACCAAAATAAATTTTTATTGAGGTGAAATCGGGGGCCCTCATCTTCGAGTTTACATCCATCGGTAATCATTAAAATTATCGAAGTACATTCCTACCGTTCAGAACCAGGTGGCGGCCACTGTGTTTCACTAGGATACATCAAGGAAGGTACTCGAGTCTGGAGAAATACTCGAGTTATTGCGCTCGTTGCGGCTCAAAGTGATGATGTGTAATAACCCAATAGGTAGGTGATGAAAATATTCAGCAAAATAAAACGAAGGGAACCGGAAAATTCGAAACAAACCGCAGGAATCAGCAAATAATAAAAACGAGGAATTCGAAAAACTGACACTGATAAAGATAAACAAGGCAGCAATCTGCTGATATCAAGCGCGAGAGTGGTTGTTGTTCATCGTTTCTATTGCCCAAATACGTCATAATGTCCAACTTTCATTCGTTTCGCTCAACATTTCAAGTTTAGACAAACTCGATTGTCTTAAACAACGTTTAACGATGATTTGGGTTGGTGAAAGACGCTCGCCATCTTGTCAGGTTTATTCCTTCAGATTAACTATTAACGCGTTTAGCTAAGCAAGTTTAGAATAACTTTTGGTGAAAGTGGGCCTAATAAAATGTAAATAACTTGACTTATGGAATAAAATTTGAGCTGGCTTTGACCAGCTCATTATTCCCCATCACAGGCCCAGCAGGCTAGTAAGTCCTGATGCCTCTCTAGGGCCAAGCCATCGTGGGCGTGGCCTCCCCCTTCAAAGTGCTCGACCACCACCCAAGAGCACAAGCCATGAACCTTAAACTCCATGGAAAACAGGAGGATTTCCACTTCCATACCAGGAAACAGGGCAACCAACCGCAACATGGACCAGTTGGCACCCCTGCCGGAGGAGTAAAAGGCTAGGGCAATGAGTATTTCCCTTCAATCCTGTTCAAACCGCCTAGCCAGCAAGTCTCGTCGCTCGCTCCCCCTTGTCTTTGAAGTGCTCTTCCCCTCAGTATCGTGATACGTATTTCAAGGTGTATCCTTCCCTCCTGCCACCACCCAGAAGCAACTTGAATGTGTGGATGATAGCTGCCCCTCTGGTCTCGTCCTGCCTCCCCTGGAACTCCGAGTGAACTCCAGTCCCACAGAGTAATGGAGACAAGTTAACAGGGAAGAAAGCCAACGTTAAAATGGTGTTGAAGCCGCCTCAGTTGCGCCATCTACTTTCAACTAGAATTGAGGAACTACTACAGAAGTGGTGGGGAGGGGGAGGCCACACTCTTCATACCGCTTCTTTTCAAATTCTTTCGAATGACTAGAAATTGATAACTTTTCGTTTCATCATTTAGATTTGCAAAAATTACTTGGAAAAACCAATCGAGGCGAAAGGTATTTTCAGAGTTCCTCATGCAATTGTTGTTGTCCCTATCGCCAGTAGTTATTCAATTGACAACTGCCACCCAAAGAAACGTTTGAAACCCAGTGTATTATTGAAAATCGCTCAATTTTTTCGTACATAATATGTATTATCGCGAATATAACTGAATGTTATCAAATTAATTACTTAGATGCAGCCGGTAACGCACCAAGGAGAAAAATATGTGATAAACAAGGTGACTTGTTGTGATGAGGTTGGGAACAAGTGATCATGAACGCTATCTGTTGCTTTCCGCTATAACTACATCCTGGAGCTCCACCAATCAGAACGCTTCTCGGGCTCCCAGATTCAGCTATCAGCCCAGTGTCCAGTCCTGACCCAGCTCTTCCCCCATATCTTCGCCTCTCCGTGCTTGGACTCTGGTAACCCATCATGTGAGTGTATCTAACCTTAGTATTGGCCAACCAAGGTAGATAAGTGAGAACAGTGACTTAAACTAAAGAAACTATCAGAATTGGAAACAGTATTGAACCATTGAACCCTTGTAGGGTAGGGTGGGGCAAAGATCCGCAATTTTAGGTTTTAACTTTTTTTCTCACCCAATAAGTTAAAGGTCCCACATGTTTTGGCTTCACTGGAAAGCTTAATTTATGTGCTACAATGTAACATTTTATTAGTAGCGAAATAACCACCATTTAGAAAAAAAAGGAAAGGTAGACAACCTTGCCTTTGCGGACCTTTGCCCCACTGTTTGGGCGTAAACGTCCGCAGATGTGGGGCAAATGTCCCATTGAGACGAAATAAATAGAAAAATTAACTTTAAGCCGTTTATTTACTGACAGTTATGAGTAAAATCATTCCAGTTCACTGACTGAATAAACATTTCGGGTTGTAGTGGTTTTTTTTTGGCTCCTTTATACTAGAAACGACTGATCCCCATTCATAATCAAGAATGTCAGGCCGGTCGGGCCATTTCCATGATTTTCCAGCTTCACCATTGACGATACAGTGGCATGGGTTTTTGAAACGCCAGTAATAACTCCTGGAAACAGTTTTTTTCATAGCGAACAGTGAATATAAATACACAATGCTTGGGGCAAACATCCACGCGCGGACATTTGCCCCAAGCAAAGTGCGGACCTTTGCCCCATTTTGTTATTGTCAACACAAAACTAACCTAAAAACAAGAGATTCGCATTTGGCCAAAATATTGTCCTTAGATCCCCTTTCAAAACCTGAATTATGGAATTGAGCCAGTATAGAAGTCAGCAAAGCGTACATAATATACAAATTGTCAACTGAGGATGACCTAGGGATTATTACATCAAAACAAGTAAAAAGCATTCTCACCTCATTGTTATTGTTGTGCCGGTCGTGCGCCAACTAACTTTTGTGAGTCGTCTGCTATCAATGTTGCCAACATAAAAATGTGTCTGAAACCACGACAGTATTTGGCGGTCATTTTAAATTGGGGGTGCGGATCATTTCCCATTGCGGATCTTTGCCCCACCGTACCCTATATTGATTTGTAGAGTAATCCCGATAGTTTCATTCAGTATCTAGTGATACAGTATTGCTAAATCTTATAAAGAGAACTGATTGAAACATTCAAGTTACCTGTATAGCCCTTCTGGCATATCGGATCACTGGATCGGATTGTAGAGTCGTCCCGTATCTCTGGTCATTAAACTTAACAATATTCTAATCGTATCTTTTCCTTTCTACCACCTGCATCCCTTGGTTCTGTGTGTAACAGTGTATCGAACTAGGTAGTTAGAGTCATTGAAACAAGAGTAACGTCAATATCTTTCTTTATTTGCATCCATATCGATACAGAAATACCCTTCAGGTACAAACATTACAAGTGTATTGTAAAAGATATCTTAACTGGAACATCCTCGCCTGTTTGCCTCACCGCTCGGGAACAGTTAAGTAAATTTTCTTCTAATAGTCATAAGTTCCCGATAGTTTCATTAGGTTGCCGTATCTCAAATAGGAACATACCCTTCAGGTGAACCCCCTACTTCCCCTTATAGCGATACCGTCAAAAGCTTACAAAGTGGTGGCAGCGGTGGGATCGAACGACCCCCTGCTTCCCACAGTACCCCTATAGCGATACTTTAAAGCTTACACGATGTTGATGACAGGAAGGAATAGGTTTCTTGTCTATATAAACCAGGTTACCCGAATGGTACTGGAAGTCCTGGCCCAAGTTTTACCAATTTGAATTTACTATAAGTTTTTAAGAGCGTGAGGTCCTGTTAGAAATGTGCAGCTTGACTTTGCTAGTAAGAATGAGTGGAGGTTCTAGCTCGACCCAGCATTTTATTTTCGGATATACCTAGTCGCTCACCTGTTTGTGGTTATGATACTCGGGGGAGAGAGTAGTCCAGTCATTCCGAGAGTGTTTGGGACTCGTCTGTTGAAAGGGTTGCCCGCGGTCGAGGTAGGACTGGCCTCATGTTTTATTTCGAAAATACCAGTTTGAATCTGTAGTTGTGACAACAATGATCTTCATTGAGTCCATCAGTAGACAGTTTGAAGATGAATTCTACAAGCACCTAACCAGCCTTTTGTGGAATCCGAGAGTTTGTGGGGCGGTCTCAGGTCTTATACGGAGTCTTTCGATACAAGTCGATTTCCCCTTCTCTCTTTTATCCGGAAAAGACGATTTGAAGAGATTCTGCCTCATCAGATCGCTTACGGCCTTCAGGTGAAAGAGAAAAACAAAAAGGTTTCCCCCTTTCGCGGCAATATAAAATAAAGGGGAACAAACTCCCGACAGTCGAGGGTGAAGGGAGGGGGCTTATTTTCAAAGATATTCGTATCGGAGACCGAAAAAGTCATGTTATGTGCGGTGAACCTTTTATCTAGAGGGCGCTTGAAGCATCAAAAGGAGAGGAAAAAAAACGGGGTATGCGTTATGAAGTGGTCTCAGGAGGGGTGGAAGGAAGAACTGAATTGCTGACTGAATGCAAAAGGGTGAGGTTACTGAAGATGATGGTCGAGATCACCCCCTCATCAAATACCCTTCATTGTTGGCTACTTGGATATTAGCACGAGAAAACGACTCTGCTTGCAAAACTTAATTTCAATCCTGCACGTATGTTAATCATTCAATTTCAAGGGAGCAAATTGCGAGAAGTGTAATTTACTCACTCTTTCCTGTGTGATAGGAATACAAAATTAACCCTGTCAGCATCAGTACAAAGCAGCGGAAGTAACAGAATTGGCAACGTTGCACACAATCCGTTATGCAGGAGATACATCCCCATTCGCTTGTCTCTACAAAGATTCTTGGTTCATTTCCTGGTTTTATCTCTCAAATTAATGCAATCAACTGCATCTAGAGAGGAGAATGGGGGCGCGCCTGATTTTTTCTTAAATTTTTAATCGAAAGTTGACCTCATCTTGAGAATTTTGACACCAGCCGTTCTCTTTCTGGATGAGTAGATCTTTTTCTGTGATTTTTCAAAGTTTCGAATGTTTATGACGTCACGCGCCCCTTCCGCCTAGACGGGACCCCACAGTGACGTCATAAACATTCGAAACTTTGAAAGATCATAGAGCAAGGTCTTCCCACGCTAGAAGGTCGCGGTTGGTGTCAATTTTCTCTGAATGAGGTCTAGTTTAGATTAAAAATAACAATAAACAGTTTTTCCGACCCAGGCGCACACCCCATTAGCAAACTCTGTTTTTCCATATTCATCAAAAATTTGTATTTTCTAATCAATCGTCAGAGCTGTGCTTATTCCGCTACGCCGTACAGGTTTGAGGGAGCACGACTCGGTGGAGGATGTGCAGTAGTTGTTTATCAGAAAATTTTTCAATTTACTATTCATTGCGCCCAACTACATCTCTTACCTGAGCTTCGTTCATAATGCTGTCCAGGAAAGTTCTAGAACAGTCAGCGCATGCGCAGTAGGGCTTTATGTGTTCACAGTGCAGGAATTCCGAGTTCTGGTTCTGAGTGCGCTTTTCGCAGTGACTTCCTGACCTAGTTCCGGGCTCTGTTTTGGTATTCGGAATTTCTTCTCGAACTCGGTTTCAGAACTGTGGGCAACTACAGAGGAGCTTTCTGGTGAGGGTAGCAAGGAACTTTCATGAGAGTCGGACGAGGGCACTTCGTGGCTTATCAGACATTTTTAGAATGCAGTGCCTCTGATTACTTATTTGAACCTACCATCAAACTTTTCATCAAAAATTAACTTCCCTTGACCGGGGATCGATCTCCTATCATTCCGATTCCGAATCAGAGCTCCTGCCACTGAGCTAAGGAAGTGAATGGACAGCAATGCGAAGAGGTAGCTGATCCCAACATCTCCTCCTCCCCCCCCCATAGGAAATCTTAGGTAGGTACTCCGTTACCTAGTCAGGAAGGTGAGAGGCAGCTTTGGCCGGCGTTTTCCAACTCAGTGAGAACGCGCTATTTTTGACAGGCTTTGGAGTTTCTTAATTGTTCCTTATTGACGGGGCGGGGGATCTGCTGACCTCAACGTTTGTCCAAATAGGCGGTTGCTCGACTCGTGTCTTGGGAGGGAGTTGTTTTGATGACCTAATCTTAATGCATTATTGTTTCTCTGAGAAATGCTGAGAAGACCATTCGGGTCCGATACGACTGCACCACATTGTTGAGTCATCAAAAATTAACTTCCCATAGACCAGGGATCGATCTCCTATCATTCCGATTCTGAATCGGAGCTCCTACCACTAAGCTAAGGAAGCGAATGGACAGAAATTCGAAGAGGTAGCTGATCCCAACACTTGTATGTACTCCAGTCAATATGAACATAAAACATTGCAAACACGGAGGTAAAAATACGATTTTTATCGATTTATGTTGTTAGGATCCGTAATGGTAGGAAGTTTATCTTCAAATTTGCAACGCTGAAAATCCTCTGGTTCAGATGAAGTGCAAACTGTATTGTCGCAGATTTGCGTCGTTGATAAAAGAGGTATTCATGGTCTGGGAGATTTTACGTCGAATCGTCGAATTTGGGGATTCGTCGAGAGACAAAGCGCATGCGCGCCGGCCAATACGACGATTCGATTTACCACGGGCTGAAGGCGTCGTAAATCGAGATTCGACGTCGAATTACAAAATGTGATCCCAGCGCTAGCGGCAGTTGTGCGAAGCAACTATCATAACATCAACAAACAGATCTTCTCGTCCTTTCATTTCGAGTTTTTCTTTTAACAACACATTTTTTCGATTTATTCTGTTTTTCCGTTCGTTTATTTCTTTTTTATTCTGTTCGAAGTGGGTTTTTTTCTTGATTAAATGAGTGGTGCTCAGCCACCAAAGCGGCTAAGGAAAAACGCGACCATCTGATGGTCTGCTGGAGGAGTGGAAATGTTGCTTGCTGGCATTAAAGCGAGCATACCACATTCTGCTTTGTAGCATCGAACATGTTTTAGCCATGAGCTAAGTACCAAAATACGTTCAAAATTGTGTGACGGGAGTAGCAATGGTTTTTCTTTGAGACAAGACCCCTCATCGGTAGGTACCTATTCAGAAGTATGAAGCATGATCCTTTTTAGGACGTCCCACAGTAAGACTTGGGCGTCCTTATGCGATCGATCTGGGGTGAAGGAGGACAACACTCAACAGAAAAAAAATAACCACACAGTAATCCGTTTTAGACCATTCTGAATCCAAATCCGCGAAAAAACGTATGTCTGTGTGTGTGTGCGATAAAATCTTGTGTCGTCTGCCCAGGCCTTAGTTCTCAACCGATTTTCGTGGTTCTTTTTTCGTTTGACGCGGATCACTATCTAGTTGTGCACTTTTCGGCGGAATTTTGAATTTTGCTTTTTAAGGGGGGAAAGGGGGGGTTAATGCTTAAAAAACGTGCGTTTGCGGGGGTAATCTTGTAAAATCTGCCCAGGCCTCAATTTCCAACCGATTTGTGTGTTTCTTTTTTTGTTTGACTCAAATAACTTCCGAGTTGTACATGATTTCACCAGAGTACCAAAATTCGCAAGGGGAGGGGGTGACTGGGGGGATAATATTCACAAAATATCCTATTTTTCAATATTTTGGTTCCGTTACTGCTCACTAATTTCACCCAACCTTTGAAATTGAGGAAAAATTCTCACTATGCCTCCGGATTTTCATGAATTATTCTCTGTACCACCATGGAACTAATAGTGGTGCCACCGTGGTGCCAGGACACCATAAACCGCATATTTCGTGTTTATTTTTTGTGGTTCACCTTGAATACGAATGTGAACCTCGACGGACTGCCTACTAAAACTAACAGATGAAAGTTTCATGTTACGACGTATTTCCGCTTTGGTGCCAGACAGGCACCATTGGTGATGGAAGGGGGGGGGGGATGAACTCGAATTCGCATGTTGGGTAGGCTAGAAATGTTAAGGTGGATAATGGTGGGGGGGGGGTCAGTATTTCTTGCCTAAAGTGATAAATAAATTACATCGAGCGAAACAGTTTTATCGCTTACCAACTGGTTAAACTGATCTAATGCTTATCCAATGGGACGTCCCCTGGAATGCATGCATTACTAAACAATGTTTTAATTTTAGCAGTAGATTTTTTCGTTCATGTACTAGAAACTTTGTTAAAGGCTTTTATTAGGAACCTCTGGGGCATTTTCATTTTTTAACTAAGAGGAAATTAATGAACATGCGTTTCTTTTGACACTGACTTGGTTATCGTCTGATGCCGCAAGGAGCGCTACGTACAAGTCGATTTTCGACGATTCGACGGGAGAAAATGTGGAGACAATGAATACCCATAAAGACAAATAAAACGAATGCATTCTTCAACTCCCACATGAAGCTGAATTGAAATCGTCACACGAATGCGAAGCAACAAGAATCTCTCGCCCAGCCGGTGTCAACCATTACAAGGAAGGATTTTGCCTTTACGAGAAGTTCCCGGGGAGGCCGCAGCGCGTGTTTGCTTCCTCCACGCACCCCGCTAAAAGCACTCGTATGTCCTGATACGGACAAATCCATTAGGCTTCCCATTAAGAATCGAAACATTTTTTCCACAGCTTTTCTCCCTTTCGGCCCCTTCACAACAGAGCGGACCACTTGAGCTCTGTCACTTCATTTTTAATCCACCTCCAGACCTATTGTGATTCAGTTTGTACGCTCCTTTTTTCGGGGTAGCTTCGGTTTTTTCTTCTTTTTTTTCATTCTTTCCAGACGCTTTCGGAAGCGAGCTCGTGCGTTTTTAGGGTGGCGCGGACGTGTGAGTTCCATTGTTTCTGCGGTCTGTCGTCGAAATGCTGCTCTCTCACTCGCGCTTCCATTTCCACTCACCTGCACAAAAGTCGACAAAATATCTGACACCGTTCGAAACTGTGAAGAGTTATTCTTGTTAAGCTGTCAACACCAGGGCAATCAGCGCAACTTCAACACTTTTGGTTTACCTGGCTGGTTCAAGTATTGGAATACGTGTTTAGTACCATGGAATACTTATTCCATGACGGTACAGTTGCAGGGATTACTGAGCCCGAGAGCTCAGCGGACGAGTTGGTGCGTTCAAAATGTATTTTGAAGAAAATTAAATAAGCCAGGGTGTAAGCCTAACTGGTCTGCCATACGGTATCAATCTACGGTACCGGATTCTATAACTAATTTGCAACAAATAATGTCTCCTAACAATTTTTTTTAAACCCTTCGTTTTCAAGTTATTTTAACTTTAAACTTTTAACGTGATTTTGATCTTTTATCATTAAATCGGTCATAACTCCGTTAATTAGCTGTGTAAGTTACGATTTGAGGATACTGTTGGAAAGAGCATTAAATTCCGTATCGGATAGATGCCTTAACGTTTTTTAACTCAAGGTTTGAGACTAGAAGGTTGAGACTGAATTAAAACGTCTGCCAAGTTGGGTGGGCAGTATAGCTTCCTCACTCATTGTAACATGGACGTATAGAATCAGTTGGCGAGAAAATTATGATTCAAAGAGTTATTGAATACCAAAATATTGGCGATAATATGCGGGATAGGGTTGCAGGTATTAATGTTTATAATAGTGTTGTAAATAGTTGTGGTATATAAACCGCTGAAATAAAAGAACGAAAGAGTGATGACAATAATGATTATTATTAATTAATTTTAATTTAATAATTTTAATTTTAATTTAATTAATAATTATTATTAATTAATGATTATTATTATTATTCAATACTAAAACTATAATAGGTGTAGGTACGTATTAGGATTATGGGTATTAATTTGTTATATACTCGTAATTTGAGTTTTGTTTAAAATTAAACGTAGAATTTTATTATTTTATTTAGTTGTCCACCGTCTAGGACCTAACCCACACAATCCCTGAAAATTTCATCGAAATTGGTTGAATAGTTGCGGAGTTTTGGTTGTAACAATAAATTTAAAGTTCGCGCATGCGCAGCGGCTATTGCTTGACCAATTTGATTGAAACTTATAGGGTGTCTCTTAGAAGTTAGTCCCTAACCAACCTCCAAATTTGAGCAAAATCGGTTCATTAGACACCGAGAAACCGAGGTTCCAGGAAATTCACGTTTGCGCATGCGCACTCGCTCCTATTGGTCCGAAGGTGCTGAAATTGATAGGGGACCGTCTAGGACCTAACCCGCACAATCCCTGAAAATTTCATCAAAATCGGACCACAGGTTAGTATAGTTTTGCCCGGAACAAGGATTGACCACAGACAGACCGACAGACAGACAGACACGGAACCAAAATTGTTCGGGAAGCTCTAAAACGCAAAAAGCAAGTGGAAATTTTGATTTTGGAGGACATTTTTTTTTCTCACTTCTTTCACGAATACAAAGCTTCCCTACCTTCGGTAGTGAGGAAGCAAAAGTATTTTACAACCAAATTTAGGGAAGAAATTCGTGTTTGAACGAGGAAAAACGTGCATTTTTTCACCTTAATCAGCGCTTTGGCTTCCTGTTTCCGGAGGCCTCGCGGTCTACCGCGGCGGAGCGCTGATTTCGTTGAGAAAATGTACGTTTTTACGCGTTCAAACACGAATTTCTCCCCTACATTTGGTTGTAAAATACTTTTTAATTATACCATTGGAAAGCTGATTTTAGCGCAGCTTTTACAGTTCTTGCATCTTGAAAAAATACAGGTTCTCGTAGTTCAATTCGCGGTTGAAAAAATGCGAGGTTTCCAAAATTACGTAAAATTCTCTTTTTAGAGGACTTTTTCATATCTTCGACTCAAAAAAAAGTTAAGGCATTTATCCGATAGGAAATTCGATGCTCTTTCCAACGGTATCCTCAAATCGTAACTTACACATCTAATTAACGGAGTTATGACCAATTTAATGATAAAAGGTCAAAATCCCGAAAAAAGTTTAAAGTTAAAATAACTCGAAAACAAAGCGTTTAAAAAAATTGCTAAGACATTTCTTGTTGCAAATTAGTTATAGAATCGACTGGTACCGTGTGGCAGACCAGTTAGGCTTACACCCTCTATATTACTTACATATTTCCTACGGCCGTGGAAGAACATTAAATTATAAGTGTACTTAGCCAAGGATTTTCAAATTTGAGAGTCTACACGGGACAAGAAGACGGGTAGGAATCTGGTGAATCTCCAATATTGGTGAGCAGCTGGTAGGAAATCGCCCTCAGACTGAAACTGAGCTAGAGGATGTGTAATGACTTACATCTATGTTCGTTAGTTCTCCAATAAAGTGACGTGTAGGAAAACCCAGAGTGGCATGAGTCATCACCAACACTGATGAGGTGAGGAAGGGAAAGAGCACGTCATTTGACGTCACCTCTTTTCCACTCTCCCCTCACCATAATGGCTTGAGTATAAAAACCACACTCGGGGGTCTTCATACATGCATTCCTACCTAGTCAATCCGACTTATCATTTCTTGTCTTCACCATACCTACGGCCCAGTTCTGTAGAGTGAACGGTTTGCCCCATAAAGGCGCCGAACCTCTATCTCCCCTTAGGGACCTCTCCAGAACACTAGGCTTCATTGGGTAGATGCTCCGCTTCCTGGTAGGTCTGGGTTCAGACGCCGAGGTTTGCAGATAGATATTTCAAGCACTTATCTAGACGGTCAGCCGCGAGGTGCCACAGATGTAGTGCCAAAGCCGTAGGCTTAGGGATCAATCTCTCCGTTGAGTAGGGTTCAGGCTAGTTTACAAATCAGCGCATCGAGAGGACCATCGCCCTCACTCAAGTACACGCAAACAAAACAGGATGGTATTGCATACATTTCTTGTAATTTACTAGCAACCTTCCTTCCTTCCACTTGGTTCAGCTCTTACAGGATGCTTGCAGCCTTCTATACTAATGAATGATGTTATTTTTTATATATTTCGAAATTAAAATAAATATTTTTGGAAAAATGTTAATTAGTTCAAAGTTTAATTACCTACTTGAATTTGAACGAGATTTGAAATATCAGATTTATGGATATAGAACTTTTTGGAATCAAACGAAGTGAATACAGTACTTTTTGAAACAAAACGGATAAAAGACCGCCATTAAATATATGTGATGGATTGATGAAAACGAAGACTGAAACCCTGATTGAACCAGATTGAACGTTTTCCATTTCACTTGCATTATCATCAGATTTACTGACATTGTTATTTTAAACAATTTTTATTATTTGAAACTCGAAAACACAGTAGTGTCGCCACAAGCTGCTCGTAAATCCCCTCGTGACAGGTTTTGAAACTATTGAGAGAAGAGAGGGGGCACCTGTTAAGCCCTCCTTCAGTTCTGCCCGAACAGTTATCGTTGTAGCTCGCTTGAGTGTGAACCTTTGAGGTGTCATGTGATCATTTTGATATCAAATTTGTAGTAAATACTGTCCGAGGGGGAGTATCGCTAACTCGAGTTCCGTTTCTGAAATAGTACAGTCTCTTCAGGTAATAAAATTAGTTTACAATTCGGAAGTGTTGTTCCTTTGCAAATACCGTGTCTTCCGACAAAGAGGAAGGTCAGCTTCGGGAGGAGGAACCTATCATGACATCAGAAGTGGGATAAACAACTTACGTGCCGGATTTAGTGAAAATCGTGAATTCAATTGTGAATCAACAATCAATCAATTCAACTCTGTGAACAATTATTTCGTGAAAACGTCGGAAACGCTCGGGATGTTTGTGAAAACTTCGGTCATTCAAGTCTACGTCCGCCATTTTCAGGACGAGTCGAAAATACCTCGAGGGGGAAAACCCTCCACCGGACCAGAGGGATGGACGAGGCGAGGGGGGTACACCCTTCCAAGATCACGCACTTCCGAACGCGATGTTGCCGAATTTTTACGAGCGCTGACGAAACACGAGTGGAGATCGTCGGAGACCTCCTGTTCCTCCACCCCCCTCACCATACGCTCATGACAAGTATTATTTCAGGAATGAATTACACAATTTATTATTTGAACAAGCGAGAGTTATGAAAGAAATGGCTGACAAAATCTCTTTGAATCAAGAATTACCTCTTCAAAACGCTGCCCAAATGATTAAACCTCTTTTTTCTCATCTCCTCAAAACTTCAATCTTCGCTGTGGGCATTGTCAACGAACTGAACACAAAGTTTTTGAGCGTCACACATCAGTGTTTGAGACTACCTCAGCAAGTCACCTATCAAAGCAACCCATCACCAATGCAATTATTACTTGCTTTGCCTGCAACCAAGGAGGATACATCGCACCGAACTGTCCCAAGAAGAAGCAGTTATCAAGACCAGGCCCGGGAGAATGCAGAAGTCTGATGTCCAAGCCAGCAGAGAAGCACGTTGGCCTATGCGTTGCTAATCCAGAAGGCACTTTTACTTACCGAGGTGATGTATTCCACTATTTTTGGTTTATAATTTTCAATAATGAACCTCTGGAATCGACCAAGATTAAAACAATTTTAACCCCCCCTCAAAATTTGTTGGTTTACATTTCAAGGTATGTAGAATCCAAAAATCTGCTGATTTTGATGAAATTTAGTATGTGGACTCAATTTTGGGTCTAGTTGTGCCCCTAAGATTTTGGTTGATGTCGGTAACTTCTAAGGGTTAAAATTTTGAAAACGCCCTAGCTCAAAAAAAAAATTTGGTATAAAGGTATTGTTTTTCCTTCAATTTAAGACAGTATCGAATTTTTGAGACCACACGGAGCTCTGTAGGACAAACCGTTCATTCCCTACGAGAACTTAAGGGTTGGACTTAAGATGAATCAGAAATACGAGTGATCTATGTAGAAAATGTATAAACCTTTATGTAATCATATTCAGCGTTTTTCGTCTCAGGATCAGAATGCTCTCTCCTTCGTATGTCCATTAGTTCTAAATTACAAGGCACTTCTTTTAACAATATAGTTCATTTGCATGGAATAGGATCTGCAGTAACCATTTCTAATTGCCAAAAACGAGTTTTAATTACCATCAATGGTCGTCATACCATGTTTTGTTTCACATAGTGGCAGATAACTGTCTTCCAATGCCCATAATTTTGGGGCGAGAAATTCTTGTGACAGATTATTATATGGTGATTATCCCAAATACGTGCAAATTGAGGAGGGACGATCCTCCTATCTTGTCTTCTACTACTGAGAATATTTTACTGAACACTACCAGACTTTTTATGAATGAAATTCGAGTTAAATCAAGGACACAGTTCCTGGAATTGAGTCGGAAGTTTTATTGGATAATGATATTAAGAGAGATAAGCATTCTGGAACTGATAACACTTGCAAATCTAATTATGAATTTTCTGATTTTTGAAAGATCCATGTTCTCTGGATCAGTTTACGGAGGATGTGGTTGTGTTGTTCAGTGAGATCCCAGGCTGTCACACCATAACCTTTCCATTCTTTGATTTACCCACACATGTAGACTCATTATCAGAAAGTCGTCAAGTTTAACCAGTAAATGATGTGAATTTCAACGAATTACACACAGATATTCCTATTAGTCAAAAATCAAAACTCGTTAATCTTTTACAAAATATTCAAAATTCTTCATCACAGGAGTTCTAACCACACGCATTACCACTGGAACATTTAAAATTCGTCTCATTGATTCAACTAAAACAGTACAACAACGTCCTTATAGACTCAGTCCTGTTCCTGTACAATGTGAATTAGTTCGAGAGCACATAAAAGAACTCGAAGATGCAAAAGTAATTTGTCCTAGCTCATCCCCCCGTTAGTCCAATAGGTACTTCTTGTTCAGAAAAGGACTGGAGGTTTTCGGATGACTGTTGATTTTCGTTCCTTGGATTTGAACACAGCCCCAGAACATTTTCCTTTACCGTTGATTACTGATCAAATTGCTCGATTTAGCGGAGCTAAGTATTTCACCATCTTGGATGCTGCCTGTGGATTTTATTAAATTCCTGTTCAGGAAGACTCCATTGAAAAACTGTCTTTTATAACACCAGATGGACAGTGGGAATTTTTGGTTTTACCTTTTGGGGTACGTAACGGACCAAGTGTCTATCAACGAGCTATCATGAAAGCTTCAGGAGTCTTAACACATGATTATGTCACATGCTACATGTACGATAATTATGTTGATTTCTGCTAGCACTCCGAGTGAGGCATTAGAACGCTTAGATTGTGTTCTGGGAATATTAACAGCTGCTGGTTTCTCATCCAATTTTTCTAAATGCTCATTTGTTGTAACTAAAATCAAATATGTAGGTTATGAGATAGAGAACGGAGAGTTGCAACCCAATTAAACTAAAGTTGAAGCTCTCTCAATTTGTGACCTCCCACAACTCTTTGTACACTTCGCCAATTTCTTGGTCTAGCTTCAAATTTTAGACAATTTGTGCATAATTTTGCACAGTTAGCAACCCCTTTGTTCCAATTGATGACAACAAAGGATGGAAGATCATGAAAAGGTTAGACAACATTTTATTGGCCTCCTAATTGCAGAGCCAATGTTAACCATTTTCAACCCTTCTTATCCAATTGAATTGCATATTGATGAAAGTTCTTTAGGTTTTGGATCAATACTGATTAACATCATTGATGAAAGCCAAGACCTGTTGCATACTACAGCTGTTAGTGTCGTCTCCTCCGCTGTTTCAGTGGTTAGGCCTGACTTATTTTTGCGCCTACTTGTGAATTAAAATTATTTGCAGTAAATCTCTTATGTCCTGCCTAGGTACTAAGTTTCCTAACAATCCTGGCTGGGGATTGGGTAAGCTGAAGTTTAAAGACGTATGACTGACCTGGCGATCCTCTTGGGTCCAGATAATCTTTAGAGATTTGTCCCATACGAAACTTTGTCAGCATGTGCGTCTGACAATAGCAAAAGAACCACTCTATCAGAATCACGTTACTGAAGGGTTTTTATTGAATTAATGGGAACAAGAACTTGTAGAAAAACTATTTATTCAAATAACGAAAGGTACGAGAGCGGTAAGTATGACTAGGCAGATAACGGACAACAAAACTAGTAATTAGAGTGTGGGAAACTTCTTCTTGTTCACTTTCAAATGTTTATTCACCCGAACAACAGTTACCACTCTTAAGAGCTGAAGACCCTTGTTGTGGTTTATGCCGCAATTCATTCTCATAACTATTTACAAAGCTACCAATTCATTGTAGTAACTGACTGTGCTCCGCTTCGTGCAACACAGAATAAACAAGAACTAATACCACGAGTCCAAAGAAGGTGGTCCTTTTTGCAAGGTTTGAAAACCCATTGATGACAATAATGATAGTACTGTAACTTCGGAACCAATTATTGAAAATCCAAATGCAAATTCTTTGTTAATCAGCACCCTCATAGAGCAGCAACACCAAAAACTAAGACCTCATGGAAAACATCGTATATTGATCCTGATATTCAAAACACTTATGAAATTCATGGAAGAATTTTGTGTAGGAAAGTACAGAGACATACACGCCCAAGATATCTTCACATTGTACAACATTCACTACGTTATGCTGTTGTCAACAATGTACAAGAGTCTCTTTTCCATTTTGGATATGAAAAAACCTTAGAAGCATTCTATTCACTAGCACACATGAATTTCGAGATACTGCTACTCGATTGATGCATAAGTCGATTTGACAGCATAGAGCTTGAGGAAAACGATTTGGTTTTTGCACAGATGGAGGTGAGGAATCTAATCATATTGGATAACGCTTATCGAGTACTGTTTAAATTGTTAAAGTTTTACCAAATGACCGCTACTTATTGCAGTATGTTTCTGGAGGATCAAGGAAGTACTTGAAATACCCTCACGAACAGTTGCGCAAGGCTCCTAATTTTGATGGCTCTAGCACTATCCCTGATGATAGCAGGGATTTATCGAAGTAATTTTGACTTTCTTGACTGTTTTTGTTCATAGTGGACTACCCACTGCTCTTCCAAGGTGACTGTGGATTCGCCCAGTCTTGTTATTTTGTTGAATGTGGATTATCCCACCTATGTTGACTTTGGATCCCCAAGTCTTCTCAGTGATCATCATAATCATTTTCTCAGTCAAGTATGAGTCTAATTTTGGAATGTGGGCTGGAGTCTACCTTGCTTGGCACCCTTACGTTGGCTGCGTCATAGTTGGACCCTTGTTCTATGTCCTTCCCTTTACGTGGTCTACGTCTTACAGTCATTACTTTTCTGATAGTGTGACTGTCAAGCCCAAGTGAGATAGACAACCTTCCCAAGCAGTTCTTTTGAATGAGTTCCTTTTGAACGAGTTGCTTTTAATGATTACTAAGATTCACCTGGCTCGAATATATTGATCAAAGGATAATTCCTGTACCTCCTTGCACAATTTGTTTGTTACTTGGAATGGGGGGTGCGCCTTGATTTTTTTTAGATTTTTAATCGAAAGTAGACTACATCCTGAGAATTTTGGCACCAACCGCGACCTTCTAGCGTGATTAGATCTTTTCCTATGATTTTTCGAAGTTTCGACCGTTTATGACGTCATGCGTCCCTCTCGCCTGGGCGGGACCCCCCAGCCCACTGTGACGTCATAAACGGTCGAAACTTTAAAAATTCGTAGGGAAAGATTTACACACGCTAGAAGGTCGCAGTTGGTACCAAAATTCTCAGAATTAGGTCTACCTTAGATTAAAAATAACAATAAACAGTTTTTCCTACCCAGGCGCACACCCTATTGTTTGTTCATTGAAATTTTCCTCGTGCCTCCAACCTCCACTGTGCATGTGCATTAATTTACTTGCCAGTTCTAAGCTGTTATTTTGAATTGTTTGCCTGAAGGGGAAACCCTTCACTTATGGAGACGGGAGTAGGCTGATATTCTCTTCACTAATGGGCTGTGTCTGGTCCCCTAGGTGAACTGAGCTCCCGAGGACGGAAGCAACGTCAGGATCGCCGTGTGATGGATTGATGAAAACGAAGACTGAAACCCTGATTGAACCAGATTGAACGTTTTCCATTTCACTTGCATTATCATCAGATTTACTGACATTGTTATTTTAAACAATTTTTATTATTTGAAACTCGAAAACACAGTAGTGTCGCCACAAGCTGCTCGTAAATCCCCTCGTGACAGGTTTTGAAACTATTGAGAGAAGAGAGGGGGCACCTGTTAAGCCCTCCTTCAGTTCTGCCCGAACAGTTATCGTTGTAGCTCGCTTGAGTGTGAACCTTTGAGGTGTCATGTGATCATTTTGATATCAAATTTGTAGTAAATACTGTCCGAGGGGGAGTATCGCTAACTCGAGTTCCGTTTCTGAAATAGTACAGTCTCTTCAGGTAATAAAATTAGTTTACAATTCGGAAGTGTTGTTCCTTTGCAAATACCGTGTCTTCCGACAAAGAGGAAGGTCAGCTTCGGGAGGAGGAACCTATCATGACATATAGTACCTTTTGAAATTAAACGGAATATTCACCCTCGTTTTTCAAGGGAATAGATTATGTTTTGCTCCAAAACGGTCGCATGTTTGTGAAGAACTGCCTCCCTCAAACCCAAGGAAAGTGATAACTCAATTTCGATAAAATGGTCTTTAGTTCCTTTTGGAATCGAACTCCTCAATTAGTAAGCTATAATATAGCTATAATAATATAGAGATTGGTGTTTTTAGATTAACTAATATGTTTCTGTTCAGTTGACTTCCGAGTTTTTCATTATTTCACCAGAGTATCAAAATTAGCAAGGGGAGGGGTCGGAGTGGGGTGTAATATTCACAAAATATACGATTTTTCAATAATCCGGTTCCCATATTATGGGATTATTGAAAAATCGTATATTTTGTGAATATTACACCCCAACCCATATTATGGGAACCGGATTATTGAAAAATCGTATATTTTGTGAATATTACACCCCACTCCGACCCCTCCCCTTGCTAATTTTGATACTCTGGTGAAATAATGAGAAACTCGGAAGTCAACTGAACAGAAACATATTAGTTAATCTAAAAACACCAATCTCTAAGTACCTCCCACTTCCACTCATAGGGGACCATCTACACGCTAATCTGGGCAATCGTGAAAAATTTCGTCGAAATCGGAAGGAAAACGTAGAAGTTATGGCTGTTATAAGTAGGGACAGCACGATACTTGGAAGTATCGATACTTCTTTCGATACGATATTTCTCAGGAAGTATCGATACCCGATATCTTTTCGATACCGATATTATAAAATATCGATACTTCGATAATATCGGCTCAAAGTATCGATACCACCGATATTTTCAAATTAATCGACCTAGATTTTGCAAACCAAATAAAAACCCCAATGAATGAGAAATATCAATATTGCAAATATACTATTAAAAGCCATTAATTTAAAATGTAATAAAATCCAATAATTTCAACTAAATAAAATGAAAAGAAAACGAGCGAAATGAAAAACGAAAATGCGAGGAAGGTTATTGATTATTGATGAAGAATATTAGAAGCAATATATCTTTTCAATTGATACCTACTATTCTGAGGTCATTGAGTATTATTTTGTGGCAGAAAAAAATGCTTTTCTGGGTACTAATTTGGTGTTTTTTTATCAGTCTACTTAGGCAAAAATATCGATAGTATCGCCCAGAAAGTATCGATATCTCCGATATTTTAGGCAAAAGTATCGATACCAATATATCGGTATGAGTTTTACATCAAAAGTATCGATACAAATATCGGTATCGATACCATGAAAGTATCGATACTCCGATATATCGGTGGTATCGTGCCGTCCCTAGTTATAAGGAATTCACGTTTGCACATGCGCAGCAACTACTATTCGTCTGGGGGTGATGATTTTCATAGGGGACCGTCTACACGCTAATCTGAACGATCCTTTTTTTAAAATCAAAAAATTTAATGAAATTTTAATGAAAAATTTAATGAAATTAATGAAAAATTTAATCAAATTTGGATGAAAAATCTAAGTGTTATGGCTGCTACAAGGATTTTACGTTTTCGCATGCGCAGAATCTACGTAGTAGGTATCTGATACTACTGTCAATTTTAAGGCCTTGATTTTCATAGGGGACCATCTACAACCTAATCACTCAGACACTCTATACACACCAAGGGTTAAGTACTTATTCCGTAGTCTTCGCGCCAGTTTCGAAACTCAGTTGATAGTGAGGCTGCAGATTGGAAACTTAGCAAAACGTATCATTTCTCTCCTCGCACTATTTAAATTGTTGAATTGCAAAAACTATTTTTATAAAATAGTATTAATGTATCTAAAACTTAGAGGATATCACTTAAATTAGCATGATCCTCTTTCACTAATAAAACTACAGGTTCGGTTGGTTAGCTGATGGAAATAAAACACGCGTGCCGGCCGTGACGGGCAAAGACGTGATTGAATTACGGCGGACCCCGCGGCTGCACTTAATTGCTTCATCTCAATCATGCAGATTGTATCGCCCGGTGTAGATCATGGAGGATCGCAGGGGTCCGTGAGACGCAGACGAGGGACTCAGGATCACGAGGGGACCCCCGCAGACGTCATAAATGCCGAGGGAGGGGGCAATGAGTCATGTTAATATTCATTAATCAGATTAGATCTGCTTGTTCCCCAGGGCCACGACGTCCCCCCCGTCGCTGCCCGCCGAATTTAAATTGTCACGTCCGTCACTTTTGACGGTAATTGGCTCGTTTTACCGACACGTCCTATCAGGCTGTGCATACGAGGCCGAAATTGTTACTCACAAAACGACGCCTAACGCGGCGTGTCGCACTCTTAGTGTGCACTCACCTGCGGGAAATGTTCCATTAAATTATCGGATACATCATCGGTGGGTCGACCGCACATCGAAAGGTCATTGAAATTTGAAATGGCCATTAGCAGCGTGGCCTACGTGAAGTAGCATCCAGCCTCGCAGACTAATTACACGCCCTGTAGGTGAGGCCACATGACCCGAGCAAACTGTGTTTTCGTGTTCTGCAAGGGTTGGCGAGTGCAGCTAATCTATCTATAGGTTTTACAAGTCGAATTGAGAATTTTCCAAACCAAATTGAGAATTTTCCAAACCAAATTGAGAAATTCCCAAACCAATTTGAGAATTTTCCAAACCAATTTGAGAATTTTCCAAACCAATTTGAGAATTTTTCAAACTAAGAATATTATAAATAAGAAAGAAGAAGGGTATCATCCAAACCAAAGTCCCAATTTTTCAAAGCAAATCAAAACTTATAATTTTTAATAAAATTGCACGATACATCGTTAAAAGAAAGAAATTCGCATTTTTTCATGAGAGAGAAAAAAAAAGAAATCACATTTTTCATGTTTTTGAGAAAAATTAGGTAATGTGAAACAGCATTGTAGAGGGTTTCCAGCTGCTGCGTTCGTTAATTGCACGAACATGTCCATCATCCAATTTGTGCAATCAGCTGATGCCACAGGTCTGGGTAGGAGAGCAGTTGTTCATGAGTCTGCGTACCTGATTACTTCCTAGGTTAAAAAACAAACAACAACAAAGTTTTCGGGTCGTGTCTATTTTAATTCGGATTCTCAAATTGGTTTGGAAAATTCTCAAATTGGTTTGGAAAATTCTCGAATTGGTTTGGAAAATTCTCAAATTGGTTTGGAAAATTCTCAAATTGGTTTGGAAAATTCTCGAATTGGTTTGGAAAATTCTCAAATTGGTTTGGAAAATTCTCGAATTGGTTTGGAAAATTCTCAAATTGGTTTGGAAAATTCTCAATTTGTTTTGGAAAATTCCCAATTCGACTTGGAAAAGCTATATATACATAAAACGACTACCGTATGTACGTACGTACCTATGCATGAGGGGTTGGAGGGCTCGTGGGAGTGGGGAGAGTCGGAGGAATCGGAAACGGGAGAAGTTGGGGGCGGGAGGAGTCGGAGGAGTTGGGGGCAGGAGGAGTCGGAGGAGTTGGGGGCAGGAGGAGTTGGAGGAGTTGGGGGCAGGAGGAGTCGGAGGATTTGGGGGTGGAGGAGTCGGGGGCGGGAGGAAACGGTGGAAGTCGGTAGCGGAGAGAGCCGGAGGAATCGTTTTTGCCTACTTTTAGTAGGCTTTTCAGCTAGCCAGCTAGCTGACTCATGTAGCCCGCACCTGGGTTTTGAGGTCCTCGCGAGATTTTGGTTTATTTTTTATGGCTGTGACAAGGAACTCACGTTTGCGCATGCGCAGAAGCTACTATCTCTCCGAAGGGGATGGTTTTAAGGGGGTCTCAGGTTCGTTCCTCGTTCCGGGTCGGTATTCGACGAAATTAAAGGTGCAAAAAACTTAAGGGAACCCAGCAGGGAAAAAATGAAAAAAAAGTCGATTTTCGGTTTTTTACATTAAAAAATCCTTTATTTAAATGCGGACAAAATGGTGTATTATTTTTGAATTTTGCACAATTAGAACTGGTAGAAAAATTAGTTCAAAGTTGGGAAAGTAGGTGTTAGCCGGCGCGGATTTAATGTAGGCCAGCTCCGTAGGACGGCTCGTCTTCATTATCTTCATGCTATACTAATATACTAAATACTAATACTAAATATGCTAAATACTAATATACTAAACGGGTGTCACTTTTCCACCTACCAGGAGGAAGTTTCTTAGTTTTTTTGAACACAGGTCGTGAGCCAACCATTCTTGAAAAATGAAACGTTGAATACACGAAACTTGGGAGAAAAAACCAAATAGTAATAACAAAAACGGCGAAAAAAGACAACAAACCTGATTGAAAATAACCTTCTTTCTTATTCTTCTTCACTTTCTATCATTTTTTGCATGTTTGAAGTCATTGTTGTCGTTGGGAGTTACGTTTTACTTTGTTTGAGATGCGTTTTGCGAAGTTTTCAGAAAAAGTGCTCTCCTGTAAAATCACGTTTTTGGACCTTCTTGCACCTGTTTCTCTGCAATGGTTGAAGTTATCGTGTTCCCCCAATTTTTCCTCGAAACTGCTATTATTGAACTCCACTTTAGTCGGATGGTTTTTCAAAATTTCAACTATAAAGTTTTAAAAAAATTTTTTGAAGTTGAAAAAATGCAGATCAAAAAACGGAATTTTTGAAAAATCATACCTCAGCTATAAATTGAAATTTTCAAAATCCATCTGACTAAAGTGAAGACGACTATATGTACTACCACTGGAAAAAAATTTCATTCCAATAGACTGAACCGTGCTCAAGATCTAGGGGCACAAAAATGGGTCTGCCGACCCACTTTAGTACTAGCTGCTGGGTTCCCTTAAAAAGTTGTACCTAAAGTTTTAATTTTAGAGGATTATAGAAATTCATTAGTGCACGGCCCTAGGAAATTGAAAAACTGAAATATTGCCGCTGGAATCAGCAAAATCGAACGATAATTGCCAGAGAAAATGGGGAAAACCGTTAATTAGGTTATGTTTTTCCCATAAAATGTAGCTAAACTTGAAATTTTTAAGGATTTTAGAAATTCATTTGTGCATGGGCCTTGGGGATATAAAAACTGAAAGATTGCTGCTGGAATCATCAAAATCAAACAATAATCGCCGATAAATATGGGAAAAACAGGGAAAACCCCGTTTATTCAGTAGTTTTTCCCATTTTGGTTTATTATTTTCAATAATGAACCTTTGGAATCGACCAAGAAAAAAAAAAAATTTTAACACCCCCTCAAAATTTGATGGTTTACGTTTCAAGGTACGTAGAATCCAAAAATCGAATAAAAATTTGGCCGTCCGTCCGCCGTACGCCGTACGCGGCACTTTTGCCAATTAGCATTGACCGATTTTGATGAAATTTGGTATGTAGGCTCCATTTGGGGTCTAGTTGTGCCCCGAAGCTTTTGGTTGATGTAGGTCACTTCTAAGGGTTCCAAAATCAATTTTGAAATTTTGAAAACGCCCTAACTCAAAAAAATTAGATATAAAGGTATTGTTTTTCCTTCAATTTAAGATTCTATAGAATTTTTAGAATTTTTTGAGACCACGCGGAGCTCTGTAGGACAAACCGTTCGCTCCCTACGAAAATTTAAGGGTTTATATTGAAATATATATGTATATATAAATCAAAACTCGAGTGTGAATCGCAAGAGAGGCCTAATCTCCTTTCAAATTGGAGCTGACCGAAATGCGATCGATGGTTGGTGATTTTGATTTTTTTTTATTATTTGATTTTTTTTATTTATTTATTTTTTTTCTTTTTCTCTTCATATTGGATGGTTGGTGATTTTGTAGACGAGTGATCTATATAAAAATAATAAACCGTTGTGTAATAATTTGCAGCGTTTTCTTTGGCAATTATTGTTCGATTTTGATGATTCCGGCGGCGATATTTCAGTTTTTCAATTCCCTAGGGCCGTGCACTAATGAATTTCTATAATCACTTAAAAATTCAAATTTAGCTACAACTTTTTAAGTTTTCGCCCTTCAATTTCGCGAAATACTAAGATCGTACGGCGACCGACTGAAACCCCCTTATTAGGGAATCATCTACACCCCAAACCGCACAATCCCTGAAAGTTTCATCAGAATCGGCTGTGGCAAGAATTTGATGACAGATCGACAGTCAGATACGGAACCAAATTGTTCAGAAACGAAAACCCCGAGTAGAAAATTTTTTGAAAAACACTCATAGCTTTCCAATTTTTCATCAAATTTTGATGAAATTTCACGGATTGTACGGATTGGGGTGTTGATGGTCCCCTACGAGAATAGTGCAAGGTACTTGGAGGTTGATGATTCGATAACAGCTACTATGCATCGGATCATCTATACAATCTGGTTATGTAACCGGATAAGAAGAAGCTATGTGCCTCACCCACTTTGCACAATTTCTTTTGAATCTATGCTCACAGGTGCCATTACACTATTTATTGAATTTCATGGTTTGTTGAGGTGCAAATTGAGTATTTTGAGTTGCTTTTAGGTGGTGAGGTATCTGAAAACACCGCCAAGGATATACTTAAATTATTAAAATGGAAAAATTGTCTTCGAGCTTACGCGACTGTTTCAACTTTATTTTCACTCTCTTTTCAAGTGATATTAGAGTGAGGGGGGAGAGAAAACAGTGTCAGAATTAAGTCTCGAGCTTTGATGAAGGTTAACGAGTCGAGGGAGACGAGGTGATCTCTTTACGGAAAATGCGTCGGCGAGGGGAGACTTGAAGATTTGCGAGGGACCCCTCGAGTGGACTTCAAGGGGACGGAAATTTTCTCGGGGAAGACGAAAACTTGAGAGGGGCGATAGATGGATCAAGGGGGGCGATGGAGGGGGGCGATGGGCGGAGGCGGGGTGGAGTGTCTTCCAGGTCTTGATGAGACGGAGGAGTCACCTCCTCCCGTCATCTCAGAGTTTGGATAAACAGCTGCTTCGAGAGCTCTCCTCCCGTCGGAAGTCCAACTCGACACTTTTGTTTCCGTCGCCTCCAACGTGGAAGTTCAATATCGATACTCTAAAGCACAAAGGTGCTGTCCATCCATCTTCCACATTTTAATTTTTTTTTCGACTTCGGAAAAACTTAAATTCAACTAAACTATTATTGACCTTCTAACGTCAATAAGGTCGTCTTCTGTCCGTCCGCGATACGCGGCACTTGCCCCTCTTAGCATTGACCGATTTTGATGAAATTAGGTATGTAGGCTCCATTTGTGGTCCAGTTGTGCCCCGAAGATTTTGGTTGATGTATGTCACGTCTAAAGGTTGAAAAATGAGGGTTGAAGTTTTGAAAACGCCCTACTTAACTCGAAAAATTTTGATATGAAGGTATTGTTTTTCCTTCAGTTTAAGATTCTAAAGAATTTTTAGAATTTTTTGAGACCACGCGGAGCTCTGTAGGACAAACCGTTCGCTCCCTACGAGAATTCAAGGGTTGGATGTACGATAAATCAGAAACACGAGTGTGAATCGCAAAAGAGGCCTAATCCCCGTTCAAATGTTAGCTGATCCGATGACATGTAGCTCATCTCTGACATCAATCTCTGCGTACCTTGCACAACACTCAGAGGGGACCATCTAATTCGAATTTTACGTTTGCGCATGCGCAGTGGCTACTATCGAAGTCGGACAATAAATTGTGTAGTTTTGCCCGTTACAAGGATTTCATGACACAAAGATGGGCAGATACCGAACCAAAATTGTTCAAGAAGGCATGAATCGTAAAACGCTAGTGGAAATTTCGAATTTGGAGATCATTTTAGCATGGAACATGCTGTAGCCTTGGACTAACCTCCCGCGGGAGGTGTCACGCCGCCGGAACCAGAACAGCAGAATATGAAAAGCACGGCTATATCATGTTTCATGTTTCTTCAATTTTAGCGAAAGTCTCTAAGCAATAAGCATCCGGGGGTCCAGAGGGATTTTTTTTCAACCTTGAAAAGTGAAAAAATCGGAAGCATAATCTGGGAAATGGTACTGTGGAGTCCAATGCAAGTGGTCATAAGACCACTTTTTGAATATCTTCAAAAATGTAGCATTCTGCTTCCGAGACTGCCTAGGTAGCGGAAGCATTGTAATCTCTTTTCAAGGTTGAAAAAAAACTTCTCCAAAATTACAGGCTTTCCTGAACAATTTTGGTTCTGTGTCTTTCTGTCATGGAATCCTTGTAATGGGCTAAACTATACGAAAATATTGTCCGATTTCGAAAATATTTCCAGGGATTGTGCTGTTTGACGTGTTGATGGTCCCCTATGAGGGTAGTGCAAAGTACTCAGTAACTGATGTTTTCAGATTAGCTACTAAGCATCGGATCATCTATACAATCCGGTTATTAATACGAAGTAGCAATGTGCCACACCCTTGGCAGACTTTTTTTTAGATAGTTGCGAGCAAAAAATATTTGCATACTTTTTGAACCGATAACCCAGAATTGTGTGTGAGTTTTGATGAGAAATTTCTGTGCAGAATCGAAATTTCTTGTTCCGTTCTTAAATGAGGAGTAAACGAGATTTGGCCTCGTTGGTGCTGCCATCTCTTATCTAAGAATCTCTCTTGTCCTTGAGTACCCAGCCGTAGCGTCCACCACCCAAATCTCATGACAAAATTCTGTCATGAATATGGTAGCAGATGATAGTAATCGCCTGAGGCCCTCAATGCGAATATTGAGACTATGCTGTATGCAGTGAAGCCCCAGAAATCTAAATTATATTAAATATAATTTTTCTATATTAATGGAATAATCTAAATTATATTAATGGAAAATTTTTCCATGTTCCTTTGATTTTGTGTTCTTTTCGAGTTTTGCATCTACTGGGTCTCTGTATTTTGTATGAATATACACCGATAAATGTTTAATTAATTACCTATCTACCTGTTTACAATGGTAATTGAGATACCTGGTGAGTTGTTAAAACGATTGTAATTAGAAAATGCATATATTATGGCAGATCAGGCACCCACTTGTCGACGTTTTTGTCAAAAGACGACGCCTCCGTGTGGTAACGGGAGAGATCCTTATCGCAACGGGAAATTGCCTCCTTCTGCTGCAGTGCCTTATTAACAGTTTGTATATATTACAGGAGCTACCCTGGTCTGGTCCACTCCCTAGAATTACTGCTTAATTGCTCTTGGTTTTAGCCTTTGAATTAATTGCAGGAAAGCTTTGAGGGATTAAGAGGTTTGCCTGCCCTGCAATGCGCAGACCCCCCCCTCAGACCATCTCAGCCTCCCCCCGTTCTTCTCCTCCTTTTTCCTCTTATTTTCCTTCATCCCTTCCCTTTTAAAATATTCACGGGTTTTCAAGAAGTAATTCTCTCTTCGTGTGGTCACCCCTCTTGTCTTGAAATATGAAAACTACCTGAACCGGCTCGTGTGCCCCCCTTGTTCAGGATATTGTACGGTGATTGTTTTGGAACAACCTAATAAATTCAACAATGTTGGTTCACGAGCTTTGGAACCCATGTAGTGATACTTGGTGTGAATCTGGTGAAAGGAGTTCAAGTCATGTTAAGGGCTTAAGTTTTTAGTCGTGAAAAACGTGTGGATATCTGAAGCATCCCTCAATTGGTCAAAATCGTGTTAATGACATTTTTGTCAATAACTACGACGTTTCGTCAAACGACTTATTGTCATCCGACGTTGGTCAACTGTCAAACTCAATTTTGTCCTAAGCTAGTGCTTTGCCTGAAGAGGCTAGTTTGCACACGCTTGCGTCGTATGACAAACAGTCGTTTGACCAACTAAAACCTTGCTTCCGATAATCAATAAAGCTGGAACAGATGCCATGGAAGCCTGGTTTAAGGTTTTGAAATCAGTCGCCTATGCTACGACGCTGTATGCCTCTGAAGTTTGGGGGCTGCAGCATCTCGAAGTCGTAGAGAGAGTACAGGTGCGAGCTTTCAAGTCAGCTTTCTTTTTGCCCACAAATACACCAGACTACATGGTCAGATCAGAATTTGGTTTGTCTCACACAAAGATTCAAGTGATGAACAGAGCACTGAATTGGTGGTTGAAAATCGGTCGGATGGAAGAAAATCGCTTGCCAAGAATCTGTTTTAAGCGACTTATGGCTCTGTCAACGACCGGCGGCGGTTGCGTTAAAAACAATTGGGCCACCCACTTGAGAACCTTCTTTGAAAACGAAGGATGTATGTCCTTCTGGTTAGAGCAGAATTGTCTGGGTTTTCAGAGGGACAGAAAATTAATAATGGAGAACTGGGAGAAGAAGTGTAGACAACAGGATTGGGAACGAATAACTGTGTCTTCATTCAGCGAGACATATAGGTTTTTGGCACCCATTACTCCTCCAGTTTACTTAAACATGGACATGTGAATAAAATGCAAAAGATTAATATGCCAAATCAGAATGTGCGGTAGTGGCTGGTGCTCGGTGTATGCGGATGGAAGGGGAGTCGTTTTCGATGCGTCTGAGGAATGTCCGATGTGCTCCTTGGATGAACCGGACACTCTCATGCATTTTCTTTGTGTGTGCCCGGGGATCGCAGGCCAGAGAGTTGAGGCTTACGGGGTCGATTTTTTATCTCTGGATAATATATGTAACATACTGGGGATCGAGGGTATGGAGGCGGCAATCCAGTTGTACAATTTTGTGAGGGAATGTCTGAGAATCAGAGGTTAAACTCAGTGCAGTTTGGTGTATTTTGTATTCTGTTTTTTCCCCTCTTTCTGGATGAGAGGAACCTCCAATGTTTTGATTATTTTTACAACCTCAAATGTTTGGTTTAATTTCTTGTTATTACTATTATTATTGTATTTTTTCGCGAAAAAATTATTATTATTGATTCATTCTATTATTTATCTTTCTTCCCCTCTCTTTATTTTTGCTGTGTCTCTGGAACCCCTTTCATGCCTTTATGTACCTTTGTACCCATTCATGTATTCATGTTCATATCTATTCACCACCCATCCATCTCTATTCTATCCATTTCTTGTCTTTTTGTATATTATGTCGAGCAATTTATCTTATTTTACATTTACATACCTACCTAATATGCTACTCCTTGTAATGTCGAAAGACTATACAAATAAACGCATTAATAATAATACAGTCGTTTGACGAAACGTCATATTGACAAAAATGTCGTTGATCAATACTCTTCGGAAACAAGCTTTTTAGCTTAAAATCATGTTAGTTCGGCCAAAGGGTTCCCTTTCATAAACTGATCAACATTTCCGCAAGGCGGCCGAGGGGAACATCAATACCCACCCATTTCCCCAAAATCTTCAAAATTCGAACATTTTGAATTTTTTCCCCATAAACATCATTAGTAGAGGCCTATAGGTGAGAATAACGGAGAATTTTTTTTTTTTTTTTTTTTTTGCACCAGTACCTAGGTCTGTTTGCGGACGAAAGAGGGTTAACGAGAGGGTTCATCGATGTTCATCAAGATGTATGGTCTTCCTTGAGCAGATGGCAAAGGGTCCTTGAAGTCCAAATTCTTTCGAATAGTTTGATTACTTTCATCATATGAGAATAACTAAAGAAACTCTAAAGAACTGAGGCTTGAGTTCCTCACAAACTCGACGATTTCAATTGGCACGAGGAGATTCCGTCCACGCACCCGACCGTAACTTCGGAATGGCACAACTCCTCATGAAGTTTTGTTAAATTCCTTTCAGACGAGCAACTTTTTACGGCAATTATTGCTCAAACGAGAGTTGCGGTTTCAAGAAAAAAACGCTGCAAATTATTACACAATGGTTTATTATTTTTTATTTTTCTATATAGATCACTCGTCTGCAAACCCAACAACCATCCAACATGAAGAAAAACATCGATCGCATTTCGGTTAGCTTTAATTTGAACGGAGATTAGGCCTCTTTTGCTATTCACATTCGTGTTTCTGATTTATCGTACGTCCAAACTTTAAATTCTCGTAGTGAGCGAACGGTTTGTCCTACAAAGCTCCGGGTGGTCTCTAAAAATTCTATAGAATCTTAAATTGAAGGAAAAACAACCTTTATATCAAAATTTTTTGAGTTAGGCCGTTTTCAAAATTTCAAAATTGATTTTGGAACCCTTAGAAGTGACTTACCTCAACCAAAATCTTCGGGGCACAACTAGACCCCAGAAGGAGCCTACATACCAAATTTCATCAAAATCGGTCAATGCTAAGTGGCAAAAGTGCCGCTTACGGCGTACGGCGGACGGACGGCCAAATTTTTATTCGATTTTTGGATTCTACGTACCTTGAAACGTAAAACCATCGAATTTTGAGGGGGTGTTAAAATTTTTTTTTCTTGTTCGATTCCAAAGGTTCATTATTGAAAATAATGAACCAAAACGCTGCTAATCATTACACAATGGTTTATTTTTTTATATAGATCACTTGTCTGCAAAGAACACGGCTTTGCTATTGTTACCACCAACCAACATGAAGAAAAACATCGATCGCCTTTCGGTCGGCTAAAACTTGAACTGAGATCAGACCCATTTTGCGAATCACGCTCGTGTTTCTGATGCATCGTTAGTCTAACCCTTAATTTCTCTTAGGGAGTGAACGGTTTGTCCCACAGGGCTCCGCGTGGTCTCTAAAAATTCCAAAAATTCAATACTATCTTAAATTGATGGAAAAACAAAACCTTTATATCAATTTTTTTGAGTTAGGGCGTTTTCAAAATTTCAACCCTCATTTGTAAACCCGTAGAAGTGACCTACAGCTACGGGGCACAATTAGACCCGAAATAGAGCCCACATACCAAATTTCATCAAAATCGGTCCATGGGAACTGAGGAAAGTGTCGCATACGGCGGACAGCGGACAACTATCACCCTTCTGTATAGATCCCTCCCTACCAACTGTAGGTACCTACTACCTACTAGTGCATTTCTGAAAATTTCAACCCTTGATTTCAATTTGGTTGGTGGTTGGGTTTGAAATTTTCAAAAATGCACTAGTAGGTAGGGAGGGATCTATACAGAAGGGTGATCTATACAGAAAGTAATAAACCTTTGGGCAATGATTTGCAGCGTTTTCATAACAAACTTGTACAAACGATGACGACGCTGATAGTTCTAACAAACTATGAAATTACAATCTTAATGGCGAGTTGATGAAGAAAGGACTTAAGAATGTACGAACCCGAAAAGCGCTGCGGAACAGGAAAGCAATTATTGCAATTTAATTATACGCGAAGATTTACCGCGCTGCTTATCCTACCGAATATAAGAAAACTGGGTGACGGCGGTGTGGCTACGGTTAATCCAATACTTGTATTGCATACAAATTCTATCAATAAACGTTCTGATTTCTGTATTCTGTATGGCTACGGTCGTTGTTTGGCGGTGGACTTTGGACCGACCTCTGCAGGGATTGTGGGTTCATCGCCCCCTCGTCATAACCCAGGGCGGTGAGGGTCGTCCCAACCTAGGCAGGGTCTTCCCTTTGGGAGACAGCTGATGACGTCCGCGACGCCAGAAATGGCAGTCAGACGAAAATCCAACTTGAAATGGTTGGATACCTTACTTTACTGCCTTTACTAAGAGAAAACTGTATACTTTGTGATCATTATAAAATAAAATGTTATTTCATAATGAAATTATTTATAAATGTTTTTCATTAATTTTCAAGACAATCGCTGGAAAAATTACAGTTCAATTTTGTGTCTCAACAAAAGATTTACAACATCGCTTGAAGATGTATCTCGCCCAATATTTATATTTTCTACTATTAAACATGTTCTTTTTTTATTTGGTGGTGTTGGTAACCGAATTCAAAACTCGAGATATAACAGAAAACATTGTGGAATTGAACGTATAAACTCATTAATCTAGCATAGACTTATGCTGTTCAAAAATCAGTTTTTTAGGTGTTCGTTTAGGCCGAAATTATGAACGAGAAGATACTGTAAGTATTTATGTTTGTTATCCTACCGGTGGGAATTGGATTTTGAATTTTGAGGATTCGGTGAGTTGAGACTGTTGAGAAATGTCGAGGAGGAGGGACAAGGGTCACGAGCCGTTAGGCCCGGTGTACCTTCTGAGGTCGGTCAAGGATCAAGTGCAGCTGTTCCAGGAGAAGAGAGGGATTCTCCCTGAAGAGAACAACTTCGTCAATCTCATCGGAGTGATCATCACCCAATGTGGACAGGCCATGTACGCGGTGTTCACCATGTTTCTCGCTCTCATACCAGCTCTGTCCATCTTCATATACGTGGTGAATTTCCTCCTGGATCGAGTGCTCGACATCGTGACTACGAGGAGAAAAAAGGAACTTTGGGTCAAAGGAGGTATTTTCATACTACAACTGATTTGCCTATTCGTTCTCCTCAAGTTCATCCTTGGAGCGATTTTCGCGCCAATTTTCTCCATGCAGATCACCATAATATCCAAAATGCTCTTTTTCGACGAGGACTGATCTGAAAAAATTCGATTGTCAACTACCAATAAAATTGATGGAACAGGTGGAGGCTTCTTAATCAAATTCCGCTAGTTACAATCACTCTTAATAATTATATACCATTGTTAGCATTCACTACATCTTAATATCGTTCCGAATTAGTTTAGCCGAAACTGCTTCTTGGATTCTCAACACATTATTCCCTGAAACTTCTCTTGTGGCGCTAATGAAACAATTTTTAAAAAAAAGTCTGCCAAGTGGGTGTGGCACATAGTTTCCTCATGTCCGTAACCCGATTATATAGATGATCCGATGCATAGTAGTTAATCTCAAAACACCAATCTCTAAGTACCTTTCACTACCCTCATAGGGGACCATTTCACGCTAATCTGGACAATGCTAGATAATTTCATCTAATTCGGATGAAAAATGTAAGTGAGTAGTGATTGGATCAAAAAATTTCTTGGCAAGGCTGGGAGTCGAACCTGGGACCCCTGGCTGGGAGTCTAAAGCGCTACGTCTCAGCTACTGGGGCCTGGGGATATGTTGTATATTTGAGATTCTCACGTCACACGGGACGGCGACAAATGCACGGCTGTTACAAGGATTTCGCGTTTGCGCATGCACAGAGGCTACTGTGAATTTTAAGGCCTTGATTTTCATTGGGGACCATCTGCAACCTAATCCGCGTAATCCCTGGAAATGTCATCGAAATCGGATAGAAAATGTGGAAGTTATGGCCGTTACAAGGAATCCACGTTTGCGCATGCGCAGTCGCTTCTATCAGTCCGGGGATGATGATTTTCGTAGGGGACCGTCTACACACCAACCCGCACAATCCATGGAAATCGGACAATAACTTCGTATAGTTATGCGCGTTACAAGGATTTCATGACAGACACACAGACAGACAGAAACGGAACCAAAATTGTTCCGGAAGGTCTAAAACGCAAAACGCGAGTGAAAATTTTGATTTTGGAGAACTTTTTTTTTATCCTTGAAAAGTGAAAACAGAGCTTCCGCTACCTTGGTAGACTCGGAAGCATTATACCTAGGTGTCCTGGTTGGGAAAGGTTTCATTCAACTGAAAAAGTTCAGGGGTGTTCTCGGAACTGTGGTAGTTAAAAGGTCGAAAACCTAAATTTCTCTTATTAAGTACAGTTCCTGTTTGACTTATGAAGGGTACATAATGACCATGTATCTGTACTAGGTGGGGCAAAGATATGAATTGGTTTTGGAAAGCTGAAAATGAACCTTTTTCATTTGAATAAGTAGATGATTCTATTTGTTACATAGGTTATGAAGTTTAGAGTTATTACCTCAGTAAGACGACAGCCATCAGCAGCGGTGCAGATGAAGATAATTTCGGAAACTTTCCACTACCTACTTTTCAGCACATCGCCGTAGCCAACACTTTGCTGGACCTATTTTGATGAAATTTTGTATATCGGCTCCATTTGGGGTCTAGCTGTGCCCCCGAAGGATTTGGTTACCTGCTGTCAGTCACTTCTGAATGGTAAAAAACACAAAAAAAAACTATCGTTTTTTCATGAATTGAAAATAGAGATGATTCAGCCCATTCAGCGCGGATGGCATCATAATGATGCCATGCCTAACAATAAGAGCGCCCCCTTCAAATTTTTCCGGCCGGGGCGTGACATCCCTTTTTTTCCCGCTTCGGATGGTTTAAGGAATTTTTTGACGCCACCTCTGTGGGACACACCGATTGACTAATGCGGATAATTATTTACCTAATTAGTGGATGTTCTTGGTGTTTTTTCATCAATTAAAGATAGTGTTCACGAATATGATCACTCGGACGATCAAAAACAGTTGAATGAGCATTTATTGGGAAATATATTAGTCCAACGTGTTGAGTTTCCCTGAGTTAGGCAGAGAGGAGCCGATGCCCTCCTCCCCGTCCTACCATCTGGTTTGTTAT
Organism: Apolygus lucorum; assembly: GCA_009739505.2. Classification (NCBI taxonomy): domain Eukaryota; kingdom Metazoa; phylum Arthropoda; class Insecta; order Hemiptera; family Miridae; genus Apolygus; species Apolygus lucorum. The sequence continues at coordinate 2,753,055 of CM019177.2, forward strand.
TTTCAATAATGAACCTTTGGAATCACCAAGAAACTTTTTTAACCCCCCCCCCCCTTAAAATTGGTTGGTTTACGTTTCAAGTTAAGTAGAATCCAAAAATCGAATACAATTTGGCCGTCCGTCCGCCGTACGCGGCACTTTCCTCACTTAGCATTGACCGATTTTGATGAAACTTTGTATATGGGTCATTTTCCCAGAAAGGGCGAATCGTTGTCCAGAGAAGATTCCGAATGCACATTTATGATTTGGGTGTCAAAAAAAAAAATTCTCCATAAACTATCAACTTCGTTCTACTTCGGGCAATCAATAAAATATGCACTTATTCACGCTAAAATATAGAAATTAAAGTTTAAACTGCTAAATGTCCAGTAATCTGCCATGTCCGGACCCCCAGGTAGTCAACTTTGCTTGAACACTATGACTCACCTATGAAAGCAACGGCCTGAATTTGTAGTGATTCTTTATTGCATATACCTGGGCATGAAAAAAATGGATTTGCAGATTTTTTCAGAAGCAAATAAAGCGAGCAGGAGGATAAAATGTGCTTGTCCGGAGGTTTTTGTCTTTAATCTGCCTTTTTTGTGTTTTCGTATTTTGGCAGCTTTTTATCGTTTCCCGCGGTTTTACTGCCAGTGTAAGAGGTGAGGTTAGTCGTTAGGTTATCAAAGAAAGCGGCGGGAAACGTATTTCTTCTATGTGGAGGCGTGCGCAAGTGGAGTCAGTTGCGAAATTGTGGTGTCACAGTCACTGTCTGTCTTTCATCTGCCCTCTTTAAAACGGTAAGAAATCGATATTATTTTTTCTTTTTGGTCTCTAGTTCTTGTTTTTACCGAGCTGGTTCCAGCGATATGGTTACACTTCAGCAGAACAGCACCAGAACGCGGGAAAAGCTGAAAAACCTAAGTGCCACCCAGGAATTTTGTGTCTTTTTTTGTGTCTTTCATCTACCGGTGACGGTGGCTTTTGGAGAGATGAAAGACTTTTTTCAAGTTGTTAACAATTTAATTTGAATTTTCCGTTGCAATTTAAAAACTTTACATTTTTCGACCTCAAAACTGTATTCAGCAACCGTAAAAATCCCCTGGTACCAAGTTTCGGCTCGAAAAACCGATAAATTGAGATTACTTGGTTACTTTCGGAGGTTTCTAGGTTGCTATCAGACAAACCGTGTTCCACGTTGGTTTAACCCTTTTCTACACCTGCGTCCCGCCCTGGTTCAATTTTCGGAATAACTCCCAGTTCTCGCTACTCATGGAGATGGGGTTCCGAGTATTCTCCTTTACGCGGAAACCACGCCAATAGGTTTCTTTCGATAGGTTTTCTTCTTCAATTTTTAATTAATTAATTAAGCGTCCCACTGTGTGTTCTTTCGTCGAAATTCAATCAGTATGGTGTGAGGTTAATCCCTGATTTTTGGCAGAACTTGAGTCGAACTTTAAGTTTTCTGAAATCTTGGGATACCGACTGTACCTTTCCAGGAAAATGACCCATATGGACTCCATTTGGGGTCCATGTAGTTGTGCCCTCGAGGATGGAGCTTCTCTCTCTGCTGAAACACTGGAGTGACTACGACGCTTCGTCATTCAAGAAATATCAACCAGATAAATTAAATGAACATTATTATATTATATGATTGGAAAATAAAATTAACAATTGGCTTAGTATGTAGCTATCTTCTAGGATGAATTAATACCCAGTGTTGGTAGGTTGCGATATAAAACTTGTCTAAAGGAAATTGCCAACACCATAGTTTTTTTTAACCGTAGCTTTATTTGAAACATTTCTTTGAAACGTCGCTCATTAACTCATTCTGCATGTGGTTCCTACTGTTTTGGTAATGAAATCAATGTGCTCGTTGAGACCAGCCCCAAATCAGTGTAAAATTGAATTGAAGTAAAATCACGTCTCAGCGTGCGCATACGATAGTCCGATGTTGAAGAAATTCATTCGGGGCTAATCTGGGTCAATGAATTTATATTTTGGAAGATCCATCTTTTTTGTTTTGTTTCGCTCGAAATGCCCTTGACTTTTGCTTCCTTATCTTCAAAGAGGAAGGAAAAGTTGTAAGTTGTGATTTTTTCCCATCAATTCAGAAATTCGTGCAGATTCCACACGTTTCCACCTGAAAAACTTTGGTTGACAAACAGATACAAATGAACTGTACAGGCATAAAAGCTTTCCGCAAAAAAAAAAAAAAAAAAAAAAAAAAAAAAAAAACTGATAAAATTATTGTAGGACACAGTTCGGGTCGTCCGAGAAAAGTTCACTTGGCTAAGAGTGTGCTCCTGGGAAAACCTCGGGAGTTGTCCGGGAGATTTGTGCCATTTAAGTAGCAAACAAGGCGGGGTTGTTCTGAACCGAAGTTTTAACTTGATATATCACCGAGGACGTGTCTTGCAAGCTGCGGAGGACTAGAAACGCCAGATCGACCCTCAGGCTTGGAGAGAGGGGGTTTATCGGTTTATGGTGTAGCGTCGCGGTCTGGAAGGGGTTTTGTAATGAATGCAGAATGAGAGTTGGAGGCATTTTGATGCAGGATGGAGCTACGGAAACACGATGTTTTCTTCACAGTAATTTTACCATATTAGTTCCATTGTTCTTGAAAGCAATGTATCACTGGTGACCAGGCCAGGGAAAACAGATTTGAGGATCTCCCCGAAGAATTGAACTCAATACAAAAATGCTTTATTCGACTTTGTCAAAAGACGGTCAAAGACTTTGTCAAAAGAATTTTTCTCAAAATTTCGAGATTTTGTCAAAAGACTTTGTCAGTTTAGCTACGTGGCTACAAAGACGGCCAAAGACTTTGCTAAAGACATCTCAAAATTCGAGACTTTGTCCAGCGGTCCGACTTTGTCAAAAGACTTAAAACTCAACTTTGTCCTAAGCTAGAATTTTGAGATGTCTTTAGCAAAGTCTTTGACCGTCTTTTGACAAATGTTTAAACTCTTCGGAAATAGCTTCTTAGCTAAACTGACAAAGTCTTGACAAAGTCTTTTGACAAAATCTCGAATTTTGAGAAAAAGTCTTTTGACAAAGTCTTTGACCGTCTTTTGACAAAGTCGAATAAAGCAATTTCTCTTTAAATCCAAATCGTTCCAACGCTTCTTCGCGTTGCTGATGAGTCACCGAGATATGACGAAAACGGTTTACCAAAATCCCATCATCACTGAAACAAATGTTTCACTGCCCCTTCTGCATCAAGATGCTTTTGGGTTGAGTCGCAAAGTTTCAAATTTCCCATTTTCAATGGATAGTTATGTTTGGTACTTCGTTTCGATCTTTCGGATCTCTTCAGCTAAGCGTGCGCAAACTAGCCTTTTCAGGCAGCGTGCTAGCTTAGGACAAAGTTGAGTTTTAAGTCTTTTGACAAAGTCGGACCGCTGGACAAAGTCTCGAATTTTGAGATGTCTTTAGCAAAGTCTTTGACCGTCTTTTGATCAATACGAAAAAATTGCAGAAATATGTGGTAGAAAAACCTCATAGTTTGACGGTTCTCGTTCAGTTGTTCTCGAGCTTTCGTCGTGAAAGGTTCTCTCGGTCATTGTTGGTTACTCTCCCGGTTACTGTTTTTATTGTGTTGTCGAGCGCACGTCTTATCTTGCGTTTACGCAGGTTGGTGTGGTCAATCTTCGCTCCTTGTACCCTGATTGCTACAAGGAACAATGAGTGGGGCAAAGGATTGTGCGAAGTGTTATCGCGATTTGTTTTCACCTAAGAAAACGGCTATATACGTGATGTGTAAGGCCGCCTATCATCCAAGCTGCACACGTTCGAAAACAATGGAAAATTTTAAGAAGTTGAGAAAAGAAATAAAAATGAAGTGGAAATGCGACAAATGTGCGGGACGCCCTGAAATGTATACTGAGAAAGATGAGGATCAGGATCATGATGAGGAATCTGAGGAGGAAGAGAGGGAGGTCTCCCCTGAGCCCGAGATGGCTACGGGGAGTATGACGGAACGAGCTATTTATGAAATAAACAGGAAATTAAACAAACTAACTTCCCTAGTTGGAGAAGTGAAGGATTTAAAACAGTCAATCGGATTCATGAGTGATCAATTCGACATGTTCATGGTGGAGATGTCCTCACTGAAAGCTACTGTTGTGGAGTTGGAGAAGGAAAAAAATGATTTAAAAACAACTGTCGGCGAGCTGCAGCGTAAAGTTGAAGTTTTGGAACAAAATTCTCGAAATACTAATGTGGAGTTGCACGGTGTCCCAGAATCACCAAATGAGGAATGTACGGAGATTGTGCGAAGAACAGCGGCTGTACTGAAAGTGAATATTGGTCCTATTAGCAAAGCTTTTCGAACCGGGCAAGCTAGTAATGATCGTCCACGAAAAATTATAGCTACCCTCAACACGGCTGAAGAACGTGAATTGCTAGTTAAAGCAGCAAAAACTGATAGAAGTCTTACTGCTCATGCTCTATATAACGACTGGAAGGATGACCGTGTATATATAAATGAAAACCTTACAGCATTCCGAGCGGATCTACTTCGTCGTGTGAAGGCCAAAGCCAAGAGTTGTGGTACAAAATATGTGTGGGTGAAAAACTTTGTTATTTACACAAGAAAGGCTGATGGTGAGAGAGCTAAACCCATCAGAAGCATTGAAGACATGGACTGTATGTAAACTCTCTTATTTGCTTGTTGGTTGTAAGGACACATAAAAATATAAATGAACTTTTTAGATGAAATTGAGCAAAAAAAAGAAATTGTATGTAGAAACATTGATATATTGAACAAAGAATTAAACAAGTTAATGAAAAATGAGATAATACTGTTAAACATGAATATTAGAAGCATAAATAAAAACTTCGATGAATTTTTAGTAAACTTTGATAGTATGGTTATGAAGCCAGATATAATATGTCTCACGGAAACGTGGACAACAGACTACATAGGGAATCAGACAATAAATGGGTATAACTACATATGTTCCTCTAAATATGTGAATCAAAATTGTGGGGTGATATTGTTTTATAATGAAAAATTCAAAATTATAAAAAAAGAGGAAGTATACTTAAAAAATGCAACTGGCATAAGGGTAAGATTTAAAATTGATGAACAATTTATTCAGGTTTTGGCTATATACAGATCTCCTAGCGTCACTGAAATTGGTACATTTTTGGATGACCTTATTGATACTTGTAAAAATAACGATAACAATATAATTGATTTCATGATGGGAGATTTGAATATAGATATAGAAGAAAATACAGCATACGAAAGTAGGAAAGACGAATATATGAATGTCATTTCCTTGTTAGGATATATACCACTAATTCATAGTCCCACAAGAATAGAAAGAGGCTCCAAATCATGTGTAGACCATATAAATATTCGAAAAAGTAAATATGTCTCGGAAAAAGAAATTAAGTCATTTATTTGGCAATCAGCAATTACTGACCATTTCACAACAGTGGTTTCAATTGAGCTAACACAAAAAAATATAAAAAGTGAAAAATCCAGAGCCAGGTTATATGAAAGAATTGATCATAAACTGCTAAAAAATGAACTGAACAACGAAAAATGGGAAACAATATTGGAAGAAACTGATGTAAATAGGGCAGCTCTTTTATTTCACAACACACTGAAAGCAAGTATAGACAGAAACACGATAAAAGTAAGTTATCAAAACAGATGGAGGCCTAGAAAACCATGGATAACATCAGGATTAATAAAAAGCATTAAAATAAAAGAAAACATGAGACAAAAATGTCAAAAAGCTCCGTTTAATGCAAATCTGAAAAAAAAATTTGTAATGTATAGGAATAAACTAACATCGTTAATAAAAGTAGCGAAAAATGATTATTATGGTAAAAAAATTGAAAGGTCTGGCAATAATATGAAGAAAGTCTGGCAGGTAATCAATGAAGCGGTGTCAAGTAATAACATTAAGAAATCTACGGAAATTGATGAAATAATCACCGAAAATCAAAACACTAAGGATCAATTGGAAATAGCTAATATATTAAATCAACATTTTGCCACTATAGGCAGTAGGGTTACTGGACAGAAGCAAATTAATGTAAAAAATAAAACTAAGATTGGAGCAGAAGGAGCATTTCTAAGTATAACAGAATCGGAAATAAAAGAAACTATAACGCAATTGAAAGGGGGCTCAAGTCCAGGTTTCGATGGCATATCAGCCGAAACATTAAAAATAATTAGTAAATTTGTAAGCAGACCATTAGCTCACATTACTAATCTTAGTTGTGAAAATGGCATATTTCCTGACATTTACAAAAAAGCAATAGTGGTTCCTTTATTTAAATCGGGGGTTGCCTCAGACCCGAACAATTATCGTCCAATTTCACTTCTATCAAATATAGCAAAAGTAATGGAAAAGGTAATTAAAAGATACATGACGAAACATTTAAAACAAATCAATTATATTAACAGCAATCAATACGGGTTCCAGTCAGGTAAAAGCACATTGGATGCCATACTACACTTATACGAAAGAATTATCCAAAATTTAGATTCTGGTAGGAAAGTTCTAGTGGTTTTCAAAGATTTTTCGAAAGCATTTGACACTGTATCGCACTATAAATTGATAGAGACTCTAATAGAACAAAAAAAATTTCACGTAACAATGATAAAATGGGTACAAAGTTATTTGGACAATAGAGTACAGCAAGTGAGAAATGGAGAAAAGCTTAGTGATTCGACGAATTTGGTATGCGGTGTGCCACAAGGAACGATAATCAGTGCGTTACTATACCTGATATATGTAAACGATATCCTAAATACGAAAATACACGGTGAATTGGTATCTTACGCTGATGATACGGCTTTAATATCATCAGGAAAAACTTGGGAAGAAGCCAAAAGAAACGCAGAGGAAGATCTCCATAACTTAAATGTAAAATACTCCAGTAAAAATCTTAAACTAAACCATGAAAAAACTAAATTTATTGCCTTCTCTCTTAAAACAATAGACATACCCAATATCTCAGAAATAAAATGTCATATAAGCGAAAAATGTAATTCAAATCTGTGTGCATGTCCAATAATCAAACAAACAAGCAACATAAAATATTTGGGTGTCCTTATGGACCAAACTATTTCCTGGGAACCACAAACAGAAGCTGTAAACAAGAAGCTTAGAAAGATAATACCCATATTTATAGAAATTAGAAATGTGCTGGACAAAAAAAATAAAATTATGATATACAATGCATTAGTACAGTCCCAGTTAAACTACGGAATTGTGGCCTGGGGCAATGCATATATGAATAAAATTGAAAAAATAATAACTTCTCAAAAACTTTTGATAAAAATATTATTTAGATATCCATATAGATTTCCTACTGACCAACTCTTTCATGATACAAAAATATTAACTTTTAAAGAACTTCTGGATAAAACAACCCTTTCAATTGTTTTCAAATATTTGCAGAGAGGAAAATTCAGCAGAATGATAAATAATACTAGATCTAAGGATTCAATACAAATAAAACTACCAAGAAGACAAACCGCGATAGGATTAAAATGCTATGACTACTCTGGTATTAAAACATTCAACAACCTTGTTTTTGATAATAAGGTGGCCCAGCTCAGTTTAGAACAATTTAAAAGTAAGATTAAAAAAATGTTTGTGAAATAAAAAGGAATATTAAAGTAAAAAATAGAATAAAGTAATATTGTAATAAATGTAATAATAATGTAATACAAAAAAATAAGAAGTTAAAAAATAGAGAAGAATAATTTTCTTTGTATTGTAATCTGTAATTTTGTATTGTAATGTATTGTATTGTAATTTGTATTGAAATTTGATAATACCGGGAGATTGTTCTTGCCAAGGGGTGATGTAGCTCTGGACGCTCCTCCCTCGACACAAGACTTCTGTCTTTCAGAGGGTGTAGCATTTAGCAATTTTAACAGTTTACAGATAAATTTAACATGCAACATTTACAATAACATTTAATTTATTTATGTGTTAAAGGATCAAATTGTATGTTTATTAAAAAATAAATGCATTCTATATAAAAAAAAAAAAAAAATAGTTTGACGGTGATGGTGGAATTCTTCTTGAAGACGTCGTCTTCGTTGTAGATGGCTTATCCCCGTCGTTGAAGCCACGTTGCATTCTTGCTAAACATTCGTCACGTCGTCTTCGGTCAGTTGTTCAGACGTAGGCAGGTCATCCACCGCCATCCATTCAGCGTGAAATGTTCTCAAATCTACCTTTTCTGAAACAATTTTTGATCGTTCCCGAAGAGGCTTTTCTCAAGGGTCGTTTCTGTTTATTAACCCTAATTTGACGAACAACATTTTTCATTGATTTCTGGGGAAATTTTGGTCATGACTTCATTTTTAAAGTTCCAGTAGCTCACAAAAATGTTTCAAAACATTCAGCTCACATGTTGAGGGGAATCAACTGCAAGTCTTCGTAATTGGTGAAGGCTTCTATATACCTTCTTGCAAATTTCTCCCAAATGTCAACAATCTCTCTAGTCGCATTGCCCGTCACTATTGGTTGGACGGTAGTCATATCAATTTTGGCCAGCAATTTACAATTTCCAATGAACATGGCTTAACTTTCCGTTGCATTCGTGGCCAAACCATCAGCGCACTCAACCGGCACAGATCTGCGTTCTTCCTACGTACATACTCATCAATATCCCCAGCTCGGCAAGTCAAGTACATTTGAAGGTCATTAGCGTTGATTGGGTGTGGTTGACGATTTCCTATGGTATTGTTTTGAACTGGGAAGGTTTCAGGGTGGATTCGTCGCTTGGATGACCTCTTGTTGAGAAATGTGTGCAGAACTTTAACATTGAAGCCCCTAACATTATTCAGTTCGAAATACGAGAAGGAGGAGAAACGTAGAAAGAATAAAATCGAAATTAAATTAAACGAAATTTTACATCTATAAAAAAGTTACAAAAGCATTCCAGACCTACCTATTTGACGACAAAATTGATTAAAGGCACCTAAATGAATATCTAGGTAGGTGCTGAGGTCCGACCTGTGTGTGGTAGTCCAATTTCTCTCTCTTCAACGATGGTGCTCTGACGTGACGGTTGCAGCGTTTTCGAAGTTGCTGAACATTTCCGAAGAGGTTTAAGAATTTCCAGCTGACTGTCACTTGTGGCACAAAACTTTACTGACCAGAAAAGTGCGTCACTACAGTTCGAGTGGTCGCACATATAATCAGGGACTGATTGTGAAAAAGGAGAGACAGCGAAATCGAAACTGATGCTTCGTAAGCTGAAGTGAGACTGAATCGTTGCAGCAGATAGTCAGATCGGACTTGAAACTACCTGATGACTCGGGTTGGAGTCGAACTGACGCATCGTCGGACGCCTTGGAAGTCAGGAGTCGCACACGACACACACGCAAGCACAGCACGGTCGATACTCTAATCTAAATAAGTAATAAAAATAAAAATAGGCATGTCCTTGGCAAATAAGGGAAGACATCTCTGAGTCTTGGACAGCCCAGGACTCGTCACCTATTTGCCTGAACACCTCTAGTACCTCTGGTATGTACAGAATTCGATGGGTTGATGAATTTCTTATCTACCAAGGTGCGTTACAGTTGAGCGGAAGATGCGATTTTGAATTGTCTGGAATTTATTCATTTCAATCATATTGTCAAATCGGAAGGATGATAATTAAAGGATTGGAAGACTTCGGGTTCAAAAGTAATTTACTTGTTTATAGAATCATCTAAGTAACGTATTTGGTAACCTAAACGCAGACATCTGCTACTATGTAGTTTCTTGTAATCCTACATTTTTCCCCTTTTCATCGATTGCTCCTTCTCTTGATCTCAATTGGTCGGCGTGTTTTCTCTTGATGAGACCCTCTGTCTGTACCTCATACGAGTATGGCCCGTTCCTCTTCTTTATGACGCCTGGCTTCCAACCTTCTCCAAGTTCTTTCTTTATCCATACTTCTTCCCCTTCCTCAAAAATTCTCTGCTTCCTGCCATCTGTTTGGATTTGTTGCTTCCAAATTTTCAACTCTATTTCTTTTCGTAAATCAGGCTTCAAATTTTCTAAAATTGTGGGCAATCTTCTTCCTAAAAATAGTCCAGCAGGAGCTTTCCCAGTAGTCTTTTGTGGCAAATTCCTGTAACTAAACAAAACATTTTGAAGGGTTAATGTTGGTTCTTTCAGCTCTTTTTTTGATGATTTGTACCTTCTTTTTAGTGTTCGTATTAGTCTCTCAACCATTCCATTACTTCTAGGATGATAAGGGGTCGTTTTTATGTGATGTACTCTATTCTTTTTGAAAAAACTTTCCATTTCAGCTGAGACTAATTGTGGCCCATTATCAGAATTTATTTCTTTGGGAATTCCATATCGGCTGAACCATCCTCTCAATTTTTGGATTATGATTGTTGATGTTGTTGATCTTAGGCACTCGACTTCAGCCCATTTTGATAGTGCATCAATCCCAACAAGCCATGTCACCCCATCTACCGGTCCAGCTAAGTCTAATGATTTACCTCAATCTCTTGGCCTGGAGTGGGATAGATTTGCTACTCAGCAGTACATCACCGAACTGATTTTTCTTCGTGTTTCTTTGGCGTGTTTATGACCAAACCTACGAAAGAGGTGCAATTCAAACTTGGTCAGACGCTCAGAAGGAAATAGGTAAGTTGAGATGTCCAACGTTCAACCAGTGGTAACTTTCGACGAGTGAGTTGGGAAGCTGAGATCACCGAGGTCATTTGGAAGGCTCCGAACCTGGAGCCCTTCGTGCCCTTTTCCGAGGGCTCAAGGGAAGTTGTTGAAAAACTTGACCAACTCGTTGGCGGAGTTACAACAAACGGGGGCCCTTCGTCCGGTAACTTGTGCTCATTGGCGCAATGATGGGTTCGGCACGGAGTTTTCGAGTGGGCGAAAGGGCGGATCCGCACGCCCTTCGATATCGTATTCCACGTTTTACTAACTTGCTACTCTGATATTCTCCTTAGAAAGAGGATTCCGTGTTTTTAGGGTAAGGCGATAGAGGCCTGCGACTCATTCAGGGTCTCAAGTAGGTGCATACTCAGAGGAGGGTGCCATGGCGGGAGAAAAGGTCAAGGAGTGCCACACATTTCGCCTACATACGATACTATACTCTCAAAGCCTAAAACTTTGTAGCTAGTAAAATCTTGTTAAAAGCCCACTTTTCTCCTGAACCTTCCAAAGCAAGAACGTAATTTTACCTACCTAAGTTTTTCCATTTATTTCACATTTTCGTTACGCTAAAAATGACAGATCAAAACGCCATGCACGAGGATTGTTTTTATCATTTTACGAGGAAGAAGTCATCGATTCTCTGCCTGTAGCCCCACTAACATGGAGTTTCTGAGGAGGTCTGCATGAGTGAATGACAAACTCAGCTTCTCCCTGATCAGTCGAGTCAGCTAAATTTTCTTCTGTTGGTCCTGAGAACCTGGACTTTCACAGGAACATTTTTTTTTTGAGATTAACGAGTGCAAATGTCAAGCCTAGCTTCACCCTGATCCGCTGGCCGAGCTGAATTCAGTCCTGGTGGCACAATATTTCGAAGGAAACATCTCAAGTCAAGTCAAGTCAAGATATTGCTTCCGAGTCTACCAAGGTAGCGGAAGCTTTGTTTTCACTTTTCAAGGATGAAAAAGAAAAAGTTATCCAAAATCAAAATTTTCACTCGCGTTTTGCGTTTTAGACCTTTCTGAACAATTTTGGTTCCGTGTCTGTGTGTCTGTGTGTCCGTGTGTCTGTCATGAATTCCTTGTAACGCGCATAACTATACGAAGTTATTTTCCGATTTCGATGAAATTTTTAGGGATTGTGCGGGTTGGTGTGTAGACGGTCCCCTATGAAAATCATCATCCCCGGACTGATATAAGCAACTGCGCATGCGCAAACGTGAATTCTTTGTAACGGCCATAACTTCTACATTTTCCATCCGATTTCAATGAAATTTTCAGGGATGTTACAGATTAGTATTTAGATGGTCCTCTATGAAAATCATCACCTTCGGACTGATAGTAGCCACTGCGCATGCTCAAACGGTAATTTCCTTGTAACAGCCATAACTTTCACATTTTCTACCCGATTTCGATGAAATCTTCAGTTATTATGCAGATTAGATTGTAGACGGTCCCCTATGAAAATCATCATCCCCGGACTGATAGAAGCAACTGCGCATGCGCACACGTGAATTTCCTTGTAACGGCCATAACTTCTACATTTTCCATCCGATTTCAATGAAATTTTCAGGGATTATGCGGATTAGATTGTAAATGGTCCCCTATGATAATCATCACCCCCGGACTGATAGTAGCCGATGCACATGCGCGAACGTAAAATCCTTGTAACAGCCGTGCGTACGTCAGAATCTCAAATCCTACAATGCTGTCAGGCCCCCGTAGCACATTCGCAGCGAGTCAAAATACCAACCAAGAGGTAACGGGTTCGATTCCCAGCCATACCGAGAAATATTTTTGATTTTTTGAGTAGTGACTCACATTTTTCATCCGAATTTGATGAAATTTTCTAGGATTATCCAGATTAGCGTGTAGATGGTCCCCTATGAGGGTAGTGAAAGGTACTTAGAGATTGGTGTTTTGAGATTAACTACTATGCATCGGATCATCTATATAATCGGGTTATGGATACGAGGAAGCTATGTGCCACACCCACTTGGCAGACGTTTTTATTATTGTGGAACCAAGAGTATGGTATAACATAGTCGAACTTAAACTAATATAACAGAAATTTGTAGAACAAAGTAAAACAGATAACGCAGTATATAAAAATTCAACAACTAACACCTACTTATATCAAAAAATGTCATCAACATTATATAAGTAATTCAGCCATAACAAGAACATTTTTACCGACCGTCTCAAGTTCACACCGGCCAAGGTTTGCAGCTGAACAGGGAGATGGTTGAAGAACCTGACCCCCTGCTGCAGAGGGTTTGAGCGGAGGGACGCAGATAGACGCACCGGAGGAGGACGGAGAGCACTAAGCTGCCTTCTATCATGCTCATGAATGCCACAACCCTGCTGAACTCTGTCCAGGTTGTCTTTCATAAACAGTAATGCCTGGTATACGTAAAGGCCTGGTGTGGTCAAGCATTTCGTCTTTTTAAATAAACCTCTGCAAGAATGGCCATAGCCCAGGCCAAAAACAATCCTCAGTGCTGCTTTTTGTAAAGGCCCGTTTACACCAAACGACCATTATTGGCGAACACTGTTCGCAAACAATCGCGAGCAAGATGCACGGGCGGTGTGAACACTCACCCTCGCCGAACAGAGTTCGCAAACCCTGTTCGCGAACGTTCGAGCGCGTTCCGCCTCTTGTCGGTAAACCGACGAATCATCAAAGGGATTCGTGTTCGTTGCGCGTCCGGTGTAAACGGCATATCGGCGAGAGAACGAGCGGCCGGTGGTAGGACTGCATTTTTTCAAAACCTTTCGAGGTAGTACTTGTTGGTGTTATTGCGTATTTATGATTATTTGTGTTTACCTATGCGTTTTTATTGCGGTAATATTGACGTTATGGCTTTGAAATTCGAAACAGGTATGTACCTGAGACTGGCATATGAGTCCCCTGAAGCCAAAAATCGAAGGGTAATGCCAATCGAACTGCCGCGGGAATACTCTCGCGGTAATTGGTATCATCCCTTGACACTTTTTCCTCAATTTTTCCAAGTAAAAAATCAAAGTCTGATGGTGACATGCGGCTGAAATTTTGGAAAAGTCCCGTTTCATCCGCCCTCAAGTCAGCTAGCAGCTGCGAATAATCCCTTCCCTTCAGAAATGAAGACTCCCACATTCTTCTTTTTTTCCTCCTTTTTTGGCTGCGTTTCTCTATTTCCGACGACATTAGCACAACTATCGACGCAGCACAGATTGAAATCTTCGACAACGCGAGTGCCATATTCAAAAGATATTATCGGGAACTTTCTCGAATGCTCGAGAACAACTGCTCGTGCGGGCGTGCTCTGGCAGTGTGAACGGGAGCTCGTTTGCGTGTTTGCGAACGTTCGCAAACGTTTGCGAACGTTCGCAAACAGTGCTCGTTTGGTGTAAATGGGCCTTAACCGGAAAATAGACTGATTATGGGCGGAGTTTCCCCAGAGGACGATACCGTAACTGGCCCCGCTCATGAAGTAAGCAAAAAATACCATCCTGAACGCATGGTACTCTGGAGAGTTTAAGCAACGCAAAGTTTCATTTGGCCAGCTGAGAGGCCAAGTGGTCAGTATGACACCGCCTGGACAATCTGTTATCCACGAGGATTCCCAGGAAATTCACCGTATTCGTTAGCGAGCCATTAAGGTTGAGTCTCAAGTCTTGGGTTTGCTGTTGTTTACTAGCAACGAGTTTGCCCTTTTGTTCTCTCTGTTGTTCCTAATGAACAGGACGCGCTAAGTTTGCTTTAACAGATACCTTGTTTGAGCTTACTGAGTAAGCATGATGACAAAGTCAGACCCTCCCTGATCAGCCTGGAAAATAATGTAAATAAATTTGCTCTAGAGAGTTCAAAAGTTGAGCGCTAATTTGCTAACCCACACAATGGAAGATCCGAAGGTCAAGGTTAAATTTTACCCTTGCGTTGCTTAGGAATTGGTTTGTTTTTTTAGGTTTTCTCCAGAACCGATTTCAGCAAAACCGTTCAATGAATCATCTCCGAAAATAGTACATGTAAAGTATGAAACTAGTATTGAAAGTGGAATATTATACTTTCAAATGTTGTACGCAGTGCGCAACTGTGTTTTATTATGTTACTTTCCAAACGGATGGAATGATTATGGTGGGAATTCTTGCACCTTGCTCATTTGGTACCTTCTGGGTGGATCCCGACAGCAGAACCTCATTTTCCTGTGCGCTGCCTATGACATTGTTGCCCCGCTTGTTTGTTATCCGAAACCTGTTTAGCTTAACCGGTCATCACCAAAATTTGTAGGAACGTGTACACAGTATGCCCGCCTGAAGGGAATAATTTTATACGGTGAGACCGCATACTTAACCAATTGGATGAGCAAGCCCAGTGATATCAAGTTCACCCACTTGCACGGACAAGCAAAGCGAGCGGACATTCTAGTGTTACGTCTCAAGAATTGACTATCCTCGACCGGGGATCGATCCCCAGGCTTTCTGACTATACTATATTTACAATCCAGAGAACGGGCTTGCTACCACTCGAGCCAAGGAAGTGAATGGACAGAAGAGCGAATAGATATCTGATCACAACACTTGTTTCAGGTTGATAGCAGAGCTGTCTTTTCTGTACTTCTGACCTACTGAACCTAAGCTCTGTGTTTATCACTTTATAACTTGTTGAAGACAGAGAGAAATGTTTCCAATTGAAAAATGTCCCAGTGAGTAGTTGTAATATTCAACAATCTCAGAGCATCATTCAAAATCTGGTTGTTTTGTCCTGTCGTTTTGACATTTTCATGTCTTTGCCCTGGCACATAGCACAAAAAAACTGTCACGAAATTGCGTAACGAAATTGTGTTACAGTGCCTTTATAATGATTTCCGCTTACAACGACCCCGTTGTTAGGTTTGTTCCTTTTCTACACTTTTTAACCCACAAAAATCGTTCACCACTCGTTGGAAAGCTCTCGATTTAACGAACATTTTCATGTTCTCCATAACATATTGACTATACGAATAGCGGAGCTATGGGCATAGCTGTTCTCATATTTTGTTTACAAACTAATAATCGTGAGTGTAGAAGATAATTAATCCGGAATCGTCTATTTTATTGAAATTAGGTACCTACCTCTTAATATTAATAATTGTGTCAATTTGCAACATAATATATCTATGTTATTATGTTAATGATTCGTTTCAAATTCTGACAACAACGGAGGGTGGGTTATAAAATCCTATAGTGAGGTAAAACGCTGCAAATTATTACAAAATGGTTTATTATTTTTCTATATAGATCACTCGTCTACAAAATCACCAACCATCCAATATGAAAAAAAAAATTTAAAAAAAAAAATTTCAAAAAAATCAAAAAAAAAGTCAAAATCACCAACCATCGATTGAATTTCGGTCAGCTCTAATTTGAACGGAGATTAGGCCTCTTTTGCGATTCACACTCGTGTTTTGATTTATATATATATATATATATTTCAATATAAACCCTTAAATTTTTGTAGGGAGCGAACGGTTTGTCCTACAGAGCTCCGGGTGGTCTCAAAAAATTCTAAAAATTCTATAGAATCCAAAATTAAAGGAAAAACAATACCTTTATATCGAAATTTTTTGAGTTAGGGCGTTTTCAAAATTTCAAAATTGATTTTGGAACCCTTAGGAGTGACCTACATCAACCAAAAGCTTCGGGGCACAACTAGACCCCAAATGGAGCCTACATACCAAATTTCATCAAAATCGGTCAATGCTAAGTGGCAAAAGTGCCGCGTACGGCGGACGGCGGACGGACGGCCAAATTTTTATTCGATTTTTGGATTCTACGTACCTTGAAACGTAAACCATCAAATTTTGAGGGGGTGTTAAAATTTTTTTTTTCTTGGTCGATTCCAAAGGTTCATTATTGAAAATAATAAACCAAAAGCAATAGGTAAAGACATGAAAATGTCCCAATGCGTTGCAGACTCGTATGCAAGCGTTTTTCTTCATGAATCTTCCATCAATTATGAATGGGAATAAGTCAATGACGTCATGAACTATAAGTCCCATCAGGATAGGTTGAGGTGGTGGTGGTGGTGCTTCTCATTTATATGAAGTCTGCACATGTTTATGCCTCCCATGACTGTACCACAATTTAAAAAAAATTTCTTAGTTCAACATTTTTATATTATAACATCTGACGATATACTACGTTATTCAACAAACAAGGACACCAAGGTGAAAGAGGATAAACGAACCAATGTTGTAAGCTTCAATATTAATAATAATGGTAAGATAAGGATGTGCTTTTGCTTGCCTTTTGAACTTGTATCAGAAAGCTCCTCACAAAAAATCATGATGTAATAACCAAACAGGGAGAAAAAATTATCAGTCAACTGATAAATTGTTTGTTTGGTCGATAATCACACTTGCTGTAGGGAGAAAAAACAACGGAAAGAATCAGACAGTACATCACAGAAAACACTGGAAAAAAGTAAAGTTTACGACCAAATACAATAATGCATAAGTGGTGGTACGATAAAATTCTGCATTATTCTTCAAGCCTGTCAAAACACGTTCCTCTGCACATTTTTGTCCACTATCATGGCAATTATCGTTGAATTCATTTGAAATTTGAATGTTTTTCATTTTTTAGTATTATCCTCGCGTAATGTTCCTGTCTACCTACACCTGTTCGCATGTTTTTTTGCATTTTTTGTTTTGTATTCTTTTGCGTCAGTTTCCTATTTTCATTTGTATTTGTTTGATTATTGTAATACCATTATAGTGGCTTCTGCAATAAAAATACATACATTCATTCAGCAATATCTCAAAAGTAACTAATTCAGCTCCATCAAGCGTGGTTACAACAGATTTGTTTCGAAGTCCTTCAAATCAGAACATTGTAAAAACAAAATACGTATGCATGTAGCTTTTTCATGCAATCCTCCCGTAAATTAGCACGTGGATCACATCAAGTAGATAAATTGCGGAGACCAGTAGTCAAGTAATGTTCGTTATGAATTGAATGAATTTTGCACAATAGCAAGTAAATCAAGCTCGAGTGACTTAGCGACGGGAAGGGGTTCTATCAGATGAATGGAAATGCATTAGGGCCCATCTCATTTCCACTCATTATGCAACGGGAAGTGCTCTGCATTTGCATGAGGTTCCTGTTACCAATTGAATGAGTTGACAATTAAAAGTCAGTTGTTCTGGCTCGTTGAGTGCGATAATTGTTTGCGAGATGGAGGCTAACTGTTTTGACATCGCACAGGAGTTTCAGTGGTTCTGTGGAACCATTATGGTGACGATTTGAAACATCTGAATAACCATAATTCAAAAATGATCGTCGGAATCCTCGTTTATTTGTGGAGTCTTTCGCTCATCCGATGATGAACTGGGAAATCCAGGGATTTGAACGTGTATTATACACGAAATGATAATATATACATACAATATACAATTACATAAATACAATATACATATACAATTATAATAATTTCAACAAGTAACAAAAGCACTCGAAAGTGCGATACATTATGAGTAAATTCTTGACATATATGAACCTCCCTTGCTACCAAATGGCATCAGAGCTGAATGTTCAGGGTTTGGTTTCAAAAGTTGTCACCACCGCGCCTTGGCGCTTCAAGAAAGTTGCATTCATGAAACATGAGCCGGAAGAGCAAATATTCAAAACAATAATATTATTTCTGCTGAATTTCGGCCATTTTTGGTATTAATAATATTGCTCCCAAGTCTACCAAGGTAGCGGAAGCATTGTTTTCACTCTTCTAAGTTGAAAAAAAAAGTTTTCTAAAATGAAAATTTCCACTCGCGTTTACGTTTTAGGCCTTCCACAGTTTTGGTTCCGTGACTGTCTGTGAGTCTGTCATGAAATCCTTGTAACGCGCATAACTATACGAAGTTATTGTCCGATTTCTATGAAATTTTCAGGGATAGTGCGGGTTGGCGTGTAGATGGTCCCCTTTGAAAATCATCGCCCCCAAATTGAAATTGAACTGCGCATGCACAAACGTGAATTTCTCCGTAACAGCCATAACTTTTACATTTTCCATCCGATTTCGAAGAAATATTCAGAGATTGTGAGGGTTGGCGTATTGATGGTCTCCTAATAGGACTCCTCATAGTATGAGGGTAGTGCAAGGTTCTTAGAGATTGATGTTTTGATATTAACTACTACCTATGCATCGGATCATCTATACAATCGGATTATGGATACGAGGAAACTATGTGTCAGGCCAACTTGGCAGACTTTTTTACTTCATAAGATGGAGCTGATGGGGAAGTACCTCAGTATGACATCATCTGTGTCCAACAGTTACGTAAGATGCCCAGTCGTACATGAACTCCCTTATTAGGAACATTACATGCTCAGTAGTTAATTACGCCTATTTATAGTAGGTAACTTAACCTAAACCGAAGAGCCTTGAGAGGAAGTGATACCAATGATAGAATTGTCTGTATTTTTAATTAATGAGAAAAAAATATCGACAGTAACAATGTATAACCGCCTAAGTTGATTAAACGAAATTTTTCAGGAGACGTAATTAATTTCTATTTTTAAATCATTTAGAAGTTTTTTACGCCTCCTGAAAATTTTCGTTTGCTCTCAACTTGCGCGGTTTTTAATTGTTACTGTCGATATATTGAATGTTTTTGAGCTAATATTGAGGGCGTTTTGAAAATCACAATCGAAAATAATAAACCAAAATCTTTAAAATGGGCCTATTTGATTTTTTGAGTTAATGCAATAGCTTCATCATCGTATTAGAAAATGCTCTAAAACAAACTTAAGGTCGTTTTCACCAATTTGTTCGAAGTTCAGAAGGACAACTGCTCCTTTCTCAGTGCTGAATGGCCAATTTTGGATGGTTAATGAGTTGTTAGCGAAATGCCCTTCGTGCGGATTAGTCTTGTTGTGAAATCGCCAAATCGTCGTTGAAGATGCAACACGTGCTGAATTTTTGGCAACTTCCCAGGAGAGACAAAAAAATTGTGGAGGCGATGATGACTAATATTCGACTTATTCTACATTTTGGTTTATTATTTTCAATAATGATCCTTTGGAATCGACCAAGAAAAAAAAAATTTAACCCCCTCAAAATTTGATGTTTTACGTTTCGAACGTAGAATCCGAAAGTCGAATAAAAAAATGTCCATCCGTCCGCCGTCCACAGCATTTTTCTTAGCAACCCTGGACCGATTTTGATGAAATTTGGTATGTGGGCTCCATTTGGGGCCTAGTTGTGCCCCGAAGCTTTTGGTTGATGTAGGTCACAAATAAGGGCTATAATTTTCAAAACGCCCTAGCTCAAAAAATTTCGATATTAAGGTATTGTTTTTTTTATTTAAAATAGTATTGAATATTTAGAATCGAATGAGACCATCCAGACCTCTGTTGGACCAACCGTTCGCTCCCTATGAGAACTAAAGGGTCGGAATTACGATAAATCAGAAACATGAGAGTTAATTGCATAAGAGGCCTTATCTTCGTTGAAATTTTAGCTGACCAATATGCGATTGCTGTTCGCTTCTTCGAGTTGTACGGTGCTAATGAAGACACCTACAACTCTTTATTTCTTCGAATTGAGTGTGAAGCGTTCATTTCATCAAGATAAACTTGACTGTGAAGGTAAAATATGGTTGGTAGGCAGTGAAGTGGCAAAGCTGTGTTCTTTTCAGGCGAGTGATTTACCTTTGTGTAATAATTTCCAGCTCTTTATAAATCTAATCTTCCATGGCTAACAAGTTCATGTTTAATATAGCGTTAAGTTAGAAACTGTGGTTATAGCATGGTTAGCACAGGCTGTTGATTGCATCAGATCAGCTCAAACAGCTCTGATTGAATCTTCCGTTTTCAGATATCACATGTTATCATTTCTGCCTTTTGAGCGTGTTCTGATGATTTTTTGCTGAAACTAACTTCGTATGCCAACGTAGCACTAGATTTCTCTTCTGACTGCTTAATAATCTAATGTTGCCCAAAATGTCAGTTAGCACGTGTTGATTCAATGATGAAATTAATATTGTTTCTTTGATAATACCGTATGGCCGCCTATACCGTCTACTCTGTGCTACCCCTGTTTAAATAGTTTTATCGATTCTAACTGTACAATATACCGTCATTCAAAGTCATATTGTGCCCAGTTCTTTCAGCGCCCTATCCTGAGGTATTTGCAAATACTATTGTGGGAGATTACAGTTTGTGCCCTGATGTGGTACCGACAGTTTTCCTCCCGCTCTCCACCCGTTCATGAAGGTTGAGTCTCTTCATTAGTCGTTTTCCCCTCGTAGAATCTCAGGGGCGTTCCGGTCCGCCAGAAGAAAAGTGACGCCGGGAGTTTTCCCTCGAAACCTGACAACAGTTTCAATGGTTTTTCCAACCAGCCCCCTCCTGCCGTTCTGACAATCAATCACACATGCGATTTTCCCCTCCTCGACAAAAAAGATGTATGGTTTAGTTAGGGGAAGGGAAGCTTATGGTTGTTCATTGTACGGCCTTTTCTCCCCTCCCGCGCTCTCCAAGCGAGAATCCACCACCAGCCTCTAAGTGACTGATGCACAACCCCTGAGTCTGACACTTCAAAAGACGCTTCAGACGAACCGTCAATTTCTACGCAATAACCAGCTTGGCGGCAAATTGGACATTCCCACCGCGGATTTCACTTTTTTACCTCGCAATATTTCGAAATCATTAGCAAAGTCCTGTCTGCTCGTCACCTGCTTATCGTCTGCATGTTTTCACCATGTTGCCTCGCTCTTCTCCAAGAATTAGCCAAATACATCAATAGTCAGAGACAGGAGACTTTGAAAGAAAAAAACGTCTGCCAAGTTGGGTGGGCAGTATAGCTTCCTCACTCATTGTAACATGGACGTGTAGAATCAGTGGTCCACCGCTGGAATCGTATTTAGCGGTGGAACGTATTTTGAACGTATTTAGCGGTCCACCGTCTAGGACCTAACCCACACAATCCCTGAAAATTTCATCGAAATTGGTTGAATAGTTGCGGAGTTTTGGTTGTAACAATAAATTTAAAGTTCGCGCATGCGCAGCGGCTATTGCTTGACCAATTTGATTGAAACTTATAGGGTGTCTCTTAGAAGTTAGTCCCTAACTAACCTCCAAATTTGAGCAAAATCGGTTCATTAGAAACCGAGAAACCGAGGTTCCAGGAAATTCACGTTTGCGCATGCGCACTCGCTCCTATTGGTCCGGAGGTGCTGAAATTGATAGGGGACCGTCTAGGACCTAATCCGCACAATCCCTGAAAATTTCATCAAAATCGGATCACAGGTTAGTATAGTTTTGCCCGGGACAAGGATTGACCACAGACAGACCGACAGACAGACAGACAGACACGGAACCAAAATTGTTCGGGAAGCTCTAAAACGCAAAAAGCAAGTGGAAATTTTGATTTTGGAGGACATTTTTTTTTTCACTTCTTTCACGAATACAAAGCTTCCCTACCTTCGGTAGTGAGGAAGCAAAATCATTATGAAAGTACAAAAGCCCGAAGTAAACAATAAAACTTCTACTCGTATATTATACCATGTTGCAATCTGTATTGCAGTATGGCATAATAGCTTGGGGAGGTACGTATTCCACCCATATAAATAAGTTACAATGTACATACTAAGTTACATGTCATGTCTTTTTCTGATTTATCGTACGTCCATACCTTAAATTCTCGTAGGGAGCGAACGGTTTGTCCTACAGAACTCCGCGTGGTCTCAAAAAATTCTAAAAATTTTATACAATCTTAAATTTAAGGAAAAACAATACCTTTATATAGAAATTTTTTGAGTTAGGGCGATTTCTAAATTCATTTTTGAACCCTTAGAAGTGACCTACATCAACCAAAATCTTCGGGGCACAACTAGACCCCAAATGGAGCCTACATACCAAATTTCATCAAAATCGGTCGGACGGACGGCCAAATTTGTTGTGTAATAATTTGCAGCACTTTTAAACATAATTTAAAATTCGAATTGTAATAGGTAATTGTTTGTTATTAACTTTTTTCAAAAATAGGGATGCATTCCTCTGAAACATAATTTTTTTTTCTTCTCATAACCTAGTTGACTGATTTTGCTCATATTTGTGTAGTTAGTTGGTAGTTCTGTCCTATCGGATTAACTACCCAATCACGTAAGATAAGATAAGAGGGTTCTGTGTTCACTCACTCATCCAATTAGGTCTAATATCGATTTCAATGTCGAATATGATTTGTTACGGCTATAAAATCAAGTCTAATTAGTTCAGAATTCCATATTTTTTTGTTGGTGAGCCCTCAGTAATGGAGAATCCGTGTACCGGATAAGCGTGGATTCATCCCGGGTCGTCAGTACAGTATAGAGATTATTCCCAGAAGAATAACAAAAGAGAGTACATCCGGCGGCGTATTTCGGAAGACGGGTTGATGGTGGCGGGGGGGGGGGTATACGATCGGTAGCTGCAGTAGTATAAAAGCAACCAACTGGTGGGAGTGGGGGGGGGGAGAGATGGGCCTAAACCACCGAGTAATAAATCAATCCATCCCCCATCGGACACACTGCTGATAAAATATACTGCCGGGTAATCCGTGCGGGACAACAAATTGTCTTACCCCTCCTGTTGCGGGACTCAAACCTATAGTTATCTATCATTATAAAACCCTTCCTCATTCATTGCATAACCAACAACCACAATAAGTCATCTTGATGTCTAACGATTTAGCTTTGGATTTCATTATTGTACTTAACGTAATAAAATGGTGTACGTAATATCTGAATAACAAGTAAACTTAGTCTTTCAGTAGTAAAAAAAAAAAAAAAAAATTCAAATTATCAATGTAGCAGAATAGATCATCACTAGCAGATACGTACGTTGGAGGAAGTTGTGTAATAATTTGCAGCATTTTTTATGTGCTGAATCAGAATCCGAGGTCCGTATTTTGTTCAACTCGTTTTTCCGTGTTACTCGTAGTAGCTCGTTTTAACTTTTCTCCTGCTCACACCTCTCAGGATTCTTCATTAGTACCCTTTTCCAGAGTGAATGCCTTGCGTAGGAGTAAGCGAAATTTAACAGTTATTCTTCATTCTTTCAATAAGTGTGGAAAAATCCCAGTTTTTGTAATTTGGCACATTTTATGACCTAAGATTAGAAAATTAGGTCTGGAAAGATTCTTTTGGATTTTCATCTCGTGAAAGACATTTCTCCGCATTTTCAAGTTTTCAAATACCTAGTGCTACTTTCTCTTATCTATTAAATGGAGGTGACATTTGATATAGTCTATAATATAGACTATGCAAGCTCTATAATATAAAGCATATTATGTTTGACCAATCAAATATATTATATTTGATTGGTCAAACATACAAAGCGTGCATTGTAAAGCAGAGTAATCCTTTTTTCTTTCTGTTTATTATAGTCAGTATTGTGGACAGGATGAGCCGATAGAGAGTTTAACCCGGTTTCGTCGAGTCCCGTGATTTTGCAATGTCTGTCAAAATAAATCGACTTCCGTCATTTTCATTCATAAAGATTGGTCTCATTCGATGCTGACGAATGCTGGGTAGTACAAGTGTTTTTTGATGTGGGTAGACTGGTTTTACCTAGACCTACCTAGTGTTATCTGAACGCGCGGTGAAGGATCGCCTCTAGAAAGAAGTAACTCCTAGAATGTATTATACATTATACATACTGGTATAATACCAGTGCTATGGCAATGATAGGGATGGGTGATAGTCGATAGATCAGCACCCTCTATAGATCGATACTGTCGATAGTGGCTTCCCCTATTCTTTACGTTCATGTCCGATGTAGAATTTAATGTTATTGAATTGAATCATCCATTACTTGCAGGATTCGGTATAAGATTATACAAAGATTTCAAACGAAAAACGAATTTATTTAAAATCAATAAAAAGACTTTCCAGTTTAGCACTGCTCCTTGAGTCACATATTGCCTGAGAGCCTGAAGAGAGAAAGAGAGACAATTAGAAGGTAAGAGGTGATGTCAGTACCACGAATATTGTTTCTTTGCACAAGTGGTAATTATCTAATTTCTCTAAATGAGGTACTCACAACATACAACGGGTGATAAATACTGTGACGAACCTCCACTTCGAGAATACCAGTTCAAAGAACTCCTCAGTGAATTGAGGAGTTCTTTCTAATAGAATTCCCAGAGTTGAGGCTGCTCCGCTCGTCTCAGTATTTAATATCACAGCAGTGGATGACTATCGATAGTCATGAACTATTGTTATTTCGATAGTAACTATCGACTATTGTCCATCCCTACAATATGATTACCATCGATGTTTGAAGTACGTGTCTCATTATCTGTTTACCTCGTGGCTAAACTTCTAGAAGTGTTCCGAAGATATTATTATTAAATCTAGCTCTATGATAAACGCGGCTAGTTATACTAGAAGTTCCGGAGCTGAAGGTCGAACTTGAATCATTCAGATTTTACCGACTAATTTTCGAATATTATCGATTTTCGAGGAAATGGAAGTATTGCGATGTCCTCAGCGTGATAAGAATGGCCTAGAATGTGTGCGAAGTCTACTGGGCAGGAAACGTCACTTCACTACTGAGTACGTTACCTTACTATTGAGCAGGTGAACACTTCATATTACCAGCCACGTTGCGTAGTAGGGATGTCAGAATCTTCAAAATGAATCGATTTAAATCGAATCAATCTTTTAAAAAAACCCTTGGGCATAAATCAATTTCAATTTTTGGCAAACTTTTGACATACCAATTTGAACTTTTGGCAACTCATTTTGAACTTTCGGCAAATCCATTATGTGTCGACAACTACTGGAGTCCTTTTCCACCTTCATTCCTTCTACAATGTTCAATAAAGTGTTTTTTCTCTCTCAAAAAAATCTTTTAAGAATGAATCTAAAAAAATTGCGTTTTTTTTTTAAAGTATTGATTTTTTCAAGAATGATACTTTTTAAGCAAAAGTACCTACCTATCCTAATTAAAAGCTAAGCTAAATTTTAATGTCTAACTACAGACAAATTTTCTTGAATTCAATTAAGTTTCAAGTAACCAGCTACCTACCTGTATCTTTCATATTGATGTTTTTTTTTTCTTGACAATTTATGTCACGAAAAAGCTGTTTAGGTACCTACTGCGAAATGGTAAACAACTAATTTTAATACATGAGCCTTCCACCTAATGTATAAATGGGGATAAGTGAATGTCGTCATGAATTATTAATTCCTCAGGTGGTGGTGGTGTTTCTCATTTTTTGGTCATTAGGTTGTGATAAGCAGTGACCTTCATAAATTTTCCTTCCCCATAGTGATTGTGATGATTATTGGTTGCAGTGATAGTTATTGATGATCATTTATTTCCCTCAAAAGGCTAATGAAAAGAATCGGATCGATTCTCGAATTTTTGAATCGATTCTCCGATTCTTCAGGGAGAAAAAAATAATCTAAAAATATCGATAGTATTTTTCATAAGAATCGATTTTTTAAAGAATCGAAACTTTTTGCCATCCCTATTGAGTAGTCGAGTACTATGAATCTTCAGAAACACACGACTTAGAGACAACCTACGGTTCACTTTATCGGCCAATGAGAGAATGTTGAGTTTTTTATTCCCAGAAGAGGCATGAATTGAATTGAAATGAACCCCCGAATCGAATTGTAGGAGCCGATAGCCGAAAATAAATCCGGATAATCCGAAGGGGACCTGACCGACTTGGAGGTCGTCCAAACGGGTTTTCTACCCTTCCGACAGATTAGGCTGAAGGCGTGGCGAACACCACTTCCTGAGGAGAAAAATGACCGGCATGATTGAGCCGTTTCCCCCGACTATCAGATTTGGTGGATTCGGTTGGTGCGAACGAGAAATCAAAACGCGACAACGAAAGAAGTTCCCCAAGCAGGCGGTGCGGACACTTGAGATAGCTTTTCCATTGAAATTTCCTTCGTAACAATTCATTCCTTGTTATGAATCCCATAATAAAAGAGTATAATAAAAGAGTGGAAGCGTCACCCACAGACATAACTTTAAACATGAATTTATTGGAAATTAAAGTAACTTGTAAATAAATTATAAAATGAAAAAGTAATTAAGAGCCATAGAAGGCCTAGCTTATTTCGTACTTGCTTCTAATTTATAAGAATGAAAAAATATTCTTATTCGGATTACAAAAGTGTTAAAATTGCGAATGCCTTCATTTGGAAATTTGGTGCCAAAGGAAGCACAATTTATTGAAAAGATTGATTGAACGAATTTATTTACAAAAGCAGGGAGGGATTAGTGCCAAGGGGCCCTCTCGTCCATCCCCCTGGCAAACATGAGTTATGACATCCTCGATTTCGTGGTAGGTACATCATAAAAACGTCTGTCAAGTGGGTGTGGCACATAGCATCCTCGTAACCATAACCCGATTATATAGATGATCCGATGCACAGTAGTTAGTCTCAAAACACCTATATCTAAGTACCTTCCACTACCCTCATAGGGGACCATCTACACGCTAAGTAATCTGGAAAATCCTAGAAAATTTCATCAAATTCGGATGAAAAATGTAAGTGTTATGGCTGTTACAAGGAATTCACGTTTGCGCATGCGCAGAGGCTACTATCAGTCCGGGGATGATGATTTTCATAGGGGACCGTCTACACACCAACCCGCACAATCCCTGAAAATTTCATAGACCTCGGACAATAACTTCGTATAGTTATGCGCGTTACAAGGAACATACACACAGACAGACAGACAGACACGGGACCAAAATTGTTCAAAAAGGTCTAAAACGCAAAACGCGAGTAAAAATTTCGATTTCGGAGAACTTTTTTTTCCGTCCTTGAAAAGTGAAAACAAACCCTCTCCTACCTTGGTAGACTCGAAAGCAATAATATAAAAAAAAAAAAAAAACAGTTTAAAAACCAAATTTCACTAAACCATAATGCCTTCACACCTTCACAATCAAGTCTATTAGAAAGAACTAAACGCTTCACACTCGATTCGAAATCATAAACTTAATTTTAAATGCTTGCATACGAGTCTGCAACACATTGGGACATTTTCATGTCAACCACTACACAACAAGGTAGTGAAGTAAGGTTGTTAGTTCATGTACCCAAGCATCAAAGTTTTCGTGACGATTTTTCAGTTCATGTGCCAAAGCGAAGACATGAAAATGTCAATAAATCAATTCTTCAATTAACATCATTTGCTTACACTTGAGCGACATGAAACCCTATTGAAAGAAACGAACACTCGCATTTTAATATCAGCTGATATTTGAACTGATAATATTCCTATTTCAGGCAGTGAACAGTCTTCTGCGATTCACACCAAGTCCATCGTGGTTCCGAAGGAATATGAAGATTGGTTACTAATTTTTTTTTTAATTCCAAATCTGGATTAAATCGTCACTGTTATGTGAAATGTGAACTCTTTGTTCTCCTTACCTACACTGTGACACGAGAAACATTGTATTGTTTGAGAACAATCTGTTGAATGCGGTTGAATAAAGGAAAGAAAAAAGGGATTTACACTCGTGTTTCTGATTTGAAGTGAGTCCAACCTTCAAGTTCCATAGAAAGCGAATGGCTGGTCCTACAGAGCTCTTGGTGGTCTCATTCTATTCTAAAAATTCAATTCAATTTTAAATTGCTTTAAGACCAATAAATTAATACTTTTATATCAAGATTTTTCAAGCTAGGGTGTTTCAAAATTTTCACCTCTTATCTTTCACCCCTTAGAAATAACTATCACAAACAATTAAACCTCAAATGGCGCCAATATACCAAATTTCATCAAAATCGGGAAATTTCCGCCTAGGCGGACGGATGATTTAAAAAACAAATTTTATTTTATTTTCGTATTCTACGTACCTTGAAAGGTAACCCTTCAAATTTCGAGAGGGAGTTGAAACATTTTAACATGGAACGTGTTTTAGCCGTGAGCTAACTGGCCAAAAAGGTCACAAAAGTGTGTTACGAAAATAGCTGACCGCCCTATTTTTAATGCATTCTAGATATGTTGCTAGGGATAGTATAACTTTTGTATTGTAAGTACCTACTATCAAAGGTTCTGCACTAAATTTGGCTAGAACATGTTCCATGGCTTTATGATTTACGCCTTAGGCTGTTAGTAGATCTACTAACGGCCTACAGTCGACTTTCACCAAAAGTTGTTCTAAACTTGCTTAGCTAAACAAGATGGCGAGCGTCTTTCACCAACCCAAATCATCGTTAAACGTTGTTTAAGACAATCGAGTTTGTCTAAACTTGAAATGTCCAGCGAAGCGAATGAAAGTTGGACATTATGACGTATTTGGGCAATAGAAACGTTGAACAACAACCACTACCGCGCTTGATATCAGCAGATTGCCGCCTTGTTTATCTTTATCAGTGTCAGTTTTTCGAATTCCTTGTTTTTATTATTTGCTGATTCCTGCGGTTTGTTTCGAATTTTCCGGTTCCCTTCGTTTTATTTTGCTGAATTTTTTCATCACCTACCTATTGAGTTATTACACATCATCACTTTGAGCCACAATAACTCCAGTATTTCTCCAGACTCAAGCACCCTCCTTGATGTATCCTAGTAAAACACAGTGGCCGCCGCCTTGTTCTGAACGGTAGGAATGTACTTCGATAATTTGAATGATTACCGATGGATGTAAACTCGAAGATGAGGGCCCCCGATTTCACCTCAATAAAAATTTATTTTGGTCGAACTTGTCTTTTATGACGGTCAATTTGTATAATTGGTCCGAATAGAAACAACCAAGGAATGTAGGTTGCACTATTATGTTATTGAAAAAACCATTATTCATGTTGAACATGTTGAACGTGTTGAACTTATTTGTATGACGGGAACTCGAGGCGAGTGTCAATCTAGTCGAGCACTTGGACGACTCGGGGCTTGGAAAGGCGGAAACTCAGTAACGTACCTACATAATCTCGGAATGTGGAATCCGATCCAGGATTCGACTCGGACGTCGTCGTCATCGTCAGAAAAAGTCAAAAATAATTCGCAATTTCATTTCGAAAACAATCACAAATCAATGCGCGGCCATATTGAATTGGTAGTTAAACGAGGTTTCCCAAGATGGTGTTTAAACTCGTAAATCGCTCTGGTGAAAGACGATTTTTACTGAACGTCGTTTATCTCTCGCCTCGTTTGGTTTAAACTCGTTTTGAATGTTTGGTGAAAGTGGGCCTAAGGCGTAAATCTATAGAGCTATAGATTTACGCCTTAGGCCCACTTTCACCAAACATTCAAAACGAGTTTAAACCAAACGAGGCGAGAGATAAACGACGTTCAGTAAAAATCGTCTTTCACCAGAGCGATTTACGAGTTTAAACACCATCTTGGGAAACCTCGTTTAACTACCAATTCAATATGGCCGCGCATTGATTTGTGATTGTTTTCGAAATCACAAATCTACAGTAGTAGATACTACTACTAGATAGCTCTATCTAGTAGTAGTATCTAATAGTATCTAGTTGTATCTAACATCTAATAGTAGCTATCTAATAATAGTAAATCTGCTATCTAGATAGCAGATTTACTATTAATAGATAGCTACACTTTTGTATAGCATCTGGGGGGTCCAGGGGGTTTGCTAAAGTTTTATTATTGTAAAAAATAAACCAAAAACGAAATAAATTTTCGTAAAAGATATTTACTAAATACTAATCTAATCTTGAAGGACACAGTCGAGTGGTTCGGGAGGAGTCGTCAGATTACGAGATGGCGGGGGGAGGGGGGTGGAATTTAATAAGATTTCTATCGTCCCTCTGAGGGGCGGGGAGACGTCGGCAGGAGGAGGAGGAGGAGGTGGACGAGGAGGAGGAGGAGTCATTGATATAGATGAGGGGGGGGGGGTGTCAAATGGTGTAGCATCATAGTTGTCATTTTAACCCCCCTCCCCCCCTCATCACTAACTACTGTTGGAGCGGGGGGGGGGGTGAAAAGACAAAAAGTGACAGCCGGCGGTGAGCGCTTCAACCCCCCCTCCCACCAACTCCCGGCTCGTCGCGAGTGGTCACGTGACATCTATGACGTCACAACGATTTCGCTTCCGAGTCTACCAAGCTATTGTTTTCACTTTTCAAGTGTGCCAAGTGGATGTGGCACATAGCTTCCTCGTATCCATAACGCGATTGTGTAGATGATAAGATGAATAGTGCCTTGCACTACACTCATTGGGGACCATCTACACGCCGACCCGCACAATCACTGAAAATTTCATAGAAATCGGACGATAACTTCGTATAGTTATGCGCGTTACAAGGAATTCATGACAGACAGACAGAAACGCAACCTATTATTAGTAGATGGTCCCCTATGAGCGTAGTGGAAGGTACTTAGAGATTGATGTTTTGAAATCTACTACTATGCATCGGAGGTCTATATAATCGGGTTATGGATACGAGGAAGCTATGTGCCACACCCACTTGGCAGATTTTAAAAAAAAATCATCTCCGTTTTGTCCTCATTTTGTGAAGAATCAGATGTTGTCAGCTGCGGTTCTCAAGCTAGTTTTCCGTCCAACAAAATCTCCCTTCAGAGGGTTCGAATACTGCGACCCTCTCGGATGACTCTGGCGGAGGTGGAGCCAAAAAAGAGACAAAAAGAGACGAAGGGCTGGCGAAGGGTCACATGCGACCTTATCAGCGCCCCCCCCCCCCCCCCCCCCGCGTGGTCCTTATCATAAGTCACGTGACCGGAACTACGGCGTCACTTCGGGAAATGGTTTGGAAAAAAGGAGAAAATTCGCCGCCCTTGCTAACCGTCTGTTAACGACCTTCGTCCCCGTTTTTCCCTCCCCGATTACGATAATTCCGTCCCTTTGTGTCCAATTTTTGGGCAACTTTCGGATTCAGTGAACTCAATTTCGTGTAACACTGAAGCAGTCGAGCAACGGAACCAAAAACCAGCAGAAACCTTGTTTTCCGAACTTGTTGTTGTGTCACCTCTTCTTTATACAGGGTGTTACTTTTCATAATAATTACAGACCACACTGAGAAAAAAGTTTTTTTTAGGGGCTCGGTTAAAGCAGATATACCCGTGAAAAAAAAGAAAAACAACCGTGAATCCATTGATTCGACCGTGAAAAAAAAGAATCCCGGTTGATACAGCAGTGAAAAAAATAGATACAACCGGGACCAATATTGAAACAACCGAGACCAATATAGTTCACTTGCTGATCACAACCTGGAGTGAAAAAAATTCAACCTGGACCAAATGTTTTGACCTAGAAAAGAAAAGTTGCAAGCCGTGACTTTAATGATTTATCCGTGGCTCGTAAGTGGGGTGAACCGAGATCGAAATGATTTGACCTTCCATATAATTCCCCCTCATTAAAGTCACTGTTGTATCACAAAAATTAACCGAGAAATTTAAAAGAAGCAACCGTTACTCTAAACATATACCCTAGAACAAAAAAGGTGACTTTCAGTCTCTGTTAAAACCACTTTAGTGTCACGGTTGTTTCAAAGACTTCCAGGATGAAACAACAGTGATGGAAATTTGAAACTGCCCCCAATCTGGTCACGGTTATAGCAGGTTTATTGTCGCGGTTAAAACAACCTAGCATTATAGGCTGTGAAATTGAATAACGGTTACTTCAACAGGGAATATCAATCAACCCTGCCCCCAACTTTACTTCTCGGTCGAAACAACGTGGAATTTATAAATGAAAAATTAGATCACGGTAACTTCACCAGCGAATATTAATCCACCCTGCCTCCGACTTTACCTCTCGGTTGAAACAACGTAAAATTTATAAACTGATCAATCAGATCACGGTTACTTCACGAGCGAACATTATTCCACCCTGCCCCCTAATTTACAACTCGGTTGATACCTACAACGAAGAACTTTACTGACCAATCAGCTCACGGTTGGATCATCATAGACAATAAACACCCTCCCACCTGATTTCGTTCTACATTATATCAGCAATACTTTTCTAGGTTGAAACAACGGTGATATTTAATTCATACAATAAAATATTGGCTAATTCAACCGAGTTGTTCAATTTTTTCTCGATTGGATAATTTTGTTCTAGGTTAGGTATATCGACAATAATTTTTTAGGTTGATAGAACGGTGATAATAAATTATTCATCCATTGAAATGGCGGCAGATTCAAACTGATTCAGAAGTAACTCTTTGGCTTTGACTAGATTCCACTATACGGCATTTCTTTGATGGTCTTGATAAAGCAAAATGGATTTTCTTCATTTCAAATTTCAATTTCATTTCCACCGCGAAACTCTCTTGGCTCATGTTGAGACAAAATTGTCACAGATTTCTTCTATTGAAGCCATCACGTTATCAAGCACTCGTCTCTCTTCATGAGTATTAAATGTTTTATATAGATTCATTGTCAAATCTCAAAGCAAGCAATGAAATTCGGAAGCAGTACCAAGGCTTTATCAATTCCAGGTGCTGTTCCGTCTGTCGTCCACAAATCACTGTCATGGGTTTCAGCCGTTTTCCATGAACCCATCAATTAAAGTGGGCCAATCAAGGCTCGAATTTTATCAAAATTGGTAGGTCGGTATAATGGCTTTGGATTTCATTTGCTTCAGAGATCTTTACCAGCTTTTGGTTCACGTAGACAGTAATATTTGAAATCATAATCTTCACAGAAAATATATCTTCCAAATTGAAAATTCGTTAGGGGATGCATGAGCCAAATCCACTTGAAGGCGCACAGGGGGAAAAAATATTCCTGAAGAACGGCACAAAATTGCAAGAAGTGTGGGTACCTACCTATACCGGAAATATTTTGCATACTGGTGACAGTTTCAGACCTCCCCGACTGTCAAGTACATATAAGATTTTCAACCTCTTTTTAGTGAGTAACGAAGGTCGCTCCCAGCCCATGGAGGTCTGAATTTCATCATTCGATTTAGCATGAAAAATTGCTAACTCAAGCGTTTCATGATACTGCATTTCGAGAAGGTAAATTTGTATTTAGTCTATCCTCCGTATGTCACGAAGAACCCGTTCTATCTGATTTCGTTGTTATAAACATGGAAAAATACAGATGTCATGTTGATAAAGTCAATTTAATGCAATTTTTTTATCCATCCCGGTTCACACAACCGTCCACAAAATCAGTTATAACCGAGAACGAAATTGGTAGCCAAACATCCCAAACATTATGCACGTGGAACATAACCTCCAAACGGTTCATATACTGCAGTTCGAAGAATAAATTTGTTTAAGTCCGTCCTCCATATGTCACGAAGGGACTGAAACCCGTTCTATCTGATTTTGTTGCGAGAAAGATGGAAACATACGGATTTCATGGCGATAAAGTCAATTTAATGCAATTTGTTTATCCCTTGCGGTTGAAACAACCGTCCATAAAATCGTCATAACCGAGAACGAAATTGCTAGCCAAAAATCCCAACTATTAAGCACGTGGTACATAACCTCCAAACGGTTCATATACTGCATTTCGAAAAATAAATTTGTTTAAGTCCGTCCTCCATATGTCACGAAGGGACTGAAACCCGTTCTATCTGATTTTGTTGCGAGAAAGATGGAAATATACGGATTTCATGGCGATAAAGTCAATTTAATGCAATTTGTTTATCCCTTGCGGTTGGAACAACCGTCCATGAAATAAGATACAACCGAGAACGAAATTGTAAGCGATCCCAATCATCCTCCAAGCGTTTATTCAAGAAAAGTTGCTTTGAAAGTATGTCTCCTTTGATGTAGTGACGTTTGCTTTGTTGAATTCAATCGTGAAAACAAGGTAAAATTGTTAATTTATTGATGATATAACCATTTGAAAATGTTGGTAAAATATTCACTTGGTTGATTCAACCGAGACCGAAATTATTTGGTGGCAGTGGTGGGGCGATCCGTATATAAACGCGCGTGCAACCTACCCCGATACCCACTTCCAGTTTACAACTTCTCACGTGTCACGTCCAATAACGCTCTCTTTTTTTATTATACTCAACTCATTATCATCTTCATCTTGGTTGTGACTTGTGTTATAATATTTTCTTGCTTGAGTATATTGGTTCTCCCTCTCCCGATATGGAAGATGTGACAGGCATGTTGGCTGAATGGGGCCTCTCAGCTGCGACTATCGAAATTTTCCGAGGTGAGCTACTTCCTACAATATTATTACCTATTGCTCATTAATATTAAGTAAATTAGGCACACAACTATTACATTTTGCTAATTTATCTTATGTAAATTAAGCACACCTATTCATTATGAACTCGGGCGACCGTCAAAACCCCCACGTGTTGAGAGAGGTGTATCAGAATCCCCCCCGGTCGAGTTCGCAGAGTATCCCCCCGTCAAAACATGAGTACAGTGATCTCGAAATAGTGATTAAAAAAAAAGTTTTGTATTTTTACAAGTTTTTATTTAGTTTCACCTGTCCCGTTGCCAGTTTGTTTGCAGTAAAACATTTCAAGTTAAATTTGATCCACTTCCCGGTTTTCTATTGAGCTGAAATTTTTCAGGTATGTATAAATCGGATCACAATGCAATATTACCACATAAGGGGGTTCATATTAAGGGGGGGTGGGGGTGAGAAGAGGGTTACCCGTCGAAATATCGACGTAAAATTTGTCCATTTTCTCAGTTTTTTTTTCGTGTAATCTAATATTTTCCGCATCTATCTTAACGGATACAATACAACAATACAATTATATAAATGTATAATAAAATTAGGTAAAGAAAAAAAAAACATTATATTATTCGTTGATCAGTAAAGTGAACTTAAAAGTTAGGAAAATTAACTCAAATAAGAAAATTAAACTTTAATTATTAAATGTTACAGTTTTTATCAAAGTCCCAATTTTATAAATAAAAGTGTGTTACATTTTGATGGTACAAATAAAAACATTTAGCACCATCTTTTGCCTCTTGCTATCACAATGTAACACGCTTGTGTTTATAAAATTGGGGCTGTGATAAAATCGGAAAGGTTTAATAATTAAGGTGGATAATATTTCTTATTAGAGTTATTTTTTTATAAACTATAAAGTTTTTATAATAAAAACTTGTTTTTAAAAAAGGTTCAAGGTACGTTTCAAGGTACATAGAATCCAAAACGCTGCAAATTATTACACAATGGTTTATTTTTTATTTTTTTCTATATAGATCACTCGTCTGCAAAGCCACCAACCATCCAACATGAAGAAAAACATCGATCGTATTTCGGTCAGCTATAATTTGAACGGAGATTAGGCCTCTTTTGCGAGTCACACTCGTGTTTCTGATTTATCGTACGTCCAAACTTTAAATTCTCGTAGTGAGCGAACGGTTTGTCCTACAGAGCTCCGGGTGGTCTCAAAAAATTTTGAAAATTCTATAGAATCTTAAATTGAAGGGAAAAAAATACCTTTATATCAAAATTTCTTGAGTTAGGGCGTTTTCAAAATTTCAAAATTGATTTTGGAACCCTTAGGAGTGACCTACATTAACCAAAATCTTCGGGACACAACTAGACCCCAAATGGAGCCTACATACCAAATTTCATCAAAATCGGTCTATGCTAAGTGGCAAAAGTGCCGCTTACGGCGTACGGCCAAATTTTTATTCGATTTTTGGATTCTACGTAGTACCTTGAAACGTAAACCATCAAATTTTGAGGGGGTGTTAAAAATTGTTTTTCTTGGTCGATTCCAAAGGTTCATTATTGAAAATAATAAACCAAAATCGAATAAAAAATGTTCCGTCCGTCCGCCGTCCGCCGCACGTGGCACTTTTTTAGTTACCACGGACCAATTTTGATGAAATTTGGTACGTAGGCTCCATTTGGAGTCTAGTTGTGCCCCGAAGATTTTGGTCGATTTAGGTCACTTGTAAGAGTTCCAAAATCAATTTTGAAATTTTGATAACGCTCTAACTCAAAAAATTTTGATATAAAGGTATTGTTTTTCCTTCAATTTAAGATTTTATAGAATTTTTAGAATTTTTGAGACCATCCGGAGCTCTGTAGGACAAACCGTTCGCTCACTACGAGAATTTAAAGTTTGGACGTACGATAAATCAGAAACACGAGTGTGAATCACAAAAGAGGCCTAATCTCCGTTCAAATTAAAGCTGACCGAAATGCGATCGATGTTTTTCTTCATGTTGGATGGTTGGTGGCTTTGCAGACGAGTAATCTATATAGAAAAATAAAAAATAATAAACCATTGTGTAATAATTTGCAGCGTTTTTAATTGTCGGTCACTTCTAAGGGGTGAAAAATAGGGGATGAAATTTTCAAAACGCCCTAGCTCAAAAAACTCAAATGTAACGGTATTGTTTTTTCATCAATTTAAAATAGAACTGAATTTTTAGAATCGAATGAGATCAACCAGAGCTCTGTAGCTCCTTATGAAGATTTGAAGTTTGGACTGATGATGGCCTTCGTAAATGCGTCCCTGTGATCGTCAAATCCGCCGAAAACTGCCAGAGATCGAGGTATCATACGGATATACCCATCCTCAACGCAGCTCTCTCCTGCTACCGCAACAAACAAAGTAAGCACATCGATGTTGTTTTTCATCCTGTCTTTTTTTATGTTTCTAACCAACATTTCTCCCAGTTTAGGGAATTTTCGAAGCATAATGACACCCCCAGTGCATGCAGTAACAAATACGACCAACCTTCTATTTGGATCACTGGTTTTCCATCAATAGTACCTACCAACATCATTATTCTCCATTATCCCTCTTTCTCAAATTTCAGCTTCCTGCGTTGAATAGGATTGAAAATGGCTTCGAAGATCACTCAGCTGATCAGTGATCCCTCAGGCGTCTTCAGCATTCGAGCTCCGAAGCCATTTTCAATCCTATTCAACGCAGGAAGCTGAAATTTGAGAAGGAGGTTAATGGAGAATAATGAGGTTTGTAGTTTCTATTGATGGTACCAGCGATCTATACAGAAGAAGGGTGATCTATACAGAAAATAATGAACCATTGTGTAATAATTTGCAGCGTTTTTGAATTCTACGTACCTTGAAATGTAAACCATCACATTTTAACGGGGAGGGGTCATTATTTTCCATTAATTTTCCCATTCTTGGGATGAGTAGGAGTAAAAATGGCTTTGGAGCTCACTCAGCTGATCTGTGATCTCTCAGACATCTTCAGCATTCTCTCTTGACCCTCCCTCTCGAATTTTAGCTATCTGCGTTGAATAGGAGAGAAAATGGTTTCTATACAATGGACGTTAACTTGCGATTCACACTCATATTTCTGATTATTATTAGTCCTAACCGCCAAGGACCACTGAGGGAGCTAGCTGTTGGTCCTACGGAGCTCCTTGTATTCTCATTCGATTCTAAAAATTCCACTTTTGGTTTATTATTTTCAATAATAAGCCTTTGGAATCGAGAAAGAAAAAAAATTGAAACCCCCCCCCCCTCAAAATTTGATGTTTTACATTCCAAGGTACGTAGAATCCGAAAATCGAATTAAAAAATTCCCGTCCGTCCGCCGTACGCCGTACACCGTACGCCGTACACGGCACTTTTCTTAGCAACACTGGACCGATTTGGTTCAAATTTGATATATATATATGGGCTCCATATATGGGCTCCATTTGGGGTCTAGTTGTGCCGCGAAGCTTTTGGTTAATGTCAGTCACTTCTAAGGGGTGAAAATTAAGGGTTGAAATTTTCAAGAGTGCCCTAGCTCGAAAACTCTCGAAATAAAGGTATTGTTTTTTCACCAATTTTAAATAGTATTGAATTTTAAAAAAATTTTGAGACCACCCGGAGCTCTGTAGGACAAACCGTTCGGTCCCTACGAGTACTTGAAGGTTTTCCTTCGATAAAACAGAATCATGAGTGTCAATCGCAAAAGAGGTCTAATCTCCGTTCAGATTTTATCTGACTAAAATGCGATCGCTGTTCATTTCTTCAATTTGTAGACAGTTTTGACTACTGCGTAACCAGTAATCAAATTTCCATATGAAGCTTTCTATTTTTCGAATCGAGTGTGAAGCGTTTAGTTCTTTCTGATAAACTTGATTGTGAAGGTGTGAAGCCAGTATGGTGTGGTAGGTAGTGTCTAACAATAGTTGGTAGGTAAAAAAAGTTGGCAGGTAAAAAAAATGTTGGTAGGTAAAAAACGCTTCAAATCATTGCCCAAAGGTTTATTATTCTTGTATAGATCACCCTTCTGTATAGATCACTGGTTGTCCATCAATAGCACCTACCACCATCTGTATTCTCCCTTGACCTTCCCTCTCAAATTTCAGCTTCCTGCGTTCAATAGGATTGAAAATGGCTTCGGAGCTCACTCAGCTGATCAGTGCTCTTCCAGGCGTCTCCAGCATTCGAGAAGATCTTCTTCACCCTTCAGATCACTGATCAGCTGAGTGAGCTCCGAAGCCATTTTCAATCCTTTTGAACGCAGGAAGCTGAAATTTGAGAGGGAAAGTCAAGGGAGAATACAGATGGTGGTAGGTGCTATTGACGGAGAACCACTGATCTATACAGAAGGGTGATCTATACAGAAAATAATAAACCTTTGGGCTATAATTTGCAGCGTTTTTTGAAGAAAAAAAAAACCATTATATTCAAAGTTTTCGAGATAGACCGTTTTAAAAATGTCATTTTCTTGTTTTCACCCCTTAGAAGTGACTGATAATAACCAAAATCTTCGCGGCACAATTAGACCCCAAATGGAGTTAATTGTGCCGCGGACGGCGTACAATTTTTTTTCAACACAATGTGTTTTTACGGAGTTTTAACGGTTTTCTTGCTCAATTCCAAAAGTTCATTATTGAAAATAATAAACCAAAAATGCGAAAAGAACAGTTAGTTCCCCCCTCCCCCCACCCCCTCTCACCACCAATGATGCAAGCTGTGTAAATACGTTGAACCTAAAGCTACTTCCTGTGTTTCAGCGGACGAACACGAACGCTCCGCAAACGCCAGGTTGTATCAAAGCGCGATCCTTCATCGCCTTCTTCGAAACTCCTGAGCAGAAGGGGGCTCACCATCAGGAGCTGATATTGGCCAATAGTGGCTTTGTCCAGCCTTATATTGCTGTTTTGGGTAATGTTTATAACATATAACAAGTATTTGTCAGAGTTTTCGATTTCGAATACATAACCGATAATTTATTGACAGGAGTGGAGCTCTGCTTCAAAGTGTTTTACACTTTCAATTTGAAATACACGTTGGAGTATGAACACATTTGGATTTCTATTCAAAAGCTCTTTTACAATATTCCTAGATCTACAGTAACTCCCGAAAGAGCCGCTTACTTAGCTACTGTGATTTACGAGTTTTTGGATTTGTATTTGCCCCTTTGCAATGAAATTGGTGACAAAACTGCTACGTTGCAACCCAAATTTCACTTTTTAACGCACAACCCTACTATGATGATGAGGCACGGCCCACTTAACGCACTCTCTAGCATGCGTTTTGAGTCGAAGCACACAGTTATTAAAGCAGCAGTTACCTCAATTCGCACCTCAGTCAACACTCCAAAATCAACTGCTGATAAACACCATTATCAACTGAACAGTCATTTTTTCAAAAATGAACTCCCGCCTGCTGTGAATGTATATGGTAAAACTATGTTTATACCTCCTAACGAACTTATCCAAATCTGCCACTCTCTCAATGTTCCACTGTGTGATGATTTGAAATTGGTCGAGTTTGTTACAACCGCTTCCAACGTGTATTTCACCTCTGGTTACGTGCTATGCACAAATATAGACGATAAAGGAAATCCTAACTTCATACTTATCACACATTTGTATTGTAACGAAAACACTAACGATGTGTACGTTAGAGGCTACAATCTCATTACGTTAGGTTTTGTGCATACGAAGTTGTTAAAGTCAAATTGAAGCCTTCAGCTCGCTACCAGTTGCTGGATTTCCCTTTCCAATCACTTTAACTAAGGCTAATGATGGAACTGTCTATGTAACAATGAGAAACAGTTATTAAGGGGTGCAATTTTGAAATGTTATCATTATTACTAATACTTAATTTGTAAATTGTACCTAAAGCTTTACTTTATGATATTAAAATGTTTAAGTTAAAATTTATTTATTTATTTACAAACAATACCTTACCATGTAAAGACAAGGCATTAAAATAAAATTACTCATTAATAACATACCCTGTTGTTATCTATGGAACCTATTAATGACATCAATTTACAAAAGTTGTATTTGGGTATAAAAAGAAAACAAGTCCTACTTAAAAGGTTGGCTTTTTAGCTAGTAACAGAATTTGTTTTGTAGTATTTTCAAGATTTCTTCATATAGGGTACTTCTGTATTTCTTGTTTTATTCGCTTGTGACAATTTAGCTTTTCCTACAAGAAAAAAATCAAAAAGGGTTGGCTTTCTGGCGGATAACAGTACCTACTGTCTTTTTCAGATTTTCAAGATTTCTTCGTTTTTAATGTTGTATTGTTCTTGTTTTAATCAGTTCTGTCAATTTGCTTATTTGTACGCATTTGAATTAGAAATTGTACTAATTGACAACCTACCATAAGGACAACCTAGACAGAACACGGAACGACCTAGACATTCAATAGGAACAACCTATACTTTTACTCGAGTTTACCTAGACAGAAAACGGAACGACCTAGACATTTGATAGGAACAACCTATACTTTTACTCGAGTTTACCTAGACAGAAAACGGAACGACCTAGACATTTGATAGGAACAACCTATACTTTTACTCGAGTTTACCTAGACAGAAAACGGAACGACCTAGACATTTAATAGGAAAGACCGAGACTTATACTCGAGGCAACCTAGCCAGAAAACGGAACGACCTAGACATTTAATAGGAAAGACCGATACTTTTACTTGAGACAACCTAGACAGAAAACAGAACGACCTAGACATTTAATAGGAAAGACCGATACTTTTACTTGAGACAACCTAGACAGAAAACAGAACGACCTAGACATTTAATAGGAACAACCGATACTTTTACTTGAGACAACCTAGACAGAAAACAGAACGACCTAGACATTTAATAGGAACAACCTATACTTTTACTGGAGCCAACCTAGATAGAAAGTGCAAGAACCGAGAGATTTAATAGGAACAACCTATACTTTTACTGGAGCCAACCTAGATAGAAAGTGCAAGAACCTAGAGATTTAATAGGAACAACCTATACTTTTACTGGAGCCAACCTAGATAGAATGTGCAAGAACCTAGAGATTAAAAGGAACAACCTATACTTTTACTGGAGCCAACCTAGATAGAAAGTGCAAGAACCTAGAGATTTAATAGGAACAACTTATACTTTTACTGGAGCCAACCTAGATAGAAAGTGCAAGAACCGAGAGATTTGATGGGGAGAACCGTTAAAGAAAGGAATGTACCCTAGCAAAATAAGGCAGGCAACCTTGATAATAAAGGGACACAACCTAGAAAAAAATTGGAGGCAACCCAGTGGAAAATACTCCAATTATTGAATACTAGGTTGAATCACCCTGGTTGTAAATTATTTGTGCATTAAATTGGCGGTTAGAACTTTTTGCTTCTAGGTTGCTTCACCGTCCACGAAAGTAAAACCCGATTATAAACTAGGATGATAATAACCAAGACATTAATAACAAGTTATGCAATTAACCGTGACTCTTAATTCATCGTTAGCAACCGTGACCTGAAAATCCGGGGGCGGCACATTTTAATTCAC
This sequence comes from Apolygus lucorum, assembly GCA_009739505.2. Lineage (NCBI taxonomy): Eukaryota > Metazoa > Arthropoda > Insecta > Hemiptera > Miridae > Apolygus > Apolygus lucorum. The sequence goes on from CM019177.2 coordinate 2,795,306, forward strand.
TGTTAAATACAAGTTGAGTCTAACCTAGAGATTAAATCCGGGGGCGGCACATTTAATTTCACGGTTGTAGCTTCAACCGTGACTTTAAGTCCTTTAAAATCACGGTTGTTTGCATTTTGTGGTCGGTAAATTCACAGGTATTTTCAGTCTCGGTTAGATGATATACAACCGTGACATTAAAAAGATCCACCCGTGACTGAAAATACATTAAATTCTAGGTTGGCAGGATAGGACCTAGCAAAAAATCGTGTTTTAACCGAGAAAAGGCCCTTTTTTTTTCTCAGTGCAGGAATAGATTTTAGAGCTCATTTCCAGCAAAAAATGCCTCCTAGTAATTCTCTGGCTCCAGCAAAGAATCACAAGTCGCAATTTTGACTTTTTTTGCTCCGATTTTGGAAGGTTTGGTCACAACGCACAATTTGGCACCACTCCCACCTGCAGGAAGCACTGTTCTTAATGACATAAGTCATGTGGCACAAAAATCTAATCTACTATCTTAAATTTATGGAAAATCAAATCAATACCTTCATATCGACATTTTTTGCGGACGGACGTCCGAATTTCTATTCGATTTTTGGATTCTACGTACCTTGAAACGTAAACCAACAAATTTTGTGGGGGTTAACAAATTTTTTTCTTGGTCGATTCCAAATTGGAAACAATAAACCAAAAGCAGAAAATAGGTGAGTTGTGTCCGTTGAGAAAGAGGGTGTGTCCGCTTCGGAGAGGTGTTTGTTTTGTAGGGATGTCCGTTATGGCAGGGAGGGTGTGTTTAGGACAGAGATGGGCGTAATAATAATCCTAATTACAATTACGATTATAATCACAAGCAAAAAAGGTGTAGTTACGATTATGATTACAATGATAATCACAGGTATGATTACGATTACAATCATAATCACAGGTGTGATTGCGATTATACTCTAATCATACGAAAAGTGTATCATTACGACTGTAATCATACGAAAATCGTATGATTACAGTCGTATTTTCAGGGTCTTTAAAGACCCTCAGGACGTCAAAACCGTCCTTCGTCCATTACCTACCCCACATTGTGCTTCCAATTTTGTCGTGTTTTGCGCATGTTTTATAAGGGACCTTATTTTCACCGGTACTTACTGCTATCGATCACGTTCCCATGAAAATTCAATAATCAATGTTTAAAAAACCCACCAATTCGGTTTTCATTTCCCTTTTTTTGCTATTCAGTGCTCCGTAGAATATATGCTTCTTCTTTACTTTAACGGTACCATCGAATCATGTTGTATTGTTTCAAAGTAGGTAATGTCCAGTCATTTACACAAAGTGCTCTGGGCAGAGTACACAACATTTGGTCACACACACACACAGACATACACCTATGGTTTTTTTTTTCGAGGATTTGGATTCAGAATGGTCTGAAACGGATCTGTATGTGGCTATTATTATTATTTTATTTTTTTCATTGAGTGTTGTCCTCCTTTACCCCTGATCGATCGCACTAGGACGCCCATGTGTTACTGTGAGACGTTCTAAAAACCAGATTTGTAAGTGCTCAATCTTAAATATCATGTATATTGTTTCAGATACAATACTCCTAAGCCGTCAAGTGCACAAGTGGAGCGGATGTTTTCATTTGCTACAATAACAAACACGCCGAAATCGAACGGGTTGAGGGACGAGAAATTTGAACAGCGGGTGGTTCTCCGGCTCAGCCATTAGATAATTTTTAAAAAATTCGACGTCCTGCTTGCCTTTAATTAAAGACCTTGAAAATACCGCAGTAATCATACACTTTTCATATGATTACAGCGCAATCATAGCAGAAAACGCTGCAAATTATTACACAATGGTTTATTATTTTTATATAGATAACTCGTCTGCAAAGCCACCAACCATCCAACATGAAGAAAAACATCGATCGCATTTCGGTCAGCTTTAATTTGAACGGAGATTATTCCCCTCTTGCGATTCACACTCGTGTTTCTGATTTATCGTACGTCCAAACTTTAAATTCTCGTAGTGAGCGAACGGTTTGGCGAACAGAGCTCCGGGTGGTGTCAACATTTTTATAAATTCTATATAATCTTAAATTGAAGGAAAAACAATACCTTTATATCAAAATTTTTTGAGTTAGGGCGTTTTCAAAATTTCAAATTTGATTTTGGAACCCTTAGAAGTGACCTTCATCAACCAAAATCTTAGGGGGCACAACTAGACCCCAAATGGAGCCTACATACCAAATTTCATCAAAATCGGTCAATGCTAAGTGGCAAAAGTGCCGCGTACGGCGTACGGACAAATTTTTATTCGATTTTTGGATTCTACGTACCTTGAAACGTAAACCATCAAATTTTGAGGGGGTGTTAAAATTTTTTTTTCTTGGTCGATTCCAAAGGTTCATTATTGAAAATATTAAACCAAAAGGGAAAAGAAAACCGAATTGGTCGGTTTTTTAAACATTGATTATTGAATTTTCATTTTCATTTCATTTCAATTATTTTTTGCGACGGACACCTTAGTCGCTTCCACTTTTGAAAATGTTATCGTCGCAAATTACACCTTTTTTTGCTTGTGATTGTAATCGTAATCGTAAGTATGATTGTGATTACGCCCATCACTGGTTTAGGAGGGGTTTCTGTTGGAAAGGTGTCCTTTCGTACAACATGAGGTGTCAGATTTTTTTTTGTTTTTGAGCGGGTTTCTACTGAAGAGGTGTCCTTTAAGGCAATTGTGTTTTAGGGGGCGTCTGCTTCAGATTCTGGGAAAAAGACCAACATAATACTTTGATAGGTTGGGAAGTAGCGATTGCGATGTGATGAAGATATTCAGATTATCGAGAGTTGACGATGTGAGTGATGGGAGGAGGAGGAGGTGGGGGGGGGGTCTGCTGAGTGAGCTGGAAAACCGCAATATAAACTCTCGGGGGATCACCCGAGTCGGAGCCCGAGGAGAAGGTAAGCCTTGTTTGTCGTAGGCGAAGGACGGATCCTCCGATAATACGCGGTGTCGGATTACCCGGCCGGGGGCGGTGTTGTAGTGCCTCCTCCGCCACCCGCTGTTTCTGGAGGTGGAGGAAGCCGAGTACTCGTACATGCCTACTAAGGGAAACAGCTCCCCCGCTGCTGGATGGGACGAATCGCTTAGTTAACAATATCCGCGATGGGGAGGTGGAGTTTCACTTGAACCCCTCATCACCACCTCCGCGGAAGGCCCGCCGACTCACCTCTCACACACTCACGGCGAGGAGGCTGTCAGCGTGGATTCACAGCTACAGTCAAGTCAAAGGGCGCCTCATTCACACAGCACGGTCACTGTGAGTCTACACAGGAGGGGTGGACATCGATACCCGATATTTCTAAATATCGATATTTTAGTATCGATACTACACTATCCAATATTATTAGATATCGATACTTTGGATCCGATATTTCTAAATATCGAATATCGATACAGTTCAAGCGGAAATTCAACATAATGGCTAAAAAATGAAAAAAAATCAAGAAGATAGGGAAGTTGTAGGGTCATTACGTCAGTCTGTGAGTACCTTGCACTACCGTCATAGGGGACCATCTCCACGTCAACCCGCATAATTCTCGAAAACTTCATCGAAATCGGGTGAGAAATTTAGAAGTTACTGCTGTGGCAACGATTTCACGTTCGCGCATGCGCGGTGGCTACTATCAGTCTGGGAGTGATGATTTTCACAAGGGACTATCTAGACTCCAACTCGCACAATCCCTGAAAATCTTGCTCCTTCAGACGGGGTGGAGGGGCGGGTGGGGGAGGGGGCGACCGACCGGCGGTTCGTAAGAGATTGGACTAACTAGGAACGAGGAAGAAACGGCCACCGACTTTGAGCAGGTTATTGTGTGTGGTCGTCAATAAGTTAATAATGAGTGAAGCTGGTAGGGAAGAAGATCTTCTCTAAACAGAGATTTGCAACTAATAATTCAGCTTTCAATTCACGCGAGTGTTTTTATTCGTTTCAGTTTACATAAAAACTGTACTTGTTAAAGATTTTGAAGTTTTTTGCTCATACCTATTTTGAAGAACCTCAAAGTTACTATCCTTGATATTTTTTCCATTGGGTACCACACAGTTATTTGAAATTTTCATTTCTAAAAATCTAGTCATTTTCACTAATTTCAAACTTTACGACTCACGATTTGTTTATAATAAAAGAGTTATTTTATTGAAGTTTCACTGAGATGTTATAGATAAAAAAGTACCTACCTATCATTAAGGAGTGCCTCTTTCATTTTTCTGATAATTTCATTAGAAAAAAACTGGTCCATTTTTCAGTATGCATTTCTTCTTTCAGTAAGTATTTTGCTTCCGAGTCTACCAAGGTAGCGGAAGCTTTGTTTTCCAATCTCAATCCAAATCCAATCCAATCTCAATTCCAATCTCTTTGTTTTCCATCCGATTTCAATGAAATTTTCAGGGATGTTACAGATTAGTATTTGGATGGTCCTCTATGAAAATAATCACCTTTGAAATGATAGTAGCCACTGCGCATGCGCAAACGTGAATTTCCTTGTAACGGCCATAACTTCCACTTTTTCCACCCGATTTCGATGAAATTTTCAGGGATTATGTGGATTAGGTTGTAGATAGTCCCCTATGAAAATCATCATCCCCGGACTGATAGAAGCGACTGCGCATGCGCAAACGTGAATTCCTTGTAACTGCCATAACTTCAACTGTCCTCCAGGGGTCACGGGTTCGAATCCCAGCCGAGGCTAAGTATTTTTTTGATCCAATCACATCTACTCACTTAATTTTCCATCCGAATTTGATGAAATTTTCTAGGATTGTCCAGATTAGCGTGTAGATGGTCCCCTATGAGGTTAGTGAAAGGTACTTAGAGATTGGTGCTTTGAGATTAACTACTATGCATCGGATCATCTATATAATCGGGTTATGGATACGAGGAAGCTATGTGCCACACCCACTTGGCAGACGTTTTTTCTTATTGTATTTCAAAATAATAAACTATGCATTGAGAACCGCAAAAATCGATCATACCGAAAATTCAACTTACTTGAAACTAGATTTTGCTTCCGAGTCTACCAAGGTAGCGGAAGCTTTGTTTTCACTTTGCAAGGTCGAAAAAAAAAAGTTCTCCAAAATCAAAATTTTCACTCGCGTTTTGCGTTTTAGACCTTTCTGAACAATTTTGGTTCAGTGTCTGTGTGTCTGTCTGTGTGTCTGTGTGTCTGTGTGTCTGTCTGTCTGTCTGTCTGTCTGTCATGAATTCCTTGTAACGCGCATAACTACACGAAGCTACTGTCCGATTTCAATGAAATTTTCAGGGATTGTGCGGGTTGGTGTGTAGACGGTCCCCTATGAAAATCATCACCTTCGGACTGATAGTAGTCACTGCGCATGCGCAAACGTAAATTTCCTTGTAACGGCCATAACTTCCACTTTTTCTACCCGATTTCAAAGAAATTTTCAGGGATTATACGGATTAGGTTGTCGATGGTCCTTAATGAAGATCATCATCCCCGGACTGATAGAAGCGACTGCGCATGCGCAAACGTAAATTCCTTGTAACATCCATAACTTCTACATTTTCCATCCGATTTCAATGAAATTTTCAGGGATGTTACAGATTAGTATTTAGATGGTCCTCTATGAAAATCGTCATCCCCGGACTGATAGAAGCGACTGCGCATGCGCAAACGTGAACTTCCTTGTAACGTCCATAACTTCTACATTTTCCATCCGATTTCAATGAAATTTTCAGGGATGTTACAGATTAACTTGTTTTGATGTTTTGAGATTAACTACTATGCATCGGATCATCTATACAATCGGGTTATGGATACGAGGAAGCTATGTGCCACACCCACTTGGCAGACGTTTTTTCGTGATTTTTCTGGGGGACAAATTCAAAGAAAAACAAGTGAGTGTGGCACATAGCTTCCTCGTATCCATAACCCGATTGTATAGATGATCCGGTGCATGGTAAGAAGCAATGGCCGTTACAAGGAATTTCTCGTTTGCGCATGCGCAATCGCTTCTATCAGTCCGAGGATGGTGATTTTCATAGGGGACCGTCTACACACCAACCCGCACAATCCCTGAAAATTTCATAGAAATCGGACAATAACTTCGTATAGTTATGCCCGTTACAGGGATTTCATGACAGACACACAGACACACAGACACACAGACAGACAGTCACGGAACCAAAATTGTTCAGAAAGGCTCAAAACGCAAAACGCGAGTGAAAATTTTGATTTTGAAGAACTTTTTCTTTCATCCTTGAAAAGTGAAAACAAAGCTTCCGCTACCTTGGTGGACTCGGAAGCAAAATTAAGCAGAAGTCATATTTTCGTAGATTTCCAATTATGAGGCGTGGTATAGTGCTTCCGAGTCCAACAAGGTAGCGGAAGCTTTGTTTTCACTTTCAAAGGTTGAAAAAAAAAGTTCTCCAACATCAAAATTTCTGCTCGCGTTTTACGTTTCATACCTTCCTGAACAATTTTGGTTCCGTGTCTGTCTGTCTGTCTGTCATGAAATCCTTGCCACAGCCATAACTTTCACATTTTTCATCCGATTTCGACGAAATTTTCCAGGATTACACGGATTAGATTGTAGACAGTCCCTCATGGAAATCAAGGCCTTAAAATTGGCAGTAGCCTCTGCGCATGCGCATACGTAAAATCCTTGTAACAGCCATAACATTAACATTTTTCATCCTAATTTTATGAAATTTTCTAGGATTGTTCAGACTAGCGTGCAGATGGTCCCCTATGAGGGTAGTGGAAGGTACTTAGATATAGGTGTTTCGAGATCAACTACTATGCATCGGATTATCAATTCAATCGGGTTATGGATACGAGGAAGCTATGTGCCACACTCACTTGGCAGACGTTTTTATTTGGCCTCAAAACACTTAATAGGTTATTAAGACTGAATAGGTTTAAGACTTTTCAGTTTGGGAGTGAATTCCGTGAGGGCGGAAAGGAGTGCCGCCCGCAGGTTGATTGCTTCGTCCAAGACCCGCCGGTGCCCGAGGGTTAACTTCCAATAAATGAATCAAGAAGATATTGCCGAAAATATTACTCAAAAGCGCTAGAAATAAACCGAGAAAAATCGAGGATTTCTATGTTTATTCTTCACTCGATCAAGTTCATCGTCTCGACAAATCTCGGTTTCTTGGGTTGTCGTTGTTCTCGTTCTTCCCATTTTCATTACCTAATCGATAACACCACGTAGGAGGGCACACGCTCGTCGATTTGATTGGGTCGGTTTATCCGCTAACTATATTCCGGAGTACACGAGAGATTCGAGCTGAGAGTGAAAGCCGTTATCAAGGGAAGAGGATGATCAAAGAAGAGCCGGCGAACCCTCTCCCGTCACGGGTGAGCAGATTGACTTCATTTCGCTCAAAAGATGGGAGAACACAAAAAATCACTTTTGAAAACGATCGTTCAAATGGTACGATTGTGTCTGCTGGGAGAAACATATTCCCGAGTTCGCAGGTTTGAGTAGCAACTGAAAACTCAGTGGTGTTTGAGCTCAGATTGTACAAGAATTTACAGTATTGCTGCTGATGAAAGTCTCGAAGAACTCTTACTGTACAGGGTGTAAGCCAAACACGTCTTCCTAAGTGCAGCAGCCAATTCTACAACTAATTTGCAACGAAATGTGCCTTTTATTATTTTTTAGAGGCTTTGATTCCGAGTTTTTTCAATGTTGACATTTTTTCTCGTGATTTTTGACTAAATTGGTCACAACTCCCTTAATTTACTCTGCAAATTAAAATTTGAGGGTACCGTTGGAAAGAGCATAAATTTCTTATCGGATACCTGACCTTTTCTTTGAGTCAAGGTTTGAGACATGAAAAAGTTCTCTGAAAAGAAAATTTTACGTAATTTGAATAACGTCGAAATGGTGCAGGAAGGACTAAAACGTAAAACGCGAGTGGATATTTTAATGTTGGAAAACATTTTTTTTTTCAACATTGAAAAGTGGAAAGCTTCCGTTACCTTGGTAGACTAAAAACAATATTTTTTGTATAAAATAAATTGATAACATCTGCGACCTACTTAAATAACATACATTTAATAAGGATCTCCAAATAGAGGGCACCAGTCGAGTACACCTACCCAGTATCATACACTTTCATCTTCAAATCCAAATAAGAAGGAACGTGCAGGAAGTCCCCAGGAAGACCCCAGTAGGTCGATTCTCTAACTCGTTATGGGATTATAGCGACAACGAAGTGTCGTTATGATAACAATAACGATTAATAGCGACGATCGCGATTCTGCAGACGCGAAATAGCGACAACTGTCGCTCAGTCGTCGCTATTTCGGCCGTAAAGTATCGTTACCATCTCGACGGCTCGAAACCCCCCGGTATGGATTACGACAACCCTCTTTATGAAAAAGTAGCTTAAAACGCTCTTTAATTCCTAACCTATTCGAAGTCATATTTCAGTTTCCGAGTTGCTCTGTGCATTTCCGTATTGTGGGTTATTCGTTTTGTTAATCAAATCATTTTGAGAATAAAATTGATACATTCGTACATAATTTATGGTGAATATTTTAAAAATAATATCCGACCGTCATAATGAGCAGTTTATTCGCCGTTTTAATTTGTGTTACTTGATTTTTTTCTACAATTTTAGTAAACAAAAATCGTAGTATTTATATTACTTATTTCAAGCTGCTAATTCGTATAGAAATTCATGTATTCTATTGATCATAGTAAAGGGAGTATTTTCAATGGAATTGAGTTTTTGACAAACTATCAACAGCATTTTTTATATCAACATTGAATGATGATAATAATAATTATACTGTCATTTTCGGAAATTGGTAGGTAAGTACGTAAAATTAAAATAGCTAGCTTATAAAATAGGTAGATCCTAGTTGAATTTTTCACTATTCTATAGAATGTGTGTCAGCATAAAAACTTCCTAAAATGAAGAAAACCCCTAAAATTGATAATTTTTGGCTAAAATAATTGTGCTGATAATGCTCTTACCTACCTATCACCTGAGAAAATATTTACCACGAATTTACCATTGTTTATATCCGTAATCGACATCGACGGTAGGAGAGAATATGACGAGGTAGATGATAATTCTAACATAAAATTGACAGATGAATTAAGACATATGAATGTGAAGGTAGACAAATAAATCATAAATTTTGAAGTGATATTAGGTTTTTTTACCAGTGAGATTAAATTGATGTCTATTTTGTTCTGAAAAGACATCGGGAACTCCGAAATGTTCGCTAGTAGCGGGTAGGTACTTGTTTCCCGGAATCTGTAACAATTGTCAGGTACCTACTGGTACCTTAACTTTTCCCAAATCAGGAAACCTTTTGTTTTAAAAGAAAACAACCAAAACTTTTTTTCAAGAAGTTTTATTTTCCGTGATTTCTTGTCTTACCTATGGGAAAGACGGAATGAACAAAAAATCAAACCTGCACTTTTGGTTTGAAAAATAAAGGCAGTGACGCTCCAATCCTGGACGCTCAAAGTCGTTACAAAAATAAAAAAATAAAAAGAAGGGGTAAATTTTTCCCCCTTACCTTTTTGATTCGAAAAAGGGTTGTTGAGGTAATCCTTGGGCACCTTTTTGAGAACACTCACACTCCACTGATTTTTATTGTTTAAAAGAACTGAAAACTCCGGTGTCGTTTGACGGGGACGGTTTAACATTCGGGGACTGACTGGACTCGACTGGTTTGGTCTAATCTACTCGGGGAGCGGTCAATGCGATTTATCGATGCGTCGTCATCGATAGATCGCATTCGCGAATTATGGACGTGACACAATAATGTATACCGCACTTGATTAGGGAGTTAGCTATGGACTTCTCACTCAAAGTAGTTGAAAGTACGAATAAGTATGGGTGTGTGAGTATGTATAAACGATAAATAACAAGACGATTCATTACCTTGTAGTAAGATGGACAGGCAGTGGACGGACGAAATTCATACCAATGTGACTGATGAATTCGATTTATGAAAAGGAATTCTTCCCATTTATCATTATTGCGTGATACAAAAGCACGAATCACGAGACAAATTCCTTTTTTACGCGTCATTCCTTTGTATATTCACCACGGCAAAAAATATGAATCGGACATTTTGCAAACTGCAGTGGACCCGTGATAACAATTGGAAACTATTATCAGTACGTCTTCCCATTGGCTAAAAATCACGCGTTGCTACCTTTCGCTCGCTCTTGTCCGAAATATTGTCGGATCACATAGCGACGTTGTTATTTTGAAATGCAACGACCAAACTTCGCTATGCCCGATTGCCGAATTCCAATTTCGTTATCGACATGTCGTTGCACGGGAGGGATACCGAATCCGACGCCATAACGTCAACCAAATAGCGAGTTACAGAATCGACCTACAGGAAGGAGTCCCACCTTGTAGTCAGCACTACAATCAAGGCGTCTGCTTGCACTTGAGGAAGGAGAGTCCTCTTCTGTTAGTATTTTCACTCAAATTTTCCCTTTCCACTCCCCTGGGAGTGATATTTGAAATCATTCTTGTTAATTTTTTTGCTCAAGACACAGTTTTTAACCCGTTTTGAGACGGTGTGTAACACTGGGAACTTACAACATCCTGGTAACCCAGTGTCGTACACATGTATATGGCACTGGGGAGTCCCAAAAGTTTTCAAGTAAGTATTGCGTATTCTCGGTTCTTGTAGGTGTTTGGGACTTGAAACTCTCGCCATGAACTTTTTTTTTTGAAAGGGGACAAAAATAAATAACAAGTCATCAATTCCGATGAGAAAGAATGCCTCACTATTTTGATCTCAGCTAACGCTGACGCTGAAGGTGAGGAAGGCTCGCCATTGATCGTGTTTAAATACGAAAGAATCAGGACATTGTTTTTTCAGTCTCTTCTGACTGGGAAATAGGCAGGTCTGACTGGTTGTTTGATCAGCGCTGAGAGGAAAAGAGAGAGTTGAAGTAGTTTGCACGTCCAGAGAGGAAAATGTTTCCTATCCAGAGAACATTGTTCCTATTTTGGGTGTGAATTCAAACTAATCTGATATAAATATTCTTTTATGATGCTCAAGTATTAAATATTGCACTTCGTTCCAGAGCACTAAGCATAATTTCCTCGTCGTTCCTCGAGCATGCAAACCTGGGTTGGTGAGAGTTTCCTAAAACAAGAAGACTGTTGATTATAGAAGTCATTTTGGTTTATTATTTTCAATAATGAACCTTTGGAATCGACCAAGAAAATTTTTTTTTAACACCCCCTCAAAATTTGATGGTTTACGTTTCAAGGTACGTAAAATCCAAAAATCGAATAAAAATTTGACCGTCCGTCCGCCGTACGCGGCACTTTTGCCGCTTAGCATTGACCGATTTTGATGAAATTTGGTATGTAGGCTCCATTTGGGGTCTAGTTGTGCCCCGAAGATTTTGACTGATGTAGGTCACTTCTAAGGGTTCCAAAAACAATTTTGAAATTTTGAAAACGCCCTAACTCAAAAAATTTCGATGTAAAGATATTGTTTTTCCTTCATTTTAAGATTCTATAGAATTTTTAAAATTTTTTGAGACCACCCGGAGCTCTGTAGGACAAACCGTTCGCTCACTACGAGAATTTAAAGTTTGGACGTACGATAAATCAGAAACACGAGTGTGAATCGCAAAAGAGGCCTAATCTCCGTTCAAATTAAAGCTGACCGAAATGCGATCGATGTTTTTCTTCATGTTGGATGGTTGGTGGCTCTGCAGACGAGTGATCTATATAAAAATAATAAACCATTGTGTAATAATTTGCAGCGTTTTGCATTCAAACCATTTAATCAATGAACATTTCTCGAAGTTTGGTGTGCGAATCTTTTATGTACTTCACCCTCGATAAGGAGAAATTGCAATGTTTTTGATGTTTCCGTGCAAGTGTATGATACTGGTTCCGAAGGGTGAATGACACCAATTTTTGCCCAATCTTTGGGAAAAAAGAGTTCCCGGAAATCATAATCGCACGCTGGGAATAACACTGGTACATTTCTAAAAATGTGATACCTCTACCTTTCATCAGATAAAGATTGACGAGCTTTACCTGGGGGTGATAGTGGATCAACGATAGTTGAAACTGAGTCCGCTAGAGAGCGGACGAACCGTTGTGGTTCTGATCGGTGTTGACCAGCGTGTGTGGTTGGCAAGAACAGTGGCTCGACAAGTCTTGTTCCGAAGGTTGCATTTTCAGAGCTGTATCAGAGTTCTTCCCAGCGTGCGAATTATAGCTAAAAGAAATCGAAAATTTTATTTCTCTTGGTTTTATAGCGTTCTTAAACAGTCATTCTGGCTATTTCGACCCCTGTACTATCTGTAGGTAGTAATCTGGCCTAGATATTGAGCAAAAACGGAAAATTTCCAGTTAACGTGTATGGTACCGGTGCCACCACCCTAAGTGGAGTCCAAAATGCTAAAATATGGCTGAAAGGTACTCTAAACTAATGGTCGTCTTTTTCTCTTTTGCAGGTAAGCGAAATTCGAACTCCTGAAAAGCCTGCTATTATGCTCGGGTGGACTCGAGGATGTGATGGATGAGGATCAAAGGAGCCTTTCGTGTCCACCATCACCGGTAAGGAAGTGTTTTAACCCCCAAAGCAGGACGGGTTTAACCTTGGACCTGTTTCCCCCACCACTAGACGTAGACACCCCTCAACCAGACCTCCCCCTCCCCTGCTCATTCAAGTCAGGTCTACCATGCCAGCCCTTCCAATCTCTCTGCTATCATATCTTTGATCCTTTGGGAACGCGTTTTCTCTTATGGAATTGAAATAGGCGGATCCCCTTCCTCTCTTTACGACTGGTCTCTCCACTTCCATTTTCCTAAACTCCTCCTTATTTACATCAGGATAAACACATTCAAAACTACAAAATATATTATTACGGTCAGATTTAGATAGAATTTCCAACGATGGTTGGTTCGCCCTTCTATGATTGAAAAACCTCATTTTCCTGAAATACCTTCGTTCCTCTTGGACGCAAAATTGTAGAGAAAGAGGGTTTCTCAGTCGGTCGCCGTTTGTATTTCTTTCAAGAACCAGCGCTCAAAGTTTACAAGTTGTACTTACATTTGAAATTTTCAAGGTTCATTGAAATTTATTGCTGCATCTACTTAGGAAAAATTGCTGCTGGAATCATCAAAATCGAACAATAATTGTCGGCGAAAAGTGGGAAAAATGGTTTATTCACAAACTGTTTTTTCCACATTTCGCCGGCAATTATTATTCGATTTTGATGATTCCTTTTTTGACTTCCTTTTTGACCATTGTTAAGCAAATTTCTTGTACACGACAAATAAAACATGTAAGAGTTTTTTCGCTCAAATAACAAAAATTTGTTTCTTTTGTGAAGTTTTATAAAATTTTGTGTAGTTAAGTTGTTTTCTGAGAAGCTACTTATTTAGGTTTTTAGTTCTTTTTAGCAAAATGAAGCCACTTTGTCCACCTCAGAAGGAGGTGTCCCTAATTTGAAGGAGCAAGTACCCTTGATTTGGTGAGGAACAGCTTCACTTCGACGGGAGCAAGTACGATCTCTGAAGGAGAGTCAACAGCTGTACTAAATTGGGTTTTTATGGGAGCAAGTACGAGACTCTGAAGGAGACTCAACAGCTACACCATAGGTATAATTGGGAGCAAGTACGGTCCTTGAAGAGGGCCAACAGCTTCACCAATAAAGAGCAGGAGCAAGTGAGAATCCTGAAGGGGGTTTACAGCTACACTACTATATTTTTACCAGGAGCAAGTACCTACGTTTCCTGAAGGGAGACAACAGCCCGACTGGTTTACAATTTGAGGAGACAAGTACGCCTTACTAGGTAAGGCAACAGCTACACTCAATATGTCAGAAAAGAGTTTTAGGGATTTTCAAATTGACAAGAGGTTTTAGTTTAGAATGAACAGACAGAAGGTCAGTCTAGGAATGGGTGGCCTACCCTATGGCCCCATATTTAACTGGTCCATTAAGATATTGGAAGTGATCCAAAGTACATCCGGCCCAAGGTTCATCCTGCCCGAGGTACCTTACCTTGACCTTACCTCAAGTTTTGAGTTTCCGCAGTCTTCGTTGTTCGACGCGGAGATCCATCTACCTATTATTCGTCCACTAGGTCGCCGGAATTTTGAAATTGGTGTTAATTAGGGAGAAACGGGAGGATTTACTGAAAATAAGGGGCGACTAGAGGGACAATATTCACAAAGTGCAGAGTTTTCAATATCGGTTTCTAGTGAGGCTTACTAATGGAACCTGAGCTTTGGAATTCGGGAATATAATCAATATAAAAATAATTTTTGTGTCTCCGTGGATGGTATCGCTTCCGTCACCTCACTTCCAGGACACCTGAAAGAGTGTATTTCTGTGGTTTTTGGGTGTTTCACCTTGAATACAGAGATGTGATCTGTATTCAACGTGTTCATTCGTCTGTGTTACGACGTAACACCGCTCTGGTTCTGTTGGAAGAGGTGGGGTCGAATTCGAATAATGGGTATCGTAGATTATGGATTTTAAAATGTCGATGAAATTTGGAATGTCCCCGTATTTTCGTAGACCGTCAGGTGGGGGGAGTTGGGACCATTTTCACAACATTTCGCTCTGCCCTGCCTGGACCGAGTGCTGTAAAATAATAATGAAGGGCGTTTTGGAAAGATGGGACCTCAGGCTGTCCTCCCATGGTATCAAAATTGAAATACCTCCACAGGGTGTATGTTTGTTTTCTAAGGTCGGTCCCAACTCTCCTCATTAGTGGGGCCGTATTGAGACTACTCATGTTTTTGGACTCTTTCAAGTCTGAATGTAATAGAGGAGGCTTAAGACCATTCTGTAAGGTGGTCTGTATAAGTGGCACAGAAAAAAGAAGGGGATGGAAAAGGCATGTATCGTTCAAAATAATCTGTTTTTATTAGGTCTTGACTCATATTCCTGATCGCAGTGGTTTCTAGTGTAGTGGTACAATTAAATGGTACAATTTTTTTGTACAAAGTCGTTGTATCACAAAAGTCTTGGTTTCTCTAACAGTAAAAAATAATTGTACTCTTTTGCGATAAGAATTACTTAGTAAAATTGACTCCATCTTATGAGCAAAACTCAACTTAAGATTTAAAACTCTGGCACCGAGTAAACTGATTTTATCTTACCCGAATAAAATACAAACTCATGACTTGGAAAACTCAGGCTCGTCCACCTTGAAAATTGAAATGTTGAAAAAAACGCTGCAAATTATTACACAATGGTTTATTATTTTTCTATATAGATCACTCGTCTACAAAATCACCAACCATCCAATATGAAGAAAAAAAATTAAAAAAAAAAAAAAATCAAAATCACCAACCATCGATTGCATTTCGGTCAGCTCTAATTTGAACGGAGATTAGGTCTCTTTTGCGATTCACACTCGTGTTTTGATTTATATATATATACATTTCAATATAAACCCTTAAATTTTCGTAGGGAGCGAGCGGTTTGTCCTACAGAGCTCCGCGTGGTCTCAAAAAATTCTAAAAATTCTAAAGAATCTTAAATTGAAGGAAAAACAATACCTTTATATCGGAATATTTTGAGTTAGGGCGTTTTCAAAATTTCAAAATTGATTTTGGACCCCTTAAAAGTGACCTACATCAACCAAAAGCTTCGGGGCACAACTAGACCCCAAATGGAGCCTACATACCAAATTTCATCAAAATCGGTCAATGCTAAGTGGCAAAAGTGCCGCGTACGGCGGACGGCGTACGGCGGACGGCGGACGGACGGCCAAATTTTGGTTTATTATTTTCAATAATGAACCTTTGGAATCGACCAAGAAAAAAAAAATTTTAACACCCCCTCAAAATTTGATGGTTTACGTTTCAAGGTACGTAGAATCCAAAAATCGAATAAAAATTTGGCCGTCCGTCCGCCGTCCGCCGTCCGCCGTACGCCGTACGCCGTCCGCCGTACGCCGTCCGCCGTACGCGGCACTTTTGCCACTTAGCATTGACCGATTTTGATGAAATTTGGTATGTAGGCTCCATTTAGGGTCTAGTTGTGCCCCGAAGCTTTTGGTTGATGTAGGTCACTCCTAAGGGTTCCAAAATCAATTTTGAAATTTTGAAAACGCCCTAACTCAAAAAATTTCGATATAAAGGTATTGTTTTTCCTTCAATTTTGGATTCTATGGAATGTTTAGAATTTTTTGAGACAACGCGGAGCTCTGTAGGACAAACCGTTCGCTCCCTACGTAAATTTAAGGGTTTATATTGAAATATATATAAATCAAAACACGAGTGTGAATCGCAAAAGAGGCCTAATCTCCGTTCAAATTAGAGCTGACCGAAAAGCGATCGATGGTTGGTGATTTTAATTTTTTTTTTAATTTTTTTTAATTTTTTTTTTATTTTGTTTTTTATTTTATTTATTTATTTTTTTTTTGATTTTTTTCCTCATATTGGATGGTTGGTGATTTTGTAGACGAGTGATCTATATAAAAATAATAAACCGTTGTGTAATAATTTGCAGCGTTTTATTCGATTTTTGGATTCTACGTACCTTGAAACGTAAACCATCAAATTTTTAGGGGGTGTTAAAATTTTTTTTTTCTTGGTCGATTCCAAAGGTTCATTATTGAAAATAATAAACCAAAAGAACTCGTGGAAAAAATTGAACAATTGGAAAAATGTTATAAAATAATGGAATAAAAACGCTGCAAATTATTACACAACGGTTTAATATTTTTATATAGATCACTCGTCTACAAAATCACCAACCATCCAATATGAAGAAAAATAAAAAATAAAAAAGAAATTTTTTTAATAAAAAAAAATCAAAATCACCAACCATTGATCGCATTTTGTTCAGCTAAAATTTGAACGGAGATTAGGCCTCTTTTGCGATTCACACTCGTGTTTTGATTTATATATATATATATTTCAATATAAACCCTTAAATTTTCGTGGGGAGCGAACGGTTTGTCCTACAGAGCTCCGCGTGGTCTCAAAAAATTCCATAAAATCTTAAATTGTAGGAAAAACAATACCTTTGTATCAAAATTTTTTGAGTTAGGGCGTTTTCAAAATTTCAAAATTGATTTTGGAACCCTTAGAAGTGACCTACATCAACCAAAAGCTTCGGGGCACAACTAGACCCCAAATGGAGCCTACGTACCAAATTTCATCAAAATCGGTCAATGCTAAGTGGCAAAAGTGCCGCGTACGGCGTATGGCGAACGGACGGCCAAATTTTTATTCGATATTTGGATTCTACGTACCTTGAAACGTAAACCAACAAATTTTGAGGGGGTGTTAAAATTTTTTTTTTTCTTGGTCGATTCCAAAGGTTCATTATTGAAAATAATAAACCAAAAAAATAGAACTCTATACCTACAAGTCTAGCGCTTTTCGTAGATTGTCTTTGCTGAACAACCGATAGGGCTTGAACATTTTTCCCTTTTGGACAACCAGAAAAACAACAAAAAATGTTACAAATCGTCAAGTCTCAACTCTCCCGATTGAACAAAACCACTGATAAGTCTTACTGATGTGAGGAAACGACTCCAAATTTTCAAAATATTCTCACAGACCAATCTAAAATACGCCTAAGAACAAAAACTTGAGGTAGATAGATGATCGATGCCCTCTGTGGAGACGGAAGTATGACTGGGTTCTGCTGAGCGGCGAAAACACCTGTTGAGGGGAGAGTGAAATTAGCGCGCTTTGAACGGATAACAGTGCTAACTATCTTCTGAAAGGTATTAACTTGGAGTTTCTACAAGAACCAGGTCGCTAACTCGACATCAGCTCTCCTGGTGATCATATTTACTACTTTTCGCGAGAAGTGTCAACTCTCCCCTCAAGTCCCAAGTCTCCCCACCTGACGGTACCTAAAGATCTAAAGATCATTTTCGTGAAAGTTATTACCTTAGGTGAAATTTTGAGCCTTGATTACTCAGTGCTGACCCTAACCAACTCGAGGGGTTAAACTCAACTAAGGAAAACCCTCGAAAGGAAACCTATTTCCCTCCCATCTTCCCTCTTCGCTAAACAGGAAGAAAGAATCAACTCGGGGTCTCTCCAAGTGGGGCCTTTATATTAAATTTGATGGTCGGACGAGGTTAGTCGGAAGGACGGTGGGGGGGGGGGGGCTCTGCAATGTTGTTTGATGGTCCTTCGGGCATAAAAAGAAAACATACTCGAGGCGGTTGAAGAACCTTCCTCCACGCCGCCCCTCAGAGGGTGACACAAATGGAGTGAAGATAACGCAACCCACCAACCATCACGAGGTCCTCTCACGCTTTTTTTTTTTTGTCGGTTTTTTTTCGGGGTAAGGGAAGCATCTTCAAAAAGAAGGGAAAGCGTGGAGGAAGGGAAGAAAGGTTACAAAAACCGCGTGATGGCTGGCGGACATAAAGGCAGCACGAACGCTCTAGAGTGCTTCTCTACTCCCCTCCCCCCTCTAGTTGGGTTTTTTCTCTTCTTTCGACTAAAAATTCCTCCCCAAGCACCCATTCACTTCTCATAAAACGGAGGCCGAAGTAGGTAGAATCACAACGTTCACTTCTGAATTCACTTCCGGAACTTTATTATGCATCTCATATTTACGGCCTTCTTAACCTTGCTCATCATTTTCCTGGCTTTTATCATAGAATCACTCCTTTCATGGAAGATTTTTCCTATTTAGTTTCTTTACTCTTCCTCTAACTTGAGTTTAAGGGAGCTCAAACAGTGTTAAGAGCAAGTTCAAGGAATAACCATGTGCAAATGATCCTGTTGGTGGTGAAATATGTAGGAGAATTATTTTAAGAAGACGTGTTGTGATCACCCTATACGTAGAAAAATTGTGCTCCTTATTCATTTGTGGCCAAAATTTTGTTCAACTGTAACACAGGGCACAGCAAAAGCAAAAGCAACTCCAAAACGTTGAAAACTTTGATTTTGGATAGAAAAACCTTACTTAAGGGGGAAAAAACATAGAATTTTCTTAATTGAACCATGGAACAGGTTTGGGTGAGGGTTCCTCTTGCAGATTTCTTAGAACTCGGAAATTGCCGAATGAGTGCCAAACCAAAAAGGCAATACTGAGAGTACCAACAATACCTTTATATTTTTAAAATCATCACCAGTTCTTTATTGAAATAAAATACATGTAACTTGAAGTAAAATAAATCTATCATCCTCAGCTTCATTCTTCTTCTACTCTTCCGAACTTTTCATGCCGACGCAGTAAATATACCTAATAATCTAATAGTACTAATAGTTTTGTTGTAAGTTTGTTAGTAGCCAAGGCTGATAAAATCCTCCCTCGGCTCATCATCGTACAGCAATCAAAACGTTGTCGAGAACTTCCGAAAAAATATGCCACGGCGAGAGGAAATAGGGAAGGCGAGTTTTATACGAGCGAGAACGATCGGATCGTTGGAAAAACACCTTAAATAATCTCAGCTGAGTTTTTCGCAAAGCAGCCAAACGACACAACTCGTGTCGTTTGGCCGCTTTGTGCTGCTTGGTGCACTGACGCTCCATAAGCCATTAGCGGCGGCGGTTGTGCGAACAATCCTGAGAAATTTCGTCGAAATCGAACGGAAAATGTAGAATTTATGGCTGTGACAAGGAATTCACGTTTGCGCATGAGCAGCAACTACTATCAGGGAGAGATGATTTTCATAGGGGACCATCTAGACGCCAATCTGAACAATCCTAGAAAATGTCATCAAATTCGGATGAAAAATGTAAGTGTTATGGCTGTTACCAGGATTTTACGTTTGTGCATGGGCAGAGGCTACTGTCAATCTTAATGCCTTGATTTTTCTTTGTGGACCATCTGCAACCTAATCCGCATAATCCCTGAAAATTTCATCGAAATCGGATAGAAAATGTGGAAGTTATGACTGTTACAAGGAATTCACGTTTGCGCCGCGACTACTATCAGTCTGGGGGTGATGATTTTCATAGGGGACCGTCTACTCGCCAACCCGCACATTTCCTGAAAATTTCATCGAAATCGGATGAGAATTGTAGAAGTTATGGCTGTGGCAGGGATTTCATGACAGGCTGACAGCAGTCACGGAACTAAAATTGTTCAGGAAGGTCTGAAATGTAAAACGCGAGTAGAAATTTCGATTTCGGAGAACTTTTTTTGTTCAAACTTGAAAAATGAACACAAAGCTTCCGCTACCTTGGTAGACTCGGAAGCAATATGGTTAGTAGGTAGTGACAATGGCAAAGCTGCGTTCTTTGGAAGCGAGTGATCTACACAGAAAAATAATAAACCTTTGTGTAATAATTTGCAGCGTTTCAAATTTATTTTTTTGGAAAAATCGAGCATCCACGATTGGGGCGTCGTTACTTTTTTCTTGCAAGAAAGTGCAGATTTAATACATTTTAAAGAAATATAATCTAATTTAATAATTTATTAGACTAATTTTAAATTTATTAGATTAATTAATCTAATTTAAATCTAAATTTATTCAATAATTTTTTTAAAATAAATTTTAATAAATTTCAAAGAGGTCCGCGTTTTTCAAAACCAATTTTTTCCGTTTTTAAATATATAAGGAATGGAAACAAAAATAAAACCTTTTTAAAACCCATACAGTTTTGCTTTTGAGGTGTCTTTGGTAAGGGTTTTCCTGATCTTGAAGGGTTAAGTTACCAATTATGTACCAAACAAATTCTCCTCAGCATCACCTACAAGCCACCGCTTTTGAGGTACAACAGTCCGCCAAGATCTGTCGTGGGAGATTATTCGAACCTGTCAACCACCTCAGCCCTATGGGGATCCTCGTATTATGGCATACCTACTTCATATCGGGAACTTGAAGACTCCCATTTCTCTTACGGATCAACTTATCCAGGATAGGTTCATGTACCTCATTTTCCCAGATCAAATGTTTTGGACGACAAAACCCAGGGAGTGGTTTCCACTTTAAACAAGATTCTTTTAAACTGAAATGTAGCCCTTTTCTTAAAAATTTACCCTCAAGAAGAGGAAGACCAAAATTGCTGGACCTCCAGTTATTTCTCAATCAATGAAGCGCTCAATTTAGGAGCGAATTACTGCTTTTCGATTTTGATGTCGAATATTCAGCTTCGCTTGGTGTCGTTTTGGGGAAAAAATGGTATTGAAGTGGCCTCGTTCCATCATTTCGTGGGCGACGTTCAATTTTCGACTGAATAAATTTCCGGGTCGTGGAAAGACGTGCTCGACAAGAAGCTTACGATGTTCCCGTCAGCTCCTGGAAGTTGAAGCCCGTAAGCCGACAGAAGGTGAAACACTAGCTGTTATCCGGGGCAACCAGCTCATCTTCACACGTGTCCCGACACGTGAAGAGTCCCTCGACGAGAAAGCCCCCGTCGGCCAGCCATAGATATGCAAATCCTCCCCCGAAAGAGTGGAAAATATAAAACACTCAACCTTCCCCTCGTCCTTCCGCTCCCTCGCTACTGTCGTGTTTCTTCTACCTCAACTTAAATCACCTTCAATCATGCGGCTCACAATAGATTATTTTGTGGGAAACACAACAGGTGGTTACTTTTTGAGGCTTAAGCCATTCGTTATTGAGGTAAAAAGTCTCATTGTTGCAGAATGAGTGAATGAGCTGATTTTTATATTACCTATTATTATTTAGGGAGCTGATTCAAATCACTTGAAGTCCCATCTTAGCAATCGGACGTTTGCACAAATTCCGATCATATCTTAACACGAATCTCATAAATTGCCACTAATTAAGTAACTGCGTTGAATAAAAAGCTGACTAGAGAGCCAGACCAAGAGTAGGAATTGTTCCAGGTGCAGTGGAGACTTGAGTGCAGTGGAAAATTGAAATTTTTCGAAACAGTTACTCAAGTTATCGTCTGAAGTGACACATAAATATCAAAATTTACCTATTATTATACAACATACAATTTTCGAAGAAACTTGAAGAATTGTTTATATGTTCCAATACAAATTTCAGTGAAAAAAAAAAAAAAAAAAATTCAAAAAAGTCCGTATTAACAATTTTGAGTCCCCTGCAATAGCTCGATTTCCCTTGAAAATGCTCTACTTTCATAGATGAATTTCGATTAAAAATATCTTTAAAAATATTATAAATACATTATTTAAAATTGTTCTAAAACATGAAAGGTGAATGAGAAACTAATAAAGTTTAGAGAAAACAGGAGAAACTTTACATTGAAATTAGGTACCTGTTATAGTCGAGTCAACATCAAATCCATTGCTTAATTCAATATATATTAATAACTTTATATTGTTATAAAATGTTGTATATCGTCGGGTGCTTGCAAAAAGTGACCAAGTGACATTTTCTCGAAATCGAGGTTTTGATGTCAGGTGATAGAAAATAACGTTGCCTACGTAATTCTATGAGTTTAAAATGATTATTTTCATTATTTAAAAGAATATGAGGGTAATTCAATTTTTACTGCCGAAAAATGTAGCAAATCGTGACCAAGTGGCACTTGAGCACGATTACCTGGGAAAACTTAGTCATCGAAATGAGTAAATGCGTGCTGCAAAAACTGACCATTTTCCAGAAGATATTTTTTATGGGCAAGCAAAGACGCAAAAGGAGTTGTTTTCCATACCGGTAAAATTGACCAAATGCCAACCGATCAGTTTTTCCAGGGAAGAAAAGTGATGCCATCTAAGAAGTCGATCTTGGAAAAAGTGACCAAGTACCAGAAAGGCGAAGGTTATGGTTGAAACAAATGCTTGGTGCGTGAATATGTTCACTGAAAAAACTGACCAAGTGGGAGATAGTCACTATTTTTAAAATTTGAACTAGGAAAAACAATGGCTTCAAGCAGGGAACAGTTGATCAAATACCACATGATCAAATAATTCCAGGCTGCAGGTTTACCTTCAGCAGTAAAAACCAAGGAACGCGCCCCAGAGCCAAGTTTTTCCGAAAATGACGAAGAAATGGAAGAGTAATTTTACAATTTTACAATTCAACTTCAAAAAATAATAATTTTTCCTTGATTCTCAAAGAACTCAAACTTTTTTTTTAAATAAGTTTTTGTACAATAAAGTTTATATTCGAATTTCTATCATTCAACTGCTCAGTTTTTTTCAGTTATTAGGACGTTATGCGATCGATCTGGGGTGAAGGAGGACAACACTCAACAGAAAAAAATATAACCACACAGTAATCCGTTTTAGACCATTCTGAATCCAAATCCGCTATAAAACCATAGGTGAATGTTTGTGTGTGTGTGTATGTGTGTGACAAAATCTTGTGTCGTCTGCCCAGGCCTCAATTTTCAACCGATTTTCGTGGTTCTTTTTTTGTTCGACGCGGAAAACTATCTACCTAGTTGTGCACTACGTCGCCAGAATTTCGAATTTTTCTTTTTAAGGGGGGGGGGGGGTTAATGCTCAAAAAACGTGCGTTATTGGGCCTAATTTTGTGTACTCTAACCAGGCCTAAATTTCCAACCGATTTTCGTGGTTCTTTTTTTGTTCGACGCGGAAAACTATCTAGTTGTGCAATACTCACCGGAATTTCAAATTTTGAATTTTAAGGGGGGTAAAGGGGAGGTTAATACTCAAAAACATGCGTTGCGGGCATAATCCTGTAAAATTTGCCCAAGCCTCTATTTCCAACCGATTTTTGTGGTTCTTTTTTCGTTTGACGCGTAATACTATCTAGTTGTGCACTACGTCGCCAGAATTTCGAATTTTTCTTTTTAAGGGGGGGGGGGGGGGTAAATGCTCAAAAAACGTGCGTTATTGGGCCTAATTTTGTGTACTCTAACCAGGCCTAAATTTCCAACCGATTTTCGTGGTTCTTTTTTTATTCGACGCGGAAACCTATCTAGTTGTGCAATACTCACCGGAATTTCAAATTTTGCATTTTAAGGGGGTAAAGGGGAGGTTAATACTCAAAAACATGCGTTTGCGGGCATAATCCTGTAAAATTTGCCCAAGCCTCTATTTCCAACCGTTTTGAGTGTTTCTTTTGTTCGACTCATAAATCTTCCAAATTGCACACTATTTCACCAGAGTATCAAAATTCGCAAGGGGAGGGGGTGAGTGGGGGGATGATATTCACAATATATCCGATTTTTCAATATTTCGGTTCCTTTATAGCTTACCTACTAATTGTATCTAAGCTTTGAAATTGAGAAAAAATTCTCGTTATACCTCCGGATTTTCATGAATTATTCTCTGTCCCACCATGGAACTAATAGTGGTGCCACCATGGTGCCAGGGCACCATAAACCGCATATTTCATGGGTTTTTAAAAGTTTTTTTCGTGTTCACCTTGAATACGGAATTGAACTTCAACGGACTGCCTACCAAAACAAATAGATGAAAGTTCAACGTTACGAAGTATTACTGCTTTGGTGCCAGACTGGCACCATTGCCGGAGGGGGGGGGGGGGAGGATTCGAATTCGCATGTTGGGTGTCGTAGATCATGGTTTTAAAATGCTCTTTAAATTCGAGGCTCCCATGCCGCTAGAAATGATATGATGGATAAGGGTGAGGGAGGGGTCACTATTTTTTGCCTATAATACCTAATAAATTACATCGAGTGAACCGTTTTTCCCCTAACCAAATGGTATTAATTGACCCAATGCTTATCGAATGGGACGTCCCCTGGAATGCATGCATTACTAAACAATATGTTTTTCAATGTTGACGTACAAATTTTAGTAAAAGCCTAAGATAGGATTCAAGCCTGCGATGGTGAGTGTTCTACGAGAAAACGAGAGGGCTGAAAGTTGCACTCTCAAGAGAAGCCACTCATTCCACTTCAATTTCATGTTGTTGTTGTAGTGGTAGATTTTTTTTTCTCCTAAGATTGGCACCCCAAGTCATGAAGCTACAGTCTAGCATCGTTTTGATAGAGTTTTCCACCGGTTTTCCTCAAAATACAAAGTTTTCTCAAACGCTGATCAAGTGCTTTTCTGAGGCCAGAGTTTCCCGGTAAAACTGACCAAGTAAAATTTCGAGAATTTTAGGGCTTTCTATAGTAATTTCTAGCCAATAACGATAACCAAGCCTCGATGAGACTTCAATTTGACGAAACATAAAAAATCATGATGATTGTTATTGAATAATCACCATGCGACCCGATTTGCAGGAATGATCAAGTGAACCGTTTTTCTGAAAATTTCCTGGAAAAAATGACCAAGTCCTAATGTTCTAGAAAAAGAACTATTATGACAAAATGACGTGAAAAATTCATTAATTTCGAGTACAATAAGCATTTAGAGGTCCCTAGGAATATGGTATAATAGTTTTTGAAGTTACAGACTGTTTTTTATATGCTAATTTTCTGACTGGAAAAAGTAGTAAACTTCAGACGGCTCTCCTGAAAACTAGCGAAATGTCACTTGGTCACTTTTTGCAATCACCCGACGATATGTATGTGCTTTTTATTGTTATTATTATTTTTATTTTTATTATTTTTTTTTGTTGAGAAAACTGTGATGGCTACTGGTCAAAGACAAAGGTTTCTAATTGAAGATGATTACATTTCCTTCAAATTCTTCTCTCTTCACTCTTTTCTAGAACAAATAGTTTCCCTCTTTAGAAAAACACGACATTAAATTTAACTTTTTGGAAAAAATTTCCTATTTTTGAATTGCCATATTTCTGTAATTATTCATCCTGCGGAACTCAAGTTGGTCCCGAACTGTAGCAAAATCTAACCTATTTCAAAACTTACTGACAGAATTGTCACAATTCAGAAGTTATGGTTAGAAAATTGAAACAAGTGCGAAAATATGACGGTTTTTAGCGCTTTACGTCAGTTGCAAATTTGGGAATAAACTACCCGTAGGAGGAGTCATTACATCGTGTTTGGCAATGATAGGCTTTTTTGTAGAAATTTACTGGGCTATTATTTTCAAGTCCTGGTTTGATTAGGTTTAAGTAAACATCATTATCTGATACGATAATAATTAGTTCATTTGAAATAAATAGGTTCGATTTTGTGAGGTCAAAACTCCACGTGAGAGCGTGTGAGGATGTGAACTTGGCCTTGGAGATGAGGGAAAAATTCCACGATTTATCAACCTTCTGCGATATGGAAGGGCAGCAGGAGACGAAGGGAGTTGGAAATTATCACCCACTTTAGAAAGGTCTGAATGTGATGGACGGCCGAAGGGTGTGGAAATGGAGGTGGAGGGGGGGAAAGGCGGCGGAGGTAAAGGGCATAAAGGGCTCGAAGAAGGTTTCTGCTCACGTAGCGGCCCTACGGCCTAACAGGAGCTCTGGAGGTCGGACATTGAATCTTACATTCTTTCCCGGTGTGAAGGGCATAGCTTGCACCCTTCCCCTCCCTCCACTCGAGCCCTTCAGCCCTTTCTATGACCATTGCGATCCCTCAGGATACTGCAGGATAAGGGTTCGCCGTTGTAACGGTCATCGTTGTAGCTCCAGAATGACCGCATTCCCATAATATGATGAGTTTTACGGTTACCGTCTCGGATTATGCATGTAACCTGGCGTTCCACAACCCTCCTCTACCACCGCTATGGACCTTTTTTGCTTCATTTTTACGTATTCTCAGCTCAACTACCTCGTAATGTACAGAAAGTCCGAGAAAAAAAGTTGCAATATCAACGAAGAAATAAACGGAATTACTTTCGCGAATAAGCGGGATATTTTACAAGTTTCCTGTACCTTCTGTATCTTTCTTACTCCCAATGTAGCGGCTCCAATTCTATTCACCCCCTCGATCTGAGAATTTATTCTAACATGGAACTTACCGGTATTTGATGTGAACCAAATTCACTCAATAAACCGTGGGCAATCACAGGAGTATCCACCGCCAAGTGGCGTCTTGAAATGATCACATTATTATTACCATTAATTTTTTATAGCAGGAAACTTGAATTTGATAATTTTTGGTAATAACTTGAGATAATTTTTGTTCAATCATATTTGGAAATTTTTTCGTTAATTTTGAGTTACTAATTAATTAATTAATTAAAATTAACATGGTTCTAAATTTCGGAAAAAGCCGCAAATAAGAAATTGAAGAAGGGGGACTACAATCATAATCCGCTCATTAGAATTCAAAATTTAGTTACTGCCTCATCGGAATTATTAAAACCGGCTTAAAATTGATGAGCCTTTAGGAAGACCAGAAAAGCGTTTCGAGTAAACATGAGTCAGCTCAGCTGTAGTAAAAGTTTCTCAGCTCTTTCATTTATACATTTTGGCCCAAGGAGGAAAGCGCAAGGAGGACAAAGCTCTCTTGAAATATTTTTGAGCCCCATCACAAGCTTATCGTTAATCTCCTTGGTTTCAGCGTGGGGATCATGTTTTCTGTTCATTTATTACGATAGATACGGAAGAACTGAGGATTTAGATGTTTTGTATACTTACTCAATATACAACACTCGATCAGTAAAAAATGAAATTGTGGGCAAGCAAATTTATGTTATCATTCATACCTAGTACCTGTAATTGAAATTTTAATTGTGATGAGCAGATTATGATTGTCATACCTTTCTTCGATTTCCTATTTGCGGGGTTTTTCAAACTTTTGCCTCAAACCCGATTTATTTGAATTATTGTTACTCAAAATTTATTTTGAAATTCTCAAACATAATTAACCAAAATTTTAAGTACTTTCCAAATAAACCTGTGTAAACCGTTTTAAAATATTCCGTTATCTTTACAAATGGGAAGCTACTTAAGTTCGTCCACAAAAGTGCTGCCGTCTAACCAAAAATAAAAAACGCTGCAAATTATTACACAACGGTTTATTATTTTTATATACTTAGATCACTCGTCTACAAAATCACCAACCATCCAATATGAAGAAAAAAGAAAAAAAAATCAAAAAAAAATCGAAAAAATTTTTTTTTTAATAAAAAAAAAAAATCAAAATCACCAACCATCGATCGCATTTTGGTCAGCTAAAATTTGAACGGAGATTAGGCCTCTTTTGCGACTCAAACTCGTGTTTTGATTTTTATATATATATATAATTCAATTTAAACCCTTAAATTTTCGTAGGGAGCGAACGGTTTGTCCTACAGAGCTCCGCGTGGTCTCAAAAAATTCTAAAAATTCCATAGAATCTTAAATTGAAGGAAAAAAAATACCTTTACATCAAAATTTTTTGAGTTAGGGCGTTTTCAAAATTTCAAAATTGATTTTGGAACCTTTAGAAGTGACCTACATCAACCAAAAGCTTCGGGGCACTACTAGACCCCAAATGGAGCTACATACCAAATTTCATCAAAATCGGTCAATGCTAAGTGGCAAAAGTGCCGCGTACGGCGTACGGCGTACGGCGGACGGACGGCCAAATTTTTATTCGATTTTTGGATTCTACGTACCTTGAAACGTAAACCATCAAATTTTGAGGGGGTGTTAACATTTTTTTTTTCTTGGTCGATTCCAAAGGTTCATTATTGAAAATAATAAACCAAAATAAAAGTTATTAAAATAGGGGGCTGGTGAGTCACATTGGTGGATACCTGCATGTTTGGTGCTATTCCACATGTAAGTGGTGTAACTGTAGACATACAAATTGATATTATCATCTCTCACTTTTCCACGTGATGAAGTGACTACATTCTTGGCATTTTGATTACATTTGCTTAGCCAGTGCAAGAACAAAACTGTCCAGAAGTAGAGCTTCGTTTGCAAAAAAAAAAAAAAAAATCAACGAGGGTGAAGGGAATTTTGGAGAACATTCGAATCCAACAAGGGAATTAGAGAAGGCGCATTGAAAGGGGGGGGGGGGGGCTGATCTGCCAAGTTTGGGGTCGGAATAGGCTATTAGGAACAACGACCAGGCCCCCTCGGAATCGTCGGCTTGTAATCCTAGCAAAACCAGACAGAAGTCTAATATCCAGGAATATCGCTCGAAGCAATTAAAACTCGACCGGGCAGTTTGCATCTCCGATCGCCATATCTAAATAAAATCTATTTTCCATTTAATCTAAACGCAATATTGCAAGGTTGAACTAAATTGCACTTCTAAGGGGTGAAAATTAAGGGTTGAAATGTTCAAAAACGCCTTAGTAGGTACTGTTAGCAGATTGAAAGAATGCGGCTGACCTATTTCCCGAAGGGTATACTTGCTAACATAGACGACTATCTGTTCCAAAATCTTAGGTAGCCTGTTGAGTCGGACTGGGGAAAGGGCCGAGCTTCCGTATCTCACCCTTTTGTAATCTGGGCATAGAGAGCAACTTGAGTCATAATGAGGTAGATAATTCGGTAGATGAGGTAGATAATTGATAATGATGGTAGATAATTGATTGAATTTGACGCCCGTTCCCATAATGTCCTTATTTTTACATTTTTATAGTAAATTAAGGTAATTATGGTAATTTTAGTGACAGTGTAAAAAAAACTTGGAAAAACAAATGGTTAACAAAAGTGCTAAGAGACATTTTCATACTCAAATTAGTTGTACAGTCGATTTTTGAAGTTTGGTCTATCTCAATAGTAAACACCTTGTATTTTACGTCAAACATGAAAGCCCTGGCAGACCGCGAGCAACCTGTAATAAATAAACCCCTTCACTTCATCATCGGTCGGTAGTCAACAACCCTTGTTCTCATTTGTCCTGGTTTGAGTGGCAGGTAGAAGAAAAACGATGTTTTTGGGACTGTAATACTCATGGACACCTGACCAAACCATCCGCATTCTTTCAATCTGCAAACAGTAGGTAGTAGGTACCTATGGTTGGTAGGCAGAAAACAATAAATAAATAAATAAATAGTGACAATAGCAAAGCTGTTATCTTTGCAGACGAATGATCTATACAGGAAAATAGTAAACCTTTGTGAAATAATTTGCAGCGTTTGTACCTACGAAACGTCGAAACTCTTCTGAATGCCGCATCTTGCGATCAGTCAATTTTCGTCTGAATTGGACGAACTTATCGAATTAAACTCATTTCTTTCCTCGAAGTACCCGAATAATTCCAAGCGTTTGGTCAATCTTCATAAGATTAACGACTTCGTTGGGGGAGAGAAACCGAAAAAATTTTCCAATAAAGTGAAGGAATATTCACTGGGAAGGGAAGATTAATATTAGGTAGGGAATGATGTTGAGGTTGGGGTGACTTCCCAGCGGAATGTTATGAATGTATTATAAAGTTCTAACCGAGGAGATTACTATACCATGGAGCCTTTACTTCTTAAAATTGGTTCTCAAGGTGTTGGTTATGCAAATTCCAGCTGCGAGAAAACGACAGGTGGTTCTTTCAAATGATAATTCATTCATTGATATCAGATTGTACCTCGGTTATTTGTTAATTTTGTTACGGATCTTTTAAGAATTTTTATTTTTTCCACAGACTTCATAACACCTTAAAACACGCAGGAGGGAGTCCTCCCAGCCCCTTGTCATTGGGGACCACTCTCTGTCGTTTCACTACCGATGGCAAAGAAGCTTTGTATTCATGCACCACGTACACAAAATTTGGTCATAAATGATAATTACATGTCACTATAATTAATAGCGGCCGATTTCGATGACACTTCCTGGGTTCGAGCAGGTTGGCCCCCTATAAATAAGTTTCGTCGTCATCTGACCAGAGTTCAACGGGGAAAATGAAGTAATTATCTTTTAAAATAACTGAATTCGACTCCTAACTATAGATTATAACATTGACTACGGGAAAATCAATCAATCAATTTCAAACATTTTTGAGCTACAATTTCAATATTATTATTCAATTTTTCAATTTTCATTTTTAGATTTTAATTATTGTTTAGACAATTTTGATAGCTAAAGGCATTCAAAGTTAAAAATACAACCTTAAAATTATCAATTTTTGGAAAAATTACCATTTTTTGAATAATTGCTATATTTCCGTTATATTCAACCTACGGATCTCAAGTTCATCTCAAACTGTAGCAAATTCAACCTACTTTAAAATACAATTGAACATTTTTATAATATGGAAAATATAGCCATGAAGTGATAGTTGGAGAAAGCGCAACGATTAGCACAAGGTTTTCAGGGTTGGAAACTACTATCAGATGCGATCAACAGGAAAACAATCGCTTATATTTATGTGATATTGACAAGAAATCAGCAGAATGTTAAGTTCGTTGACTTGTTTTTCTTTCATTTTCGCTGTCGCGTCACAGGGCATGACGGCCAGTCTGTGTAGTTCTGAACAATCGGTTCTACACGCGTATCCACAGCAAGGGAGTTCCGAACAATCCTCGTCGTCCCCCCAGGCAATTCTGTCTTGGATTAGTTCGATTCTGAACTGACTGCACACAAACCTAAAGATCTTTAAATTTTTTCTCGAAGAAGCGCCTTGCTGTAATGTAATGTTGGTTGGTAGATAATTTTATAGCGCAGTGTCGGTCTGAATTGAACAAACTGAGGGTTAACGTGTGATTTTATTGACTGAAATTCACATATTCGTAAATGTTATCAATGTTTAGGTATGAAAAGACTTAGGCAAAATTTTACTATCCTGGTTCGATAATGATATTTATTTTTTAAGGTAATAATAAATACCTACTTAGAAGATCAACCAACGAGCTCGTTAAAATATTATTGCTTCCGCCGACGCTAGCTACATAACTTAGTAGCAAGTTGCATCACATTTTGCTTCCGAGTCTACCGAGCTAGCAGAATCATTGTTTCTTCAGTTCAAGGTGGACGATAAAGTTCTCAAAATTGAAATTTTCCTCTCGCATTTTACGCTTTAGGCTTTCCTGTACAATTTTGGTTGCATGTCTGTATGTCTGTGTGTCTGTCATGAAATCCTTGTAACCGGCAAAACTATACGAAGTTATTGTCCGAATTCGATAAAATCTTCAGGGATTGTGTGGGTTGCAGTGTAGATGGTCTCCTATGAAAATCACCATGTTCAGTCTATGGCCTCGGCGCATGCGCAAACGCAAAATCCTCGTAGCAGCCATAACTTCTACATTTTTCATACGAGATTGATGAGATTTTCAGGGATTGTTCATATTTAGATGATCTTCTATGAAAATTATGGCCCCCGGGTCGATAGTATTCACTGCGCATGCGCAAACGTAATATCCTCCTCAGAGCAATAATTTCTATATTTTCTTTGAATTCGATCAAATGTTCAGAGATTTTGTGAGTTGACGTGAAGGTAGTGGAAGGTACTTGGAGATTATTCTCTTGAGGTTAGCTACAATCGGATCATCTATACTATCGAGTTATGGACATGAGGAAGCTATGTGCCTCACCCACTTGGCAGTGTTCTTTTATTCGATACTATTTACATACGCATAACATTCTCGGCGACCCGATCGAACCTTTATCAGCATTAAAAAGAGCTGTAACCGGTTTTATTATCGAAACATCAAAAGGAGGCTTTGCCTGGATCATCGCGTTATTTAAGGATATTGCGGGGAGCCCCAGAAATTTGCATCGTCCTCTAATCCTTTAAGGGAACCCTTAAACTGAGCTAATATCCTGTGCTTGTTGAAGGGTATCGTCGGAATTACTATGACACAATATCGTCGGATTGTGCCCTGCAAGCCTCAACCGTCGTTGAAGGGATTTGAAAGGGTCAGCTAACGACGGTTTCCACCCCCTCATCAACCATCTTCAACGTGTTATTACGTCAAAATTTCACCTTTCAAGCTCACCGAATCACGAAGAGAAACGTGACTTTTTTAGGGCATCTTTTATTTACTGAAGGAAAGTTTAATGGGTGAACAATTTTGGGAAATTTTACTTTGTTCGGGCTGCCATCCCTTTTCCCCCTTGCCAGGTTCCCCCTTTTCATTGTTATTATAACGGGGGGTCTTTTGGGGCGTTAACGCAACAGTGAGAAAATTACGTTCGACGGACTGAGCACGAAATCTCTGACCAAAGGCGTCCAAGTTGAGAAAACTTGTATGTAGCGGTTTAGTGGGTTAACCATCAAGTCAAAAACCTGATATTCGCTGAGTTGAGAACTGATTGTTGTTTAAAACTTTTTGATCACATTTGCTATTTAATTTCATTTTCAGAATGTATGGCTGCTAGCCATATTTCAAATTTTTTATCATTCGTATTTCGTCTATAGTAACACGTATAGATACATTAATTTGATTTCAGCTCAATAAAAGAATATTAGTTATTAGATTCAAAAAATCAGAAACAAGGAAAAACGTATGCCAAGTGGGTGTGGCACATAGCTTCTTCGTATCCACAACCCGATTGCATAGATGATCCGATGCATTCTGGTTAATCTCAAAACATCAATCTCTAAGTACCTTCCACTACCCTATTAGGGGACTCTACATTATTGGTAAATGTAGAAGGTTTGGCTGTTACAAGGATTTTCTCTATTGCGCATGTGCACAAAATACCTTCAATTTGGGACCCATGATTTTCATAAGACCATCGACACCCCAACTCGCACAATTCCTGAAAATTTCATCGAAATAAAATGGGAAATATAGAAGTTATGGCTGTAACAAGAAAATAAAAGTGAGATAAAAGTGAGGCTGTTATCAGTCTGGTGGCAGCGATTTTCATAGGGAACCATTTACAACTCAAATTGCATAATCCCTGAAAATGTAATCGAAATCGGATGGAAGATGTAGAATTTATGGCTGTGGCAAGGAATTCATGACAGATAGACAGACACGGATCCAAAATTGTTCAGAAAGGTCTGAAACGTAAAACCCGAGTGGAAATTTTGATTTTGGAGAATTTTTTTTTTCAACCTTGAAAAATGAAAACAAAGCTTCCGCTACCTTGGTAGACTCGGAGGCAAAATTACTTATTCAGAAATTTATGAATATTAATCAGCAAAACGCGGATCTCAACAGGTCCGTCGACCTCGCTCTGCTTGTGGAAAAAATTATGATTATTATGGGAAGTCAAACTTTCCGAGCTAATGATAAGAACATCCCTATATTGTGTAGTAATGCATGCATTCCAGGGGACAGGCATTAGATGAGGAGTAGGTAGTTCATTCAATATCACCCGAATAACTATAAACCATTTTAAGTATCTTTCTGCTATGCAAAACACATCTAATGTTATGCTGAGGAAGTGCCATATCATTTTTAAAATTATGAGAACCGAAAACTCGATATTTTGATATGGGAAAATAGAGGAGGTTGGCACCCAACATCCCCCTCCTATAAATGCATGCAGTCCAGGGGACGTCTCATAAGATAAGGATTTGTTCAATTTAAACGCAGAAAATAAGCGTTGAAACATACATTTTCAGTTACCTTCCTCCAGCACAAAACTGTTACACTGAATGTAATTTAGTTCGTATTTTGAATAATAAATAGTTTAACCCCCCCTTCGCAGCCATTACATGTCTAGCAGCTTGCAAGCCCCAAATATAAACAGCATTTCAGAATCCATGATCTGCGATACCCAACATGCTAACTCGAGGTGGCACAAAGAATAGTTACTATATATTACAAATTTCGATACTCTGGTGAAGTAATGAGCACATCGCAAGTATTCTGCGCCGAACAAAAAAAGTCTGCCAAGTGGGTGTGGCACATAGCTTCCTCGTATCCACATCCCGATTGTATAGATGATCCGATGCATAGTAGTTGATCTCAAAACATCAATCTCTACATAGAGACAGTTAAAAAATTTTTAATTTAATGAACAGAGATGCTGGAATTCAATTCTAAAATAAAAATCTGTTGTAAATTTAAATATAATGTAAAATATGTAAAAGCAAATATTGTATTATTCTATAATGTAAAGACTATGTGGTTATATGGGTTAAATAAAACCCACTGTCAAAATATTTTTAAAAAAAGCTCCTACTGGCGGCCGCGATCCTTCAATGTTTCTCCCACAGAGAACTGGAAAAAAGGTTTCTCCTCTCCATTCCATCCTTTCGGGTTACCAATGATCTACGATGTACAAATTCCTCAGTTCTCCGATGCTTATTGGGTCTGAGGTTATTTCTCTTCTGTTGGTCACCATGTACTCGGTTTTGTGATGATTCACCTCATGCTCTACTTTTGAAGATCTTAGGCATTTTGGAAATTTCAAACCCATATTTTTCACCCTTTTGAGTGGATTGGAAGAATCCAAAAGTTCCGGGGCACAACTAGACCCCGATTGGAGCTCACAGACAAAATATCAATGACATTAATGATAAAATATGAAGTTAGACAAAAAGCCGCCGCAGACGGAGGATTTAAAAAAATTCGATTGTGGATTTACGTACCTTCTTTTTAATTATGGGAGAAGCCCATAATTAATTATTACTTAATTAATTGGGGAAAGGGTTGAGTTCAGGGACAATTCAAAAATTTGAGATTGACGAAAATTTTATATTTTGACAATCAAAACAGGTGGGAAAATATACCATTGAAAAAGGGACAATAATAATAATAATAATATAAATTCAATCGATGAAAAACCATAAAACACCACATTCTGTGGGGAGGGAAGCTCGCTAACGATTTAAAATAATAAATCAAAATCGCCCTACATTCCACAGAAGGCGAAGTACACCTCAGCAAAATTTTTGTCTCAATCGTTCATCCCAACATGTATTCCTACTCCGATTTTTTTTTTTTTTTTTTTTTTTTTTTGTCGGAATTGGACGAAATACGCGGATCCAGGCAAAAGAAGGCGGGATTGACGAGTCCTCGCACCATCTTTTCAAACGGGGATCGCTTCTTCTCCCAGGTCATACGGTGAGAATCCTGCGAGAGCTCAACTGAAATGGAATCCGTGAAGACACGTTGTCAACCTCGAGGGGATAATGAAATCCGTCTTGACAGAAAAGAAAAGAACGTGTGCCTTGTATCAGCAACCCTCTCCACTGCCTATACCATTCTGTTCTCCGGATCCTTCCTTCTCTTTTCGTCTTTCTTTTACTTTGGTTTTTTCCGCTTTCTCTTCCTCTTTTTTTATTATTGGATTCCACTCACGATTTCTCGGCAGGACTGATTAGGCTTGAAGGTATTGGCTGACATGCTTCGGCAGGGATGGGGGCGGGATCAGCCTTTCCCTGGATTGCCGGGGATCGGTTTGAGTTTTCTAAACGCAAACGGGAAGCGATCCATTGCATCAAACCTCCTCGTTCCTCTTCAACCTTCAGTTGGAACTGTTGGCCATTTACTATTCCTGAGCTACCTCCATCGATCGGCCTTAAATAAATGTGGCGTTAATGATTGGCGACTCGAGAAGTTCGAGGTGATCTGAGTTCAAACGAGTCGTCTAACCGATGAGCAACGGATACCTTGCACGCCTCGGCAGTGAACCCAGTTTTCATCCCATCTTCCTCAACTTTATGGATGAATTGGAGTGAATGAAAAGTGCCATCCAGAGAAATGAGAAAGTTCAGAAGGCGTCCCGAATACGAAATCACCCCTTAGAAGAGCTGATATTTAAAATTTTCAGAGAATATAGAATTATTAACAGCATTAGCTATATTTTTATGATGGTTCCTGTCACTCTGAAGACGGTGTCTTGTCTATAAAACGGCACATTCA
Organism: Apolygus lucorum; assembly: GCA_009739505.2. Taxonomy (NCBI): domain Eukaryota; kingdom Metazoa; phylum Arthropoda; class Insecta; order Hemiptera; family Miridae; genus Apolygus; species Apolygus lucorum. The sequence goes on from CM019177.2 coordinate 2,831,675, forward strand.
TACCAATAGTCAACAAGATGAGTTTGTGGGCGAAATTTTGATGCCATTTACACGTATTATGAAATCTGATGAAAATTGTATCATGGACCAAGAATTGGCGCATCCTGCTACTTCGAAAATTCGAAACATAAAATGATGAGTTTTTCTTTATGTTAACGGAACATTCTCCATAAATTCTCTCAAATGTATAAAGTAAATCAAGTTGAAGAAAAACCTATTTTCCATTGTAAAGATATCTATGGAAGAATATGCCATCAGTAATGATTGATCCTGTTGATAGGCAGGCCAAAATCTCACTCCAATTAGGTGCAAAATCGAAGTTAGTTAGTGAAAAATGCAAAAACGCAGCAAATAATCACACAAAGATTTGAATATTTTGACATTTTATGTCTTTAATATGGCACATAAATGAAAAATCGTCACGCGGGGATCGTCACGCGGGGAGCGTTATGAGGGGAGCGTTAGGCCTGGGAGAGAACTGGTCTGCGCGGCGAAAAAGGATTTCGAATGGTCCTAATGGACCAAACCTAACATGGACAAGTGGTCGGGGAGAGGAAAAGTGGTCCACCACAAATTTTCCTTTCCTCTTGTACAGACTTAGGACTGTCTTCTTAAGAACGTGTGGATTTTTATGGTTTGCATCTTATGGTTTTTAGCTGTGCCATGGCATATCGTGAGGAATAATAAAATTATAATAGCAATGCCGTAGAAGGCATATTGCCGGAAATAATAAGATGAATAATAATAAATAAAAACAAGTAATCATATAACTCCCGTGTTCCTTTGAGGCAATTAGATACCTACTATTGTTAGCCACTCAGAACAATAGTGTAAGTAGGTACTTTCATTTCGACAAAGACATTTCGATTTAGACATTTTTTGAAATTTCAAAAATTGAGTCTATTTACAAATTTTGGGAAAATTTTTTTATTTGTGCGTCCGGACCGAAAATTGACATATTAGGAGTCCCCTTAAATTTGTTAATTGTTCACAAAAATCCAAGTAAATTGATGTGTTATTGCTCTTCAATGTTAATCGTTGTTGCCAAAAACGCGTTGTTTCTATTTGTGTAGATACACAGAATACTGGCCTATTCTGTAGGGGTTGGATTATTAGCGGGGCAGAGGCGATCTTCGGAAGCGGGGGTGTCAAGGAAACTCTACACGACCACCGGAATGTTATCTACGCGTGTATTGTAAAGTTCTAGCGAGAGACGACGAGGGGCTAGGAGGTTCCGCGGTCTTGAGTTATTAGATGGTTGAGGGTGAAGCCGCCCTCAAACTCAAGTTCAAGCTATACATCCGAGGGCTTCGGTGGCAGGAACGTCGGAAAACCTGTTTCTTAGAGCGGTTCATTGCCATCTCTTCCTGGAGGGGGTCCCTCAAAGGTTTTGTCGAGGTCCGGGCGCCTGAGTTATGTTACTTGTTCCTCAAGTTTTAATAGAGAAAGGGAGACTTAACCGTTTCCCTTAAGTGTTGGGATGGTGTAGAGGCTACTTCACTCCTCTCACCTGAGGGTGCGGCCGTTCCAATCTCATCTTTCTCCAGAGTCCAACTTGCCAACTCACACCCCTCCTCTGTTCTTATCTATAAAAAACAGGGATTGTTCTCAGGCTGATGATAATCACTACCTCCCAATCATCGAATTTCCGCCTAAATATATTATGTTAGATCTTATGCTATCTTTCAACTGGTGGTAATCAACTAATGGACATTAAAACTGTTCTGATTGGCAGCAGAAAGAGAGTAAGTCCAGTTTCCCTAAAAAAAGTGTATCAAATTGGGAACTTAGAATTACACCTTTCAAATTTTTGGAAAATCATTATTCACCAAAATTTTCAAAATTAAGCGAAAACGAATCAAACGAATCTAGAAATGAGTGGAGCTGAGGGTGCTGAAGCTCTCAGATGTTTTAGCAAGACTGACCGAACACTTCAAAGGAAAAAACGAACTTTGGTTTTCGAAAGGAGTACATTTTTTGCGGGGAATCGATTAGTTCAAGAACCAACAGAAGAGTTCCTCAGCGTCCTGCATGTGTTGGCGAAGAAGTGTAAATTTGATGGACAGACAGACCAGTTGATTATCCACAAAATCATGTAGAAGATGCAAAATGTTAAGGTTTTAGAAAAGCTACAGAGAAAAAAACTAAAAAACTAAAAGTAAAAATTATTTACTAAAAGTAAAAGAATATTTGACACTCAAGTAAGTGAAAATGAAAATTTAGACAGGCAGAGACGGTGAGTAACCAGCAAGAAATTGTTAGGGGACAGAAATTGTATATGAAAGAAACACAGTTGGAAAATTCTTGAAGCTCAAAAAATCGAGTATTATGTTTTTCTGTTACGCAACCCGTACCAACATGTGCCATCAGAGTTAACCCTTAATTTCCTACTTGTTCAAAAAATTGTATTTTAGGATGTTTTTCAAGATTTTGGTGTATTTTGGCCTACCAATGCCATAGAATTGCTAGTTTTTATCGGGATTTATGTGAAGTTTCTTAATTTGATGAAAACTGAAGAATATTTTCTGGAGGGGGGGGGGGGTCGGCTATCGTTATTTTAAAAATATATACTTAGAATACATTCTATCCAAATATGACTGGACGGAACCAGCTGCTTTTTATTCTGAAACAAATAAATCAAAACTAAAATGACAAATAAACTAAAATTGTTAGCCCAATAAGACCTCCCCCTTCAGTAGTATCTTCAGATCAGACCTACCTCTACCATGAAATGGGGGACAGTGAAGATCAGTTTCATGAATTACTTAGTTCGGATATATAACAACTATTCTGAAAAATTTAATTTTAAATCTTATAGAAAAACAACCCGAGATGTTAATGAAGTAAGAGTTGTGGCTGGAAACATCCAAGAATAGCGGAAAATTTCGATTTTTCAATGGTGTCTTCTTGGATATCTTAAGAGTCAGAGGTTCGGATGGTGTATTATATAAAAAATAGTTGAAGTATCAAGGTAGCCACAAGAATATCGGTTTTGTCTTAAAAATGGTTGAACAGTGTTGTAGAATGTTTAAAAAATCGGACTACCGAAAAGATACTTCAGGACATTAAGGGTTAAGCTAAAATTGTTAAAATTGATCTAACGCGGTGTTCAAAACCCTTGAACTTCAAACTCCCACTTCAACATCAAAACGGTCGAAAAAAATGACAGCCAACAGGACTCGTAATAACTCACTTTTTTCCGCAAAACCTCATCCACCTATGAGAGCGGCGGCGGTTGAAACGAATCAGAGACTTTTCCCTGTGAACCCTCGCTGCTCCCTCAACCACCCCAATTTAATTTTCAATGGTGGCGCAGCGCAGAGATTGACGAAGGTTTTAGGCGTCATCCGTGCAGAAAATCACCATTTATCCGGCAAAGTGGTTCCCAATCACTCTTGATCCTCGCTTGACTTTTTTTTCTGGCTCTACAATGAATAAACAGCCGATATGATTTTTCGTTCGCCCCTCAGTTTTTTCTTCTTATACATTTCTCCCCTTCAATTTCTTCTTCATCTCTGCAACAGCCACTTTCACAACGCTTTAATGTCGATCTTTTGTTAGAGCTATGGTGCAATTGACTGGAAACGTCAATGTCATTCATTATTGTTGGAAACGTTCGAAAATAAAGGATGCCGTCCTTGAGGAGGAAAGCCGTACACGGTGGAGATCGAGATGAGATCCTCACGGTTGTACTCTCAGCATGACTGATTGGGGGATGTTTTTCCTTCCAGGTCACTGATCTGTTAAGGGGACACGGAACCCAAAAAATGATGAAAATTTCGATTTTATTTTATTTTATTGAAAATCATTCTTGAACATGCTGAGAATAGATTTAAACAAGAATTACCGAAAAATTCCGTCTCAAATGACGAGGAAATTAATTTTTGCGTACCTAGTGCAGCCCCGAAACTAACGAAACTAACTTACCAACCTGTTACACTATTTCAATGCAATACTGAAAAATCGATACTATAAATCGGAAGGCAAATATTGAATTGTCTTTGGTTGAACAACCAATAAGCAAAGACAATTCAAAATCAAGGAACCAATCAAAATTCGAGAAACGTGAGGTGAGAATCGATAGTTTCATCTGCAAGCGCCCTCGTTTGTTCCCGCTCAACTTCAAATTGCTCTCCTGAATAGTTCACTTTTTCATGATAAATGTTCCTTTTTCTCAGGAACTACTAATCCTGTCCTCTATTTCTTTTTTTTTAATGAAAGAAGACACCTAAACAAAAGCTGTACCGGATCCTTTAACCAATTTTCCAATTCCAACTGTTCCAAAAAGAGTAACGAAGGTAGAAAATAATTCTATTTTATAAAACAGAATCTCAAATAAAAAGTAATTAAGATAATCTAAAAAGGATCCGGCCCAGGCAAGATGAGAATATATCCTACAAACCAAAAAAAATTAGAAGATTCGGTTGAACAGGGACTGAGAAAAATGTACCAGAAAACACCTCTATTACAGGCGGGAGGGGGGTGGGTTCCGTGTCCCCTGCAGTATCAAGGCATAAAATCTCGAAATTACGGATAGGTAATCAGTTATTGCGCCAGTGGGTATCCTAGATTTTCCATATGAGGATCCGGCAGTGGTGCAATCAAAAAACGTCTGCCACGTGGGTGTGGCACATGGCTTCCTCGTATCCATAACCCGATTGTATAGGAGATCCGATGCATAGTACGAGTTTAGTTTATTTCAAAACATCAATTGCACTACCGTATCTATGAACATTTATTCAAAATCGGATGGAAACTGCAGAAGTTATGGCTGTTACAAGGAAATTCACGTTTGCGCATGCTCAGTGGCTACTATTAATCTGAAGGTGGTGATTATCATAAGGGACCATCTACATGCGAATTCGAACAATCCCTAAAAATGTCATCGAAATTGGACAATAACTTCGTATAGTTATGTCCGTTACAAGGATTTCATGACAGAAACGAAACCAAAATTGTTAAGAAGGATCTAAAACGCAAAACACGACTGAAAATTTCGATTTCGAAAACTTTTTTTTTCAACCTTGAAAATAGAAAACAAAGCTTCCGCTACCTTTCCTTCCGGACTCGGAAGCAATACTTTACTGTTATTTTCAGATTTTAAAAATAACATCAATGCATACACCAGCTACTTTTAGCCGCCTCATGTCTCAATTCTAACCATCCGACTCCTATAATAGTAGACAATTTATTGTCATTATGGAATAGACAGCTTAAAAGAAACAGAGCAGCGGACCTATTAAACTCAAGTGAAATAACGTAAACTTTTTGAAAATTGTAATTTTTGAAAATTATTTATAAATTTATTAAATCCAATTTAATACTCTTTAAATGTACAGGGAGGCTCAACTTAAGTCCGAATAACTTCAGAGGTCGATTACAACTAATTTGCAACAAAAATGTCTCCTAGCAATTTTTTAACCCCTTGTTTTTCCAATTTCGCTTCCGAGTCTACAAAAGTAGTGGAAACTTTTTTTTTTAATTTAAGGTTTTTTTTTGTGATTTTGACCCTACGTTAGTGAATTGGTCATAACTCTCTCAATTTGCTGTGTAAATTCTAATTCGACGATACCGTTGGAAAGAGCGCTATCAGTTAGGTGCCTGATATATTCTTTGAGTCGAGGTTTAAGACATGAAAAAGCTCCCTGAAATGGAAATTTCATCTAATTTGGGAAACCTCGAGTTTTTTCAATCGGGAATGAAACTATGAGGACCAATGTTTTTTTCAAGAATCAGTAAAAATCAGTAAAATAAGAAGAAGAAATAAGAAATCAGTAAAAACTGCACCTAAATCTCAGTTTTCCAACAGTCTAATCATTTTTATTTAGAAAGTGGAACTTATCACAGAAATTAATTGTTTGAACGCAAAAAAACGTGAATTTTTTCACCCATTTTTTGCCCGCACCTCCCATCGTCGAACCCCTCAAATCCTGTTTGCTGGAACGCGAATTCCGTTGAAACTTAACCTTTTCCTGCGTTCAAACAAACATTTCTGTGATAAGTTCCACTTTAAAAATAAAAATGACTGTACTGTTGGAAAACTGAGATTTTGGCGCAGTTTTAACTTCTTTTGCATTTTTAAAAAATATTGGCTCTCATAGGGTAAAGGCACCAATCATTGGCCACCCCCCAGTCATTGGCCACCTAGTTTTTCAAGTTAGTTTTTTACCACACAATTCTCTCTTGGATCATTTTGAATGATTTCCTCATTTTAAGTGTGTATTCTAGAAGGCAGTGGGATCTTGAAGGATACAGTGAAGCCCTATATAAACCTCCCAAACTCATTTTAAGTGGCGAAGGTCCAAGAATTATGATCATCACACCTGTTTCTTATGAAAACGATAAGCAGACCTCAACTCGTTCTTAAGAGTTTGGTGTGGTTATTTTCAAATTTTATGTAATTTTTCTTGTGTTTGCATGGTCACTAGTAAATTATTAGTTTATTTCTGCCACCAGGAGATGGAGTTTTCACAAATTTTAGAAAATATATGGCCGGCTAATAACTGGATGATGACAAGGGTGATTTTTCCAGTCATTGGCCGGGTGGCTGATGACTGAAATGATGCGAATTTTTCCTATCCCAATCATTGGCCAGGTGGTTTTAACTACGAATAATGCCTATATGAATGGTTCATTTAATCATTCAGAACTATCGCAGATAATTTTTAGTCAAGAAGCTATTATTTCTGGCACTAAAATGATTCCAGGGACTCCAGTGGTACCTTACTTTCTGTAAGAAATTCGTTTGATTGGTTCCATTCTTCTTAGATCTTGGAACGGTAAATAAATTTGAGTGAATCCATTTACCTTGGAATGGTAAATGAATTCTCTCCAGTAATAGCCTCAGCCAAAAAGTGCCTTCGTACTATATATAGTTTGTCGTTCTGTGCTTTTCAGTTCTCAATTGAGTTTGTAAGCAGTTCTTCGTTTCATTACGTATAAATTCCACGTTTAGTTCTGGTCAGCCGACCTTTTATTTCATTAAGTAAGTGAAAACATTTGAGCACAGACATAGGAGACGGTCTAGGACACAGCCTGAAGTAATGAGTTAAACCAGGCTGAGCTTTCAACGTGGGAGAAAAGGAGGTGTTTTTTAGTGGGGGATCCCACTTAAGCTTGAAAACGCGGACCCTTCAAGGTATCTTACGAGATCCAACTCCATCTGTGGATCTTTAAGGCTTTCTCACCTGCCTGCCGGAAAAAAATTGTAAATTTTTCCGACACAGTGGGGCAGAAAACCACGAATATAGGGTGGCCAATGACTGGTGACAAGGTGGCCAATATTAGGAACACCTGGCCAATGACTGGTGGAAAACGGATTTTACTAAACTAATTGAAAAAAATATTTACTAGATATTTTATTTGTTTGAAATTGTTATTGTATCGTAATATTTGGATGTTAAGCTTCCTAAAACACCAGGAAAGAAACAAATACCATCAAAAATAAAGTGGGTATGAAGATAAACGTTCTTAAGTGGCCAATGACTGGTGCCCTTACCCTAGTTTAATTTCCGATTGAAAATCCTGGTGGTTTCCAGAATGAGATTAGGTAAGTTTCCTAAGTTTCCTTTTCAGAGGACTTTGTCATGCCTCAAATCTTGACTCAAAGAAAAGGTAAGGAATCTAACCGATGGGAAATTAAATTTTAATGCTCTTTCCAACAGTATCCTCACTTTTGAATTTACACAGCAAGTTAAGAGAGTTATGACCAATTTAGTAACGTTATGTCAAAATCACGGAAAAATCTTGAAATTGAAGAAAAAATGTGTCAAGAACACTTTCTGTTGCAGATTAATACTATAATCGACTCGTGAAGTAAGCCAGACCGGTTTGGCTTACACCCTGTATAAGAGAAGTAACGTTGTATTCTATCTCAACTGTGTGTTGTCAGTTGTGGGAGCGATGTTGGAGAGGACCTCGTGGTTATAATTGTATTCCTCTTGACGAATAAACGAAGAGAAAATCAAATCAAACCATTCTCCGAATTCTGCTCCGAGTAAACTGCTCCAAAATATTTTTATGCGAACGTCCTCTCGTTAAAACTGACCGCTTGAAAGAGTTCCTCGTCCGTTTTATTGGATCGAAAGTGGGTTCTAGAGGGAGTAAAAAACGTGATAAAAGACGGGGAGAAACCTCCAGGAATGCAATGGAAATGGGCGTCGACCACAAGTACACCTATGGGCTCCCTTCCCTGTATGCATCTCCAGTGCAATTCAACGGCACTAGAGGACAAGAGGGGTCGCCCTTTGGCGCACATCAATTACGTTCAGCCAAGAGAGCGAGCCACCACTCTCTACAATGGAGGAGGGAAGGCTCAGAAAATTATGGCTTCACGCGGATTTACCCGAGTGGTTTTTTTCCTCCGTGTTTCCGAGACACTTTTTCCTCTCTTAGTGTTTCCTCTCCCATCTCTTCCAGTTTCCCTCGATCGCATTCCTTTCGCCGCTTTGATTAGAAAACTGAAGGCCGTATTTTACGTTAGGTGGAGCGATAGAATTTCACGAGAAAATGAGAGAAAGAAAGAAGAAGGATCGTCGGTATAATAATTATTACTTTACAACATGATAGAAGTACTTACTGGTACCCTTCATTCAATATCGAGTTATGTGATAAATAGTGCCTGAAGAGCGGACGAGTGGAAGAATGAATTGCAACTACCCACAAAAGTTTGTGTTTTTTGAGACAAATAAATTAGCATGAAACCCCACGACGGCCCCCACAGCTCCCTCTCTTGTTAGACTTTTTCTCAGTAAGTTTTCGTCCGTTTTGAGCGCGGTTTGTAACAAAATTCTTATGTATTGACATCTCAAATTAGGAAAATATTCATATCAAATTTCATGGGAAAATATTCATACCAAATTTCAAAGAAAACATTCATTTCAAATTGCATAAGAAAATATTCATATCAAATTTCATCACTTATCAAAATCAGGATACAATTTAATCATAGAAATTAATAGCTGATGTCCCTAGAGATTTTAATAATATACATAAAACCACGCATTGAATCATAATCGTCTAAAAACATATTGTTTAGTAATGCCCATTGATAAGCAGTAGATCAATGTTAACCAGTTGGTAAGCGATAAAACTTTTTCATTATTTATTACTTTAGGCAAGAAATAGTAACCCCCCCCCCATTACCATTATCCACCATAAAATTTTAAAATCCATGATCTACGATACCCAACATGCGAATTCGAGTCCCCCACCCCACCACCACCAATGGTGCCAGTCCGGCACCAAAGCGGAAATACGTCGCAACATTGAACTCACATATATTAGTGTTAGTAGGCAGTACGTCGAGGTTCACATCCGTATTCAAGGTGAAACACAAAAAAAAACGAAATATGCGGTTTATGGTGTCCTGGCACCATGGTGGCACCACTATTAGTTCCATGGCGGTACAGAGAGTAATTCATGAAAATCCGGAGGTATAATGAGAATTTTTCCTCAATTTCAAAGCTCGGGGACAATTAGTAAGCAGTAAAGAACCGAAATATTGAAAATTCGGATATTGTGTGAAAATTATCCCCCCACTCGGCCCCTCCCTTTGCGAATTTCGATACTCTGGTGAAGTCATGTACAACTCGGAAGTTATTTGAGTCAAACAAAAAAAGAAATACGCAAATCGGTTGGAAATTGAGGCCTGGGCAGAGTTTACAAGATTATGCACGCAAACGCACGTTTTTAAAGCTTTAACCCCCCCCCCCCCTCTTTCACCCCTAAAAAAGGCAAAATTCGAAATTCCGGCGACGTAGTGCACAACTAGATAGTTTTCCGCGTCGAACAAAAAAAGAACCAGGAAAATCTGTTGAGAATTAAGGCCTAGTGGCAGAGTTCACAAGATTTCGTCACACACACACACATACATACAGACAAACACACTTGCACACACGTACACACACATATTCCTATGGTTTTTTTTCGCGGATTTGGATTCAGAATGGTCTAAAACGGATTACTGTGTGATTATTTTTTTTTTTTTTTATTTTTTTTTTTTAGTGTTGTCCAACCTCACCCAGATTGATCGCAAAAGGACGCCCAAGTCTTACTTTGGGACGTCCTCAACATGGCAAAAAAATGTAGGAAAAACGCTGCAAATGATTACACAAAGGTTTATTATTATTTTCTATCGATCGAACGAAAAAACGTCCGACGAGCCGTTCTGCCTGGCATTGGTTGAGGCAGTCCGAAGCGTGGTTGGGGTGAGATGCCAGGTTTTTGAATAGTTTTGAAGAAATTGACAACTTGAGGACCCTGTTGGAACCGGAATTGGCGTTTCTCTCTTCCATGTTTATCTTCCCCAAGGTTACTTAAAGTGCGAGAATCGTATCCGTATTTCAATCTTTGGACAACATTATTCGCTTTCAAACCAACTCAAAACAATGAACATAATAACAATGTAGTGCTACTTAATCTACATCGACATTTAATGTGGTAAATTAACATCATTATGTAGATGGAGTTCATGAAACTAATTTTAGCGCTCCAGGATGAACTGATTAATCAGCCTAGTATCGCTCACTCACCTTATATTCCCGAGATTCATCCTACAAATCACTACAGACGTCTTCAAATGGTTCTGTATCACATTTCTCTCTACGAACGGGAGATAATGAAGGTTCACCGCCGATCTTACGCTGTTCGAAGAAGCCAAATTTAAGCTTCCATACGAGATGAAGGATAGCGAGAGATTGGCTCACTCCTGGCTTATTCTATCGAATCCTGTTCTGGAGAGTCAGCATTCCATGGACTTAAATTAGAATTAAGGATGAGTAGAGTAGTAGTAGTAAAGTACCTAAACAACCATTTTAGGTTGAATTTTCGTCCGACTGCCTTTCCTGGCGTCGCGGACGTCATCAGCTGTCTTCCTAAGGGAAGATCAGAATTTATTCTGATGATTTCGCTCATGGCTCCCCATTGACCTCACCGCCCTGGGTTGTGACGAGGGGGAACTGCGACCGACTTGCCCGAAAACATGCCGCAGAGGCGGGCCTCGAACTTACAGCCCCCGCAACCGGTTCGAGTCTCGTCTCCAGAGACACATGCCGCAGCTCGCTCGGTCACAGCTGACCCCTAGAATTAAGAATGAGGCTAGGTTCCTTTCAACCACCAGACCTTTATTGTATCTCATAACGATCGCATTCTCGGTGGTGAAATATTTACGGTTTTACCGTATCAATCGAGTGGACAACTGGAGTGAGAGAATTACGATATTATGGGGTAACACAAATTAAATTCACGGAAACTCCCCCTTATCTTCAAATACTCTCTTGTTAGCGACCCATGTCATTATCTACGGAAACCGAGAAAAAAAAACCGAAAAAGAGAAAAAGCTTGGAAATCTGGGAAGAGAAAGAGGTCAGAAAACGGATGGTTGAATGACGATAAGGAGTGGGGGTAGATTTTTTTCTCTGGCTCCTTCCCCGTGAATCCTCCATGAATAATTCCGTTGTCGCTTTTTAGCTAGGTCTCCTGAATATTAAGTGTTTCTCAAACCTCCACCGCTTCGTGTCCCGTCCTCTGTCCCGCATTCCCGTCCCATCAGACCGGGACAGATACCCTGGCCGCGGACAAAGACGCTAAACGACTTTGAATATTTACCCCCCCCCCCCCAACAAAGAACGCTGTTTAAAATATGAGCATCGTTCTCCCATCGAGTTTTACCGGGAAAAGGTGATAAATTGAAGGGAGGAGGAAGGAGGGAGAAAGAAATGAACGGGAATATTATAATAGATATTTGATCGCCTTTCGGCAGTTGAATCATTCCTTTAAAACACGACTTCTCGAACAAATGAAATTCTCGCTTTGTTAGGGGGTTGTTGAACTGGTGATTGGTGGGTCATGAAAAGACTGAGATGTTTTCTAGAATAAGGTCCACGATCAGTCGATGGTTTCCTCAGTAGTTATAATAGATTTCGATATCTTAGGCGTTCAAATTCTTTAGATATTGGAATTTATGTGGATGGTATAGGTGGTTTTTGGGTGACGTAACAGACCAAAGACACGACGTGCCTCTACAACAAATATACCTAAGCTAGAGACATTTGGAGTCCAACTAACATCTGTAATACATTTCTTGGGGGCGCTTATTTCGATTAACTTTCACTCATGTCTCGATTCGATTGTTGTTGTTTGTTCTGACTCCTGAATTTAGTTAATTTTAACTAAGGACAACAAATTATTATCAGTGGCGTCTCGTGAGAATATTTGTGAGGCAAACAGCTTGGCCAGTCACAGAAGAATAAACAATAACGAAAAACGCTGCAAATTATTACACAAAGGTTTATTATTTTTCTGAAGATAAAGCGTCAGCTTTACCCTCGTCACTACCTACCAATCATGTTTTTGCTTCAAAATGTTGTTTATTTAGATGAAATAAACCCTTCACACTCCATTTGAAGAAATAAAGAATTCCTTGGTTTAGAAATTTGATTACAGGTTGATTAAGGAAGCAAAACATGTACAACCCAAAGAAACGAACATCGATCGCATTTTGGTCAGCTAAAATTTTTAAGGTGATGAGGTCTCTTTTGCGATTCACACTCGTGTTTCACATTTATCGTAAGTTCAACCTTCAAGTTCTCATGGAGAGCTGATAGTTTATCCTCTGGGTGGGTTGATTCGATTCTAAAAATTCAATGGTAGGTACCTATCTCAAATTTGGTGAAAAAACAATACCTTCATAACGAGAGTTTTCGAGAAAGGGGGCCTTAAAAGTTACAGTCCTAATGTTTCACCGCTCAGAAGTGACTGACAAAACCTTCGGGGCACAAGTAGACCCCAAATGGAGCTCTTATACCAAATTTCATTAAAATCGGTCCATGATAATTAAGGAAAGTTCCGCGGACGGACGGATTTTTTAATATTCGATTTTCAAAATATACGTAGTAGCTACCTGCCTCAAAAGTAAACCATCGGGGTTCAATATTATGCAACTATTTCCAAGTAGGTACCTATCAACAAGAAAAAGGATTAGGTACAGTAAAATCGGGAACGGTACACCAGTCAGCGCCAGGCAGCCGCTATTTGCTGTGGCCAAAAATCTAAGTTTTCCTTCCTTGAGATAATGTGGTTGGATGGATATGTTATGTCTTGCCATGCATGGGTTAATTAGTATCCATGGCTCAAGTCTCTCTGCTTTCAAGGTCACGAAACAGTTCTCCGATTGTTTGCAATAGCTGATAGCATGGTAGTGGGGGTATGGCAATACAGTAGAACTCCAATTATCCGAACTCCGACTATCCGAATCGCCGACTATCCGAATCACTTTCGGAAAAAAATTTGTCAAAAGAAAGTCTAAGTGCGCTATTATTCTTCCCCCCGCGAAGCCAGTGTTTGCGAGTGTGACCGAGTGTGACCACTTGCAACTGCTCACCGTCGAGCGAATACATGACCTGGCTGCCCGAAAACGGATGAAGACTGCAAAACAGCTTACATTGAAGGAGATGTTTGAAAAACAATGATTTTTATTTCTAAACTTGTACATAAGTACATTTTATTTATATTTAAAACATGTGAAAATATCATGTTTCTTTCATTTAATTTAATAAAAAAATAGTGCAATATCAAAACGTAGCTTTATTTCTCTCCAATGGCAATTTTTTTAAAAAAACTCCGATTATCCGAATGGGTCCCGGTCCCCATTAATTCGGATAATTGGAGTTCTACTGTACTTGACACCGCGATTACCCCCCGCCACCCCGCCGATCGTCGCCTCTCACTCTAAACAGTCCCGAAAAATTCATTTTTTTGAACTGCTTGCCTTGCATCGCTTTGCCCTGCGCTAGTTCGCTTATCATCTGCAATCATCTACATTACCGACCTCTCCAAGTCTATGGTGTGCTGCGGGCTAGTATCCAAGGCAAAATACGTACTTTCTTATTCCATTCTCCTATTTCGTCTAATTTACTTGGTAATAATGAAAAAGTACCTAAATTGTATTAAAATTTTCCAAAATTGGCTATTATATTACTTGCAAAAAATGGGAATATAGGAGAATCTCAACAAAAATTAATTTATTCATTTTGCTTATTTTTATTAAGGCAAACAGTGTTTGCTATGTTTGCCTGGAGGAGGCGCCACTGATTATTATGCTTTCCTCCTTGCTCTGGACTAGCTGTTACCGCACGAGTTCACTGTCTAGGATATATTGGTCACAAATTGGCTAGGACTGTAGAGAGTGTCTCCATTTCGATTTAAGAACTTAACTTATAGATGTGATTAGGAACTGACCTGTGTGACGACTCCGGTCAATTTCCGAAAACTCCACGAAAGAAATATTCACCAAGGTGTAAGGCTGCTTGGACTGTTCTGAAAAGAAGTCACGCGTCAACCTTACAACTTGTGAGCTTGGATTTACTACTAGAAAAAAATGGACCGACCTCAAAAATTATGTCCGTGAACACCAAAAAGGGAAAAATAATAGTCTCAGTGAAAACGTACTTGATGTAGTAGGTTGTTGGACATAAATATTAAAGTGAACTAGAGTTGAGATTAGATAAATAAATTAGCGAAATCAAAATACAGTGTTAACTTGACAAAGTCAAACCAAGAAGTGATCTTTTATTATTGACAACAAATAAACTAGCAATATTATTGTCTCTAGGTATTTGCTAATTACCCCGAATCACAACATCATCCCCTTCCTTTTGTTCAGCTGCTGCAAATGGGGTTAGTCTATCGGCATGTACTACAAACAGCTTCCTCCCTGGGGTACGGATACGAAAGACAACGTCGGATATGGCTTTTAGGATGCGACAGGGTCCTATCCAAGGGGACTGTAGTTTGGGACACACTCCCACTTTCCTCCGAGGTCTGAAATACCAAACGGAATTGCCAACCTGGTATCGTGGCTTTTCTGCCCGCACATCATATTGTCGTTTGAGATTGTCTGCAGCGTGGAGTAGTCGTTTCTGGGCAATTTCATGTACCTGTAGCAGCTGTTCCTTCAACATTTGCGCATATGCTGTTCGAGGCGTTGTCCCAGGAGAAGATCCCAGTAATAGGTGCATTGGAAGAACCAATTCACGACCCATTACCAACTGGGCAGGCGAATACCCCGTAGCTGAGTGCTCAGTGGCTCGATAGGCCAGAAGGATGCAAGGGAGCTTCAAGTCCCAGTCACGCTGGTTACCTCCCACAATTTTGGACAATGCAGCCCACAGGGTACGGTTAAACCTCTCAACCAAGCCCGAACTTTGTGGATGTAGAGGTGTGGCACGAGTTTTGTGCACATTGAGCAAAGCTATTACTTCTTTGAAAACCTTGGATTCAAAATTGGTTCCTTGGTCGGAATGAATTTCCCGGGGAATACCAAAGCGGGAGATAACATTTGCTATAAGACCATGGGCAACCGTTTCAGCTTTTATGTTGGGCACTGGAAAGGCCTCGGGCCATTTTGTAAAATAATCCACCACAACAACAATGAAACGGTTCCCCATGTCTGTTAGTGGCAATGGCCCCAAAACATCTATTCCGAGACGTTCAAAGGGAGTACCTTGAACACTAGGATGTAGTGGCGCTCTCTTCAACTTCTTCTTCCCCCCGCGACGTCCACAGATCTCACAACTCGCACAGATCCCCTTCACATCTCCCTGTACGCCAGGCCAGTAAAATTGTGTTCTAACTTCTGCTAAAGTGCGCCGCCTACCAAAGTGCCCCAACTCATGAGCTCTTTTCAGGACAGTTTGCTGTCGACTTTTTGGGACTATCACCTGATGGCATATCGACTGACCTGTATTATCTTCCCAAGTTCTCATAAGCAACCCATTTTGGATAGAAAGTCGCTGGAATTGTGCCCATAACACCTTGATCTGCCTGCCATAACCAGTAATCTCCTCCCAACTTGGTCTCTTCTTCATCAAAACCCATTGGTAGACTAGTCCAAGTATTGAGTCGGCTTTCTGATCATTTTCCCACTGCTCACTTTCCACGTCACAAAGCTTGACTAACCGAGTGTCAACATCATTCACTTGCTTCTGTTCTTGTCGGTTGCAATGACGGCACCCCACCTCAATGCATGGTCGCCGAGACAACCCGTCTGCGTTTAGGTGTTTGGTTCCCGGCCTATGTTCTACGGTGAAATTATATGGAGTGATCAACTGATGCCACCTGGCCAACTGTCCATCTGGGTCTTTAAAACTTCTCAACCATTGGAGGGACGCATGGTCAGTCCTTACCAGAAAATTTGTCTCACCTTCCAATCCAAATGACTTGAAGTGCCTCAATGCTTTTATAAGACTTAGAAGCTCCTTCCGAGTAACGCAGTAATTGCGTTCCTGTCTACTTAGGCACTTACTGTAATAAGCAAGGACACGTTCTTGCCCATCTTGCAGTTGGGATAAGACAGCTCCCACTGAAGTGTCACTTGCATCTGTGTCAAGTATAAATAAATTTCCTTGTCTCGGGTGCCCCAGAATGGGGGGTCTGGTTAGTGCTTCCTTTATGTCAGAAAACGATTTCTCACAGTTATTTGTCCACTCAAATTCTTTCGTTCTGTCTTGTAATGCGTAGAGTGGGGCTAGTCGTTCAGCAAAATGAGGCACAAAATTCCGATAGTATGAGCACATACCTACAAATGATCTCAACTCCTTGACATTTTTTGGCACTGGCCAATCCCTCACTTTGGCAGTCTTCTGAGGGTCTGTCTCAATTCCTTTCTCTGAAATAATAAACCCTAAGTAGTTGACATGGCGAGCAAGGAGTCTACACTTCTTAGGGTTTAGTTTTACATTTGCTGTTTTGAATACCGTGAAAACAGTTCTCAACCACTCCATATGGGTGTCAAAGTTATCATTGTCAATCAAGACGTCATCGAGATAGACTTTTACCCGGCCTTGGCGAATTTGCTCGCGCAGGATACTAGTCATAGCTCTTTGAAATGTGGCCGGAGCATTGCACAATCCAAATGGCATCACACGGAATTGCCATAGTCCTCTTGGTGTGCAAAAGGCGGTCTTCTCTTTGTCTTTCTCTGCCATAGGGATTTGCCAGTAACCACTTTGCAAATCAAGCGTGCTAAACCAGGAACTTCCAGCAATGGCGCCCACCAATTCATCAATTTTCGGCAAAGGATGCCCATCCTTCTTGGTGATGCTGTTGAGTTGGCGATAGTCAACACAAAACCGGGTAGTCCCATCCTTCTTCGGAACCAAGACTATGGGGCTGGCCCAAGGGCTTTGTGAAGCTTCGACTACGCAACTTTCTTCCATCCCCCGAATCAGACGGTCAACTTCTTCCAGCTTATGCGGTGGTGCAATATTATTGTCTCTAGGTATTTGCTAATTACCCCGAATCACAACAATATCTAGTCAACAGATGGTATGTTGGAATAGATACTCATCTGTAGATTCTATCATCTAGATGCTATCTAGATAGATAGGTAGGTAGGTACGCATTGAAGTCGCCGCCGTGCCCATCTGCAGACACAAACTAACCACCTTCCTTACTCGACGATCTGGTTACCATTACAACAGTGAATACCATTGAGTTACAATGTGCTCCCCAAACTATCAGGTACCTAGTACGTCTCTGCTGCCATATGAGTATGATAGTAAGTGTGAACCTCCCTAGGAATGGTTGTGAAGAGTATTTGAGACTTTATTATTATAGGAGACAGTTAATCATATTGGTGGACATATTTTAATGTAGCTACGTACCGTCGGAAGCGTTGTTACCTAATTAACATTTAACACCTCCCACAATTTTACAAATATTTACGTTCATACTCGGTGTGGAAGCATGTTTGTAGTATGGGAGGTATGTATATTTACGAAAAAAAATGATATGTTGGTGAGTAGAAGATTTTGAAGACGTTTGTGTCTACAGATGGGCACGGCGGCGACTTCAATGCGTACCTACCTACCTATCTATGTAGATAGCATCTAGATGATAGAATCTACAGATGAGTATCTATTCCAACATACCATCTGTTGACTAGATATTTATGTCCAACAACCTACTACATCAAGTACGTTTTCACTGAGACTATTATTTTTCCCTTTTTGGTGTTCACGGACATAATTTTTGAGGTCGGTCCATTTTTTTGTAAAAAAGGTTTTTATTTTATTATTTTTCCATTTTATATTATTTTTTATTTTTCACTTTTTAGTGGTCTTCAATTTAAATCTGAAATTAATTTACCGGCAGTTTATCGATCTGTTAATGTGGATCTGTTTCCATACTGTGAATCATTTCAGTAAGGTGAACCAGACGCCGTAGGGTGGACCACATTCTGTAATCTGGATCAGTTTCCATATGTATAGATGACTTTAGTCTGTAGATGAATTTAGATGAATTTAGATGAATTTACATGAATTTATGTATAGATGAATTTAGATGATGTTAGTTTTTGGATCAGTTTCAGGAGGTATTTGGTTCACTTTGCTACTTAGCAATCTACTCTCATATCCCCTAACTGTTCGACGTCCCTCATATTTGATAGGTACTTGGTAGTTCTGACAACACAATTCAACAACTCAACCATGACATGATTGACGGGGACTTATCACCTAACTGTACTATATACCTCATATTTGGTACGGCACAATTCAGTTCTGACGATCACCTGTACCATTACCTACCCAACTATTTATGAATGACGAGGAAGCTATGTGCTACACCCACTTGGTAGAATACCCTCTCATCACCTAGTTGTCCTAAAATCCCTCATATTTGGTAAGGCACTATTCAGTTCCGACAATCTCCTATACCATTACCTACCCAACTATATTATGGATGACGAGGAAGCTATGTGCTACACCCACTTGGTAGAATACCCTCTCATCACCTAGTTGTCCTATAATCCCTCATATTTGGTGCGGCACAATGCAGTTACGACGATCTTCTATACCGTTACCTACCGAACCATGTTAAGGATGACGAGGGAGCTATGTGCTATACCCACTTGGTAGAATACCTAACTAACAGTACTATAATTATCCCTCATACGTATATGGTAGGAAAACTCACATATTCGAGCATTGATAAACACGTTTGATACGGCTCATGCAGGTTCTGAGCGAATAGCCCACTATAATTTCCCCCTTTCTCATCCCCCGCAGTACCTTTTAGTTATCGGAACCCCCCTCATATAGCAAACCATTTTGAAGCTTACAATCAGACCTTCAATTTGACTATACACAAATAGTCCGTCATCAGCACAGTCGGAAGTCACAGGGGAAGAAGAGTGAATGCGGACCGATATTCCCGAAAACGGGAACCACTTTTTTCAACTTCTTTCACAAATTTTCGATACTTCTAACAAAGCGAAATGAAATCTGTTTGAAATGGGACCACCACGGATACTGGTAGAACAAATTTCAAAAAGAACCAGACAGATTGGTGCCAGAATAAAGAAATGCAAGGTGTTCAGACATACAAAAAAAAAAAAAAAAAAAAAAAAAAAAATCGTCGTCCCACGACAACCCGAATTGAGTACCTCCTCTTTCGCGCGCCTTCGGCGCGTTGAAGTCGGTCAACAAATTCACTATTCATATTTCAAATGGAGAGCGGTCCCGAAGGGTAGCCTTAGGTCTTTGCGAAGGTGTTGTGATAGAAAATTTAAATAACTAGTTATTTGAAGTAAGAGTAGGCAAAATGTGAAGAGAAATGACCTAAGACTGAATTTGACTTTGAATGTGAACCACAGTTAGACTGACCAAGTTAAGGAAGAGCTAGATTGGAAGTTGTGAGATCTGGAAGGCCAGACGTGTCCTTTTAAAGGGAGGACTCATAGGTGGGAGGACTGTCCCTACTAAGGAAAGGTCTCCCCTACTATCCTCCTCGTGGAAGTCTAGGGGGGATAGCCCTTGATTCGTCTATCTTTTTGGGCGATTATTATAAAATAAATATCGATATTTTTGAAGTTTGATAAAATAATAGCCCTTTTGATAAAAGAGTTTGATAAAATTGATAGCCCTTGAATCGTCTATCTTTTTGGGCGATTATTGTAAAATAAATGTAGATATTTTTGAAGTTTGATAAAATAATAGCCCTTTTGATAAAAGAGTCTGATAAAATTGATAGCCCTTGAATTGTCTATCTTTTTGGGCGTTTATTGTAAAGTAAATATCGATATTGGTTTATTATTTTCAATAATGAACCTTTGGAATCGACCAAGAAAAAAAAATTTCAACACCCCCTCAAAATTTGATGGTTTACGTTTCAAGGTACGTAGAATCCAAAAATCGAATAAAAATTTGGCCGTCCGTCCGCCGTACGCTGTCCGCCGTACGCCGTACGCGGCACTTTTGCCACTTAGCATTGACCGATTTTGATGAAATTTGGTATGTAGGCTCCATGTGGGGTCTAGTTGTGCCCCGAAGCTTTTGGTTGATGTAGGTCAATTCTAAGGGTTCCAAAATCAATTTTGAAATTTTGAAAACGCCCTAACTCAAAAAATTTTGATATAAAGGTTTATAAAGGTTTTATTTGGATATAAAGGTTTTTCCTTCAATTTAAGATTCTATAGAATTTTTTGAGACCACGCGGAGCTCTGTAGGACTAACCGTTCGCTCCCTACGAAAATTTAAGGGTTTATATTGAAATATATATGTACTTATATAAATCAAAACACGAGTGTGAATCGCAAAAGAGGCCTAATCTCCGTTCAAATTAGAGCTGACCGAAATGCGATCGATGGTTGGTGATTTTTTTTTTTTTTTTTTTCCTTCTCTTCATATTGGATAGTTGGTGATTTTGTAGACGAGTGATTTATATAGAAAAACAATAAACCATTGTGTAATAATTTGCAGCGTTTTTTGAAGTTTGGGTCCAGAAGTGTCTTGGTATGACCTAGATACGTCGTACATGAAAGTGTTCTCTTGTGCTCTCTGAATTTTTGAAATTCCCCTCTTCCGAACCGAAGAATAGGGTACGACGTATGTGGGGTTTTGTTCCGTGCGCCTTCCTCTCTCACTCCCTCACAGAAAAAGACAGTTCAAATTACGAATTTTCATTTTAAAAATACTCCCACGGTGCGTTTCATAATCGGAGATTGGATGCGGGGGATTTCAGGACTTTTGTTTCGAAAAGGAAAAAGGATCCCACCGCTGCCTCCACCTCCGAACCCCATTTTTCCTCAGAAAGATTACCGCCTCGAGGGGCCGTTCTTTCATCCCTTCCAGCTCCCATAATCACCCGGGGCCATTGTTGTTATAGCTTTTTATTTGCACAATGAAAAGACTGGATAGCCGTGACGGAGTGATGGAGAGCGGAGGGGTTTCCACGGTTAAGAGCAGAAAAAGGGGGAAGTCCTTCTCTTAATTGTTTTATGGATATAATCATAGAAAACCTTTGTTTTCTGTCGTGGGTTCTGCTAAAAAGAAGTTTTTCAATGAAAGGAGGAATTTGCGGGAAGGAGTTATCGTCCTCAGATCCGGATGGTCTTAGTCGTCCACTGTGTTTTTGGAATCTTTCAAAGGGAAGACCCCAAGAGTATCATCCACTAAATTTTGTACTCTTACGTAGAAGGAATTATATTTACTCCATTGTAGGTTGAGAGTAAAGTTTATATTTCTTAATAACTTTTTGGTACCTTTCATAAAGTAATGATGACTTTCAACATTGTTCTGTTGACATTCGGATTTTTTCTTGTTTCAAGGTCCGCATGTAGGTACCGTTAATATCCATGAATGATTCTAGCTTACTTTTTGACCGGCATAAAACCGCCGTTGGCGCGAAGGAGGAGGCAACTCATGTCCGTGTGTCACTGGACGACCGTTATATTTTTAAGTTTGGCACTTTGCATGGTGGTCCCGTTCAAAGATATTTCATTTCGCTTGGTTGAAAGTGTCAAAAAGGGTGAAAAACGTGGATGCTGATTCCGAAAATATTGTTCGGTATTCACGAAACTTCCTTTCTAGCACGACTAAGTCATTGACGGACCATTGAAGTAAGAAAAGTAAAATAAACAACGATGATAAATTTTCGTCCAAGATCGGAATTGGATCTAATGATTCTGCCCATGACTACTTATTGCCTCACCCGCTTAAGTGGAGCGGTGTTCACCAACGGCCCAGCCCGAAAAATGATCAAGACTTGCGATACCGCCTTCAAGCAGTCACCAATAAACTCAACTTCGATGATGAACTTGATTTTTTCCTTGTGCGATAATATAGTCCTATTTGGTAGGTACTATTAATGGAAAAGGCGCGTTATTTGCAGAAGGGTGATCTTTACAGAGAAATAATGAACCATAGTGTAACAATTTGCAATGTTTTGTTTAGAGGAAATTTATAGTAATCGACTCAAACAATTTGTTAGATAGCTGCTTTCCAATGATCTACTCAGATGTGTTTGTTGAATCATCAAAAATTAACTTTCGACTGAACTATATTTACACTTCTGAGTCGGAGCTCGCTACCATTGAGCTAAGAAATGCGAAGATCACAACATAATTACGGTGTGGGGTAAATGCTTAATCGGGATTCTTGGCACCAAAAACTGAATTCTATCCAGTGATGTTGATGAAAATTATATGATATGATTATAATATAATCATTCATATTATGAACTTTCTTCTCATGACTCTAACACAATCACTAGAGAAAGCCCCAAGGATCTTCGGGCATCATCTATTCTTAGATAAGACAAATAACCACCCCATTCGGTTTAAATGGAAGGATATAATGTGAAGATCGATTTTTCAATGTTTACTTTTGGTTATTTCTCGGTACATATAAGCTGGAACTTCTTACATAGAAGAAGAAAAACTATCGCTGTTCCTCTTATTATGTTCCTGTTATCGATATTTATAGTTATCATCGAGAGAACTTTGTTGTAAATGTCCGTGGAAACTTGAAAATAGTCTCCATGCCCAATTCCCATTAAACGAATAAAATCAAAGTAATAATTATTAAAAATAAATATTATAACTATAAATTCAAAGTAATGTCACTGTTCTCGGATACGTCGAAAAAAAATCCTACAAAAACTGACTTTCATGAATGAAGTTTTTTACTGAACAAAACCAATAATGGTATTTCAATCGTCAGATTTCGGTAGGTACAATAGGTAAATTTAAGTATTTATGCAACAAGATGTGAACAGGATAACAGGTAAATAGGCACATTAAACAATTTTCGAGTGACTACGAGAATAAAAACTAGAAATAACAAATTTCGAATTCAACAATAATTACATATTAAAAAGTCAACACTCATATAAAATATATTACTCTACAAACACAGTCTAATTAAAAATGCACCTAGGTACCCTAATCCTAACATCACAATACAGTTACACTATTATCACAGAAAAATATCACTACCAGAAATAACCTAGTATAATAAAATTAAGCATGATTTGAACAGAGTACTTTTATAAAACTTCCTCCGTCAGATGCACGTCATAAATATTAAGTAGAACATATAATTTAAAATTTTTTAATGTTGTCAAAGTATTCATCTAGGTCATACGGGTCATACACGTTTCAACCGCAATTGTGAGAGATTCTTCTGATTCACGTGCCAATAACAAGAGAGATTACCGTTCCAAGTGCAGTTGAGTTTCTAGTGGCTTCTGTAGGTACGTCTCTGATTGACCCTTCTGATTGAGTTCCAAAAATTTCAGGTTGGCAGCTCAGGCCACGATGTTATGGATTTGCTTCGGAGCTCATCTGATAATTAAGATTTTCTTAAATCCTCGATAGATGAGAAAATTATCATCCGATCAGGCGTCCTCATTTTACAACATCATCCTCCCGATTATCGACCTGACCGGTACCGAGCGGATCCGGATGAATTCTAGTCGAGGAGAAGCGTTCTAATCGTCCGGTTATCGGCTCCGGGGATCACTTACGGGTGACCGCCCGAATTTCATCCGAAGCTTCTCTCTCGATGCTATTTTGTAGTTTCCATTGATTTTCCCTAGAACTCGGTAATCCGCACGGGTGTGTGTATGTGAGCAATGTGCATGTTGATGGGCCGCCCCTTTTATGGGCGAGATAGTCCTTGGATATCCCCCGGACGTGATATCCGGAACGAAATAACCTGCTCCGAGGATTAATACTCCATCCGGCATGACAGCCTCTCACCGACGCGACAGCCCCCTTGATGGGGAGCCTGGAAACGGAAACTCGAGAACCGGAATGAGCAGCGACTCGTTCGCTAAGACTTTCAATACAAACTCAGTTTACACTCCAGGAACAAAATTACTAACGAAAAAATAAGAATGAATGAAGAGCAGAGTACAAAAGTTATGAACAAATTCCAAGTTTGAGAAATGAAGACGCTGAAAATTATTACACAACGTTTATCTTTCCGTAAAGATCAAGGCTTTTCCATCAATATCGCACAACCAAGTTTATCTTCACAGGAAGAACCTGCCAGCAAAATATTTCTATCTGAGAGTTTTAGTGCCTTCATTACGAAATTTGGTTCTTAATTGCTTGGGAAGCACAAGTGAGTGATATACCTATTCGAAGAAGAGAAAAGAATTATGCATTTGATCAGCCGGAATTTGAATGGACATATTTCCGTCTGTGATGGAAGAATTTGCAGTTCATACTCGTGTTGAGATTTAATGTTCGTCCTATCCTTCAAATGCTTATTATGGGGTGAGACCCCCCGTCTCACAGTGTTCTGGGTGGTCTCTATCGATTCTAAACGCTACAAATCATTACAAAACGGTTTATAATTGTTCTTCATAGATGACTCCTCTACGGAAAACATAGCTTTGGCATTGTCAGTATCTACCAGCAAAACATCGTTATCAAAAAATTGAGTGCCCTTCATATGCATAAAGAAATTTGGTCCTTGGTTTTGAAGGAAGCACAACTGAGTCACATGAAACTCTATTCGAAGAAGGAAAAGCTGGAGATCAGGCCTATTTTGCGATACACTCGTGTTTTCGCTTTATTATCCATAATTATTATCCTGTTATGTTTAACCCTTAAGGGGGTCTCAGTCGGTCGCTGTTCGTTCCTAGTATTTCACGAAATCGAAGGGCAAAAACTTGAAAAATTGTACATAAATTTGAAATTTTATAGGATTTTAGAAATTTATTAGTGCACGGCCCTAGGGAATTGAAAAAATGAAATATACCGGCGGTATTATCAAAATCGAACAATAATTGCCAAAGAAAAATTGGAAAAATTGCTGAATAAACGGGTTTTCTCGTGTTTTTCCCAAATTTTTCTGGCAATTATCGTTCGATTTTGATGATTCCAGCGGCAATCCTTCAGTTTTTCAATTCCCAAGGTCCATGCACTAATGAATTTCTAAAATCCTTGAAAATTTCAAATTTATATAAAAATTTTCAAGTTTTTGCGCCTTCGATTTCGTGAAATGCTAGGAACGAACGGCGAGTTTAATTACATTTTATTGGAAAAACATTGAAAAAAACTGAATTGACGGTTTTTCCCATATTTTTCTGACGGTTTTTCCCATATTTCTCTGGCGATCCCATATTGTTCGATTTTGATGATTCCGGCGGCAATATTTCAGTTCTCCAATTCCCTAGGGCCGTGCACTAATAAATTTTCAAAATCTTTTGAAATTTCAAAAATAAGTACAACGTTGCCCTCCAAATTTGCGAAGTACTGACCCGCAACGAGGAATGAACGGCGACCGACTGAGACCCCCTCAAGCCCTTATAGGGAGCGATCGGTTGGACCTACAGAGCTCTAATAATTCCGTGAGGACAATAATTGATCTACATAATGATTAATTTTACGCCATAAATTTTGTATTTGTTTATTTCGAGACAAAAACGTTCTGTTGAAATGAACATGGTGACGCTTTCTCGAATCGTCACGTGACGATGGGTCGCGAAGGTGCGATATCAATCGTAACTGTCAAAAGTAAAGGTCGGAAGAATAATGGATTTAATCACTCTTAAATGAGGGAAAAAAGAAAAAAGTAGGATTTCAAGTTGAGTAATAATCTATGTTATGGGACAGTTTTAGTTGCAAATAAGTAGTAAAATCACCGTCTGAAGTACTGACTACTCCTTGTACAGGGGCATTTCCCTTTCATCGTTCTCTCCCATCCCGCCTTCGTCAACCTCCCGAATCCTCTCCATTATTAGATAATTTGTATGTTGTGCCTTTGAGGAGTTCGATCAATTGGGGAATCTGAAACAAACACAAAGTTCATGGGACTTAAAATTTTGTTGTTTTTATAGGACTTAAAAAGTCTCAATTTTAGTGCGATAAGATGCAACAAGAATTTTATTGGTTCAAAACATACTTTAAGGTTCTCGCTCATCATTTCCAACGCAAACCTTTGGAATCAAATAATGTATGAAATTATTTACCCCTTAAAATTAGCTGATTTACTATTAAGAGTACGTGGAATCTACCACTTCGGCCTGGAAGAATGTTCTAAACCTCCCATGTTTGGAATGGTGGAACTACTGCTCATCACCAGCTCAAAAACGCCGTCGAATCAACGGTAGTAGAAACTAATTACAATCTGCGCCGGAAAACGTAACTCAAATCAAGACAAAAAGACCGTAGTTGAAATGCAAGTTCTCGCAGCCGCAAAGCACAGCTGGAATTACGTTTCTGCCCTCAAAATCAACTTCCATAAATCACCGTTTGAAATCACATTGTCAGACATAATTCTCCGACTGCAAGAGACCCCCATATTTCATCTTTATTAGAAATGAGTCCTCTCCCAGTGTGATAGCGGCAATGTTGTTCTGAGGATCCGTGGTTATGGCTTCCACCCCGCTCTCCACATGTGCTCCACGTCTGGCGACACCCCCTACAGTTTTATTGGTACTACGAAGGTTTTTGTTGTCCATTTTCCTCTTCGGCTCGCGAGAAACTGCAACCTCCTAAGAGACTTTTTCACCCTCTCATCTGTTCATTTGTTGTTCTTACTCCATACTCCAGACCATACGTAAAGACATTTTGAAAAAAAAACTGAAAATTATTACAAAAAGGTTTATTATTTTTCTGTATAGATCACTCGCCTGCAAAGAACATAGCTTTGCCATTGTCACCACCAGCCAACCATATTTTTGTTTCAAAATAAAATTTATTTTGAAGAAATAAACGCTTCACACTCAATTCAAAGAATATGGAGTTGAGGTTCCTTCATTGGGAAATTTGAATTTGGTTGCTAAGGACGCAAAACTGAGTACAACTCGAAGAAACAATAACAATCGCAATTTGGTCAGCTAAACCTCCAACGGAGATTAGGCCACTTTTACGATTGACACTCGTGATTCTGATTTATCGTAAGATAAACCCTTGAGATATCCTAGGGAACGGACGGTTTGAACTACAGGGTGGTCTCAATCGAGTCTAAAAAGTCAATGATATTTCAAATTGGTGAAACAACAATACCTTCATTTCAAGAATTTCACAAGAAAAGTGCCACGTATGGCGAACGGCCGGATGTTTTTAAATTCAATAATTGGCTTCTACATGCTTTGAAACGTAAACCATCAAATATTGAGGGAAGGGGGAGGTTAATTTTTTTTCTTGCTCGATTTTAATAGTTTATTATTGAAAATAATAAACAAAAAATAGTCATTTGAGTTTACCAAGGAGGTTCCGAACTGGCACCGATTACTACCGCTATATTACGTCGCCGGCAAATCCAACGTTCAACGTTCAATTTTGACTTTTTCAAACGATCAGAGGTGAAAACAAGCTTTTGAAGTGGTCATTTCTCTCGAGTAAACCAACAAGTTTCGACGATTTGAACGTTCAAATTTGACTTTTCCAAACAATCGGAGGTGAAAACAAGCTTTTGAAGTGGTCATTTCTCCCGAGTAAACCAACAAGTTTCGACGATTTCAACGTTCAAATTCGAATTTTTCGAACAATCGGAAGTGAAAACAAGCTTTTGAAGTGGTCGTTTCTCTCGAGTAAACCAACAAGTTTCGACGATTTCAACGTTCAAATTCGACTTTTTCAAACATTCGGAGGTGAAAACAAGCTTTCGAAGTGGTCATTTCTCTCGAGTAAACCAAAAAGTTTCGACGATTTCAACGTTCAAATTCGACTTTTTCGAACAATCGAGGGTGAAAACAAGCTTTTGAAGTGGTCGTTTCTCTCGAGTAAACCAACAAGTTTCGACGATTTCAACGTTCAAATTCGACTTTTTCAAACATTCGGAGGTGAAAACAAGCGTTTGAAGTGGCCATTTCTCCCTAGAAAACCAACAAGTTTCGAAGATTTCAACGTTCAAATTCGACTTTTTCGAACAATCGGAGGTGAAAACAAGCTTTTGAAGTGGTCGTTTCTCTCGAGTAAACCAATAAGTTTCGACGATTTCAACGTTCAAATTCGACTTTTTCAAACATTCGGAGGTGAAAACAAGCGTTTGAAGTGGCCATTTCTCCCTAGAAAACCAACAAGTTTCGAAGATTTCAACGTTCAAATTCGACTTTTTCGAACAATCGGAGGTGAAAACAAGCTTTTGAAGTGGTCATTTCTCTCGAGTAAACCAACAAGTTTCGACGATTTCAACGTTCAAATTCGACTTTTTCAAACATTCGGAGGTGAAAACAAGCGTTTGAAGTGGCCATTTCTCCCTAGAAAACCAACATGTTTCGACGATTTCAACGTTCAAATGAATGTGATGATACAATCACTCAAGGACGGATGACACTTCCCGAGTAGAGGAAGAGAGGGGTTGAGGTGATGCGAGAAGTCAGGATTATCGCGTTCGCGGCTCGACGTCCCTGTTCCCCAAGTCGCTTCACCTAAGTTATTATTGAATATACCTCCTTCATTCCCGTCAGATTACGTGTCTTATTTCTCCCCAATTTCCAAGTAATTAGATCTCCGACTGGAGATCATTACAACTTTTTCAAACAATCGGAGGTGAAAACAAGCCCTTGAAGGTGTAATTTCTCCCGAGTAAATCAAACAGTTGAAAATGTGGAAGATGGGTGGAAATAGCACCTTTGTATTTACAAGGGATATAGAGAAATAGATTATCTAAGATTTGTTTGCCTGCTAAATTTTCAGCTAGTAAAATATAATTGCTCACCACGAGGAGGCTGTTATCATCGTATCCAACGCGTAGTCGAAGCGCACCAAAGTAGCGCGATTTTTCCAAGCTTCTATCAAGTACCTAAGTCGATGTAGGTAATGACATTTTAGTAATGAAACTTTCGGTTCCGAGTCTATTTTACATCCTATTTATCTAAGTTGCCTAATAATTCTGACATTGGTTAAATCACCTATGTACTTACTAATTGAAAGTAAATATAAGTTTCTATTTAACATCAAAAATTGTATTCCTCAACCTTTCACAACTAGTTATCTATCATCGATGGTTCTGAGATAAATTGACTTCAATAGCTGTTTTCCCGGCTTCTTCCAGCGTAGCCAGCTCGTGAGAATATTTCGAACGACCATAATAGGTGTCCATGACACGTGTCCGACAGATAAGGGGCTAGAAAATCCCTTTACGTTTACATTTTAATTATTGCCATGATTTCAATGGAACGTTTAATGAATTACAGCCTCATATTAATTATGTTCACGTGTTATAAATATGACAGTGGCTTCTGTGGGCGGATCTCTCGGATGTTTCAGTTTACCTTTACTTAAATTGCTTAAGAGATTCGTCAGGTTCATTATTAAAAATATTAACCAAAATGGTCAATACATGGCAGAATTTCAAATATTTAAAAATGAATTGACTTTAATTTGATGATAAATGATCGACAATTTGTTATTTATTGATGTCTTGATTGTTCATAATGCATGGTGATTGTTAGTATGAGAAACAGAGCGCATCCATTTATGAAACATTGTAGAGGATAATTTGCGTGCGATCTGAAGACGGCGCAGTTTGAATAAAATTTCACACACACCCCGCATTCAACTCTTGTTAATCGCGTCCTCCCCCCAGGAAATGAATCGGATTTGACAAATTAACGATCCACAGCGAACCCCAAGAGCGGAGGGCTGTGTAATCGTATTCCACCTTGATTTGACCTTTATAAACTCATTTCCGCATCATCTCATCGTCCATGCGGAGCCATGCGTTAATTATTGTCTTTGGATTGCAAGCAGTCGTGAAAATCAAGAGGTTTGCGGAAATTACATTCCTCACTCAACACGATGTTCTATTTCCTCACCGGCTGCCAATCTTTCTTGAGCTTCTACGGAACAGCCATTGTTGGTAGAAAGAACAGGAATAAGATTAAGGAATAAGATTCCTTGATTGATGTACTAAACCGCACGAGTTCACTGTTTAGGATATATTGGCCTCAAATTGGCTAGGACTGTAGAGAGTGTCTCCATTCCGATTTGAGAACTCAACTTACAGATGTGGTTAGGAATTGACCTGTGTGACGTCTCCGGTCAATTTCCAATAACTTCACGAAAGAAATATTCACCAAGGTGTAAGGTTGCTTGGACTGTTCTGAAAAGAAGTCACGCGTCAACCTTACAACTTGTGAGCTTGGATTTAGTATTAGACAAATTTACGATTCATAGTTCAGATGGAGAGCGGCCCCGAATGGGTCTTCCTTTCGTCTCCCCAAATTTTGAAGGTGTTGTGAAAGAGAATTTAAATTACCTACAAGTTGTTTTGAGGTAAGAAGTACGCAAAATGTAAAGGGAAATTACCAAAGACAGAAATTTATTTAGGTTAAGGGTGAGCTAGATTGCTAATTGTGTGGTCTGGAGGGCTGGACGTGTCCTTTTAAAGGGAGGACTCATAGGTGGGAGGACTGTCCCTACTAAGGGAAGGTCTCCCCTACTATCCTCCTCGTGGAAGTCTAGGGGGGATAGCCCTTGATTCGTCTATCTTTTTGTGCGTTTATTAACGGGGCTGATTAAATATAAAGTAAGGCGCGTCATATCCTCCGTCCAACTCTACGTGGAGGGGTAATTTGCATCACTTCTGGAGGTTTCTATGACTATAAAAATCTAATCGTACCAATATGCATCAATCGTATGGTTAACTATAGGATATTGCAGTACTTAGAGATTGATGTTTTGAAATTAACTGCTAAGCATCGGATGCTCAATTTTCTAACCCTTGTTTAACCGTTCGTCGCCGCTCTAATCGGAAGTTCGCACCAGCTTTCCTCATCAAATTGAAGTTTATTTAGGTACTGGTTCGCAAACGGATACCCGTAGGTTTGAGTGCCAAAAGAAAGAATAAGCGCGATATCGGTTGGGAATCGCTCCCACCGCGCCAGTATCAGATGAATATTTTGCAACTTCACGAAACTCAGGTAGATACCATTCAATTTCACTCTGTGCACGATTCAGTTCATGTTACTCTCTACCTACCTACCGTGTGCGTCCACAATTCTCCTCTTAGTCGGTCCAATTAAGTAGCCTGGGAGTACAAGACCATTCTCTCTACTCCAATGCCATTGTGTCCTAATTTTTTTTATAGTTAAAATAAAAAACAGTCTAAAATTACAGTCAATGTCTCTGAAGTGTCGGATACGTATTTGACCCCGACTTGCCACTTAGCCTTTTGTTTGACATCACAAGACTGTCTTTACTAAAATTATTGCAATTTATTTTGATCCAACCAAAGTTCAGCCAAAAACGCTGCTAATTATTACACAAAGGTTTATTATTTTTCAATATAGATCACTCGTATGAAAAGAACATGGCTTTACCGTTGTCACCACCAACCAACCAAAGATACTACCTACCAACCACACACCTGCTTCACAATCAACTTTATTTGGAAGAAATAAACGCTTCACACTCTGTTCGAAGAAACAGGGGGTTGAGGTTGCGCTAATTACTAGGAAATTCGATTACCGGTTGCTAAGTACGCAAAACTGAGTACAACTCGAAGAAACGAACAGCAATCGCATTTTCGTCAGCTGAAATTTCAACGGGGATTAGGCCTATTTGGTGATTCACACTCGTATTTCTGATTTATCGTAAGTCCGACCCTTGAGATCTCATAGGGAGTGGACGGTTTGTCTTACAGAGCTCCGGGTGGTCTCTAAAAATTCAATGCTATTTAAAATTGGTAAAAAAACAAAACTTTATTCCGAGAGTTGTTGAGCTAGGGCGCTATTAAAAATGTCAACCCTCAATTTTCACCCCTTAGAAGTGACTGACATCAACCAAAATCTCTGGGACACAACTAGACCTCAAATGGAGCCCATACACCAAATTTCATCTAAATCTGTCCATTGGAACTAAGGAAAGTGCCGCGGACGGCGGACAGACGGAAAATTTTTATTCGATTTTTGGATTCTACGTACCTTGAAACTTAAACCATCAAATTTTAAGGGGGGCTTAAAAAAAATTTTCTTGATCGATTCCAAAGGTTCATTTTTTGAAAATAATAAACCAAAATTCGCACCGGTGGTCTTCAAAGGTGCTGCATCAGAATTCAGGTTCAAAATGAGAAATTCCTCCCGATGGAAAAGTTGCCTGACTCGGAAAAGGACTGATTCGGATGTTTCTAACTACAAAGCATTCCACGTTATTTAGGTGAGGTTTCTGTTCCGTCTGTCTGGTCCTTCCATCGATTTCCCGCCAGTGATCAGACTGTGATTCAACTCCTTTTCTGAAACCACCGCGTGGAAGTAACCGACAGCCCCTGAGACCGTTTTACGCCCCACAGGATCGGATTCGTGGTCGGCGATGGATGCCAAATCCCGAATCGCATTCTTAATCATTATTCTCACTCCTTTCAGTTATGATAGTGCCGTATCAGTGACATTAACATAATTTCTCCTAATCCATTGTCTATTTCCTAACTGTCTTGGCCCTAGACTCTAGGGAATATTCAGTGGCTTTTCAATCCCTATTTTAGCATCCTTGATGGTGGGCTCCCGAAAAATGTTTATGTTGCTCATTTACATCTCAATGAGCACTTGATGGAGAGCAACGTGTCTCAGGGACTGGTTCCTCAGTTCCAAACCTTCCCTATCTGTAGGCCAAGATAGATTTCCAGTCCTTGAAAAGGAAATGGAAATCATATTTGAATCAGGAACTGGCTGTTTTCTCAGTATTCAGGTTGGTAATATGGCAGCTCTTGAAGAGTAGATTTCGAAGTTCAACTAGAAAAGGGATAAAAAGACCATATCAGCCCAAATCGCTTTTGAAGTTATTGCTATCAGGCAAGAAAGTGGCTGAATGTGCAGCTCTTCAGCACAGTAGACGGAGGGGTAAACGTTTAGTTGGTTGTTATCTTCTTTCTTCCCTGGACTCTCAATTTCATAAATATTACAACGTTCTGACACAAGTTTCATGAACACAAACTTGTTTTTCTGTATTCACAAATATCAGACGAATATATTTGTATTCTTTTTACATAAAGAATTAGAATGTCCCTAATCAATAGTAGTCCAATCTCGCGATAATGAGGCTTTTTTTAACCTTCCCGTGAGCGCGCTTCTCCAACTCACACGAAGATTGGCTTTCTCGCTAATGAAGTAGCCCTGTTTTCCAATTAAGTCTGGCAATATTACTAGTGACAAATCTCATTGTAGAACTGAATCAAGTATAAATCTATTTGTCTCTTGAACACATAAGAGCCTATCAATATTTAATTGATTTTTAATGGTAAACTAGACATTTTTCCCTTGGAGGAATATTGAACATTAAAGACTAAAACTAAACTAGATAATAGTAAGACTTTATAGTTGGTATCATAACTTCGTAAACGTTCCTTTTGAAAGAAAGAACCACAATATATTTTAGCTATATTCACACGATCAAAAATCAAACCTCAGATAATAAGAATAAGATAATGAGAACAATTAAAATTGTTTTTCAATATATTTGGTAAGTATATACATACAAATCAAAATAATCGCCATCATTCAATTCTAATACATAAAATCCCAACCGTACATGTACGTAGCCGAAACCTGGGAAACCCGGGTTCGATTCCAGGCCGTGACATCATAATTTTTGTAATTCGAAAAACTACCTCTTTAAACATAATTTTTGTTGTGATGGCCCTTGATCCTACCGACTGCGCCGTCTGGTACGCAGAAACATTGAAAACAACGGTAACCTTTCAACAATTTAATAATATAAGATACTTCACGACATCATACATCCGACTGACAATCTCACACAAACATACTTGATCCC
Source organism: Apolygus lucorum (assembly GCA_009739505.2). Classification (NCBI taxonomy): domain Eukaryota; kingdom Metazoa; phylum Arthropoda; class Insecta; order Hemiptera; family Miridae; genus Apolygus; species Apolygus lucorum. The sequence goes on from CM019177.2 coordinate 2,865,687, forward strand.
AATCACCTCCCCCGCTCAAGATTTAAAGATAATATTTATATTTAATAATATATTTAAAGATAAGGACATATACAAATCAAGGGCCATCACAAGAATGTTTTTGTTGACATTATACGTCACGGTATTACGGACTTCTTTTCTTGTATCTACGATTTGTTCTTGCCTGCTTTTAGCAGGCTTTTATGGTAGTTAAGTAGGAATATTGAATGGGGAACACACAGCATATTGTTTACATTTTGTCGATTACATGGAAAACCTCTCCCTGCTTACTAGCATCAAATAGTTTATGATTGAAATGTTGTACACTTATGTCGAGCCACCATTTCTCATAACATAATATAATTAACACTATGATAAAATTAACAATACAATTAACACTAACCCAACCTTATATTCGATAAGTAAAGTCACTCACTCGACTGGGAGCTGCAGCTCTGAGTGCTGTGAAGGTGGGAGTTCTCACGATTTACTTTGATCTCTTTGATTTACTTTGCTGCCTTCCTTTAATTTGTCTGCTAAAACTACTGAAACCACATCTGGCTCGTGTATTTGATTTCCTGTACTTATTGTAAATTGCAGGTACTGAATGACCCTGGCCGTTTAGAAAAACTCAAACCTATTTACCACATAGTTCCGAATTATGACTTGTATCACGACTGTAAGAAAACCTTGTGGTATAACGTTCTTTATTCACCATACGATCTCAGGGGGGTGAAGGAAGTTCGGTAAGCCAATCATCGGGATATTTCTGAAGAGCAGGATCGCTTACGGTTGGGAATAAGGTGCTATAAAGAATCTCTGCTGAAGGAGGAAAAAAGGGCCAGCCATTAACGGAAGAGGAAGAGGGGTGGAAGCCAAAACTGCGAAAAAGATTGCTCACTGAGGGGTTTGTAAGGGGTAGGAATGGGAAGAAGGGTGGTGGAGGGAGAGTTTGATATAAAATAAATCTTTTTTTCTGAGAAAAGTGGATGTATGCTGAGGGTGTGGGGAACGGATGGATATAGCGGTTTGACTGGGTAATGAAATAGCTCAAGACTGCACCCCCCCCCCCCACCACGGTGTCCTCTCATCGAGAAGCTATGGCATATGTGCCCCTAAACCGCTCTCAACCATCCGATATCATCCTTTTCCTCAACCCTCGAGATTGATGAGACGAGAAAGGGGGCGGTTCGGTAGAACTTGGGAAAAACGGAATCCTCGCCTACTCCACCAATCACTGAGGGATTTGCTGTACATTAGTTCAACCCCTGTTAACTTCCTTAGCAGCTATTAATTAAATTCAACACTCTCGGGACGTGTCGGTATTTAATTACTCCAAGCTACATTCTTGATGGCATCCGTTGGTGAATTCATGGGCCTGTCAAGCGGTGGCAGCTGACAGGTTCATGTACAAGCAGTGAAATACCGTTCAAATCATTCCAACGGTCGAATTTCGGCCGGTAACCGGATGAGTGTACACATTCAAAATGTACCCGATATCGACTATTTCTGACATTTTACGATTCAGAGCTCCTTGAACAGTTTGGTCCTTCGTACAATTTGGCCATATTGGCTGGTTAACACTATCTCTCCGACCCACTAAAATTACTAAAATTACCGATCCGTTCTAATTCTAAGAGCAACTCGGGGAGGGGGGGGGGGGTTGACCTATTAGGTTTGGAATTGTTTATAACAGGTATGTATGGGAGCTATTTCTTAGAAAAGTTTAACGTAAACCAACAATAAAAAACTTGGAGAAGTCCAATAAACCATTAAAAAGCAGGAAAAAACCTGAAAAGGTTTTAAAAAAAACCTGTTGAGGGGCTCTTGAAAGATGGGAATAAATATACTGGGAGTCTCATGTTAAGGACCGGAAAACTTCGGAAGTCGATTCTACAACTAATTTAGGTAGGAAAATGTCTCCTAACTTTTTCCTAGTTTTTGATCTTTCGTCAGTAAAATAACCAAACTACCTTACCGTAAAAATGTAGAAATAGAGCCCTTTGGTAAGGGCGTCAAATTTCCTATGTTTTTAGCGCCTACACGAAACTCTTTTCTGGGTCCTGATATGTGAAGAATCACCTCGAAACCGTGGGACTGTGGGTTGGATGAAGTGTGGGAGGGTTGTACCCTGGGGTTCCCCATTAAATCAATTTCGTTTGAAAAAATTCACGTTTTTCCATGTTCAAACACGAATTTCTCCCCTAAATTTGATTGTAAATTTTTTTTTATTATACCGTTGGAAAGCTCAGATCTCTGGCAGGTTTTTGTTGTTGAAATACGTGGAAAAAACATGCGGAAATAAAACCTTAACAATTAATTTTAAAAATATGTAACTTGTGATGACTTGTTGTGGTTTGCACTTGTGTGCAAATTGTTTCGTGTAGGCACTAGGCAGGAGGGAAATTTGACGCCCTTTTCATCGGCGCCCTTATTCTTACATTTTCACGGTAATTATGGTAATTTTAGTGACGTAAGTTCACTAACTAGAAAAAATCATAAATTGGAAAAACTTGGAAATCCAAGGGGTAACAACAAAATTGCCAAGAGACGTTTTCTTACCTAAATCAGTTGTAGAATCGACTTTCGAAGTTTTCCGGGACTCCCTGTACAGAGCATTATCTAAACACCCTGCCATCCCTTCAGACACGAAGTTTAGATTTTTTATAGATTCACTCACGGTGAAGTGCACTTTCCTCAAGTTCTGATCCAATGAGAGTTGATAGCAACGGATTCGTTCTGTATTCAGATATAATTTCATGAGACGAGACATCCGCAATGAGTAGTTTCTTTCTCGTCACATACTCGTAGGTGTACATACGATTCGCGCTGGTTTTAATGTGAAGTATGTCGCAGGATTCTTTCACAACTTGAGGGATTCTCTCCTGCCAGCCTCTTCGTCATTTGCCGCACCGCATCGCTGAGAAATATTGCAGGTTTTTTTCTTTCGCTCTCACCCTTCAGTGTTTTTCCTATGGAGGGCGGGGTAGAGAGCTACTCCACCTACTCCTACTGTCTAGCTCACGAGAGATTGCCTCATTTTTTCGCAATATTCCACGTGAAGGCTCCCATACTTTCATCCCCATTCTGTCAAATACGGCTCAGGGATGAAATTCTTATTTCTTTTCACGTCGAATCTACCTAAGAACACCACCGACTCATCATGTAGCTATTCTTAAAGTACAGTATTGAGCAACCATCCTGCTATACTTACTCGGAATTGAAAGCTTCGATGTTGGTAGGAAATTAATTAATTAATTTTCATACACTTGTAAATACTACCGATCTCTTCGTAATCAGTCTTTCAGACAGATAACTACAACAAAACTAGGATTTTCAATACAGCATTGGAAATGTGATGAAAAGGAGAAAAGGTTATTAACAGTTCCTCGCCTGTTTTAATGCCACACAACGATGAGTACTTTCCAAAATTCACCTCGATTTCAGAAAAAGCTGATTTGTGTGCTCAATATTGACTCAGCTGATCTTAGAGCTTGTAGTTATTAGAAAGTGCTCTTACAGCGTCCTACCACTTGTCCACCAGAGAGCTCTGTTCAACAGATATATGAACTAGAAGGGCTTCTACAAACCACCACCGAGTACCACCAATCCTGAGACGAGTCCCATCCCATATATATAAGTGTCGCCTCATAACTTTTCAGAAGAGCGAGTTTTCAAAGTTTCCACAAAGTTTTCCATCACACACGTCATGACTATTTTTCAAAGGAGAGATCAGAGTCGGTTACAATATCAAACTTGTTTTTTCAGGAAAATCTTTGGTCACTCAATTCAACTCTTCTCCTCGATCGATTTCCATGAAACATGATTGGTAAATAGGGGTGGTGAGCTGACCATCAACTGGGTTAGCTGTAGAAATAGCGATAACTACTGTCCTGTTCATAATAGAGCGCTGAAATTTACTACAAGGGTTCCTAATAACCACTGAGAATGATTGGAAGCGATTCAGGAAAAGAAGATCAGCTGACTTCCAGGCAGTTCGTTCTGTTCTCATCTTCTCCTTAGATTTCCTTGAAACTTGGTTCGAAGGTGTGGTTTGACATGCTGTAGGTTTTACTATCCCCTGCTGCTTGATCGGTCAAGTTATGGTCATATATTATATGAGGAGCTTGTGAATAATAAATTCTGTTGGCTGACAGGCTGAGGATGCAAATGGATGGTAATGTTAAGACAATCATTTTTATTCATCACAGTTTTTTTCTACCACTTGAACAGAGGAGACTTTGCGTGTTTCTGTGAAGTGAATTTGTGGATGATAAGGAATAACAATCGTAAATTGGTATTAGGTGTAGAATGTAGAATGACACACTTTTGATCTCTGGTTCTTAACAATCACCATTCATATTTTATGATCGTGTTCGTATTATGCAAATTATGAGTCGGGAAGGGGTGGAGGAAGCAATTGAAACCCGTCATGGCGCTGATATACTACGGGATGTTCGTGGAAAGCAAAGGGTGGGAGTCGTGTGTAGTCGACAGGCACCATTGTTTGTGTGTGTTCCAGCGCTGGTGTCCTGTCCAGTGTCAACTATTGTAGGCCTCCGCCTGGTTAAGACGTCCAACAATGGACACATCGGGGCAATAACTCACCGGCCCTGATGCGCCAGACGTTCCCTCCACTTCCGCGGCCAACTGAGCGAAAATATGTCGCTCTTGAAGCACAAGGAAGGGGATCATCTTTAATAATTTACAGCGCCTTCCGACGTTCGTATGCGGGGACAGCTCGCACCTACCCAGGAGGAATCCTAATGCTGACGAGAAAAAACCGAAGATCTTGAGAGAGAGAAAGTGAGGATCTGAGTGACTAAACCTCAGATAGGAAGACGTCTGCCAAGTCGGGTGGCCAGTGTAGCTTCCTCACAAAAAGCACTCCTGCACGTAATAAAACCAGTATAATACCAGTACTAGGGTGTTGAGGTTCAGAGGTGCAGTCCTTGCTCTCAATGATATGTTATTTCCTTATCCTTTATTTTGTCTCCTCCTTTTATTTTTAACTCCATCGTAGATGGCCCCAAGGTTCAAAAGGAGGAGACGAAATGAAAAATAAAAATGATTTCGACCACAAAACTGACGATTTTATGAGAGAAATATTCATTTTTCCTCTTGAAATCTTCGTCTTCCTCAAAACGGATGACACCCTGTGATTCAGCGTGAAAAAAGATTAAAAAACATGTGCCACACTTACGCACAATGAGGAATTTCACCATGTCGGAATTTCCTATTTTTGACCCCAAAATCGGATTCAGCACCTCGAAAATCCCCGTAAGGCAAACTTTCAGCCCGAACTTCCTAATTTACGAATAAACAAAACAGTGTAGAAAATACGAATGTTTAAAAAAACCGGGAAAATGACGTCATGCTGGAATAGTTCATTTATGGCCGCTTGAAGCGCTGAGATCGAGAAATCTATAGTCCCCAGATGCAAAATTTCATGAAACAGTAAAGTTCGAAATCGAAAAACTGAAGAAAAAAATAGAAAAAGCAAGATGGGGAAAATTAGGTTTCCTCTGTTTTTGTTTGATAACTTTTCTCTTAAAAAACACGATTTCGTCGTCCCAATGGGCAACACTGGGAGGAGACGGCGATCCGAACAGCCCAATCAGCGAGCGTTCCCGCTGCACGTCTGTTTTCCCGGTTAGTTTTGAAATTAAAAATTTTGATTGTCTCCCAAAAATAACAGGAGATTTATTTTCCGAAATCAGCCCGATTTTCATCCATCCCACACCATTAACTATTCAGGAAAAATGCAAACAGAAATCGGTGAAATTCCTCATTATCACACTTTTTGTGCAATTGTGGAGTTGCGCAACTTAGAGCGTTCACACAGCCAGGTTGCACGCAATAAAAACCTCTGCAAATTATTACATGGTTTATCATTTTTCTATATTGATCACTCGTCTGCAAAGCCACCAACCATCCAACATGAAAAACAACATCGATCGCATTTCGGTCAACTAAAATTTGAACGGAGATTAGGCCTCGTTTGCGATTCACACAAGTGTTTCTGATTTATCGTACGTCGAACCCTTAAATTCTCGTTGGAAGCGAACGGTTTGTCCTACAAAGCTCCGAGTGGTCTCAAAAAATTCTATAGAATCTTAAATTGAAGGAAAAACAATACCTTTCAATCGAAATTTTTTGAGTTACGGCGTTTTCAAAATTTCAAAATTCATTTTTGAACCCTTAGAAGTGTCTTACATCAACCAAAATCTTCGAGGCACAACTAGACCCCAAATGGAGCCTACATACCAAATTTCATCAAAATCGGTCAATGCTAAGTGGCAAAAGTGCCGCGTACGGCGGACGGACGGCCAAATTTTTATTCGATTTTTGGATTCTACATACCTTGAAACGTAAACCATCAAATTTTGAGGGGGTGTTAAAAAAAAAATTTTCTTGGTCGATTCCAAAGGTTCATTATTGAAAATAATAAACCAAAAGGAAAATCGTTTAATAAAATCAATTTTTTGGGAAATCGTAGAAAAAATCATAAAATTGTATTCAAAATACGAATAAGGAGGAAAATTGTATTCAAAGTGTGAATACGATTGTATTCGTATTCATATTCATACTCATACCTGTATTCGTATTCATAATCATAAAATCGCAGATATGATTTGTATTCTTAATCGTATTTATGAATAAGAATTCGCCCATCTTTGGTTTCATGTCTCCGAAAGTAAGGAAGAATTAAAATCATTCCTGTTCCTCAAATCATTTTCTTTCTAGATCGTCTCAATTCAATGAACTTTCTGAACATACGAATAAATAATAAATTACGGATAAATCGACTGATATTATCAATGGTTTTGGTGGTGATGAAGTAAATCAATTAGAAGAAAACTTGCGCCAAGAATTGTTATTTCTGTAAAACTCCGTTCCTGTTGCCGTCGGTAGCTACGAGGTGGTGAATATCTTGTTGAGAGAGACCTGCAATGTTAGGAAATGTCTCTTCACAGTGTAGATACCTACTAATAAAGTTTACTAGTTATCCAAGTTGGCGTAGAGTCTGTCAAGTCCTTCTACATCATATTCTGAATAGGTAGGAGAAGTTGAGATATCAACGTGAACGACACCGTTCGTCGGAAGCCCAAGTATCTCCATATTGAGTCATCGCCCTCTCCAAGTATGTGAGACATGTTGTCGAGCCAATAAATCAAGGAAACAAGAAAGGAAACCAACCAAAAGGGATTTACATGTATTGAATCATTATGCTAAGTGGATTCAGCATTATGACGAGGAATATAATGTAACATGTTGATGCATATCGCAGGCAATGGAGGGTCTTTTCAGACAGGGGTTCCCCCCATTCGTTCGTGAAAGGTACAGGAACCCCCCCCCCCCCACCCTAATCTCGTATACGCACTTGAAAAGTTCAGAGTTCATCAATAACTCGACGAAAAAAATAGAGTGTGCTCAGAAGACCGCCTTCTTTCGATGAAAATAATACCAGCTCTCACGGCGGGGGTGGTGGGGGGGTTGTGGTGAAAGAAACTCGGGTTTCTTCTTCGATCAATTACGCGTTATAGAGGGGAGTCGGAAGAGACGATGTGAATATATAAAAGACCTTTTTTCCCTGTGTGGTACCTTCGCCGCCCCTCTGTGAAGCACCCGCCCTTCTGTGAAGAACGTAGCGAAATCTTTCGTTAGTCGCGGAAGGGGGAGGTCGGTCGTTAAAGATTGCAATATTATTCCTGAAGTTGAAAAGTCGATTCTCTTAGTAACGGAAATGCAGTGACGGGATCTTCCAGGCAGCAGCTGTGCTGCTTGTCAATTTCGCATGTCCTCGCCAGCTTCACATCGGAGGGTCTGTTTTGGTTTATTATTTTCAATTGTAAACGTTTCGAACCGAGCAAGGAAAACGTAATTTCATCCTCACTTCAAATTTGCTTCTTTACTTTTCAAAGGAACATAAAACCCAAGAATTGAATTTTTTTAAATCTGCCAGCTCGCCGTACACGCTACATATCTCAATTGAGGAGTTTGATTCCAAAAGGTTCTATGCATTTTGGTCAAACTTGAGAAAAACGCGAAAAACCATTGCCACCTGAAAAACGTGCTATAAACCAATGATGTTACTTTTTGAATATATTTCTAAATTATATTAAATATTTTTGGAAAAAAAGTTAAATTAGTTCAAAGTTTAAAATGATTTTGAACGAGATTTTAAATATAGATTTATGGATAAAATACTTTTTGAAATTAAACGAAGTGGATACAGTACTTTTTGAAACAAAACGGGCAAAGCTCACCCCTCTCCGAATATTTCTTTGATGCAAGATGAAAAACCGCCAACAGAGCGATCGGACTGCGCTCTGCTCCTCCTATCCTAATTCCTTTGAAGTTTTGCCGCCCCGAACACGCCAGAGGATCGGAGCAAGGACCGCCATTGTCCTGGATACAGTACCTTTTGAAATTAAACGAAATATTCACCCTCGTTTTTCAAGGGAATAGATCATCATTTTTTCCAAAACGATCGCATTTTTGTGAAGAACTACCCCCCTAAAACCCTGTGAAAATTACTCAATTTCGATAAAAATGGTCCTTCTGGAATCAAACTCTTCAATTACCATAGACCGAAATTTATGAAATTTGGTGTTTGGGCTGTCTAAGCCTGTGATTAAGCAAATAGTGTCACGTTTCCAGTAACGAAGTTGACCGTTGCCACCCAGGAGTAAGCCTAATGAGCAGGGGCATGGCGTCCATAAGGCCACTCAGGGTCTCTTTTCTGTAAGCTAGATTTGTACCTCACAGTTGAATGAACTCCCTTTGAAAAGTGTTCTCCCCAAAATATAAAAAGAATTCCCTAGTAGAAGGTTTTGTTTTACTATGCCCAGCAATGTAACGCATGTCCAACTACTTGCAGAGGTCACCAAACGCCCCTAATAATGAGTAAACTCAACTAATAGGTAGTAGGCACCTATGGTTGGTAGGGAGTGATCTATACAGAAGGGTGATCTATACAGAAAATAATAAACCTTTGGGCAATGATTTGCATCGTTTTTTTTTTTTACCTACCAACTTTTTTTTAGGTATGATTAGATCTCTCTGGTGATTCACACTCGTGATTCTGTTTTATCGAAGGAAAACCTTTAAGTACTCGAAGTACCAAATTTGAACCAAATCGGTCCAGTGTTGCTAAGAAAAGTGCCGCGTACGGCGGACGGACGGAAAAATGTTTATTCGATTTTCGAATTCTACGTACCTTGAAACGAAAACCAACAAACTCTGAGGGGGGGTTAAAATTTTTTTCCTTGGTCGATTCTAAAGGTTCATTATTGAAAATAATAAACCAAAATGTTCCTTCCTGTACAATTTTGGTTCTGTGTCTGTCTGTCCGTGAGTCTGCCACGAAATCCTTGCCACAGCCATAACTTCTACATTTCTCATCCGATTTGTGGATTTTAAGGGTTGCCGTGTAGATGGTCCCCTATGAAAATCATCACAACAAATTTTGAGGGAGGTTAAAATTTTTTTTCTTGGTCATTCCCTAATATTAAGCAGTGTTCGCTATCGGTAATGCTTGTCCATTAAGTAATATTGCGAAGTTGTTGATTCATTTGTACTTATGTGAAGTTGATGTGGTTAGATTTTAACTCGTTCGGTTTTTGTCGCCATTTTTTGGTTCATTCACTGACATTGTTAACAGTACACAGTAGCTTTGTCGTTGATTCTCCAACGGTCTCACCCACTGCTAGCAGGGCAGTGTTGTCTGCAAATTGTTGCAATGATAAGAGATGTGACAGTCAGTTACGAGATTGATTTGTTGGTACTTATTGAAGAGTTCGTTGTAAAGTTTCTTCACAAGTAACCATTGAGTAAAGATTCGCAGAATTTTTTTTTTCTGAATAAATCTGCCCGAGCGGGAAACGACGTTAGCCATTGCTCGCCCATTTAGAGAAGATACAGAAAAAAAAGTTGAATTCCAAATGAGAATCATAAAATGAGGGTAGACTCCCATGAGATACACTACGACGCTAAAATATACGGCCGGCTCTGGCATAAAGGGTGTCGAGGATATGAATATGCAACTGCCATTTACCGACCGGAGGACCTTGAGGGATCATTTTGCAAGCGTTTGTACTTTTTTTTCGGTAGAAAAATCATTTTAGGCCTCCAAACCCTGAGTGGTACAAGAAACTCGGAGATATCTTGAACCAGTGTAGAAACTAGTGCAGTGCTGAATTTGGGAAATTCAATCAAAGTAATGGTTTCAGAATAATTGTTTTTTTTCCTAGTTTCCCCAATCAACTGATTGTACTCATCAATACACCCTCTCGGTGGAAATTTTTTTTTCAAAATCAAAATCAGTCAGTCCGCGGCACTTCTTTTGGTTACTATGGAAAGATGTATCATATTGATGCAATTTGGTATATCCGCTTCATTTTGGGTCTAGTAGTGCTCCGAAGGTTTTGGTTATTGCTAAATTTCTAATGCGGTATGTTTTATAGCTCTTCGAATTGAGTTTCATGTCATTCGGTCCCTAGTAACCAAGAACCAAATAACGTTGCTTTGCCGGTAGGACCTTTCTGTTTCAAAATTGACTTCACAGTAAAACTTGCCCTGAAGTTGGCGTTGAATATGCTTGTTATGAAATAGGTATATGAATACGTTTGTTGTTGAAGTGTATTCCGGATTTTCTTCACGTCGCAAATACGGAGTTTCTCACTATACTGAACACTATACATGCTAGGTATCTATTGATCAATAAGGTTTTACTGAATAGATTCTTGATTTTTACGTATTTTTTTCTGTTCCAGGTATGTTCGAATTTCCTATTGCATGCATCACACGTATCGAAGAGATGGTGAGTGGAACCCTCTGTTTTTTCGTACCCTGATAATATAGGATCTGGTGGGTTCATCCCAGTCAACATATGAAATAAATGGGAAAAAGTTACTACACCACTTCTGAGGTCGTTGGTGGAACTAGATATCCATTGGATGGCAACATTGTATTCCTAGTGAGAGCTGTTGAATAGCTTAAACTTCTCAAAACAGGTGATCAATGGATGGTTAAGCATTTGTTAACGAGTCTAACAAAACAGTTGCCACTCAAATTGTGTTCCACCCCTCTTTGCTGAGGTACAAGACTTGTACCTACAAGTACGTGGCTTTTACTATTCCAAATATTAAATATTGGATGTTACTTCATTTTTGGTTATTGTTGTATTCATTTTGCTGGCGAAGAGTGGGATGATTACATTCACCCCATGTACCATTATTATCTCTTAGGTATAATTTTTATGCTATTCTAATGATCTCCAATCCATGGTAGGTTTCATTGTCGAAATAAGGCTGTAATTAATCTCATGAAGAATATTCCTTTAAGAACCTCCTCCGTCTACACATAAAAACTCTGGAGGAAGCCTTATTTGACGTAATCAACCGAAACGAGACAGAAGAAGTGTACGATGTCCACTTTGTGTCACCCACGACCTTAGGTCGACCTCGTCAGAAATGAATTGTTGCATTTACCCTTCAGTCTAGGGAGTAAATGTAAACAATAAGGGGTTTATGTAAACTGACTCTCGATCCCGTCCAAATGAAGATAAAGCGAAATATCTTTTTCCCCTTGCTATAGGTATGTTCCTGATAGGTGAATACTCGAAAAATATTATATTCCAAGGGAAGGAGGGGGGTTGTTAGTTGTTAACCCCACCTGAACCTAAGTATATTTATTATAATAATCTTATAATTATCGTATTATGTTATTATAAAAGGTAACGAAATTCAAAACTTATATTTTTGGTCCCGGTCAAGTACTTCGGATTAGTCTAGACGAAAAGGCCAATCTTATTCAAAATTCTTATTTTCCCAAAAATTGGCCCTACCATTAGGAAATTCTAGAAAACCGTAGAAAGTTTATGAGCCTAATAAACTCGTAATAATCTTATACCACGGACAGACTCTTCCGCTTCCTACGGGATATTATACCTCATTTGTGCATAACAACTGAATTATCATCTCCCTAGGGCAGGAATAGTTTCTTCCTTGTCTTCGCCTTTGTTTTTAATTAACTAAATTTATGATAATTTTGCACGAACTGTCACAGCGTCGTTGATGCTGAAGGCTCCGAATAGTAGGTAACATAAAAACAATTCGGACGTTCAACCTCCGAGACGAGGTCGGAAGTTTGACTTCAAGTTGTTATGGAATGTGGAAAAGCAGGAGAGCGTGGCGGGCAGAAAGGAAGGGACCGTGGCAAGGAGACGGCTTGTGTTTTCCCTAATCCAATAAGACCGGTCTGTTTGAGGTTTCTACAGTTTGAGGCGAAATTTGCGAGAGGCCCTCTCCTGGCCCCGCCATCAATTTAGAGAAGGTCTCATTGTCAACAGATCAATTCAAACCGAGTTGCCGAAGCTGGAGGTCTTAACTCTAATGGGTCCCCTCTCTCCTTCTCCATCACGGTGAGCCATTCAGGGCAACTAATTACTCGTAAATGAGCCGTCAAGGCTTCGGATATCGCTCTTCATTCATTTTCAAAGATTTCCTCAGGCTCCTTCTGTAATATTGATACACCAGTTCCCCCCCAGTGGTGAATGGCGAATTGATTCCTGAGGCTGAACTCTCATCATTTAGGTTTCTTCGGGTAAAGTTCCATCACCTCAGCTTTCTAAGACACGACCTTGCCCTCGTTTCATTCAAATGGGATGATTATTTCAATCTTCGGGTTCACGTGAACTCTGAACATTTCTGTCTGAAACTTGAATCCAAGTAGAGTTTTCCTGAATCTGCACTGCCAGCAACTTTCTTTCGCCAGGACAACTACGTGATGGAGAATGTCTGTCAGCCTCACACTCTTCAGCTCTCCTTTCAGTTTTGCCTGAATAAGGATTAAACGAGGTTGGGTGAGGGAACAGCCATGTCGATCGGGGTTCAATTAAACTAATATACCATTCTTTATAGTTCAAGCTCAGTCATAATAATTTACAGCAAATCCTCACTCTATTGAAGTTGTCTATTAAGTATCATGTGGAAGGTTGATGCTACAGTTTTAAAATCCATTATATTATGTTTTGTAACATTTATACTGAGATTTGGAAAAGCTCTAACTGTTTCGGTAGTACTCTGCGTAGGAAGTGATACAAGTGAGATCGTAATGTGCGAAGGTTATTAGAATGCAGGAAGGGTAATTGGGCAACTTAGAAGTGCGAGGTCTCAGTGTTGCTTTGAGGAATACTCAATGCTTGGGATTTAGTTGGGCGTCTTCCAAACCTTAGTCGGAACCAATACATGCGAGAAACAACTCCGGGTTTTCAATACCTAGTGTTGTACGTAATTCACTTATATAGCTTTTATGACGAATATGGCGGATTCGAAGATGGCGAGACGATGGTTTTGCGGGATTCACGGAGGTTCAGGACGGGTTGCTGCGACTGTACGACAGAATTTCGGCGGATAGAGCTTGGAAGCACTTGGAATCCAATATACTACACCTGAGAAAGTTGAATATCTGGAATAATCTCACTTAGAAAAGTATATATTCGGTTCCTCAAGAACATGAACTGTATTGCAAAGGAACACAAAAAGAAACAAGTGGGTGTGGCACATAGCTTCCTCGTATCCATAACCCGATTATATAGATGATCTGATGCATAGTAGGTAATCTCAAAACACCATTCTCCAAGTACCTTTCACTGCCCTCATAGGGGACCATCTACACGCTAATCTGGACAATCCTAGAAAATTTCATCAAATTCGGATGAAAAATGTAAATGTTATGGCTGTTACAAGGATTTTACGTATGCGCATGTGCAGAGGCTTCTCTAAATTTTAAGGCCTTGATTTTCATTGAAGACCATATACAACCTAATCCGCATAATCCCTAAAAATGTCATCAAAATCTGGTACGGGTGGTGATACCACGGAGTACGCCTACTGAGATGCCCAACTCGCGCAACTCCGTGGCACTTTTCCCGCACCACACCCCGCGCCATGATAAGGTTGCAGCCATCACCCTGATGTTGTTGGGTGACACCGCTTGCTGTCAATAAAAAGTCCCATCCGTTCCATTTTTGAGCTAAGACGTTTGTTTCACTATATGAAATTTTAATTAGGACATGTTACGCTGATTTTTAATTAACTATTGTAGTATTCCCCTCTATGACAGCATTTTCCATCAAACTCTCGAAAATCTGGTTTTGAGCCTATTTTTGAGATGTAGGTAATTGAGCGTTGACTGTTTTTATTTAGAAAAAATCATGCGTATTATGTTTAAATAGTCATTTTCTAAACTGATTCCCTTGGATCAAATTGTCAAGATCTTCCACGAAAAAAACTAATTAAAATTATCTCTAGGAATGTGAAAAGGTTGGGATGTTCACTGTTTGTAGTGAATCTTCTCACCTCCTGGTTAGTAAGACTGCAATTGGTAGTCACGGGGAACCGGCCCACCGCAACTGGCTGGGACTTCGCACGAATAGACGAGCAACTGGATTCGACTGAATAGGTCTGTCGTGTGTACTGGCGAGGCCTGAAGGGGGTGCAGGTACTCTGAATAGACCTCCCTTCCGTCGGCTCAGGAAGCGGCAGTAAACTCTCCCGGGCCCGCGATCAGTCACAGCGGTTTCCCTGGGATTTATGATCGTCACAAACTCGACGGGTATACGTCCCTCCGGCTTCATATCGCGCCTTCTCCTCGTTTTACGCCCCCCGGTCGTTATCGAATCTCGGGCTGCGACGGATATTTGACTGGAGCGACGGAGGTGTTGATGCCGTTTCACCCGACATGATTATACGGCCTGTCCTTACAAGCTACATCCCGAATGATCAGTCCATCAATGCAACGATTTTGTCACTATTCTATTGATAGAGTATCCACCAGACTGGGATAGATTCATCAGCAGCCACGAATACAAGAAACCCCCCTTTCGAACTCTAGAGGTTTGAGGGTGCTCTTGATGTGAACATCTCTTCGTATTTTTTTCTGTCCATTCACTTCTTTGGCTCAGTGGTTAAGTGCTCGACTCAAGAACATAAATATAGTCTAGTTCGAAAGATTGGAGATCAATTCCCGGTCGAGGAAGTTAATTTTTGATGATACAACCAAGTGGCGCAGTCAGTTCGAGCTCGAAAAGGCTCCCCAGCTTTCTCCGAGGACAATAATTGGTGTTGTGTCACTAAAACAACTCCCCTAAGGTCGAGCCACTGTCTATTCGAACAAAAGTTCAGGTCAGCAGATCCCCTGGCCCGTTCAAGAAGGAATAAACAAACTCTGAAGCCAGTCAAAAATAAAGCGTTCTCACTGGGTTGTAAAACGCCGGCTAAAAAGCCCAAATATCCCTGACTAGGAAACAGAGTACCGGCCACTGATGCGTTTTCGCATCGACTTTTTTTTTAATATTGAAAATAGCGGAAAATCTTCGTAGGAGAATTTTTTCTCGTTCATGCTGTTCCTATACTCGTCAAAAAAAAAAAAATCCTTCGACATTCGGGAGCTCGATGCGACTTTGAAATTTTTTTTTTTTGAAAAGGAGGCCTTTTGACCGAAAAATCATGCTTTTGGCGGCTCAAATTCGATCCTGGGCGATTGAGCATCCTGGGCGAATGAGCGTTCTGGGCCACGAGTCGGATAAATCACATCGATTTGGAAGACTGAGGCCTCTTAAATCCCAATAAAATGTAAAATCCATAAAATTTGGAGTATTTTCGCTCTCAATTGGTGAGCAAATTATGCCTTATTTCGGCCGCCATCTTGTAGAAGAGTTCATCCTCCTCTCACTTCTCTGTTATTTCCACCCTTGGCTCGAAATGGGTTAAGATTCCTCAAACGGGAGAGAGGTTGCGATCAGCAACCTCTTCGTATTTCTGTTCATTTACTTCCTTTTTTTCCGGCAGGCAGGTGAGAAAATCGTTGATATCCACAGGTGGAGTTGGATCTCATAAGATACCTCGAAGGATACGCGTCTTCTATGTTATGTGGGATTCAAACCCACTAAAAACCACCTTCTTTTCTCCCACGTCGGAACGCCCTCGGCCTGGGACCGTTTAACACATTACTTCAGGCTTGAGTCCTGGGGCGCTTCATCAGTCCTGGATGGCGAGACGGAGGTGCTCCCTTCTCTCTCTCCCGTTCTAATCAGCCACAAGACTTCAGCTCCTTCCACCTTCTTCCATATTGCTGTCATCAGCTTCTCGTGTTGAACTTTGGGGGGCTAACCCGATCTGCTTGGAGCTGATTTCTTTCAGCCACCCATTTGATGCATTTGAAAAAGATGTGCAAGCCATCATCGTCTTCTACTTACTCTTCTACAAAGTACTTCTACTAAGGGCTCTCCGAAAGATTGCTTATTTCCAGATTGCAACAAAATGTGCATTAAATTGAAAAACACGTATAAAACGTCAATCTTGTTCTATTCTAAAACTCTTTTTGATTTATTTGTATGATTGTTTACATTCCTACATTCAGTTATACAAGTTTCACGCGACAAAGAAGAGACGAAGGGAAGTTGTCTCTACGGCACGTGGCCTAGATTAGAGGATGTCTCGATAAACAAGGCTATTTGCTATGGCTGGAGAACACTTAGTTGGCTGTTTTCACCTCTTATCTGAGAGTTGATAAGGCAGCAGTAACGTAATTTTCTTCAGTCACGTATGCACAGCCTAGGAATACATAGTACGAGTATAAATAGTCAAGATCTCAAGATAATTCAGCAGACTCGGCAAAACTAGATAAAACTGCAACAGCTACCAAGGCGTTTTCCTGGGTGACCGAATAAATTGCTGCGTTCCCCAAGAAGGGAATTGAAGCAGTTAACCTACAGGTCCAGCGGGAGATCGCCTCGACTTCCAAGAGATTAAACCTTCCGCGCATTCTGGACGTTATATAGTTCACACTCTGGGGAACAGTCGGAGAACTTAATAAAGTCCGACAAGGGAAATGAATATACCGACGAGCTAAGGTTCTGGCCAAGATAATACCTGTTTAATCTAAAGGTTTTATCGTCTGAGAGAAAGGAAACAATACAACTGCGGGGAGAAGAGGCGTATGGCGTATGGCCTATCTGCCGGGTAAGGTGGGTGCACTTAGCTCTAATGTATTGCCAGGTGTGAAGGGAAACTTCAACCCTTTGGAACGGTTTTCGGAGTGAAGCTCCTAAGCTTCTCTCACCTATTTAACTTAATGTAACAGCCGGTTCCCGCCTTCCTCATTTGCTCCGCTCCGTCTTGAGGATTAAAGAAAAAGCGAATGGGGTTTCTCGCATGTGAGAGAGAATTGCGGGACCTGTTCTGTCTCGAAATTAACGTTCAAGGAACCAATGCTTACCAAAGTGGGGTTCCATTACTCCTGTCACTGATACCATCACACCGCATTCTAGAAAGCTACAATGAACTACGCCATGAAATTTCCTCCAATACGCATCTATCATATTTCCTTGTATTTCTCAACTAATTCTGAATTTTCCCAAATCGATTAGTATAGTAATTTAAAATTGCACCTAAGCACAGCCCTATTTATGGATAAACTACAATTCAAGAGATCAAGGCTCCACGGTTTCCCCAAGAACTGAAATAGAGGAGGCACAGGCCCTTTAAATAACAATAGTAGAAATAGTACCTAATAATAATAATGTTTTATTGATGCAAAAATGAACAGGCATTGCCTAATTAAACATTACGCAAATCGTATGAAAATATATAATAATGCAACAATAAAAGACCACAGCATCATTGAGACTTATGAACAGAATAATAACAAATAATAATTTCTTGCTCAAGTTCTCGATATTCCTTGGCTAATATTCTTAATAATTAATTTATCTCTACCCAGTTCTTGAGTAAATTGTCACAGTAGTAAAAACATTGAATGAGTTGAAAAATATAACTATGTTCGTGTTATGCTTTGTTATGAATTATAATTGTTGACGGGTTTGGCGTGCAGTGTGGCTGCGTGTGAAAAAAATAGAAATTCGAACTTCTGGAGCAAGATCCGTCAATCACGCCGGACACTCAAAGGTCATATCATGCCACAAAACAAACATAGTGGTTTATAGCTGGATCTTGCGTCATACGAGCCACATGCCTTATAGCTTAGGAAGCTCAAAAATCTTCTCTGGATCGCTCCGATATGGTTAATATATTTTTGTTGTCTTGGAGACCATATTTCACTCGCGAACTCCAAGTGAGGCCAAACCAAGGAAAAATAAAGCCGTTTAATTGTGTCTAAATTTTTGAGCGGTTTCGAATCACTATACCCAACATTTGATCAGCCTTTGACACGGCTTACGAAATATGTTAGGTGAAGTATAAATAAGATAAATAAGGCCCTTTATAAGCTGAGGGCTCATGCTAGACAGTACCCATTCCTTCCTGCCTTGACTGCTCTCTCTAAAACTTTGTTTTCTAATCTCAAACTCTCTAAAAACCTTTGAATCTGGGCGAAGCTGTTTTCCTGTTCAACAGGAACTAGTTGTCTCCCCTGCACCAGTTGAACTGTTGTTTCTCTTCAAGGTTCGTACAAAGTGGCGTAGCAATTTTCCCTTAACTGGAAAATATTTGTCTCCTATTTTGGTTTATTATTTTCAATAATAAACCTTTGGAATCGACCAAGAAAAAAAAATTTTAACACCCCCTCAAAATTTGATGGTTTACGTTTCAAGGTACGTAGAATCAAAAAATCGAATACAAATTTGGCCGTCCGTCCGCCGTACGCCGTACTCCGTACGCGGCACTTTTGCCACTTAGCATTGACCGATTTTGATGAAATTTGGTATGTAGGCTCCATTTGGGGTCTAGTTGTGCCCCGAAGATTTTGGTTGATGTAGGTCACTTCTAAGGGTTCCAAAATCAATTTTGAAATTTTGAAAACGCCCTAACTCAAAATATTCCGATATAAAGGTATTGTTTTTCCTTCAATTTAAGATTCTATAGAATTTTTAGAATTTTTTGAGACCACGCGGAGCTCTGTAGAAAAACCGTTCGCTCCCTACGAAAATTTAAGGGTTTATATTGAAATATATATATATATAAATCAAAACACGAGTGTGAATCGCAAAAGAGGCCTAATCTCCGTTCAAATTAGAGCTGACCGAAATGCAATCGATGGTTGGTGATTTTGATTTTTTTTTTTCTCTTCACATTGGATGGTTGGTGATTTTGTAGACGAGTGATCTATATAGAAAAATAATAAACCATTGTGTAATAATTTGCAGTGTTTTCTATTCAATGAAGCTGGGTTGTTGTTCGCATGGACTTTGCGCTCATGTACTTAGTAGAGCTTTTCTCACCTTCAGGAAGGTATGCGCAGCCACGTAGTAAAGCTGTGGTTCCTATGTGGTGTCGCTCGCTTCTACATTTCCGCATAAATTTATGAATGGTAGCAATAAAAATTATTCATAACATAGAATCAGTAAATTAGCTTTGGAAAGCGGCATTGCCGATTTTTTCCTGCCATGGCCTTATGCTAGAGACAGCCGTCTACCAGGGCTAATATGAATAACAAGTCTTGAGAAGAGTATAACTAATATGCTATTGAATGCATATCGACAGTATACCTGCAAAACCGTGTATGTAGATTCCCTGAGATTCTGCAGGAGACTTTAATAAACCGTCAAACTCACTCTACGATCGTATATCCTTATTTTTGAAAAACAAATAAGGTCATACAATGATTTGCAGGTATACTATCTACATACAGGGTGTCTACACTTTCGATGGGCATAACTTCAGGGTTCAATTCTACAAAGTATTTCCAACAAAAAATGTCTCCTAGCAATTTTCTTTTAACCTACTCAAAAGTCCTTTTTTTTCAATTTAAAGTTTTTCTTCGCGTTTTCGACCTTACGGCACTGATACGGTCATAACTCCCTTATTTCTCCTGAAAATTCAAATCTGACTACACCGTTAGAAAGAGCGTTAAATTCATAAGCTACCTAGTGCAAAATCGAAATATTTCAGGAATAAAATAGTTTCAAAAAATCAAGTCAAAAAGCCAACTTTAAAAAATTTTTGAAACTTGACTTTCTTTGACCAAAGTTTTCACTGTGAATCCCTGCCCATTTCGATGGGCGCTCTTCGGAGAAAACATGCTCAAATTGTCAGCTTTTCAACGGTCTATCAATTTTTCTTTTTAACATTCAAATTGGAAGAGCAAATTAAGTTTGAATGCCAGAAAACGTGTGTTTTACAAGCAAATCCAGTGTTTTAAGCGGTTTATGGTCCCCCTCGACCTCAAGATGGCTTGACGATTTTGGTATCATTTTTATGTAATTTTTTACGCTGAATCAAATAGTGATACTTTCGAATGATTCCGGCTGCTAGAAAGTGGATTTTTTGAAAAAAACCTTCGTTTTTCGTACATAAAATACGCGTTATTCGTAAATGTGGTATTGAGCATGAAGTAACACCTTTTTACTCCACAAAAACTTCAATCAGCTAGAAATTCGGTGTTTTTGTTGAGTTCAAAGGTGTTACTTTATGCTCACGACTATATCTACGAATAATGCGTATTTTATGTACGAAAAACGAAGGTTTTCTTCGAAAAATCCACTTTCTAGCAGCCGGAATCATTCGGAAGTATCACTATTTGATTCAGCGTAAAAAATTACATAAGAAATGATACCAAAATCGTCAAGCCATCTTGAGGTCGAGGGGGACCATAAACCGCTTAAAACACTGGATTTGCTTGTAAAACACGCGTTTTCTGGCATTCAAACTTAATTTACTCTTCCAATTTGAATGTTAAAAAGAAAAAATTGATAGACCGTTGAAAAGCTAACAATTTGAGGATGTTTTCTCCGAAGAGCGCCCATCGAAATGGGCAGGGATTCCCAGTGAAAACTTTGGTCGAAGAAAGTCAAGTTTCGAAAATTTTTTAAAGTTGGCTTTTTGACTTGATTTTCTGAAACTATTTTATTGCTGAAATGTTTTACTTTTGCACTAGGTAGCTCAGGAATGTAACGCTCTTTCTAACGGTGTAGTCAGATTTGAATTTTCAGGAGAAATAAGGGAGTTATGACCATTTCAGTGCCGTAAGGTCGAAAACGCGAAGAAAAACTTTAAAATGGAAAAAAAGGAATTTTGAGTGGGTTAAACCAAAATTGCTAAGGGACATTTTTTGTTGGAAATACCTTGTAGAATCGAACCCTGAAGTTATGCCCATCGAAAGTGTAGACACCCTGTATACAGGGTGTAACGTTTAAGGTCGTACAACCGGCCAGGGTTCGATTCTACAACTAATTTGTGACTGTTTTTGTCTTTTGACTTTTTTTTCTTACCCCCCCCTTAAAATCGGACTTTTTCCACTTTTAAGATTTTTTTCGTATTTTCGACCTCACGCCATTAAAACAGCCATAACTCCCTTGTTTTCAGTCAAAATTCAAATGTAATTATACCGTTGTAAAGAGCGTTAAATTCTCTATCTCCCTAGTGTTAATAAAACTTTTTAAAGAAGACTAAGATGTTGAAAAATGAGCCCGAATAGTAAACTTTCGAAAATCTCGGAAATTTTTCGTTTTTTCAAACGTTTGTAACACTAACTGAAACTGCCGGTAAAGTTCTCACTGTAACCCCAAAAGTTGACCCAAAATCTCAGCTTTCCAATGGCATGGTCATAAAATTGTTTACAGTGGACTAATGGTGTAAAATCCTCGTTCCCGCGCCAAAAACGGTGGATCTTCCAGTAAAAATCGACGTTTTTCGCGAAAGACATTTTTGCCCTAAAATGAGTAAGGCAGCCATATATTCGTACTTTGTCTCACTGAGTCAAATTATGACACAAGACTTATCGAAAAAGCAGTCACTGATATCTTGTCCAATTCACTTTTCGAAAATTGTCTTAATTTCTGTTAATTTGTATGCCAATTTTCTTATTGCTAGATCGGCCAGGTTACACGTCACAAATTAGTTGCAGAATCGAACCCTGGCCGGTTGTACGACCTTAACTGTTACACCCTGTATATTAAATTTATGGAATATCATGAGTGAACCTGGAGGGAGAAAAAGCAAAGGGGAAGGGTTTTGTTTAGATTGAAGACTGGAATAGGATCAATTCGGTTGATGCACGTATATCAGAAGTAGGTATTTATGACGAAGAATATTATGAGTCGAAATGACATCAAATCCTGTAAGAAACACGCCATGAACTCAAGTTACTGTAGATGGAGAACTTCATTAATCTTGAAGGTTTTAGACATTCGCTATTCACCCCACATCCTACTTCTCTTTGAACGTGCTCCACGTAATCCTAGTCTTTCTGAGGTTTCTGCTAGTTTCTGCAACTGCACCGTCATCTTTCTTCTCCCCAATCATAAGCTTCAGAACAAATATTCTTGAGGGTTGATCTTCTGAAGATGATCCTCGTCATTCATAGATTTCAGAAGAATCTTGGGGTAAGACCTTCATGAATTCCACCTACGTCACTCCCTCCAAACTGCATAGGGGGTAACTGCTGACCCCACGGGCTTCGAGATCACCGAAAAACCTATTCCGCAACTCCAAGTAGGGAAGGACCCTCAACGAATAAACTACTTTGCGGTCCCCAACTGAAGCCTGTCATCAGAAAGAAAAGATTTCTTATGCCGACAAAGTTTCACCAATAGAAACTTTCAGCACGTCATGGTCATCCACGCCCCCTCGCGGCGCCCTAGCAAACCAATTTAATCTATTCCCCTTCCTCCATCAGCTCTCGGCCCCCGTCAGCAGTGAGTGAGTTAGATTGGAATTTTATCTCGACATTTATGGGCAGTGGGCGAGGACTCGGGTTGTAATATTTACTTTATAGGGAAAATCCCCCTTCCTTCGTGTAATAAAACGGGAAAAGATTGAATCTTCGTGAAGGGACAGTAGTTGGACAGGACAGAACCAACGACCAATTAAAAGAGTGATAGTGCAACAATATTGCGGGAACTGACTTGGGGAGTACAAACTAGTTCGGTTGATTGTTTTTGCATTTTAGTACGCTTGTAAATTGCAAAACCAGCCAAACTGGTTGACATTCTACCCATTTTGGACTGATAATTACGAGTAGGTGGTCTCCTGGATATAACGCAGTTCTTTGTGGACGAGAAACTTGTGTTTTTAATTTCATCTATCAGACAAATTTCAATTTCTTTGTAGTCCCTAAATGACATGAGCAATAGCATTTTAATGGCTGCAAAAATATGGATGCCAGAGACCTAGAGTTGTAGACAGTATTTAAGAATATAGGAAAAAGGACTTAGAAATAAGAAGGCGAGTAAGTATGAGACGAATCTGCTTTATTGGGCACACTGGCCCCCTTATATACTAGTTGGGGATGTGTGGCCAGTCCCCACCACATCCCCTACTGGAGGCGGAAGTGGGAAGGCTTCAGGCCTTCAACACAAGCATAGTGCCTTAGGAGTCACACATTTCCAGCTCTTTTGCCCAGCTGCTGACCCACACTTTGGGGTTATAAAATGCTCGCAAGTTTCACCTCTAGTCTGCTTACCATGTTCAATTCTCTCAAATAAGTCTCTAGTCCTGTATCCTTGTAATAATAAGGATCTTAAGTAAAGTTGTTCGACTCTGAGAACCTCTGCCTTATTAAAATACGTGCCAGATCTCACACCAAACTGCACTTTCTTTTTACCCTCACAATCGACTTCTGGGTTCTTATGACTGGTTTTAGGAACGTCTCACCCAAGCTCCTCCACATAACTATCCCATAAATCGATTGCGATTGTGCTGAAGCAATGTATTAAGAAACTTTACTTAGAGTTGGCCGTGTATACCTCGTTTCTTATTAATATCTGATATTTTTAGAAGTTAGTGCCTCTGATTACTTATTTGAACCGAAATAGCCCTGTCGATTTATACATATAACATTCCAAACGCTGAGGTATCTACGATTTTCAATAGTCGTTAAAACTCCTAATAATAGTTCATCCCCAAACGTGTAACCCTGACAACTCTGTGCTACTGGCAAAGTGCGCTCAAAACCCATCAAATTTGTGCACTGTTTTTGGTTTTTTTAAATGTATATATCCCAATAATTTCCCCGAGTACCGTATTGAAGTAGGTTGAATTTTCGTCTCTACTGGTTGAATTATTTCGGAGATACAGCAATTCAAAAGTAGGAAATTTTTCCCCCATAGTTTAATGTTCGTGTTAAGGCCACGATTTCAGCTTTCCAATCGGAAAACTACTCATTTTAGAAAATGTTGAGAGAGAGAGAGAAATTTGAATAGGGTGTAATCATTTTCAATTTAAAACCTCAATCTTGCAGCTGCCATAGTTTCCTCTAAAATTAATAAAACCCAAAAACGTAGTTACCTAAATCCCTTCTCACTATAAATTTTGGTAAGAAAACAGTTTTACTCCCTCAGGATTTTTATCACAGTGGAGGAGAAGGTTACACGATAAAAAATTAAGAACAAGGTTCAGAATCGTGGAAGCGTTCGAAGTGTAAAATCCCAGGACAGGGTTTGAAATTTGGGGTGGGGAATTTTCTGAACTCCTCGAGTTCTGGGCAAGTTTGAGAACTGCTCTACGAACGAAGGGCGTATTACTTACAGTCTTTGAGAACAAGGCTGCCAACAAAAGTACTCTTATTGCACAGGTAGACGACCTAAAAGAGAGTATCAAACGCTCCTCTTGCTCTCCATCCTCAATAATTATTGGGAAGAAATATCGAGTGAAACAATATTATTGCAAGGACTAGTGGCCTCATGCTTCAAGTTAGTTATATTCCGTCAAGAGTACGTTGGTTACTTGGTTACTTTTATAATCCCAGATTTTGCGTGCCACCTTAGAATGATAGATTTTGAGAAGAAGTGCTTCCTTCAATTTATTCCAGGGCGTAGTGGAACGCATCAGGGAGGTCATCATTACCGAATTTCGGCTCGGAAGAAAGCCAGAACGGGGAGGTCCCCTCCGGAAAAGTTCTTAGTCATCAGTTCAGACTCCCTCTGACGTTTGGTGACAAGTAATTGCTGAAAGGTCCACCTCCTTGACTTGAATATCTTCCTTAACGAAACTCTAACTACCGCCTGAATCACTCCACGCATTCTTAATCGAGCCTTTCCCCCAACCATCCTTCACACTCCCACCCATTGCTTCCAATTTCTATCTATTACTATTGGGGACTTCAGGCAGTAAAAACAATGATAATGAACGTCGTGGCAAAGAATTACCATAATCGTCTTCATTTGCGATTTAACGGAGATGATCCTCCGAAATTAGAGGGCCTACTAGGGTGGAAACAATACGGTTAACGAATTTCTGTTCTTTATCTCAGCTCATCAGACACCCACCCAAGAGAGATGAAGTTTGAGACTGGTTCTACATAAATCGGTCGGGAAATCCTACACCAGATTCGCAATTTGCAACAAGACATTTTATGCAGACCTGAACCATACTGCACGTACAAGTTTAATATTAAATATTAAACTTAAAAATAAACTTAATATTAAATTTGTTTTTGCAGAAAAACAAATTTTGTTTTTCTAAAAATCAGTAGTGATGAGCTCAGAGTTGATTCGTAAGCCTAATTCATACAATATTCACTCGGCTGCTCTTCTTCATGTTTTCTACCGAATCTTTCTTACCTCGCCTGAAAACCCCTATATTACAATTTATAAATGACTATACCATTTTTTTCAATTTTTAATTTCTAAAATTGTACTTCCATCAGAAATTTTTCGCTGATTCCAAATGTTCCGTAACAATAATATTGTATTATATTATAATCTACGTATGTGTTCATAGTATGAAGGTAGGTGCGGTCATTACGTAGGTTCATTACTAAGGTAATCTTTCCAATAAAAAAAGTCTTATTACTTCTTTGACCTATTTTTTACAAGTTTGGTCCCTTGAAGTTAATTTTTATAAATTAAAATTTTGCATTTAAAATATTTTGAAATTAAAGTTTCAAATTTACAGTTTTGAATTTTTCTTCAATTATTTTTTTAATAAGTAGAACATTTTTTGCCATATACAGTCAAGGATGTTATTGCGAAAATTTCTTGAAATGGATTTTTTAAAAATACATCTTTATTATAAAGCTGGTTAAAATGTATTGGTAATCTCTACGAAAAACCGTTAACATAGGAACTTTTTTTCTCTTATTTCAGTTTATTATTTTCAATAATGAACCTCTGGAATTCGAGCGAGGATTTTGAAATTTTGACACCATAGAGTTTGATCCACAACATTTCTGAAAATTGTCTACGTAAAAGGTTTCTACTTGATCGTATGTGAAATTGTTTATCCCGTTTTGGTTTATTATTTTCAATAATGAACCTTTGGAATCAACCAAGAAAAAATTGTTTTCAACACCCCCTCAAAATTTGTTGGTTTACGTTTCAAGGTACGTAGAATCCAAAAATCGAATGAAAATTTGGCCGTCCGTCAGCCGTACGTGGCACTTTCCCCACTTAGCACGGACCGATTTTGATGAAATTTGGTAAGTCGGCTCCATTTAGGGTTTAGGTGTGCCCTGAAGCTTTTGTTTGATGTCAGTATAAAGGTTGAAAAATGAGGGTTGAAATTTTGACAACGCCCAAACTCGAAAAATTTTGATATAAAGGTATTGTTTTTCCTTCAATTTAAGATAGTATAGAATTTTTTGAAACCATGCGAAGCCCTGTAGGACAAACCATTCGCTCCCTACGAGAATTTAAGGGTTGGACGTACGATAAATAAGAACACGATTGTGAATCGCAAAAGAGGCCTAATCTCCGTTCAAATGTTAGCTGACCGAAATGCGATCGATGTTTTTCTTCATGTTGGTTGGTGGTAACAATGGCAAAGCCGTGTTCTTTGCAGACGAGTGATCTATGTAGAAAAACAATAAATCTTTGTGTAAACATTTGCAGCGTTTATTTCTATACAGGGTGTAAGCCTAACTGGTCTGCCATACGGTACCAGTCAATTCTACAACTAATTTACAACAAAAAATGTCCCTTAGCGATTTTTTTTAAACCCATCGTTTTCGAGTTATTTTAACTTTAAACTTTTTTTTCGTGATTTTGACCTTATGTCATTAAATCGGTCATAACTCCTTCAATTTGCTGTGTAAATTACGATTTGAGGATACCGTTGGAAAGAGCATTAATTTTCCTATCGGATAGATGCCTTACCTTTTTTTTGAGTCAAGGTTTGAGACATCAAAACGTCCTCTAAAAAAGAGATTTTTACGTAATTTTGAAAACCTCGCATTTTATCAATGTCAAAATGAAATACGAGAACCCATACTTTTTCAAGATGCGAGAACAGTGAAAACTGCGCCAGAATCTCAGCTTTCCAACGGTATAATCAAAACATATTCTACAACCGTATTTAGGGGAGAAATTCGGGTTTGAATGCGGAAAAACGTGTATTTTTTCAACGAAATCAACGCTCTGGCCTCCTGTTTCCGGAGTCCTCGCGGTCTACTGCGGCGCCCGCCCACCCACTCCCGTCGTCCGACCCCTCAGATCGACTGGGCGGAGCGCCGATATCGTTGAAAAAATGCACGTTTTTCCGCGTTCAAACCCGAATTTCTCCCCTGAATACGGTTGTAGAATATGTTTTGATTATACCATTGGAAAGCTGAGATTCTGGCGCAGTTTTCACTGTTCTTGCATCTTGAAAAAGTATGGGTTCTCGTAGTTCAATTTGAGATTGAAAAAATGCGAGGTTTCCAAAATTACGTAAAATTCTCTTTTCAGAGGACGTTTTGATGTCTCAAACCTTGACTCAGAAAAAAGTTAAGGCATCTATCCGATAGGAAATTTAATGCTCTTTCTAACGGTATCCTCAAATTTTAATTTACACAGCTAATAAACGGAGTTATGACCAATTAAATGACATAAGGTCAAAATCACGAAAAAAAAGTTTAAAGTTAAAATAACTCGAAAACGAAGGGTTTAAAAAAAATTGCTATGAGACATTTTTTGATGCAAATTAGTTGTAGAATTGACTGGTACCGTATGGCAGACCAGTTAGGCTTACACCCTGTATAATCGCGTATTCCTACCTGCCAACTTGGTTCAACATGGGTTTCGGACGGTAAAAATATTTTTCACCAGTCGATAAAGGGAAGGGAAGAGAAAAAGTCCGGAGTTTCGACTCGAAGGGGATCAGGCTGATTGAAGAGTTGGGACAGAAGGTAGAGCTGGAGGGAGGAAGACCGCATCCATCATAACTTGAGCCCTTGTTCGATGTAACCCCCTCCTGCCATCCAGCGGTCCAGCAGCTCACCCTAAATAAAACAGACGGAATCAACTGAAGACGGATGGCCCATTTAGTGAGACCACTTCCACACGTGGCGAGTCCCTGTTGAAATCTGTCGAGGCCAGTAACCAATTTTCCGGTCTATTATTTCCAAATGGTATAACCACTCGTAGATCTATTGCTTTACCCTTTTGCTTCTTGAATTGTACAGACTGTCAACATAACAGGTCAGCCAAACTGCGCAAGTCAATTCTGAAACTAATTTGCAACAAAACTTGCCTCACAGACTTTTCTTTTTCGAGGCTTTGTTTCCTAGTTATTCCAATTTTGCGTTTTTTTCGTGCGGTTGACCTTACGTAACTAAATCAGTCTTAACTCCTTGAATTTGATGCATAAATTTAAATTTGAGGATACCGTTCGAAAGAGCATTACATTTCATAACATCAGATCATCGCAGGGGGTTACTCGTTTCTTTTTTTATAATTATAATTAATAATAATATGATAATAAATGTTCATTATTTCTTTCTCTCAATACGTCAAAATAAATTTAAAAAAACATAATTTCAACAATGGCAAACGCCGCCTGTCTAGTTGGCCATATTGGCGTAAGTAATGTAGTACAAACAAAATTCACGTTTATAAATTTATATTCAATTTAAATTTGAATCTGTGCGTGCGCATCCCAGTTCAAAAACGAATTCTAATTTATCTTATTACAACAATAATAATAATAATTATTATTATTCTTAACTGTATTTTTAACAAAAAATAGTTTATTTTTAATCATTAGGATTTTTACACAGAATGAATGAATGAATGAAAGACATGTTTATTTTTACAATTAGGACAATATTACACATGCATGATAATATCATGTATGTATGTAAAGCATATTATGCTTTGGGTCATCAAGACCCGTCAGCAGAGGTTCCGTTAGTATTCCTAACACAAATTATTGATTCATCGTAACTAACACATATCACTCAATATTGTTAATATTATAATTTTTTTATTTTTTATTTATTTTAACGTTGGAGGAAGGAACATGGAGGTATATTACATTGTTTTAGTTATACTAACAAATTATTATATTATATTTATTTATTTATTCCTGCTCTTATTTACAATTTCATCATCATTAACATTGTTATTATTATTTGCATCATTATTTACCAATGTTATTATTGCCTTTTACCTATTTTTTTTGGTTTATTGTTTTAAATGTAATTAAATTCAGCTACCAGGAATTGCCTGTATCTCCATGCATTTCTCACGAATTTGCAGAGTGGAGACCAATCAGGTCCATTTAACCGGTCAAGGAATTCTCCCCTGGTCAATGATAGGCGCCCAAAACATTCCAGCCGAGCATAAGCTAAAATTGGACATTCAGCCACGAAATGCTCCATGGTCTCATTAACCGCCAGGTTACATAGCGAGCAAAGGAAGGTACTGCGGTTCCTTAGCCATGGCTGCCAATTGACGTTGAGCAGTTCTCCTCGGCACTTCGCTATTATCATGGCATCATAAGGGTTCCTCTTTTCCACGTAGTCAACATCCCAATCGAGGTGTCGGTAGATCAGGTGGTATTGGGCATTATTTGCCTTGTCTCTGAGGGACTGCAATAAGGTTGCCCGCTGCCTACACAGCACTTCCTTCATTAAACCCTTCAAGTGCTTCGGATCGAAGGCTGCAGTAGTGGCCATCGTTGATACCTCAGAGAGCATTTCACTCCATACCCTCGCAAATCAATATTCCTCCTTATTACTTCGAGAGCTATTACTCGGGTGAATCGGTTGTCTGGCTGTCGTAACACTTTTAATAAATATTTTCCATTGATCTCCAGGGTGTGTAGAAAGACTGGCTCTTGTTTGGTTTCATTGTACACAGTATTCACGTTTTTATTATGGTGCGGATGTAATCGCCAGGTATTTTAAATTCTTCAGCCCTCATAATTATACTCATTCACAAGGAATTACACAAATATAGTCGCCGTTCTTATGAATTTTACCAGATCATTCTGTGAGACCTCCTCCGCCTTCCCATCCAATAAATCAATGATTTCCATCCAGGCGGCTCTTCTTGAGAAATTTGACACGGCATTCGTTGAGTATCGGGCTGATCGGGATAAAATATGTGACTGTCTCTTCTGCTTGTCGATTGCACATGGAACATCTATTTTGGTTTATTATGTTCAATGATAACAAAACAGCGCATTTTGACAGATGGTTAAACAAAATTGTCTCGCTATATTCAGAAGTTCATTATTTCGCACTGCGAGTTCACAAGGGGCGTTTTACAAAAAGCGCCCCTTGTACCTCATTTTTTGAAATTACACTGTCGGAACCGCAAAACCAAGATCTACACGTTGGTACTACTGGCTTTTCGATAACTCCATCTTTTACTGAGAGAGAGAGCACTATAAGCCCTTATGGAATTTAGAGAAACAAAGGAAAAAGTTCATAACCAAGGGGCGCTTGATGAGACCCTCAGTTGGTCGGTAGGAACATGTCATGTTCGGGTAGGAGGCCAATAGGCGTTTTACAAAAAGCGCCCCTTGTGCCCTGAGTTTCCTGTAAAGCGCCTTCTTCTCAATAAAAAATATGCAACTTTTTTCTCAAAGGGTCTAACGTGAATGGGCTCAATTTGAGAAAGCAAGAAAACACAAGGGGCGCTTTTACAAATTCCAACGTTTTTTTGGTTATTTTACGTCTTTCTCCCAAATTATTGGTTGGATCCGATTCAGTTCTTAGTTCCATCGATAGTACACTAAATTCTCAACAGAGTGCGAAAAAAGATTACAAATTTAGCTAAAATAGCAGTGACACAATTGAGTTGGGAAAAAAGTAAAATCTTCAAGCGTGTTTTACTCGTAATTTTAAAACTTTGCACCCAAAAGCGCCCCTTGAGAACTCGCAGTGCGATTTTTATTGTCATCAAAACGGAGGATATTCCACAAAGTTAAGGCTACACTCGATCGTAATGAAACTGCTACGTACAGATTGACCGCGTCAACCAGATTTTGTACAATCAATACTTTTGTTGATCGTGTATCTACAATTCTCCATCGTAGCACCTGGAGGTCCGCATATTGGAGCGGAAACCGAAGAAAACATGAGATGAGTTCGGCCCTTGATGAGAGACTGGCGTGAAGGAAGGGTTGGAACTAATTTCCAGAGGCCACCTGAAGACTGTGGGGGCCCTAGCGGTCATTAGAAGGGTCCTACGAAGCCTTTTCTCTCCCTCGCCGCCGCCATGACCGCTGACAAATGTACACATTACAGAGGAACGAAGCCCCGAGAAGGGTCGACCCTCTAAAGGTGAGTGAGTGTCTTGTACTGTTAGTGGATTACGGCAACTCTTTGCTATATATCTCTGTGAAGTAGAGAGGGAAGACGTGGGATCCAGGATGGACTCCAACTCTACGCTGGTGCGCTTTAATCAGACGAACAAACATCGTCCTGCAAAGTGAAACAAAGACGTTCTCACAAACCAGATTGCTTTTCCATAAATTCGTATCCACTTTTTCCTTTAATTCGAAATAGGATCCTTCTCCTCACCATGAGATCATTATTTACTCTTTTCATTACTATAATGATGGCCGGGGCCAAAAGAAGTTTCGACCCTTAAGTTCTCATAGGGGGCGAACGGTTTGTCCTACAGAGCTCCGGGTGGTCTCGATCGATTATAGAAATTAGAAATTAAAAATTATAGAAATTAAAAAATAATTCAGATTAGTGAAAGAACTTCATCTTTATTTCGAGAGTTTTCGAGCTAGAGCACTCATAAAAATTTGAACCCTTATTTTTCAACCCTTAGAAGTGACTGACGTCAACCAAGTGGAGCCCATAATATGGGCTATATTTGGTATACTATACCAAATTTCATTAAAATCGGTCCACGGTAACTAGGAAAAGTGCCGCGTAGGGCGGACGGACGGATTAAAAAAAAAATCCGATTCGATTTTCGGATTCTACATTTTTTAAAACGTATACCATCAAATTTTGAGGGTAGGTAAAAAGTTTATTTTTTCTTGCTTGATTCCAATGGCTTATTAATGAAAAAAATAAACCAAAAATGTTCTCCGAAATTAAAATTTCCGCTCGATCACGTTTCGCATTCAATAAAATTTATTGAATTCATTTAATGAAGAGTTTTCTTTCAAACAGGCTTATATCCATTTTTTACATTTTTTTTTTTTTTTTCACGGATTCTGAATCTTTAGGATAAGGCTTATCATCTCACGAGTTCAATTCCTTCCGAAACGTTTGAATCCAGCTTTAAAAGCTTGCTAAAAATCGTGTTTGTCGACAAAACGGCTTATACCCATCCCATTGCATTAACAATTTTTTTGGTGGTGGAGGGGGGGGGGGGGGTTGGATTCCACATATACCGTTCTGAGGCGTTCTGAGAGGGAAGTAGTGTAACCAATAGTGTAGCTGTTGTTGAATGCTAGTTGCTACAAACTGTGCCTTGTACGAAGAAGATTCCACCTCTGCCACCGGTCACTATTTCAATGAACTAAAATATTAAGGACTCTGAGATTGTAATAAAAATGAATGAGACCTGTTCTAGCCAAGGGAGACGTGTGTCACAGGGAACACGAAGAAATTGTCATGTCATAATCCGAGCGTCTTTGAGTGAATTACATACAAATTATGGAAGAAACAACAATATGAAAAATAGTAAAAGAAAGAAAATGCTTTGTGACACTATAAAAGTGAACACTATAAGTTTATATAGAAGTGTTTATATAAAACGAATAAAACAAAGTGGTAGCTCAGACGAATCTTGTGTGACTGATTCAAAAACGTGACAGACGTGAGGAGGCCTACATAGTACATTGCTCAATGGGAAAATGTTTTTGGACTTACCTGGATGAACGGCTGTACACGGGGGTTTTCCTGGATGCTGGGGAGTGTAAGACCGAGCCTACATTAGAAAATGATCTTAAAATTTCAAGTACCTACCTAGTTCAGTTGATGTCGTAACAGGAGTGAAAATATTTCATTTAAATCAATATAATTTATTGAATTATCGATCATATTATGGTGAAAATAAACTATTATTATTATTACGATAGAAGCGTTTAGCGAGCGAAAACGGTCAGGTATTGACGCTCTAGAAATAGTTTTCCCTTGTTCAGGTGGCTGCGGCGGGAGAGGTGAGCGTCATTGACGCTTGGGCGAGATAACGACCCACGCTTGACGCTCAGTCGGGAGTGACACTTTCGCTTGACGCTCAACTTCGAACGTTTCCTGTGCTCTTCTTTATCTGATCTTTTCATTTCGTAAAATGGCAAAAAATGTACCTATCCGATGAGGATACTGAAATTTTGATTTCCATGGTGCAAGCATTTTCATCTCTGTGGAACGTTGGGCATGCAGGATTCAAGAACACAACGAAAAACAAGAAGGTGTGGGATGAAATAGCAGCAACGATAGACATTCTGGTCTATTCGAAAAATGTTTTCGGGTCTTCTTTGAGTTTGTGAAAAAGTTTGTAGTATTCTCCATCACAATTCCTAAGCACATTAATAGGGTGAACTTTAAATCACGTTTCTCACGGTTTCTCAGTAAAGGTCTTTTTAAAACAGCTGAATTGTCACTTAGTGCAAAAGTTGCCTATTCGCTGGCATGGTGGTGAACTGACCGGAACTCCCCAACTAGTTAGTCACCTTCCGCTCAAAATGGAGCCACTCCTGAGCGGATTGAGCGTCCAAAAGCTGTCACACAAACGAGGACCATTTCAAGGAGCTGTTGCAAACCTGACTAGTAAAATCTTGATTTCTACTGCTTGTACGAGGGCTTTTCCCGCCTTGCATTCATAGGGTTACCTCTCAACTGTTACTTTTGGTCTAAACTAATTATTTCGTTAAAAAAAATGTTCATTAGAAAACTAATTAGATTCTATATCTTACAGACATTGCTCAAATGACTTATTGATGATCAATAAAGGTATTACCATTTTTTGAGTTTTTGCCACTCTGTACCAATTTACTGTATATTTAAAAGATTATTAGATGATGGCTCACAAGGAAGATATAGACCTAGTGAAATCATCATTTCAAATCACGTACGACGGTAGTCATGCGAGGCTCACCTGTTGCTAAACGAATGACTTTGAAAGGGGCACCTGATAATGGAGGGGGTGTTCAGCGTAACCCGCAATCTCACTTTTCGCGCTATTGACCGTCTCGATTCCTATCGGCAGCCTCTTATCCTCCGGTTAAGTTAACCGAGGGAAATTGAAAACAAAACGTGGAAACAATCGAGCCGACTCGGATTACCGCTTTCAACATCGATTAACTCCCGGTTAATGGACCGTGTCGCCCTTATCAAGGGAAGATTAGAGACGAGAGGCCACTTATCATATTGTGTGGAGCACAATGACCTTTGGCCACTTCCCCCACCTTCAGTCATCAACACACCCTCAACTGCTTATCAACTGTCGCATTCAATCGTTCGAAGGTGAACTCAATGACATGATTATCGATTGTGCAGCGTCAATCAAGGCGGACTAACAGGCTCCCTTTAGCTCCTCTCAGTTCAATCAAGGTGTAGGAGGCTCACACTTGGGAACCTTCAAGTTCGAGATATTATTATTTTAACCCACCAAGAAGAGAGCTATTTACCTCTAAAAAAATGTTTTTTTTTTTCTTTTAATACTCGATTCTTTAGCTTTAGTTTAAGCTCAGAAAAATAATTTTTTTTAATCTGTGACGATTCGGTGATGAGTGGGGGGGGGGGGGGGGGGGTGCTATACAGGGTGTCCAAGTAACTACGCTCCCCCCACTTATTTTCTCTAATAGTGTAAGAAAAAAGATCGGATTAACGCTATTCTTCATAATTTTTTGCGTAGAATTCAAAAATGACAAAATTGCGCAGTGCGCAATCGCGCAACTATGCGCAATCATGATCAACTTTGGTTTTTCAAATGGGAACTCCCATTTTTTATTGCAGATTTGGATTCTACGTCAAATTTTATGAACATTTTACTTCGACAACTTTTTTATTTGGACGCGCGCAGCCCGCTCAGCGAGCGCTCAAAGATGCGCAACCCAGGGATTGCGCCCAAGTTGACATGAAGGTAAACCTCAAGTGCGGCACATCACTTGGCACTGTTTTTCTACGCTGAATCGCGTGGTGATATCCCTTTCTTGATTTGATTTCATTTTACTGTATCTACAGCCGAAAACGACACTTTTTGAGGAGGAAATCATCGATTTTCTTACGAAGGGTAATGATCATCCTAATAAAATGTAAAAAAATTAAATTTGTAAAATTGTAAAATAACGGGAAACTTCTACATAATTATCACAAAATGTTGCAAAATAATTTTCAGTCTTCTAAAAACATGATTGGATGAACAACGATTGAAACAATTAAGCGATAAACTCTTAATAATAACTCTTAATAAATTAAGAACTCTTAAATAAACTCTTAATAAATAATAACTCTTAATGTAAACTGTATTGTCTACCTGCACAAAGGAGTAATAATTCGAGAAGAAAACAATACTCGGAAAAGATTCCACGGAAAATCGATCATTTCCTCCTTAAAAAGTGACTTTTTCGGCTGTTGATACGGTAAAATGAAATCAAATCAAGAAAGGGATATCACCACGCGATTCAGCGTAGAAAAACAGTGCCAAGTATTGTGCTGCACTTGAGGTTTACCTTCATCTCAACTGTGGCGCAATCCCTGGGTTGCGCATCTTTGAGCGCTCGCTGAGCGGGCTGCGCGCGTCCAAATGAAAAAGTTGTCGAAGTAAAATGTTCATAAAATTTGACGTAGAATCCAAATCTGCAATAAAAAATGGGGGTTCCCATTTGAAAAACCAAAGTTGATCATGATTGCGCATAGTTGCGCGATTGTGCATCGCGCAATTTTGTCATTTTTGAATTCTACGCAAAAAATTATGAAGAATAGCGTTAATCCGATTTTTTTTCTCACACTATTAGAGAAAATAAGTGGGGGGAGCGTAGTTACTTGGACACCCTGTATATGGCACACTCGTCCTCTGGAGGAGCAGAATTATACTGGGTGAATTTTAACAATGAATTATACACTGCATGCTTTTGTATCATATAAGGTACAAGCACCAATAGTGGACACTTTAAGGAAATTTTTGCATTGAATTCTCAATAGATACGATGTATTTTGTTTGAGAACGATAAACCTTCATTTTTTACATTCTCCGACTCTTCTTCTTTTGATTCCACACCCAAAATCTCTAAATAATTTACTTTAAATATTTATAAAATAATAATTACAAAAAGCCTACTATGTGGGCAAAATGGACACCAAAATTTCCCCTCGTTTCTATAGTGGACACTTTCTGCATGTATAGTGGCCATCACTCGTGTACTGCCTTTTTTGAGGGATTTATGCTTTTAATGGGGTCTGTAGGCCAGGATATTGGAAAAAATTGTTCAATTATAAAAATTAATAGATTATTATCACATTTACAGTAGGTAGATAGGAGAAAGTTCAGATTTCACATGACTGTTTTCATCAAATTGATGAGGAAATCATTTTTCGATCACAAAAAACCACGAAATACTTTACTTTAGTAATAAATTTGTTGTTTACAACTGGAACAGGCTTACATTTCAAGGTTGGTTTACATTTCAAGGTACGTAGAATCCAAAAATCGAATAAAAATTTGGCCGTCCGCCGTACGCGGCACTTTCCCCACTTAGCATTGACCGATTTTGATGAAATTTAGTATGCAGGCTCCATTTGGGGTCTAGTTGTGCCCCGAAGATTTTGGTTGATGTAGGTCACTTCTAAGGGTTGAAAAAAAGGATAAAGGGTTGAAGGAAAAGGGGTTTGAAATAATGGTTGAAATTTTGAAAACGCCCTAACTCAGAAAATTTTGATGTAAAGGTATTGTTTTCCCATCAATATAAGATAGTATAGAATTTTTAGAATTGTTTGAAACCACGCGGAGCCTTGTAGGACAAACCGTTCGCTCCCTACGAGAATTTAAGGGTTGGACTTACGATAAATCAGAAACACGAGCGTGAATCGCCAGAGGCCTATTCCTCGTTCAAATGTTAGCTGACCGAAATACGATCGATATTTTTCTACAAGTTGGTTGGTGGTAACAATGGCTTTTACCGTGTTCTTTGCAGACGAGTGATCTATATAGAAAAATAATAAACCTTTGTGTAATAATTTGCAGCGTTTTGCAGCTGTAGCCAATGGGGTCCCATTTTTGACCTGTATGATCACAATTAGACTTGTTGTTTCAACAGTGGACATTTGTGATTCAAAAGATGACACCCCCTGTCCACTATTGGTCTTCATGAAATGCGACTAAAATGCGATCGCTGTTCATTTCTTCGATTTGTATTCAGTTTTGCTTTCTGAGCAACTATTATCGAAATTTCCATATGAAGCTCTTTACTTTTCAAATCGAAAAGTAAAGCGTTTAGTTATTTCTAATAAACTTGATTGTGAATGTGTGAAGGCAGTAGGTATGGTGAGGTAGGTAGTACCTACCAATAGTTGGTGGGTAAAAAAAACGCTGCAAATCATTGCCCAAAGGTTTACTATTTTCTGTATAGATCACCCTTCTGTATAGATCCCTCCCTACCAACCATAGGTGCCTACTACCTACTAGGGTATTTTTGAAAATTTCAACCCCAACCACCAACCAAATGGAAATGAAGGGTTGAAATGTTCAAAAATACCCTAGTAGGTAGTAGATACCTATGGTTGGTAGGGAGTGATCTGTTCAGAAGGGTGATCTATACAGAAAATAATAAACCTTTGGGCAATGATTCGCAGCGTTTTTAACTTTAAAAAAACTCAAATTTAACTTAACTATTATTGGCCTTTTTGACGAATATAGCTTGAACATTTGTGGAAGAGATTTAAGATTTTAGTGTTAATAGCCATTATTTTAGGAATTGTGCACTGGTGATAATTTCTTTTGCGTTTTTCTCAAAACTTCGTTTTTGGACATAACGCGTTTGTCCTTCAAGGTCTCGATAAATTCCTGTTCTTCATGTCTCCAAGAGCTCATAGAGAACCCACACAGCTATTGTTGTTTTTTCTCTTTCGATTTTCAGTGTACCATACCAACATACAGTATGCACGGTGGGGTTGGTATGGCTGAAAAAGTTCATTCTAAATAAATTGAGGTCATCTTCTTTGAAAATTCGCTAACAAAGCCTCCGCTACCTTGGAAGACAATAGTGTGATTAACAAGAACAAACACACAAAGAAAGTAGAGTGGTTGAATATCAGGGCTCTCCTTTTCTCTCAGTTGGATCAGAGTTCTGCTGAGCAAAGTGGAAACACGTCATCGCGGTCTCAAATCAGCAGAAGAGGCAACAACACCTTAAAGTGATCGCGTCAAGTTAGTGACGTGAGACAACTCTTGAAAACGAAACGTGAGAAGCATCTCAACTCCCCGCTTCCCCTCAAAACGGATTTAAATCCATATAAATGCAGATGAGATATCCTAAAGTGATCCCACCTGGAGCCGATCCTCCCTTCGAATTTAGTTAATCCGAAAGTTGTCGGTTGTTGGTGTTTCGTCAACTTTCTCCGGAAAACAGCCAAGAAGTGACGGCGGAGGAGGGAGTGAAAACCCTTGTGGCTCAATTAAAACTAGAGTTTGAAATCAAGAGTTGTCTTAGGTGAAAGGCTTGCGACGTCGTGTCTGCCTTGACGAAAGAATAACAACTACGACGACAGTTGAAGGAGGGAGGGCGGAGGGAAAAACAAAATAGTAAGTGCATTATGTAGATTAGAACGCCCCGGAGGGTGGAAATCCGCAAGGATTAGGTCTGGGAGATTAAGGAAGCTGACGGATTGTTCTGTCTGGGGCGGTAACAGCGGGGAGAATACGGTTTTCTTGCCTGCTTTCCCCTTTATAGAAAGAAACGTCCTGGAAAAAGGATATAAATTTATTAGGAACAGATTAGAAATTGGAGGGCGTAGTTTGCCCCATCAAGTATAAACGGGGGACTATGAATCTTGGTTGTTATGACACGTCCTCGTGGTGATACTCGTGTGCATTTTCATCCTCCCCCACCACCCGCTGGTTTCCTCTTCTTCCTCGCCATCAAAGACAGGGAAGCTCTGCTTTCGAGCGGTTAAACAAAGTTAGCGTTTGAACCTCCTCCCGTTCCCGGGCAGCAGAGTTGGGCAAAAATTATTAGTTCTGAACTAATTCGCTAAAAAAACTAAAAACGCTGCAAATTATTACACAAAGGTTTATTTTTTTCTATATAGATCACTCGTCTGCAAAGAACTCGGCTTTTCCAATGTTACCACAAACCAACATGAAGAAAAACATCGATCGCATTTCGGTCTGCTAAAATTTGAACGGAGATTAGGCCTCTTTTGCGATTCACACTCGCGTTTCTTACTTATCGTACGTTCAACCCTTAAATTCTCGTAGGAAGCGAACGGTTTGTCCTACAGAGCTCCGCGTGGTATCAAAACATCCTAAAACTTCTATAGAATCTTAAATTGAAGTAAAAACAATACCTTTGTTGCGACGATAACCTTTTCAAAAGTGGAAGCAACTAAGGTATCCGTCGCAAAAATAATAAAAGGTTGAAAAAATTACCAAAAGTGTAAAATGGTAAATTGCAAATAATAGAAAATAAACTCTTCAATATACGAGATTTTATTAATCAAAAGATATTAGGAAAATAAAGAAATGAAAATTTTGAAAGAGGAAAAGGCCCAGAAAAGAAATAAAGAAAATAATTGATATTCAAATAGCCCGTTCCTCTGAAAGCGGAACGGGCGATGAAGACGGGGAAGAAGTGGTCGGCGGGGACTCTCATAGCGAACTGAACTTACCTAGTTTCGGAGCCTTCAGGCCTGTCGGACAGATTGAGTTGACCCCGCCGCCCTTCCTCACTGTTTAAGGATATATATTCTTTCCTATTATGTACCATCGTCGCATTGTATACAAATTTTTTTAGTTAAGGCGTTTTCAAAATTTTGACCCTTATTTTTCAACCCTTAGAAGTGACCTGCATCAACTAAAATCTTCGGGGCACAACTAGACCCCAAATGGAGCCTACATACTAAATTTCATCAAAATCTGTCAATGCTAAGTGGCAAAAGTGCCGCGTACGGCGGACGGACGGAAAATGTTTTATTCGATTTCAGATTCTACGTACCTTGAAACGTAAACCAACAAATTTTGAGGGGGTCTACATTTTTTTTCTTGGTCGATTCCAAAGGTTCATTATTGAAAATAATTAAACCATGATAAACCACAATTAATAACCATAATTGAACGAAGTTCGAATAAAAACTAAAGTAATTTTGGTTTATTATTTTCAATAATAAGCCTTTGGAATCGAGCAAGGAAAAAAAATTTTAACCCCCCCTCAAAATTTGATGTTTTACGTTTCAAGGTACGTAGAATACGAAAATCGAATAAAAAAATTTCCGTCCGTCCGCCGTACGCCGTACGCGGCACTTTTCTTAGCAACACTGGACCGATTTGGTTCAAATTTGGTATATGGGCTCCATTTGGGGTCTAGTTGTGCCGCGAAGCTTTTGGTTGATGTAGGTCACTTCTAAGGGGTGAAAATTAAGGGTTGAAATTTTCAAGAGTGCCCTACCTCGAAAACTCTCGAAATAAAGGTATCGTTTTTTCACCAATTTTAAATAGTATTGAATTTTTAAAAATTTTTGAGACCACCCGGAGCTCTGTAGGACAAACCGTTCGGTCCCTACGAGTACTTGAAGGTTTTCCTTCGATAAAACAGAATCATGAGTGTGAATCGCAAAAGAGGTCTAATCTCCATTCAAATTTTATCGGACTAAAATGCGATCGCTGTTCATTTCTTCGATTTGTATACAGTTTTGCCTCCTGCGTAACCAGTAATCAAATTTCCATATGAAGCTTTCTATTTTTCCAATCGAGTGTGAAGCGTTTAGTTCTTTCTAATAAACTTGATTGTGAAGGTGTGAAGCCAGTATGGTGTGGTAGGTAGTACCTAGCTGGTAGGTAAAAAAAAAGTTGGTAGGTAAAAAAAAATGTTGGTGGGTAAAAAACGCTGCAAATCATTGCTCAAAGGCTTCTTCACTCTTCAGATCACTGATCAGCTGAGTGTACCCGAAGCCATTTTCAATCCTTTTGAATGGAAGTGCTCTTCCAGGCGTCTCCAGCATTCGAGGAGATCTTCTTCACTCTTCGGATCACTGATCAGCTGAGTGAGCTCCAAAGCCATTTTTACTCCTATTGAATGGAAGTGCTCTTCCAGGCGTCTCCAGCATTCGAGGAGATCTTCTTCACTCTTCAGATCACTGATCAGCTGAGTGAGCTCCGAAGCCATTTTCAATCCTATTGAACGCAGGAAGCTGAAATTTGAGAGGGAAGGTCAAGGGAGAATACAGATGGTGGTAGGTGCTATTGATGGAGAACCAGTGATCTATACAGAAGGGTGATCTATACAGAAAATAATAAACCTTTGAGCAATGATTTGCAGCGTTTTTAGTTTCAAATTCGAAACTGAAAACTGATTAGTTTTTAGCTTCAACTTTAGTTCAAATAAACTGTTATTCGAATAATCCCAACTCTGCCGGGCAGTCAGTTCAAAGTAAGCGCCCTAAAGTTCTCGCGCCCGCCGCTAGAGGTCAGACCGCCGTCCGATTCTGTTCATTCCCCGATAAGCGATGCAAATTTAGTTCAAGGCATGCAGGATTAAAGGAGCAGTACGAGCAATTAAAGTTCTAATTGAATAAGTTCATAAGTGGCGTAGAAATTGCAACCCCGAAAAACGACTCCACCGACCTCCGATGTACGACCGCTCTAACCGTCTACTCTGTGCTACCCCTGCTTTATTGCTTTATTACAGGTTTAATTGTACAATATACCGTCATTGAAAGTCACATTGTGCCGTTCTTCCTTCGCCCTATCTCGGGGCAACAACAGTTAGTTCCTCAAAAATTACCACCTTCACCACTTTTTAGAGCTTTTTAACCAATTTAAGTTCCATGTCTGTCTGCAAATCTGCGTTTAAAATAATAATGAGGCGCAAAATAATTGATAGGGTAGATGTTTGAGACATCGCTTTCAGGTTAACTCAACTATGTGAGGATTGTAATGTATTCAGAATGTCCTCTGCGTCACCCACTTGACAGACTTTTTGCTTCCAAGTCTAGCAAGGTAGCGGAAGCTTTGTTTTCAAAGTTGAAAAAAAAAAAAAACGCTGCAAATTATTACACAATGGTTCATTATTTTTTGCTTCCTCACTACCGAAGGTAGGGAAGCTTTGTATTCGTGAAAGAAGTGAAAAAAAAAATGTCCTCCAAAATCAAAATTTCCACTTGCTTTTTGCGTTTTAGAGCTTCCCGAACAATTTTGGTTCCGTGTCTGTCTGTCTGTCGGTCTGTGTGTGGTCAATCCTTGTCCCGGGCAAAACTCTACTAACCTGTGGTCCGATTTTGATGAAATTTTCAGGGATTGTGCGGGTTAGGTCCTAGACGGTCCCCTATCAATTTCAGCACCTTCGGACCAATAGGAGCGAGTGCGCATGCGCAAACGTGAATTTCCTGGAACCTCGGTTTCTCGGTTTCTAATCAACCGATTTTGCTCAAATTCGGAGGTTAGTTAGGGACTAACTTCTAAGAGACACCCTATAAGTTTCAATCAAATTGGTCAAGCAATAGCCGCTGCGCATGCGCGAACTTTAAATTTATTGTTACAACCAAAACTCCGCAACTATTCAACCAATTTCGATGAAATTTTTAGGGATTGTGCGGGTTAGGTCCTAGACGGTCCCCTATAAATTTCAGCACCTTCGGACCAATAGGAGCGAGTGCGCATGCGCAAACGTGAATTTCCTGGAACCTCGGTTTCTCGGTTTCTAATCAACCGATTTTGCTCAAATTCGGAGGTTAGTTAGGGACTAACTTCTAAGAGACACCCTATAAGTTTCAATCAAATTGGTCAAGCAATAGCCGCTGCGCATGCGCGAACTTTAAATTTATTGTTACAACCAAAACTCCGCAACTATTCAACCAATTTCGATGAAATTTTCAGGGATTGTGTGGGTTAGGTCCTAGACGGTGGACCGCTAATATTTTGGTATTCAATAACTCTTTGAATCATAATTTTTTCGCCAACTGATTCTATACGTCCATGTTACGATGAGTGAGGAAGCTATACTGCCCACCCAACTTGGCAGACGTTTTTTATATAGATCACATATCTGCAAAGAACACGGCTTTGCCATTGTTACCACCAACCACCATGAAGAAAAACATCGATCGCATTTCGGTCAGCTAAAATTTGAACGGAGATTAGGCCTGTTTTGCGATTCACACTCGTGTTTCTGATTTATCGTACGTTCAACCCTTAAATTCTCGTGGGGAGCAAACGGTTAGTCCTACAAAGCTCCGCGTGGTCTCAAAACATT
The DNA here is from genome assembly GCA_009739505.2 of Apolygus lucorum. Classification (NCBI taxonomy): domain Eukaryota; kingdom Metazoa; phylum Arthropoda; class Insecta; order Hemiptera; family Miridae; genus Apolygus; species Apolygus lucorum. Next base: position 2,909,207 of record CM019177.2, read on the forward strand.
TAAAAAATTCTATTCTATCTTAAATTGATGGAAAAACAATACCTTTATATCAGCATTTTTTGAGTTAGGGCGTTTTCAAAATTTCAAAATTCATTTTTCAGCCCTTAGAAGTGAACTACATCAACCAAAATCTTCGGGGCACAACTAGACCCCAAAATTTGGAGCCCCATTTAATGGAGCCTACATACCAAATTTCATCAAAATCGGGCAATGCTAAGTGGGGAAAGTGCCGCGTACGGCGGACGGACGGCCACATTTTTATTCGATTTTTGGATTCTACGTACCTTGAAACGTAAACCAATAAATTTTGAGGGGGTGTTAAAAAATGTATGCAGAGATTGTGCGGGTTGACGTGTAGATGAGAGTTGTGGAAGGTACTTAGTGATTGATATTTTGAGTTTAATCGGATCTTCTATACAATCGGTTATGGATACGAGGAAGCTATGTGCCTCACCCACTTGGCAGACTTATTTTTTAATCCGCTCTCAACTCCTGCTGCGGGATTTTATGATAATTGAAACATGGAAATACGAGATTTCTCTTGTTCTCAAGTGAGTCTGCGGGAAAAGATTCCTCCGAGGAAGTTATTCGGGAGGAAGCGGAGTTGGCGGATCATCATCCAGCGGAGGATGAAAAACTGCCACTCGGTTGTGAGGAAGCGGGTTCTCTTTATAGCGCGAGGAGACTTCCGGGCGCAGGTGATGAAATCGTAAGGAGGTTTCGGTGGGGGAGGAGATGAAAGGCGGTGGGGGGAGGGGGGAGTTAAGGGCGCTGGGGGGGAGGGAGTGAAAGGCGGGAGGGCGAGGAGGGACTTTTTCAGCGCAGAGCGACAGTGTGGGAGACAGGAGTCGGAAAAACTGTAACATACGGCCGAAAATGTTGGGAAAATGACAAACACGGCGGGGCGGGGTTCCGCCATAAGGGAAAACGTAGTGTGAGCGCCGAGAGCGAAACCATGAGCCTGAAATATGAGCGGCCATAAAGTCGGACGGGGTAGCGTAGTGTGCTGTAGTGTGGCCGAGCAAGTGAGGGCGGGGTGGTCGTGAAAAGAGGGGTCATGAAAACGGGAGGATGAGAGGAGCTAACTGAGCGTACAGATAACCAATAGTCCCCGTTGCTCTCCCGAGTCGAATCGTAAATGAAATACAATAACGGGCGTAAGGAGGCCGAGGGATAACGGTAACGGGTAAGGTTGACGGGGAGCTAACGGGTTGGAAGAGCCAATGGGACGAGCCGATGAATGGGTTCCAGAGATCTGTGGACGGGACCGGGATATTTATGAGGCGCCCGCGCCTTCAAGGAGCAGCTCGGCGGACCCCATCGAGTCGTCTGTCGCCCTGAAAATGTTGCGTTTCCAAGTCAAATTCAAGATTTTTCAAACTAGACCTCGAACTCGCAGGAAGAGAAAAGCAGAACAATACATCGGTAGTTTTAATCCTTCAGGCATTTATAGCATTTCCGAATTGAGTTAAACTTTTTCCAGTTAGGTTTAAACCTTTTCCATTTAGATTTAAACCTTTTCCATTTGGATTTAAACTCAGGGAATTATCGTGGGGTTAGAGGTAAAAGTACCCAAGTTACAAATTCAACACGTGGGAAAATCAAATGCAGAATATTATGATTATTTAACTGTTGTTATCATTGGTGATCAATATCATCAAACTATGTATCCAACCTAAGAAAATAATTTATTATCATAATATGATAAATATTATTTATTATCATAATATGGTAAATATTATTTACCAAACTAACTTTTGAATTGCTTCCGAGTCTACCAAGGTAGCGGAAGCTTTGTTTTCACTTTTCAAGGACGAAAAAAAAAGTTCTCCAAAATCAAAATTTCCACTCGCGTTTTGCGTTTTAGACCTTTCTGAACAATTTTGGTTCCGTGTCTGTCTGTCTGTGTGTCTGTCCGTCTGTCATGATTTCCTTGTAACGCGCATAACTATACGAAGTTATTGTCCGATTTCTATGAAATTTTCAGGGATTGTGCGGGTTGGTGTGTAGACGGTCCCCTATGAAAATCATCATCACCGGACTGATAGAAGCGACTGCGCATGCGCAAACGTGAATTCCTTGTAACAGCCATAACTTCCACATTTTCAATCCGATTTCAATGAAATTTTCAGGGATGTTACAGAGTAGTGTTTAGATGGTCCCCTTTGAAAATCACAGAGAATTGTTTCTCATAGAGGGATTCATTCATAGAGGGATGGTCTCCTGTGAGAATCTCAAATCCCATTAATTGCAGGTTATCGGTAGCTCAGAGGATAAAATCTTGGTTAGAGCCTTGATTTGTACTCCAGGGATCGCGGGTTCGAAACCCAGCCGAGGCTATGTATTTTTTTGATCCAATCACATACACCTACTCACTTAATTTTTCATCCGAATTTGATGAAACTTTCTAAGATTGTCCAGATTAGGTGTAGATGGTCCCCTATGAGGGTAGTGGAAGGTACTTAGATATTGGTGTTTTGAGATTACCTACTAAGCATCGGATCATCTATACAATCGGGTTATGGATACGAGGAAGCTATGTGCCACACCCACTTGGCAGACGTTTTTAATTTGATTTTCGCACAATATGAATTGATCTCTTCGGTACTTTTACCTCTAACCCGACGTTATTATGCCACAACTTGAAAATTAAATCATGCAAGTGTTTTTTTATGCACAGAAATGTAATATATACACTCCTGCTCAAAATTAGCGCACCACCATCCATTTTCCGTTTATCTCTTTCTTTCTTCCCTTATAATTTTTGTATCCTGGACTGACCAACAAGAAGCCAAGACATGAATCCGATAGAGCATGTTTGGGACATGCTGAAAAGAAGAATTCGAGCCAGAGATCCACCATCAGACAATCTTCAGCAGCGAAAGAGGAGTGGGACAATATCCCCAGGAAGGTATCCAAAACTTGATTAGAGGCATCGGTCGATAGCTCCAAGCCCTCATCCTAGCTAGAGGAGGTAATACCAAGTATAGAAAAGCTAAACTGGCATAATTCAAACCTTTTTCCACATTTTCAATTTTTATAATTTTACCACAAGAAGTACATTTTTCTATAATTCATTAAAAACATATTTTTTTTCTCGAATTTGTGCCTTCTTTGGTTACATTTTTTCTTCTGAGTTTGCAAACAATGTGTGCAAATAGATAAAAACTTGATAAAGGAAAAAATAAGGGGGCAAACGAGGAAATGGATGGTGGTGCGCTAATTTTGAGCAGGAGTATATAATAATGAACACATGTCTTTTGAACACAAGAACACCAGAATTTCTCATGAACGGAAGTTACAAATTAAGTACAGTATTTTTCTTTCATCACATCTGAAGTGCGCTATGCAAATGAGAATAATACTACTTACTATGATGGGGCTAACTACTGACGTTTTGATGGAGTTTAAATCCAAATGGAAAAGGTCTAAATCCAAATGGAGAAGGTTTAAATCTAAATGGAAAAGGTCTGAACCTAAATGGAAAAGGTTTGAACCTAAATGGAAAAAGTTTAACTCAATTCGGAAATGCTATAAATGAGATGCGTATGAAGAAGTATACAGGAGGAATTCTGTAAAGATGGAGATGATGGGATGATGGTAGGGATGGCAACGATATAGCGATATATGAAATAGTTCGATAGATTACGCTTGATATATCGATATATAGCTTTTCCAAGTCAAATGAAACCTTTTCCAAACCTTCAGTCTTAGAGGTTCAATCAGTCAATGTAAGTATTGGTGACTCCCCTCAATTATCGGTTTCTCCGTGTGGGCGTGGCGAGTAGGTACCCACTCACATTCAACAGTCAGAAATTCAAAAGTCAAACTTACTTGTTTCCTATTCCACTACGGTGTGATCTACTTCGATAATCCTATGTCTAAAATTCATTGACTCTTCATTTTGGCAACTTCTTTGTACGATACGTACAATTGCATCGATCTGAAATTTGCAGGTACCTCATTTCACTCATTTTCTCAATAGGTTTCATTTCATTTGGAAGAAGATTCATTTGGTTTGGAAAAGGTTTCATTTGACTTGGAAAAAGTTTCATTTGGTTTGGAAAAAGTTTCATTTGGTTTGGAAATGCTATATTTACCGATAATTTCGCTACTTGTTGTCAACTAATTAAAATTAATATTAACATAAATGGATGAGAAGGGACGCGTATACCCTTGTTAAACACCATGTAATTTTATTCCAAATTTTGAATGTAGGTTGACTTCAGCTCAAAAATGTGTACATTAATGGTTTACTGCTACAGTGGCGCTCAGGGTTTATTATTTTCAATAATGAACCTTTGGAATCGACCAAAAAAAAAACATTTTCTTAACACCCCCTCAAAATTTGTTGGTTTACGTTTCAAGGTACGTAGAATCCAAAAATCGAATAAAAATTTTTGGTTGATGTAGGCCACTTCTAGGGGTTGAAAAATAAGGTTTGAAATTTTGAAAACGCCCTACTTTAAAACATTTTGAAATAAAGGTGTTGTTTTCCCATCTTTTTAAGGCACTATAGAATTTTTAGAAATTTTGAGACCACGCGGAGCTCTGTAGGACAAACCGTTGGCTCACTACGAGAATTTAAAGTTTGGACGTACGATAAATCGGAAACACGAGTGTGAATCGCAAAAGAGGCCTAATCCCCGTTCAAATGTTAGCTGACCGAAATGCGATCGATGTTTTTCTTCATGTTGGTTGGTGGTAACAATGGCAAAGCCGTGTTCTTTGCAGGCGAGTGATCTATATAGAAAAATAATAAACTATTGTGTAATTATTTGCAGCGTTTTGACTTGAGCCAAAAATAATGGAGCCGCGTCTAAATTAAAGCTACCTACTATGCGAAGTGAAGCAGGTTTTCACAAAGATGTTTTTCAATTTTGAAGTAAAATGCCTACTGTATTTGTTTGGACTTCCCGCCTAGTTCAGGCGGGAGACCAAAAGGTAGTGTTACCAACCCTTACGAACTTAGTACCTAGTTCTGCCGCTTGGCGGCTGAGTTCTCAATTACATTTGTTAGTTCTGATCATGCAACCGTTGGGTGGTCCTATTTATCAATAATAAACCACAAGATAATAATAATAAGAAATAGATCATGAATTGAACAATTAGGTCTTTCAATGTGCAGAATGTGCAGTTCTATGCAGCCGCTGCCATTCAAATCGTTGGGGTAACCTCCCCTGCCGACGACGCCCGCCATGTTGCCGTGTGCTCCTAAACCGATTAGAACATTGTAAAACTTTATCTTAGTTCATCCGCTGTAGATCAATATAAATTGTATTCAAAACTCTTATATTGTGGCCGTTTTTAGTTCTTATTCCGAGGTAATAAACAGTATTCTTATACATTCAGTCTCATTTCCCATATTCATGCCTACGAAATTCATAGTTTGAAAACTGAAAAAATTGGAAATAATATGGTTTCAGAACACCAGCTATACATAAAGGGTGTTTCATAAACATGGAAAAATTTGATGTTGTAAAAACTTTTATTAAAAACTTATTTTTTACAATTCTCTGTCAATAAAATACAAGGTGGTATCCTCCCATTTACGTATGAAAAACAACATCGGGCATATGGGCACCACGACTTCGGCGACAGGCGTTCACACGATCGAAGAAGTCTGTGATGACTCGGGCACAGGTGACCGCATCAACTTCTGAGACTTTGTCCCGAATTTCTTCCTTCAATTCTTCAATCGTTCGAGGCTTATAATAAGCCTAACCAGAATAATTCTGGTAAACTCGAGCTTTGAGGTGACCCCAAAGAAAGAAGTCTAGTGGTGTAAGATCACATGACCGGGGAGGTCAGTTTTGGTCACCGTTCCTTGAGAGAATGTGGCCTTGGAATTTTTCTCTCAACAAGGTCAGGGTGTCGCGAGCGGTGTGGCAGGTAGCGCCATCCTGTTGGAACCACATTTCTTGGACATCAATGTTATTCAATTCAGGCCAAAAAAATCGGTGATCATGCGTCTGTAACGCTCTCCTGTGGCAGTCACTGCATTTCCTTCATTATCCTCAAAAAAATGCGGTCCAATTACCCCTCCACTCCAGAACCCGCACCACACAGTAACACGCAACGGATGCATTTGTGTTTCTTGGATTGCTTGAGGGTTCGTCCTACAGAGCTCCGCGTGGTCTCAAAAAATTCTAATAATTCTATGGAATCTTATATTGAAGAAAAAACAATACCTTTATATCGAATCGAGCCCACATGCCACATTTCATAAAAATCGGTCAATGCTAAGTGGCATAAGTGCCGCGTACGACGGATGGACGGCCTAATTTTTATTCGATTTTTGGATTCTACGTACCTTGAACGGTAAACCAACAAATTTTGAGGGGGTGATAAAAATGTTTTTCTCGGTCGATTCCAAAGGTTAATTATTGAACATAATAAACCAAAATGAAGTAATGACAAAATTCCGAGAATTTTTTCTTTGATTTCTTTGGAATTTTTTTGTCATAATTATATTTTGAGACTTCCAATGGCCCACAAAAAATGCCGGTGTCATTCAAATTGAAAATTGCTTTTACGTGGTTCATTCGTCATGTAATTGACTGTGTGGGGTCTCAACTTCATTTGGTTCGGAACTATTTGAGTCTTCAAGTGGCTGCTTTTGAGTTGTGATATCACGTATTTGGCACTTGGTCGCTACTGTAAGGAGAAACGCGCAATCTCCCGCGTCTTTTGAATACGGAGTAATCTCATTCCCTCCACTTAATCACCGTGTTTGTCTATACGGAACAGTTACGTCGCGGTAGTAAAACAGAGGAGCCCCAGCCAAAGTCAACAGCCTGTGATGTGAGTGCGATGCGACCGTCGCAGAGTGATGTCACAATTGTGTGTCCCGTCATCTCCCGAGTCTCGTGCGAAGGGGAAATGCACCCTCTCCGCCTCGAATCAGTTCGAAACGAGCTCAAATAAGGGCGCCGAGCAAATAAAACGACGGCGAATTAACCGATGAGGCTTCCCCGATGACGTCACCAAGCCAGGGAGGTCCCTCGCAAAAAACCTTCGACAAAAATCAAGGAAGGGATGGAACTCTTCAAACGAGATACCTCCTTGTTTTTGTGAAGTTTTTTGCCCTCGGGTAATCTAATTGAAGGATCTCAACTTTTGATCTTCAATTAGGGCTTTCAGTTATCAGTTCCTTTACGTTTCGTCTCCACGAACCAACGTGTTTCTCGCTGCTCCGCTCTTCACACCTTCGCAATATTCATTGGCAACCTGGAAATGTCAAGATCTTATTTTTAATCGAAATTCTGTTATATCATATTTAAATTCTCCATACCATTTTTTTTATTATTTAGAGTAGGAGGTCTTAAATGAGTTGATATACAAACTCCTTCCACTGCGACCAACAAGATCTATTGTGGAGTACCTCCAGGCTGTATTAGCCTACTAAGAAGGGTTTACTGAAAACCCCTTCTCCCCACATTTTGGCAAAGCAGAGAAGATCGGTGTATGCCACCTTAGAGATGGTGTCGGGAGCTAAGACATCACTTCCGAGGATTGTGTATCTAGCTCGACCCAGTGCTTCACAGTGGCACAAGATGTGTTCGGCACCTTCCGTTTCCATGTCGCAGAAGCGGCAAATGTCCGTTGTTAGTTTGCCTATTTTCTTTAGGTGATAGCGAAGTGGGCAGTGACCTGTTAGCAGACCCACAAAAATTCTGACGTCCTTCTTAGGCATAGCTATGAGTTCTTTTGCCCGTTTCTTAGAGAACGTCACAAATAGTTTTGCCTGTCTCAGGCCTGGGAGGTTCTGCCAGTATTCTACTCGCTCATTTTTTCCCCAGTTGTTAACCACATTCTGTAAGCAGCTTTTGGTGGTTCCCAGGAATGGTTCCGGTCCAATTGGCAGGGACTCTGAGCCTCTTTTCGCAAGACGATCAGCAGTTTCATTACCCTCATGACCCCCATGTCCAGGAATCCAGAGTAGGGTGACCTGGTTGTCCTGGGCCACAGTTTTGAGGGTATTCAGGCATTCCCAGACCAGCTTCGAGGTTATAGTGTATGAAGCAATGGTCTTCAGGGCAGCCCGACTGTCTGACAAGATGTACACTTTGGCTCTGTTGATATGCTTATTCAGCATTTCCTCAGCGCACAGTTTAATTGCATGGACCTCTGCCTGAAAGATTGTGGCATTCGTCCCGAGAGACTTTACAAGGCTGGCCGTAGGGTCTTTAATGCCTATGCCAGATCTTCCACACATGACTGATCCATCTGTATACCACACAAGAGAGCCCGGTGCAAGGTTGGGCATCCCCTTTTTACAGTGGTCTCTATCATTAATGACCACCTTGAAAAGTCTCTCCATACCATAATCTACCGTGATGTTGTTAAGCAGTATTAATGATTAAATATTACGTAGGTATACAAAAAAAGTCTGCCAAGTGGGTGAGGCACGTAGTTTCCTCGTATCAATAACCCAATTGTATAGATGATCTGATGCTTAGTAGTCTCAAACATGATCTCAAAACACCAATCTCTAAGTACCTTCCACTACCCTCATAGGGGACCATCCACTCATCAACCGGCACAATCTCTGAATATTGTTGGAAAATGTAGAAGCAATGGCCGTAAGAAGGAAATATACGTTCGCGCATGCGCAGTAGCTACTATCAGTCCAGGGGTGATGATTACACTAGATTACAAAATTTAGGGGTGGTCTGGCTGCCTCGTTCTTTCACCACTTTTCTTATGGTATTTGGTGCGCTGAATCCGAATCTGACGTCAGTTTTTTTTGTTTACGTCGGATTTTCAAGATATAGCTAGTTTTAAGATTTTTCTAGTTCTCAATTTTCTTCATTTTTTAGTGAAAACTCATCTTGCTCAAATCTCCTCAAAAAGTACTCAGACTTATACGAAATTTCATGTAGAACCCGAATATGTACTTAGTTTTTAAGTAAAAATGTGTTAAACTCCCTATTTTCCACAAAACGTATCAAAAAACACCGGTTCTCAACGTTTTTTCTTCGGGTTTTCCCTTACATTTTGCCACTTGAAAAAAAATTAAGGCTAAAAAAAATTTTCTCGGGCCTTTACTTTGTAGGGGGGACACCCCAGAGGAGAATGAGACCAATCGCAGCCTCCTAAACCCATTAACATCGAAGGAATTAGCTTTTTCATGGCACTGAGATGACAATTCACAAAACCGT